>OW285242.1:49574830-50774830 GCA_935421215.2 Melolontha melolontha
AACTGTCGTTCGTGGCACTCCTAGTTGTCTAGCGATTCGACGTACACTGAGAGTTAGATCCTTTGTAACAATAGCTACTGCTTCTTCCTCTAAGTCTGCTGGCAAATTTACTCTTCGGTCGAAAAGATAATCACGCAGTTCGCATTCCCGAAATTGTCTCTGTACTTCCAGAAACGTTCTGTAATGAGGAATGCGCCTATCGGGAAACCGATGTCGGTATTCAATAACTGCTTGACGTGCACTGCCGTTACAGTAGCCATACACAAAATTCATGTCCGCATACTCTTAGAAGAAAATGGGTAAGGCAATTTGAATAAAAAAAACGTGTCCACTCACTAATAAGTTGTTGTATGAACTGAAACGTAATGTAATCCTTTATTAAAAAATGCAACGTTAACAGTCATCTGAACATTTGTTTATTGAATGATATTCATGGTTCAGCACTTACGAAATAAGTAAGAACCTTCTTTATCATAAATCAATTTCCAGTACTCTTTTTTGTAGATCTCCAAGAAATTACTGTATGCACTACGACACGTGTTTATTTATTTTAGGATAAGATTTTATTATGCGACGTTAACAATCACAGGCCTGTTATTGAATCGTATAACTTTTTTTTAAATAAAATCCGTTTGTATTGACTTTAGGATTACATTTTTTTTCATGATCTGACAATCACATTCATATATCTGTAACTTTGAAACAAATAAAAATGGATATACAAGTTTTGCGTTTTTGTTACTTGAAATGAAGTCTACTTTACACTCCTAAAATTTGAACATAACGATATGGGACATCTTGTATAGATTTTCAAAGAATAGAGAAGTATATACCTATGCATATATTGTGCCGACTACTTTAAAGGAATATTCGTCGTGGTAGGGGCATTTTAAGTAAATAGTAAATAAACTTGTCTTTCGGGTAAATAAAACTAACGATAATTTAAACACACTATATTAATAATAAAAATAACATTTAATAACTAATAATAACAGTATTTATTTCACAATATTTATATAACAATATCAATACGACGAGTACATGAGAGATATTCAATGAGTAATCGCACTCGTTGAATATCTGCTTCCTCTCTGTCAACCGCCATTTATAGTAATATTAGTTTTCTCGAATTTTTTTGGTCGTACGCGTCTGGTCACATCATCCATTAAGGTATCGACGCTTTTCAGAAGAGTCAAGGTCGTGTTGACTTCACACGGCAGATGACGTCAATGCATGACTCACATCACAATACTTTATTCCATCAAACAAAAATCGAGCTAAAACTAAAACCTAACGGCAAATACAAGCTACAATGCTTAGGTGGTAAGTCTTATAATGGTAAGTAAGAGAATACCAAAGAGACGTCGAGCAAAATCGGTAAACGCCGAACAGTTTTATCAAGAGTGAGTACATAATATCTAGTACGCCAACGTTAGAATACTGACTAGAAGTGACAACTACTAACAACGAGTGATGGGAAATATGAAAAAGGCCGGCGATTCTAACTAAAGCGATGGCTACAGATTGATAAGTATCAACAAAGAAATTCACAGATCACAATAGACATCACTGAACTAACTGTAACGGCTACAGATCAACAAACCGAAGCAATGTATGAAAAATTTGAAGAAGCTGACAGCATGATCAACGAAACGTCAGGATATCTTATAGAAAATTCTTCAATCTAAATATTGTTTAATTTAGTGTGGTGTTTCACTTTTCTTTATTGAAAATTTTATCGCCATGAATTCAAAATATTCAATTTTGAGTACATACCTGTGATGTTATAATATTTATTCCAGTGTTTATGTACTAATAATACTGCAATCCCCAAATGTTTACTTCGCATATCAATATTGCAATATAGCGCAATGATATAATCCTGTTCAAACGTGCACGAACATACATTAGGTCAAGAATTTATGGCATTCATCATCGTATTGAAATTTTGAAAAATTAAATTTTTATGGGAAACTGGCAAATGTCAGTTTATGTCAAATGATATTTCCGTTTGCAAGTAATTGTAACATCGTTTGCTATTTCATTAAAATGTGATATTCATGAATAGAAATTAGTTAAGTAATGATCTTGAATTGAAAGAATCATTAATTCACAAAATTAAAATAAAGCATAATAAATTACTATAGAATATGTTGAAATTGTTTTCAACCATCCTCTATTCATTTTGCGCACGTCCTCTTAATGCTGTCAAATATATTTTGCAGTATGGGAGGGACTATAACTAATTTAATTAATTTTCTGTATAATTCTACCTTGCAGATTTACATAATTTTGCCCTGGTACTTGATAAATTGAATTTTGTAACAAAAGGTCATAGGAAGAAATCACACGTTGTAAGATCACAAGATCTCGGAGAAAATTCATGTTCGCTGTTCAAATTAATTAAACGATTTCCAAACACTTCTATGTATGTAGTATCATATCTATTATTCCATCCGCTGTGTGTGCTCAAGCACCATCTTGTTGAAAGTAACCCAAAAACCAGTGCATCATCATGCAGCTGATTAAATAAAGCCAGTAGTATTTCTTGTCGATATCTTACCGCATTTAAAGTACCATTAAAAACACATTGGACCGATAATCCTTCTTTAACTTATAGGGCATCAAATACTAACTGTCGGAGGATGTAGAAAAGCTTAAACATTCAAATTATTGGGTATTGTATTACTTTATATTCTGATGTATTTTGAGTTAACGTATCCGTTAACATGAAACCATGCTTCGTCCGAAAAGGAAGTTTTGTCTGGCGTTGGTTATTACAATTATTTATAAATTATTCGCAAAAAACTACCCGTCACGGATAATCAATATCGAGGATTTCTTGCATGTAAGTTATACAATGTGGAAATAACTGTAAATCTTGCTTTAAAACTGTATGGCAAAAACCAACTGACAATTCAGTTTGTTGAGCAAAAGTTCATATCGAAGCTTCAAAAGCATCAGTCATTATTTGTCTAACATTATTAATCACTTCTTCTGTCCGGACTTTTGGTCGCTCATTACCTTCTTGTCGTTCTACGCTCTCCGTTTGTCGCAAAACTGGAACAATTCTGTTGAGTGTTTTCTGAAAAGTAATATAATCAAAAATAAGGTGGGGAAATTCTTCTATACAATCTTGAATGGAGTACTTCCATTGTCCATTGATCTTTTGACCACGATTCAAGCATGGATGCTTTGCATATTTTCTTTTAAATATCATTTGGAAATGCAAAAATGCACAATACTAAATAGTGAGACACAAAAAAAGTTTTCAGAATATGCCATGGATTAATCAGTTATGTTTTAGATTGATTTTATTTAACTTACATGTCGTACACCTAGTAATAGGTTAAATCGTTAAATAAGAATTGCCAAGCTAACTTAATATTTAAGTCAACGCAAAAATTGAATTTCGTTGAAATACTACAACCAATTTCTATCTAATACACACATGTATTTAAAGTAAACCTAGAGATTACCCCCCCCCCAACTCACTTAATAAAAACGCCTTAGTGTAAATTACAATGATTTTTTTTTAATTATTTTGGAGTGCTGTTTATTTTAAATTGAAAAAATATCGAAAAATAGAATTTGAAAACTATCATCAAAAACCAAATCAGATTAAACAACATTATGTATGTGTAAATCTCATAATATTCAGAATAAAGACCAACTAATAATTAAAGTAAGCATAGCAATTTATTAATGAAGTATAAAAAACAAGCAAATATGACATTGAAGCAATCATTAATTTTTTTCTTTAAACACAACTGTGTTGGTTCTGAAAAGAAACGTTTTTTTCATGTTATTTTCTTTTTTGACAAATTATGATTACTTACCAATGACACTTCATAAATTCTCTAAGCTCAGACGTGACTGATGTATAACTCGTGTTCATTTGAAAAGTCAATCTAGTAGCATGTGATTTACTGAGAACATTTTGAAGTATGTCGTAAATTAAAATTTACTACCTAACCTACGAAGTCGTATATTTTGACAGTTTCATACATACAAATAAATAACAAATGTGATTGACATTATCAAATGTCATTTGGTTTACGTTTACGGAACAACAAACACATACTAATATATATGCGTCTTATTCTATCAAAATTTCAAAGTAACCTAGATTGACTTTTCAAATGAACACACGTTATGTCTATCTTAGTCGTTCATAGCCTACCTAGTATACAAATTTTGTGGCTGGCTTGATATTTTTGATATCAGATTCTGACGATTTTTGACAGACAACATTTGACATTTAAAATTCAATATAAATCAATAAACTTAAGTTAGGACGATTTTGTGTTCAAAACCTACTGGACGCCGGATTTTTCTGAACAGCCGCTATAATAAGGGAAATTTAGAAAGTTCTTAATAGATGGCACAAGATTTATGTTGCTTTGTACGAACTAATAAACGTTTTTAAGGGTAGAAAAATTGTAATACAAATTATATGAAGAATCTTATTATTTTACTAAATTATCAATTAATTTGCAATCTTTCTACGAGGATATATTCAAAGCGCCATTAATATAAATAAAGTGTTTTTCGTAAGTAAAGTTATAATGAGAATCGCAAATTAAAGCAAATATTTCCGGTACTAGTATTTTTACAAAAGTATTATGATGAAATAAAAAAAATACCAAAGCTTCTTCATTAAGTAGTAATTAAAAATGGAATAAACAGATCTCTCATATCTCTAAATTATCTGTTATATAATGAAATTGGTCGAAAAATGTTGTAATATGAGTTCTTTAGCTTTCTTCCTTGCTTTATTGGCTAATTTGTTTTAAAATTTAAGCCATGTTAAATGGTACTTTTTGCAATAAAACTATGAAACTAAGCTATAAGATAAATAACTAAATTTTAATTGAAATTTTAGTTTAGAAATGGAAAATATGAAGTACCTACTTGAAATTACGTATTTAAAATAAAATATTTAATATGCATTATGTACCTACACAGGTGCATTTTTAGTGAAGTGATCTGAAAAGATTTTATAAATTTTAAATCATGTTGTTACTTTATATACAAGTTGAAATCCAGAATTGCGAATATCGAATACTTTCTTATCGCTAATTTTAGCAAAAGGTAACTTTGGGCCATTGCTCTTAGGTCATTTTATATAAACGGTATAAACGTCTTTTAGAGAAACAAAAAGACATTTTAAATATTTTTTTAACTAAATGCTCCGGAAATTATGATTTATTGTTTCATTTTGTTGGCAGAGAAATACATAAAATATTATATTTTACTAAGACACTTAAGCTATCGAACATTTGTAAAAACGTGTTTTTAATTAATTTTTAAAATTTCTGCGCATTTTGAAGTTTTTAGAATTTAATTTTTTTAAATTATAAACTGTCGCAATAATACGTAATTGTATCAGGAGAAATTACACAAATAAATTACTAATACCATTGTAAAAATAAAAATTTCGCCTTACCCGAAATGGAATTCAAAATCATCGATGTCATCCGAAATATCACCCACTAAATGTACAGAAATAGATGATGAACGAAATGTTCGACATGGGAAATGGTAATGGGATATTTGGCTCGTGGTTTCGATCTTAGGTGGCTATGTGGACTGCTCAGCGCGGTTCGACCGAAATGACGTCATCAAATGACCATTACCGCGGGCATCTGCGATCAATATTTTGCCGTCCTCCGTGGGAAAATGCTGTGTAAGGGAGTTCTGAAATACATCAAGAACATCTTTCCAGAGGGCGGTCAGAAAACGACGCAAGGATTGCCATCTTGATTTCGCCGCGATATGGCGTGGATATTTCTTGGATGGATAGTTGTGTCTATTGTGGATATGTAGATTATTCGCCATCCGAAAATAATATTAAGAATTCTAACAAAAGATAATTAAAATATCGGATATTAAAACGTCCAAATTTTCTTTGAATGTATTTTTGGAAATGAAATATTTATCAATATCTATAAGACGAAGTTAATTATAAAAGCAAAAATAATTATGTTCACCGTATTTTAATGTTAAAAAACTAATTTCTTTTGTACTCATCACAGTATTGTTTTATACATTATGCAAGGAGAATAACTACCATTTTTATGAAACTAGATAGAATGTATAAAAACGCCTAAAAAAATCGTAATAAAATGAGTGGCAAAAATCAGTAGTTTACAGGTCAAAAAATATAAAGTTTCATTTTCTAAAGTGCTTTATCTCTAGTAATAATGCATATTTCTGACTGAGTATTATATAGCGAATGCAGAAACAGAAAACAAAAAGAAACTCTTATGACAATTTGCTGTATAATTAACAGAGAGCGGACTCGAGCGATTGATGATTCATAGCCCTTAGGCGTCTGCCTTGTATTCGCAATAGGTTTGTTTCTGTAAAGGGATCCTTGAGTTTCGAACAATTTGATACGTGTAGCAACCTGCGTAAGTGGCACATACCTACATATGCAGTTAATATGTATCTGTCAATGCACAACAGAGCGAATGTAATAAATGGTTTGGTAATCGGCAGCAACTACTGCTGAAACAAATGTAATGCTGACAAGTGAATTGCGTATCGAATTTTGAATAAAAATAATTTACAAAGAACAAAACTCAAAGCTATGTAATTTTCTGTGAAACATTGAAAGTGTAAAACATTACTATGAACAACTAAAATTTGTTCAAGGCGTTCCTGTGTTAAATTAGTTCTTTTCAATGTTAAAAAGTTTTTAAAAAAAATTATAGGATAAATATACAATATAACAATATAAAACGGATTTTTTAAAATACTAAAAGTTGTAACCAAATAACACTGAAAGAAACGAAACCAGAAACAATCCCTTATAGAAGAAAATATAAAATATACTTAATACTGGTAGCCGTAACTTTGTGGTAATTCATTTTGAAAATAATAAAATAAAATAAAGCAATCACTTTGTTTTACCACTTTATTCACATATAATTGTGACCGCGGTTTCGACATACAATGTCATTATCAAACTGCAAAAGTTACAGGCCTACATAGAACTTATAAATAACACAAAAATATATGGGGGTGGTTTATGATGTTATTTACAAATTACTACTATATACTTAACTATTATATACAACATTGGAAAAGAGGTGTATATATAAGATCCAACTGGTCATTTAAAACGATATCTATTGTGCCGTTCCGGCTTTTGAAAGCTTCTAGGGCCTCGAAAATATTTAATTTACGACCTTTCTCGGCCAAATGCAATATTTTACGGTGACCAAATGTATGTCCTTCTGTAATAATATGGTTTGCGAATGTTGAATCTGTCTTCTTTAGTTTGTATGACCTCAAGTGTTCTTTTTCCCGTATAATAAAACTTCGACCAGTCTGACCTATATATACACTTTTACAATCATTACAATACAACTTATACACTCCTGATTTGTTATTGATATCTGTTTTAGGTTTTGCGTTAAAAATGAAATTACTTGTTTTTACATATGGTTTGTAAGCTATACTAACATTACTATTATTTTTTGAAATTATATTTCCAATTTGCTCGCTTATTTTACCGAAGTAAGTTAACGAGACAAATTGTTTCAAATTAGCACTATATTTAGGATATACTAAACTAAGGGCCACTTGTAACTGTTTTTTCTTTAGTATACTGTCAATTACGCTACTTTTATAACTATTGTTTACCGCTATTTGTTTTATAGTATTGATTTCATGAACAAAAGATTCATTAGACAAAGGAATATTTAATGCTCTATGTATCATAGAATTAAAAAATGAATGTTTGTGTGTCTGAGGGTGTAGTGAATCTTTGGGAATAATGCAATCAGTGAAAGTAGGTTTACGATATATATCAAATTTTAAGCTCTGATCTAATTTGTTTAATTTTAAATCCAGGAAGTTAATACTGTTATTCTCTTCTATTTCTACTGTAAAATTGATATTAGAGTGGATTGAATTTATGTAGTTCAGAAATGTTTGTAGTTGTCTATGAGTACCCTTAAAGCAAGCTAGGATGTCGTCTACATACCAATACCAAAATTTAATATGTTTTTTACCTAGTTGTGATGAAAGAATTTTTTCTGTAATATGCTTCATGAAAATTTCAGCTAATAGAGGACTTAGAGGTGAGCCCATTGCCAGACCTTCTGTTTGTTTGTAGAATTTGTTGTTAAATGTAAAGTAACTTTGGTTGGTGACTAACTCCGTTAGAGATATGATTTCGTGTATAACAACCGGGTTTGTATTTTTCTTTACTAATATGTTTTCTATTAACCTTAAGCATTCCTTATGTGGTATTTTTGAAAACATGTTGGAAACATCGAATGATACCAGGATTTAGGTCTTTTGTATATTACAATCTTTTAATTTAGCTGTTAACTGTATTGCGTTTTTTATGGAAGAGCTATCTGTAAATTCGGTATATTGTCTAATTATTATGTTTAATTTTTCGGCAAATTTTTTATTGGGGCAAGAAATAAACGAAACAACTGGTCTGATGGGTGCTTCCTCTTTGTGAATTTTTACTAAACCGTATAATTTAGAAAATATACTATTTCAAGAACAATAAATACATATATGTATATGCATGTACAACAGCATGTAAACGCGCCACTGTAAAATAGAATTTATGAATGAATAGACACAATGTACTATTCATAACGAGCGCCTGCTCGCGGAATGCAATCGAGCAAGCAAATATAACATGCATACTATATCTGAGACCGCCACAATATTTTTTCGGGGCAAGAGGTCATTTAATCGTTTCTGTCTGCTCTCTGATAATTAACCATTTTCGCGAAAAAAAATAATAAAGAAGGTCCCATATAGTCGTCCCGCGATTTGGTAACATCAGCGAACTCGATATATCTTATTTAAATCTTTATTGGGGATTTGTTTATTCACTTTTACTCCTTTAATCTCGCAATAATATTCGTATGAATAGAACTGTTAAGTGTACAATTTACGATTCATAAGAACAGTCGATTGGTACACATTTTGCCTATTCACACGTATTCGGGAAAACTGGATTCGTAGATGCAACGCTCGTGTTGAAACCAACGGCGGACATTTCCAACATTACCTGGTACCTAGTTAATACATGTGTATTATTAGCACATTATTATTAGGCTAGATTATGTCTTCTGATATTAAATAAATACTAATAAGTCAAAATGAATATCTATTCCAACATGCGTACAATACATATACGGGAAATTGGCCAACTTTTTCTTACTACGCGTTCAAAATATTCGGTACTGGTTCGTTGTAGACGAAAAATTTATTTAGAAATTTCGTTTTATTTAATATAATTAATAGTATATTTTTAAAATGGCAGCCATGCTCCTCTATACGCCTTCAAGAATAAAAATTAAGGTCTTCAAGTTTAAATATGATCAATAACGCTCGAATTTATTATTAAAATTTTAACAAAATATTTCAAACGTTTTGAGAATTCCAAAACCAATATCAACAATATGATATTCAATTAAAAATGCATATAATTGTCATATTGACGGCAATATCCCAATTGTAATGAATGAAATCAAAATAGAAATATTGTTAGACAATTATCGTGCCTGGGATACTGGGATCAAACCCGGTGCTCGTTATCTTGTGGTTTTCCTTCTTGTTTAAGGTAAATGCCAACAGCCAAATATCTTAAATCGCTCCATGGGCGTGAGGATAGTAATAACTAATGACTAGCCAATATCCGCTGCAATTAACAAGAAGCTAAACTAAATAATTACATTGGTCAACATAGTTTGGTTTTCTTCTACACCAATACATGTAGTTTATATCTTTTGTCATTCTGATTCTGAATCTGATTTAAAATTTGCTCCATCACGCCAGGATTTTGATATATGTTCTTAAATGGCTTTTTCAAAAAACATATTAAATTTTACAAAATTTCAAAGTTACTTTTATATAAGAAAATAGTACTAAAAATATTATAATGTAAAACATTGAGTGGACGTGTCTGATTATGTCCTTGCATGCTTCCTGCACAGAGCACTTAAACCACGTCCATTTTTGCTCTGGAACCCAATCAAATTAAGAATTACTAGAAATCTGGTTATGTGGGTATATAAAGAGCTATCACGCGGTTCTTTTGATTCAAAGTAAGTTGGTTTATGATAGCTTAACGTCTTGTTATTTCATAATGTCGCGTACGTGTATAAATAATCCAAACAGTTTCTGTTATGTATGTGGAGAATTCACTACTCACCAGCATAAGCGGAATATTTACATATTTAATAGAAAAGTTATAATTTCATTATTTTTGCTAAAGTGTTGAATATCTAGACAAGCCATGGGCTCTCAGCATTTGCTGCGCTGTTATTCTGAGAGGCTGGTCAAACGGTAAGAAAAGCACTATGCCATTTGCAAGTCCTGTGATTTGGCGTGAACAAACGGACCGTTCGAGTGATTGTTACCTTTCCTGCACGAAACCTTTAGTGTTTTCCAACAAAATTAAGCAAAAGAATAGTTATGTTAGTCTGCCCTCTGCTACTCGTCCAGTACCTCATTCGGAAGCGTTGTCAGTACCAAGACCCATAGGTGTTTCGAATGAAGAATATGAAGTTACAAGGAAAACGTAGCCATTTTAAGTATCTAAAACAGTTCTCATTCTCGACGCTGCCGCTACAATTCCATCTGCTGTACAGTGCTGCCATCTCTGTGACGTATTGACAACGAACGCACGCTCATTTTAAAACAATGCACATACTTCTATCTCTTTCCTGTCTGGAGAAAAAAAATCGGAGGCCTTAGAACTTGAATGCACCTCGTAGGTTTCTATAAATGGTTCCTGTAAAACGGTCATCTAATCGAACTAAAACTCCTTCGCCATCAGCTGAAATCCAAGACCACACTATTATCAAAAATCTTCCATTCTTACATTATTATCTCCATTATTACATGACTTTTTTCATCAGTAAAGATCACATTTTTCCAGTAATCATTGAAGAAGTTATTGGCAAATTCTATCCGGCTTTGTTTGGACGCTTCTGTTAAAATCAGTTTTCTCACAGCAGCGCAATTGCCTAAGCCAGCTTTTTAATTCTTCTTCGAGCTGTTCGAACTCTTCCTGGAAAGTTAGTTCTTTCCCGAGCTGCTACAGCTGTCGCAAATGAATTTTCTCTCACATAGTGAACCAAAGCCTCATCCTGTTCAAGATTTGAGACAACATGACCCCTCGATCCTCTTGAACGTTCCACTGTTTGCGTCTCTAACCATCTTCGTCTTATTTTTAGAATACATGTATGGTTTACGTTGTAAAGCGCTGCTACTTGGCTACTTGACTGACCATTTTCTAACTGTGACAATATTGCTCCCATTTGAAAATCAGTAACAAAATGTCTTGGCATTTTACTGACGTTATTTTGACGCAAGAATACCAACTAATAAATATTATTAAACAGTTAAGCAGTCTATGTATTTAAACTCAATTTACAATAAGCAAAAATAGCTGGAAAATATTCCGTGTCCGCGATTGTACATCATAATTAATATTATTTCATTTACGTTTAACTTGACGTGCCAGAATAAATTTGTTGTTATTGGTATTATTAGTTATAAAAAAAAAACCAAAATAGAACATGGTTTCTAAAGAAAAATAAATAAAACGAAAATTTGTTGATCAGTGCAGCTGTTGATCAAGATTACATAAAGGTGAAGGGCTCCTAATAAAAGGACTTCACAAAGTTTTTTTAACTTTGGTAAAATTGTAAAAAAATATTTTGAAATTGTTGTTGTGTTTAGAGTCACCTGTATATAGTTCAAATTCATACAATTTGATTTAACCAGTAGTCATATCGATTTGGCATTTTAAGTTTGTTTGCATACAGTCGATTATAACTTTTATATTTGAGCATATATCGTTTATAATTGGGAATTGTTTCAACAAAAGGAAGAAAAGTTAATGGAATTTTAACTTGTTTAACTGAATATGTTTCAAAGAATTATGTTTCCAGCTTCTATACCTTGGGCAGTTGCAATGATTTACGGAAATTTTGTGTGTGTGTGTGGTTAATATGGTGACTATAAATTAATGATTTTTTTTTTCTTAAGCTAAGAACAATTCTGCAACTCTATACTGACATGCCTGTTTTTTAAATCTAAATTTGTCAAAAATTTAGTAAAAGTAAAAGTCAAAAAAATAAAATAATTTTTCGTTTTTACCTTCAAAATGCGCTTTACTGTCGAGTAAATTGTATGTCGATACTTGGACTGCATTTACATTACAAACGTCAAGTAAAACGTCAATTGAATATATAACTATGCAATGGTTACAATCGGAAAAGACATACGGACTCAAATTCATGAATGACTCGATTACAAATTATCTTGATCGCTCGTTACATTTATTCTGGAAGCGACTTGTAAAATGAAGGTGATAATTGGATATGTTCCAAGCAGTTGACATAATCAATTTATCGAAACGCATCCAGAAGAACAAATCGAATTGAATATTATTACAAAAGACCGGACACATCGGGCTGAAATGACGTCATTACGACTGACGATATAAATAATCTACAACATCTGTAAGTAATGGGTGATTCATTTGGAGGTACTTTTTTTAGGTGGGGATTTAATGGCTGAGCGCGCATGCGACGCGTCAGTGGACTACGCATTCTGGTTCAGTACTATTTGACATTACGTAATGGAAAGACTTAGCCCGGCACAGTGTCTACAAATAGTACAGCTTTATTACGAAAATGGGCGTTCTACAAGGAATGTGTATCGTGCGCTTAGACCAACATATGGGCCACATAATCGGCCTACCGAACGCCCAATTAGCTATACCATCAATAAGTTTGAATTTACAATAATGGATAATACGCGACCACATAGACCTCATCCAGCACGTAGTGAAGGAAATATAGCGGCGGTAGCAGCGAGTGTACGCGAAGACTGGGAAGAATCAATTCGTCGCCGTTCTCAACAGCTTGGTTTGTCGTATGCAACAACTTGGCGTATTTTACGAAAGGATCTTGGTTTAAAAGCATACAAAATTCAACTAGTGCAAGAACTAAAAGCGACCGACCTTCCGAATCGTTTCCGTTTCAGCCGTTGGACTCTTGATAAACTTGCAGAAGATCTACTGTTTTCGACAAAAATTTTGTTCTCCGATGAGGCCCATTTCTGGCTTAATGGGTACGTGAATAAGCAAAATGCCCGTATTTGGGGTGATGAGCAACCTGAAGAGATTGAAGTGCTACCATTACATCCAGACAAAACAACTGTTTGGTGCGGATTATGGGCCGGTGGAATAATTGGTCCATATTTCTTCAAAACAGAAGCCGGCCGGAATGTGACTGTGAATGGCGACCGTTATCGCGCCTTGATAAGGGACTATTTGCTGCCTGAACTTGACACCCGTGGTCTACAAGACATTTACTTCCAACAAGATGGCGCCACTAGCCATACAGCTCGTGAAACTATGGCTTTACTGCGAGAACGATTCGGTGAACATTTAATTTCACGCTTCGGACCAGTAAATTGGCCGCCTAGATCTTGTGACATCACATCCTTAGACTTTTTTCTGTGGAGCTACGTGAAGTCTAAAGTCTACATGGATAAACCGGCTACAATTGAGGCAATGGAGGCCAATATTACTCGGGTCATTGGACAAATACCACTCGAAATGCTAGAACGCGTCATTGAAAATTGGAACAGCAGAATAGACTACGTTAACCGCAGTCGCGGCCAACATTTGAGAGAAATAATCTTTAAAAAATAATTGTAAAGAATGGTTCTTTTGTATGATAATCAAGTTTCTTAAATAAATTGGCCTTTTTCATTTGTTCTTTGCTTTTGGAAAAAGTATCTCTAAATGAATCATCCATTACATCACGCAGTTATTGAATAGCACTATTCATTCGGTTAACCGCACACAAAAAATAGATGTGCAGTTAACCGAATGAAGAGTGCTATTCAACAACTGCGTGATGTACTTACAGATGTTGTAGACTATTTATATCGTCCGTTGTAATGACGTCCATTTCAGCCCGATGTGTCCGGTCTCTCATCATTACTTTTAACACAGTGTTAGAATACTCGAGCGGTTTTCAAACACTGGTAACGTGGCTATGGTAAATCTACTGGTCGTCCCACTCCGATATTTTAGGCTGACATTTTTCAGCAGGACCCGAACATTAATTTCACACGAAAGAGTATAATAGATTTGAATCATCAGTTATTAGTAGAGACCGGACGCATCAGGCCGAAATTACGATGGACCATATAAATAGTCTATAACATCGCTAAGTACAACACGTTATTGAATAGCACTCGTTATTCGGTTAACCGCAGATCTAGTTTTTGTCGTTGAATTGCGATGCAATTACTTCAATATCATAGTGAAATTCTTTTCTTCATGGGGTTTTATAATTTATTTTATCATTTATTTTATTTATTAGTTTATTTTTCGTAAGATAAATAAAGTACGGTGAGTTAGTTTCTTTTTTTCATTGTTTTAACTGTCAATTACTATACTACGTAAATTTTGTAATAGATCCTGTTTAATATCGTTTCATCGAATTTACTTCTCCCAATTATTTCGACGTAAGTGTCGCAGTGAATTTTGTTAAGTTTCAATAACTTACGCATATATTTTCAATTTTCATTTATTTAAATCTTGAACATTGTTTAAGTTACTTTTTCAGATATGATATGGAACAACGACGAGAATGGAATCGTGAAACAATGGCGAGTTAGATTAAGGGTCATATTGATTGTATGTCCATTGCCAGTGATTCCGAAATTTATTGCAAAGTCTGTCATACATGTATTGTTAAAAAATTCCAAGAAGTCGCACGTAACACGTCACTTAGCATCGCAAACACATACACAGAAATTAGATCCATTGGAATCTGATAATTTTAACGAAGAACTCTGTGAAACTTTAATGGCGGCAAATATTCCATTAAATAAACTTAATAATCCCACCTGCAAAACATTTCTCTAAAAATATACTCGTCGAAATGTTCCTGATGAATCCACCTTACGCCAATATTATGTTTCTAAGTGCTACACGAAAGGAGTAGAACGCATTAAAAGCTATCTTTCAAATCAGTACCTATGAATGTTAAGTAGTAAATTTTAATTTACGACATACTTCAAAATGTTCTCAGTAAATCTCATGCTACTAGATTGACTTTTCAAATGAACACTCGTTATAAAACACCTTTTTTATCGAAACTTTATTACTATGCAAATTTGGAATATTATTAAAATCTAATTATAATTCTAAATGTAGAGGAAGTATTGAAGGGGTATTGGATATAGGAAGAATATACAAGAGATAATAGAAAAAGGTTTTATGTTAATGGAGTGTAAAGATAACGATATGTCCACTGTTACTTCCTTGGAACTTTTACATATCTTTCCACCTTTTTAAGGATTATTTTTGGATATTATTATTATTATTATTTTCTTTATTCTTTCGTTTATCATGTTGCCAACTTTTTTCAAAAGTTTTCTAAAAACTCTTAAATAATTTTCTAGTTCCTTTACTACAATCACCACAAACAAGTCACAAAAGACAGCATAGAACATTTATGATTGTTTGTAGTAAGGGAGTTATTGTTGTGAATTTTATCTATCTCAGCATCATGCACTGATGAGGCTATAGCAAGGCGACACACGCGTCTGCATGTCTGGATAGCAGTACCTATGAATAAGTGCCGACGAAACTGTTGATATATTAGGACGCTGTGTGGTAATTGTTGTAGCTGGTATACTACATCCAACTATTTCATATAACGCATATGTAATAATAACAAAAGTTATAAATACAGTGGATGCGGAAACAGCAGCTAAAATGATTTACCAAATGCTTCATTCGGACGACAGGTACAAAGAAAAAATACATTTATTTGTTAGTGACATATCCTAACATATCCTAATATGCTGCATATTACTTGTGTAGCACATCTGTGAATGTATCAGAGACACCACTCTGGAAGTTGATAGACTTGTATCCGCTTTTAAAAAAGTTTTCAGAAAAGCACCACTGAGAGTAGCTCTTTACAGGGAAAAACTTACATCTTTTTTACTGCCTCCCTCTCATCAGTAATAACTAGATGGGCAACATGGTTGGAAGCTACTAGTTTTTATGCAGAGAATTTCGTTAGTTTACAAAATTTTGTTACTTGATTAAATTATGGTGCTCGAAGTATTTCTGAGTGCAAGGAAATAATACAAATTCCAAAATTAATACTTTCTTCAGGAATACTTTGGGAATTTTCCAAAACTAATCACTTATTTTGAAAATCAAAATCTCAAATTATGTGATGGATTAACCACATGTGCCTATTAATAATTTGAAAAATATTCCAAGTGACTTCGGATGTGACCTTCGGCAAAAGTTAGACGCAGTTTTTAATAGAAATCCAGATTTAATAACATTGTGGCAATTGTGTATGTTGACAATGCCTCAAAATCTAACTGCAAAATACGCTGAAATAAAAGAATATTTCAAGTATCTACCTATAACCAGTTGCGATGTAGAAAGGACGTTTTCATTCTACAAGGATGTATTTCATTCAAAGAGGACAAATTTTACAGAAGAGAATCTTGATAAAGTATTGCTAGTTAATATTAATACTCCTTTAATAAATAACAAAAAAAAAAACGCTTGCTAGCTGGCTCTCTTGGCCGTTAGATATCACGAGATGTTTTCTCTTGATATTTGACGTGTAAGATTCAGTTTATATTATAAAAGGTTTCCCAATAAGGACTACATGTTTTTAAAATGAAACAAAATACAAAATATATAAGATAAAAGCAAAACTTTTTCTTTATTTTATAGTGCAGGATCGACGAACCCAATTTTCGGAAACCTTTTACAATAAAACAGGTATACTTTCATTAACGCTTCGGTGTACAATTTCAAAGCGTCTCTAGTTCGAGGTTTGTTGGTATAGACCAACGACTTCAAATATCCCCACAGAAGAAATCCAAAGGTGTTAAATTGCAACTTCTTGGAGGCCAATTAACAGTTCCATTTCTGGAGATATAGACTCACCAAACTTTTCCCCCAAAAACTCCATACTCCAAACTCCAGGCATTGGCAAAATATGGTGTTGCACCATCTTGTTAGAAAAACGTGTCTTGCAAATCAATTTCATCCAATTTTCACCACAAAAAATTTGTTAACATTGATCGATAACGCTCACCATTCACTGTTACTGAATCTCCATTTGCATTTTCAAAAAAAATAGTTCCGACGAAGCCACCTTGCCATAAACCACACCAAACAGAAACTTTTTCTGGATGCAAAGACTTGCCATGAATCTGTTTTGGATTGTTGTCACACCAAAAACAACAATTTTGTTTGTTAACAAACCTGTTTAACCAAAAATGAGCTTCGTCTGAATAGATGATTTTTTGAAAAAATTAGGATCAATTTCAAGTTGCTCTAGAGCCCAATCAGTAAACACACGACGCTTACGATGGTCAAGTGGCTTCAGTTCTTGAGTCAACACAATATTATACGGATGTAAAGCCAAATCTTTTTTCAAAATACGCCTAGTTTTTGAAAGGTCAAGTTCTCGAGAACGTCGATTAATCGATCGATTTGCATCTTCTGTAGCACTGGCACTTACAGTGTCAATATTCTCGTGGTATCTTGCGTTTCGTTCTCTTATTGGTGTTCCATAATCTTCACGAAGATCACGTTGAGTTTGAAGAAAAGAAATATTATTTTTATAAAATTTTTGGATTATAATCAAACATTGAAACGAGTATTTTGCTATGATGAATTATCAAACAATACTAAACACAAATGACAGCTAGTGACATTTCTACCATTTTAAATATGGGTGCCATGACGATTTAAAAACATATGGTCCTTGTTGGAAAACTGGCTACTTAGCGGCAGCGACCGACAATAGGTGCTTCACCACGTGGACTGACGAGGTCTAAGATGAGATCGAAACACATGTCTGTACGTAGAAGTAATTATTGTTTAAACATGCGTTGGGTATGTTCATTAAAACATATACAGATATATTTTTTAACATTTGTGTCTTTATTGTATCTGGTTATATTTTAAATTTCCAAACAACAAAGCGATTTTTACCCTACAAAAATTAGTGGGATTTTGGACTAATTTATTTATATTCTAAAAAAGATTATTATTCACATATGAAAGAACCATGAAAGATTTATCTGATAATCAGTTTGTTCCCTGTATTACATCAATAAAATTTTATTGTCAATTATACTTCCCCCATTATTCGAGAGGGTGATTACGTGATATTTAAAATTCCCACTTGCCAATTTTATTCAACCCTACTACATCCGTACACACAGATGTAGATCCGTACACGTATGTTACATATGGACATATGCATATATGTATGTATATACGTGCTTAAATATATAAATAATATAGAGCACCTGTATCTTATAAGCTTCGTTCTCGTCCCCTATTCAAACTGAGGGAATCGATCCCACCAACATCGCTGTCCGCCAAAGTACCTGTTACATTCATTATTAATTGAGCGCTGCTATTCCGCTTTAGTCGTAGAGCAGATTTAGTTCTCGCCCGTTGGATATCGGGAAAAATTGAAAGAGGAAAAGAGATGCTATACGATTCGTCGGTAGAAGGGGACGAAATAAATTCATTGGTGCCTTCTTCAAAAGCAATTTGTTTAAGTGATATGTAAACATCCCGTATATGTCGGAGGAACACGAGCGCATCAAGGGGAAAAGTGAAAATACTCGAAACGAATGACCAATTTACGAAAAGGCAGAATTGACTGACAAATTACTGTTTACATTTGGGAAGCTTTAAGGGTTTACACACATGCCTGTGTACGCTGGAAATATTTCTGGGATTATACATTTGCGTATAAACAGGTACATGATGTTACTTATGTCTGGAAATGTATCATGAATATAGTTTCTGAATATATATTGAGATAACTTAGAAAATGGCGCATGAAATTGGTCAAAGCTAACTTATTTTTCGTTTACGTGTCCTACAATTACGAGGGATGTCTTTTAGTTTTGCATGTAACCTCTTAGAGGGCATCAGTAATAAAGCGTCAGGTATCAAAATTAATCTCAATCTTTCGTTAACCGAAATCTAAAGTTTCATCAAGATACGGCAAGTGATTTAGTCATAATGAATTTTTAAAGTTTATAAGTTCGAAGACTCAACAATGTCTTGCTGAGTTGGCTTCTGTTTTTGAAGATGAAGCACCGTATCAATAGACAATTTCATGTTAGTGTTGTAAATTCCAACGTGGATGTTTTACGCAGCCAATAGAAAACACAATTTTAGAATATAAAAAAAACTCTCATGACAATTTGCTGTATAATTAACCATTTCCGTAAAAAAAATTCCCATATCTATCTTACTCAAATCTTTATTGGGGGTTTGCGCATTTACTTTTACTCCGTTGACCTCAGAATAATATTCGTATGAATAGAACTGTTTAGAGTGCAATTTACGATTCATAAGAACAGTCGACTGTTACACATTTTGTCTATTTACACGTGTTCGGCGCACATTTATAAAATGTTCAGTGTAAAAACAGTTAATAGTTAATAGTATTAATAATTAATAGTTAACAGTTAATACATGTTTATTATTAGTTTATTATTATTAGGTTGGATTATGTTTTCCGATGTTGACTAAACATTAATAGGTCGAAATGAATATTTATTCTGACATACATACAATACATAAGCGAGAGAGTGTTGCGTTGCCACCTTTTATTTACTTTGGGTTCAAAATACTCAGTACCGGTTCGTTGTAGATGAAAAATTATTTGGAAATTTCGTTTTATTTAATTTAAGCAGCCATACTCCTTTCACTTTGTATAATTTAGCAGTAAAAATAACAAGATACCGATAGTCAGAGATGCGATTATAACTAATAAGCAGATAAAATAGGCTGAGCGTAGAAACGAATGAGTGTAAATTAAAAAGAGTAGCGTTTAAGTATGAAATATCCGAAGAGAATACTTAGAGATTGCTTTTCCTTTCTTCGCTTTCTTCAAATGAGGGTAGATAATTATTATGTTTATCAATTGATAAACTCAATTGGCTAAGTGGCTAATTAGCCACTTAGCCAATCAATTGTTGTCATGCCAGTTTCCGTTGAAGTTCCTATTTGTACATTAACTATCTTAAAACTGCTTTACATCTATGATGGCTAGTGTGAGTACGATCCAGGCAATCCAGGCTTCCATTTGTATTCCGGACGATTCTTCTTCTTCTTCTTATATTAGGCCTTAGGCCTGTTCTTATCCGATCTCTTTCATAGTGCTACAGTCATGTTTGTGACGTAGACTGCCAACTATCTCGCCATCTTTTAAAGGGCCTTCCCGGTGGTCTGGTGCCCATTGGCTTTAGATCCCTTGTTGTTCGGGCTAATCTCTCGCAATCCATTCGTGTTACATGCTGGTTCCACTCCCGTCTCCTCTGTCTGCCCCACCGGACGATATCGTGTATACCACATTGATTCCGTATTTGATTGTTGGGGATTTTGTCTTTCAGTGTTTTCCCCGCTATTGACCTCAATGTTTTCATTTCCGTTGTTCTAAGCATCCTTTTTGTTTCTGCTGTGTCGGCTGTCGTTTCTATTGAATATGCAAGTATTGGTCTTATGCATGCCTTATATATGCGTACTTTCCCGTCCAGTCTCATATCTTTATTCCGCCAAATAACATCCCTCAGGCATCCCGAAACATAAGCCGCCCTATTAGCCTGTCTTCGAACACTGTCTCTTAGGTCTCCGCAGCTGGATATTTCTATTCCTAGATATTCGAACTTAGGAACTTGTTCGATTATCTCATCCCCAATTGCGATTTTACATCGTCTGGGCTCCCTTGCCACTACTAAAGTTTTTGTCTTAGAGGTTGATATCTGCATGTTATAGGTTTCCGCCACTGTTTTAAAAGTATATGCCATACGCTGTAAATTATCTTCCGTATCTGAGATCAGGACTGCGTCGTCTGCATAACACAGAATCTTTATCTGTTTTCTTCCAAGCCCGTATCCTTGTCCCACATTTTTTACTGCTCCTATAATTTTATCCATTATTAGATTAAACAGTAGTGGGCTTAGACTATCTCCCTGGCGTATTCCAGATTTGATGTCTACTGCCGATGTTAGTTCGTTCTCGATCTTAATTTTAGTTTTGTTGTTTGTGTTTATGTCTTTAATTGCACACTTTAATTGCACGATTGCATAATTGAATCAATACGAGATACGGGTTGTTGCCTACTACACCAGGTCCATCGAGAGTTTCATTCCTCCTTCAAATAACAACGTTGAAAAGACGATTAATTGTCAATTTTCCATTGAAAAATCTTTTTTTAGGATTACCTGTGATCGAATTGTCTTCTTTATTCTTTCGTTTATTATGTTGCCAACTTTTTTCAAAAGTTTTCTAAAAACTCTTAAATAATTTTCTAGTACCTTACTACAATCACCACAAACAAATCACAAAAGACAGCATAGAACATTTATGATTGTTTGTAGTAAGGGAGTTATTGTTGTGAATTTTATCTATCTCAGCATCATGCACTGATGAGGCTATAGCAAGGCGACACACGCGTCTGCATGTCTGGATAGCAATTTTCACACAAACATGAACTTGTATTGTGTTCTCTACACGCGATTTTTAATAATATTTTTATTTTATTAAAATGTTTTTGTTTTATGCAAAGAATTGTGAGGTTTTATCCACTCAAGTATGTTTCAAATTAATTTATTTCAACATGTCCCGATTGGACCGAAACAAGGTAGATATATTTCATGTGTTTGAGTCTTTAAGCAAATAAAAGTGGTGAACAAAAAGCTGTCAAGCTGATAAAAGTTGTGAATTGTAGATCTCAAAAAAAGTCCCAAAGAAATGTTATAAATGTTGCCAAAAAAAGCTGAGCTTCGCTAGTTAATCTGTTGCAGCCATGATTTTGATTCCTTAATCTTATAGCTACATAGAACTCAAAGAGCTCCATGCGATTCTCAAAGACGGTACAGTATTCGAGTATTGGACTTACTTCGCCAAATACCATAAAGTAAGACTTTGGAGTAACTTTTAACTCATTGCAAATCATGCACAGACTTTAGTTCATTTAGGAATGTAAATACTGAGCTCAGGCAGAATACTGATATGAAACCTTGATGCGTCATGACTCCTTAACACCAAAATTAAGCAGATTTAAAAGATGAAGAAATCATGGCCGCAACAGATTAAGTAGCGAAGCTCAGCTGTCATATATCCTTTTTTGACATGATTTACAATATTTTTTGGGGACTTTTTTGAGGATCTGGAATCCACAACTTTGATCAGCTTGACACTTTCTTGTCAACCACTTTTATTCGCTTAAAGAGTCAAACATATGAAGTATATTTATCGTTTTTCTGTTCCATCGAGGCATTTTGCAATAAATTAGTCCACAACTTTTTTTGTGAGTACATTGCACTTTGACAATGAAATGTTACTAGTTTCAAAGCTAGCTTAAATTCATGCAGCTTAACCCTTTGACCATAATTTTTTTACTTTTCTACGAAAATTTTACTGTAATTTTGAATTTGAATATACTAACCTCGATACTCTTGTTTATCCTTTAACAAATATGGAATTAATTACTAAATTCAAACTCATGCTTTACAACACTCGTCCTTACTGTAAAATTTTCCTAGAAAAACAAAAATGGGATACTACAATACCACCCACACTGTTGGGTTTTTATTTTTTTAAATAGTGAAATATTAATAATGGAATTGGTTAGACTCACAGAAACGTTTACATTTTCGGTGAAAATGCTATGAGAAACTAAAGTAAAAATTCAGTAAAAATCGACCGTATATCAGAGCAAAATAGCAGTACAACATTCGAAACTTAAGAAAGTTGATAATTACCCTTATCTAGTTTACATTAACTTGTAGTGCGTTAATTATTTAAAAATTTGGCGACATTTAATCGCAATTTGTCACGAGTAGCTCAACAATACCCAAATTTATGGGTTTTGCAGGTTTCAAATGAATTGATAATTACAACTGCTTAATTAATTTTTATCTAACGAAAACTTAGCTGGAGAGCAAAACAAAGTTAAAATTGGGAATTTCTGACATAATACGCTACATAATTAAACATGAAAATTAAAATTAAAAAAAAATTGCGGCTCAAAATCAACAGCCAAACGTGATAACCACTAGATCGCGTACAATATGAAAATTTTTCTAGTGGTTGTTACTGAAAAATGTTAATAGCTCAGCTACTTATAACAATTTTTAAAAACGTAGAAATGGGTCGTCTGCAGCACATTATGTAGATTGCTTTCGCAAATTTTCAGCTGTTTATTTAGGGATTCTTCATTCGGGTAAACTTTACCCTCCAAATTTGCATATATTTTGCATATATCTCTTTACACACATGGTTTTTCAATACGAAAAAAATATGTCCAACGCTATCGACCATGGAGAATCTGAAAATCATACCGCCGTCGGCAATATCCATTTCCCTGAAAAAAAGTCGCAGGGCAAAACTCCATTTCTGCAGTTTTTTTGAAATATATTTTCTACAGGTTTGTAATTATCCATAGTATCCATAATCAAGATATACCTAAGTGCATTTCGTCGAAAGGAATTGAGTGATACCACTCGCGGCGGTCTAGTTTCAGGATTGACTAACATAGGAAGTTCCAAAGCTCTAATTATACAATGGGAGCCCCAGCCGAGCACCAGTGCATTTTCGTGAAAAGCGCTGGCAGATGGCAGTTATAATGTATATATGAGGATTAATTTGAAAAACACCGCGTCAAGAAACTTTAAGGGCTGCTGAGATCCAGGATGATAGGAACTGTTCGTTATGGTAAGTATATTATGTACGCTGTCGGAACTGTCCGATTTATAATGGAGACACTTTAATGCAGTGTCCGATGGAAATTACTTGCTAAGTCTTACACTTGTCATGAGGACGGAAATGGTCGGTTTGGAGTTCGAGATGTTGACCTTAGTCAATGAGCGGCGTTGAATGTTTTATGCTGCCTTTTGTAACTTTATTGTTCATAGTAAGGGTGTTATTGTTGTGAATTTTATCTATCCAAGCATCATGCACTTTATACATATTATTAAAAATACAACGAGTGATCAAATAAATCCAGAGTCGAAGTAGGTTTTCCATAAAAAAACATATTTCCTAACTTAAGCATTTGTAATGTGAAGATTCAGAATTGTCAATTTATAAATTTTATTCATTCAAAAGTCGAATGTCATCTAACGAAATAAAACGTTTATAATGTAATACAATAGGTATTTATTTATAAACTAGAAAATTAGATATGCCATTTTAAGAATTAATAAATACATTTTACAAAGCATGCTGAAATTGTCCACCACCTTGCTCAAAAGATTTTGCACATTACCTTTTTACGCTTTAAAAAACACTGGTAACAAATAATGTGTTCATTGATTTTTGTGTAATTTGGACTTGAAAGCGGGCCACATCTGGAATTTGTACGTTGAAAACACATTTTTTTAAAAGAGGCCATAAGAAGAAATCGCAAGGAATCATATCGCAATATCTTGGAGGAAATTCGTGATTGCTATTCAGGCTAATCAAGCGATTGTCAAAAAATTGACGTAGCATGTTAATTTTATTTTGTGCTGTGAGTCTTCTTGCTCTGCCTTCTTGAAAATATCCTAGTGTTAATTCATTTACATTAAGTTGGTCAACAAACAGCATCAAAATTTCATGTTGATATCTTTGTGCATTTATGGTTCCATTAAAAAAAATTGGACCAATAATTCTTCTCCTACTTATGGCACACCAAACACCAACTTTCTGAGGATAAGTATAAAAATTGTTAGGTTTTTCAACACTCCACATTCTCATATTCTGCAAATTAACATACCCATTAAGATGAAACCATACTTCATCCGAAAAGAAAGTTTGGTCTAGAAGGTCATCGTCGAAATTATTTAAAAACCATTGACAAAATTCTAATCTTCGGGGATAGTCATCTGGATAGATTTCTTGATAGCAAATGAGACGATAAGGAAATAAGTATAGATCCTTCTTTAATATTTTCGAGCAAGTGTTAAATGAAAGGTTAGTTTGTTGTGACAGCACCCGAATTGAAGTTCCTGGAGTTTCATCCATTAGTCCTTTTACGATATTAATTACTTCTCGTGTACGTTTTTTTGGTCGACCACTCCCTTGTTTACGCTCCACACTACCTGTCTCTCTAAAGAGATTAATGCAGCGCCGAAAAGTATGTTGAAATTCGTTGTAATCGAAAAGCAGAACCAGAAATTGAAATTGAAATTTCATAACGGAGTACTGCCACTGATCGTCAATTTTCCGTCCATTTCGCAAATATGATTTAGCCATCAAAATTCTATAATTTTTGCGAAAACCATTTCAAAATTAAATAACCATATCAAAAAATTTAATTTAATTTTACAATCGCTGAAATACGTTTAAAGTTATGTGAAATGTTAGCGTTGACAACCAAAATGTCATATGTTAATATTGACAAATATGTATGAATGTAACGGGTGTTCATTTGAAAAGTCAATCTCGTCGTATATTTTGACAGTTTCATACATACAAATAAATAACAAATGTGTGATTGGCATTATCAAATGTCATTTGGATTTACGTTTACGGAACAACAAACACATACTAATATATATGCGTCTTATTCTACCAAAATTTCAAACTAACCTAGATTGACTTTTCAAATGAACACACGTTATGGTGATATTAGAAAATACGTTTTCTCATGTACAACCTACTTCAACTCAGGATTTATTTGTATAGTTTATAAGTAGAGACCGGAAGCATAAGACCGAAATTACGATGCACCATATAAATAGTCTATAACATCGCTAAGTATATGTATATATATATATATATATATATATATATATATATACCGCCTGATTCTGAGCAAACGCAACGATCCGAACGTATAAATATTTCTCCCGCTTCGAATACAATTCCCCTGAACGCGTTTAGCCAATCACAAACCAGTCTGTCGCGCAACTATTTAACAACTAATGTCACAAATTAGTGTCACCACTGTCACCCTATACGGAGTCTCTTAAGCGTTTGAATAGTGAAAATAAGAAAATAAGAAAAGAAAATAGACATTACTGGTTCTGTACAAACATTTAAAACATTATTCCCAAATCGCAGAGTTCCTAATGATACGTTCATTTTAGTATGCGCTGCAATAGAACTAAATTCAAATTTGACAGTTAGCGATATTTCCAACGATTTAGGCATATGCTGCTCTTCCGTTAACCGCATACTAAACTTAAATGGTTTTCGTAATTATAAATATTCCAAACATCATCAATTATTTTACGGTGATGAGTTTAAACGGATGAATTTCCATTATTATATAATTAATTTCTCATTATGAACAATTTATTTTATTATCTGTAAGAGTAAATTTTTCTTTACATTACTAGAATTTAATTTAGTTTTTATTTATTTCTGAAGTTTATTACTTTATAAACTTCAGAACTTTTTACTATGAACGGTTTTTGTGACCTTTATTATTAAAATTTAGTTTATTAAATCTCTTGATGCCTTATTTACAATTTTCTTAACCGCTTATTAATAATTTCATTACGCTTTGTAGAATAACGTATTGCAATTTACTCATTACCATAACACAGGACTAAACAATTTATAGTCCTTTAATAGTAATTTGGTAATCAGATAATTTTTCTTACGCGGCTCCATAATATGTAAGTATGTATGATATATGACATTGATGTTGACACGCCCATAGTATTCAGGGGAATTGTATTCGAAGCGGGAGAAATATTCGTACATTCAGGCCGTTGCGTTTGCTCAGAATTAGGCGGTATATATATATAAAATACGAAATAAATTTTTATTTGTTCATTTTGTAGTTCAAAATGAGTAAAGAAGTATTAATATTAACTATCAAGGTTCTCTTCTGTAAAATTTATTCTCTTTGAATGAAATACATATATCCTTGTAGGCAGAAAACTTCCTTTCTACATCGCAACTGGTTATAGATGCATATTGGAAATATTCTTTTATTTCAGCGTATCTTGCAGTTAGATTTTGGGACATTGTCCCCATGCACAATTGCCGCAATGTTATTAAATCTGGATTTCTATTAAAAACTGCGCCTAACTTTTGCTGAAGACCACATCCGAAGTCACTTGGAATATTTTTCAAATTATTAATAGCCACATCTAATGTGGTTAACCATTTAATTTGAGATTTTGATTTTCAAAATAAGTGATTAGTTTTGGAAAATTTTCAAAGTGTGAAGAAAATACAACTGATTTTTTAAATTTGGAATTTGTA
Organism: Melolontha melolontha; assembly: GCA_935421215.2. NCBI lineage: Eukaryota > Metazoa > Arthropoda > Insecta > Coleoptera > Scarabaeidae > Melolontha > Melolontha melolontha. Next base: position 49,602,129 of record OW285242.1, read on the forward strand.
CTACAGAAATACTTCGAGCATTGTCATTTAAATATGTAACGAAATTTTGTAAACTATCGAAATTCTCTGCATAAATACTAGTTAGTAGCTCCCAACCATGCTCCCCATCTAGTTATTACTGGAGAGGGAGGCAGTGACAAAGATGGAAGTTTTTCCCTGTAAAGAGCTACTTTCAATGGTGTTTTTCTGAAAACTTTTTAAAATGCGGATACAAGTCCATCAACTTCCAGAAAGGTGTCTCTGATATATTCACAGATTCTGTGGAGAGCATGTGCTACACAAGTAATATGTAGCATATTAAGATCTATTACCATATTAGCTCGTTTTCTAAACTTAATTCGTGCGGCAAAATGGTGCCGTATGAAACTTGTGTTTTAATTTACTATTTCCAAACCGTTCGTTTATCAACTCTGGTAACTGTATTATACGTATTTCTTAAAAGATTAAATCAATTTAAAAAAGCGAAACGTTCACAGAACAATTTAAGATTTTATCGGGGCCATTTCGATGAATATAGCTACAATTTGCTGGTAATGTAAAAGAAGCACATTTCATACTAACGTTTCATGAACGCGGGGCATTTATAATAAAAACAAATTTGACTTATGCCGACTGGACACGTGAATATGAAAATGAAATGGAATAAAAAAGCTCGGATATAACACTTATAAAATCATAACCAGTCGCATTAGGGGTTATTTTAACTGACGTGAAATGATAAACTTGTTTTTACGAATAGAACTCTCTTGGGAAGGTGGGGCAGGTCTGACCGGTCCAAATGATACTGGATAATAAGGCGCTTCAGTACATAAGGGACTTTTACATTTTAGTTGCTTATAATACATTAGTGTAATAGGGCTTTGTGTCGCTAATATATAGATAGATACGAGATTTTTTATAGCGGGAGAATTATGCTTTTACATATGGTATTAGCTATAACGATACCTTCAAGCAATTGTGGATTTGGATAGATATTTCATATAGTTTTTTAAGATTTCTTTGAGTATATATTTTTGATTTAGTTAGTTAAGATTCTGCTACCAAAAAATATTTTTGGAGATGAAAAAAGGATTATCGAAACGTCAAAACTATAATTAAAACGTGGAATTAAAGCAATTATAATGGAGTGAAATGGAGTGAAGGAAATTAAAAAAAATTCATATACAGTTATAAGTAGAGACCGGATGCTTCGGGCCGAAATTACGATGGACCATATAAATAGTCTATAACATCGCTAAGTACAACACGCAGTTATTGAATAGTACTATTCATTCGGTTAACAGCACATCTGTTTTTTGTCGTTAAATTGTGACGTAATTACTTCGATGTAACAGTTAAATTCCTTTCTTCATGGGCGTAGATAGAAGCTTATGGAGTTATTAAAAAATATTTTATTTATTAGCTTATATTTCACAAGATAATAAAGTACGGTGAGTTAGTTTTTTTTTTCATTGTTTTAACTGCTACGTAATTTTTGTAATAGCTCCTGCTTAATATCGTTTTATCGAATCTACTTCTCCCAATTAGTAAGTATCCGGTGAATTTCGTTAAGTTTCAATAACTTACGCATACATTTTTTATTTTCATATAACGTGCCATCGAGAAAAATCATAATTAGAGTAGACTATGTGAATGGATTGTTACTTTAGTCACTTCCACATAATGACATTCATTACTTGACGTTCAATCTGAACGTTTGTGTGAACTTTTCAAGACTTTTATTAAATTACATTAAATTGAAAAAATGGTATTCAACAGAGCAGAAAACAAAAAGTATCGAATGCTACTTCCGTACAGGTGTGAAAGTAAATGGCGAGTAGCAATACTCAATTCCAGATTGCATGACTGTTTACAGTAAAATGTCAAGTAAACAATGTCATTATGTGGAAGTGGCTAAAGTACCAATCCAAAACATTTACATAGTCTACTTTAATTATGATTTTTCTCGATGGCACGTTATTTAAATCTAGAACATTGTTTAAGTTACTTTTTCAGATATGATATGGAACAACGTCGAGAATGGCATCGTGAAACAGTGGTGAGTCGGATTAAGGGTCATACTGATTGTATGTCCATTGCCAGTGATTCCGAAATTTATTGCAAAGTTTGTAAAATATGATTAAAAAATTCCAAGAAATCGCACGTAAAGCATGACTTAGCATCGCAAACACGTCACAGAAATTAGACCCGTTGGAATCTGATAATCTTAACGAAGAACTCTGTGAAACTTTAATGACGGCAAACATTCCATTAAATAAAATTAACAATTCCACTTTAAAAATATTTCTCCAAAAATATACTTGTCGAAATGTTCCTGATGAATCCACCTTACGCAAATATTATGTTTCTACACGAAAGCAGTAGAACGCATTAGAAGTAATCTTTCAAATGGATAAGTGCCGAGGTAACTGTCGATATATTAGGACACTCTGTGATAAATATTGTAGCTGGTGTACTACATCCAACTATTCTATATAACGCATATGTAACGCATATTCAATAAAAGTTATAAATGCAGTTAATGTGGAAATAGTAGCTAAAACCATTTACGAAAATATTCACCAAATGCTTCATTCATACGACAGGTACAAAGAGAAAATACTTTTATTTGTCAGTGACAGTGCTGCATATATGTTTAAAACAGTCAGACTATTAAAAGAAGCATATCCTAGTATGCTGCATCTTACTTGTGTAGCACATGCTCTCCACAGAATCTGTGAATATATCAGACACACCTTTCCAGAAGTTGATAGATGTGTGTTCAGAAAAGTACCATTGAGAGTACCTCTACAGGGAAAAGCTCCCATCTTTTTCACTGCCTCCCTGTTCAATAATAACTAGATGGGGAACATGGCTGGATGCAGAGAATTTCGATAATTTACAAAATTTCGTTACATGTTTAAATGACGATGCTCGAAGTATTTTTGAGTGCAAGGAACTAATACAAATTCCAAATTAAAAAATCTGTTTGGAAATTTGCCAAAACTAGTCACTTATTTTGAAAATCAAAATCTCAAATTAAATGATGGATTAATCAATCACATTATATGTGGCTATTAATAATTTCAAAAATATTCCAATTGAATTTAAATGTGCCTTCGGCAAGCATTAGACGCAGTTTTTATCCAGATTTAATAACATTGCGGCAATTGTGTGTAGGGACAGTACCTCAAAATCTAACTGCTAAATATGCTGAAATAAATGAATATTTCGAGAATGCATCTATAACCAGTTGCGATGTAGAAAGGAAGTTTTCTATCTACAAGTATGTATTTCATTCAAAGAGAACAAATTTTACAGAAGAGAACCTTGAGAAAGTATTGCTGGTTAATATTAATACTCCTTTACTCAACTTGAACTACAAAATGAACAAATAAAAATGTATTTCGTATTTTATAGATCATCACACGTTTGTTTTCCAATTATATAAATAAAATTAAAAACTCTTCAAAAAAACAAATTTTCAGTAGTACGCCCGTAGGCGATGAGTCATTGGCCTTCCGTGAAGTAACAAATACAATTTTAAACATACTAGAGTGGGTAAAACCCCATTATTTGTACAAAAACAACGGCATGTTTTACAAAAATGGCCAAAATATTGTCATTCTTACGCTATAAATTCATAATTCCTGAGCGTTTGACGCTGGACAAATTTAGTTAAAACTATTATCTACAGCATACAAGCAAGGCATAATAGATGCAGCATGGATGAAAAATCATCGCCGCCCATCAACATCACGGACGTCAATCCAATCAGCATCATCCTAAGACTTGGCAAAGGGTTTCCATTATATATATCGTATTGCCCTAGCGGCCAAACGGTTCGCCTAATCTAATAATTACCTTATTATTTGACTCAATCAGGAAATATTAAATGTTCTGTACTCACTAATCTATCTTTCGTTTCTTTTCTATGTTTATAAAAAATCCACACAAAAGGTACATAATTTCAAATCAAAATAATGGTAATTAATATTATTACAAGTTGCATTATACTTCGCTTTTCAGATCGTACTTGTCGTTCCGAACTCAAAATTTGGAACTGCCCAATTTTGGATTATTTCCCGTATTTAAACTACGCGTCCTCGAAGCGTTGAACATATTCGAAAATACTCAAAAGTACTCGAATCTGTTAGGCTAGCGACCAGGCAGCAGAATTTTTCCAAAGCATGCTCTAGCTTTGCTACTCGCTACAAGATGCACAATATACTTCCACTAACCAAGAATAATTGTCGGGTTTGCGTAATTACGCCACTTTCTACAAGATGGCGCTGTGTACTATTGTAGTTTTGCCACGTGTTGCACTTAACTTCTCTACTCTCCGCAAGACGGCACCGCTATTTCCCCAACATTTCGGTTCTTGCGCTTAATTCAAAAGTGTATGACGAGCGAGTTTGGTTTTCGCCTTTCGGACTTAGTGGAGGAGTCTAAAAAGTTTGTAGTAGTAGCTTTAAGTATTTATTTCGGTAGAAGACGGTGGTTCGTCCTTGCCAATCTGGCTTGATTTATACATTGAGGATTTTGCATTCACTTGCCCCTAATAACTTCGAGAGAAAACACTCCTTGACGTTTGACTTCTTTTCTGGAATTACTATTTTCTTTTGCATAAGACTGGTGATGTCGGCTTCGACCGCGACTCCTTTTTGAGCGATCTAAATGTAAAAAAATTGAAGTGAGGGCTGTAATTCGTTATCTGAACGCTAAAAATGTGAGGCCAATTGAAAGTTTTTTACAAATAAAAGACGTGTTGGATGACTTATCGGCGCGTCGTTGGTATCGAAGTTTTAATCCTGGAAGAGAGAATGTCCATGATTTAGTTATATATTGTACCTCTACCTCTCTTTAACAGAATGTAGACCCTTAATTTTATCACTTTATAAACTGTATTATACCGTGTGTCCCAATTTCGATGCTCACCATTGGTATCTCGGCTATTAGAAGATATAGAACAACGGTTAAATGGGGAATGATTTGCAGAATTCAATACTCGCGGCAAATCTCATTTCAAATTTGATCTAACTTTTTAAATTTTTAAAATATTTTGAAAAATAAAAAATTTGCAGATTTCGTTATTCCTCAATAACTCGATAACGCTTAGTCTGACCTCTTTTAAAGTTTTACATTGTTCGGACACTTTTTTAAAACAAATTATTTGGTACACACAGAAACCCCCGATTGTCTTTTGTTTTTAAGTTATTACCACTATCTTTTGTTTTCCATATGGCGGCCATATTGGATTTTGGGTTTGTTAGGTAGTCCTCAAAATGTGCTTTTCAACGATGTATAACATGCCTGAAAAATTTGTATTTATAAGGAAAATATTAATAAAAACGTAAATTAATCTTTAATATGAAATTAGTAGGCTGAAAAATTAAACACCAATGCCAAATGAAAGTGAAAAAATATTGTAAGTATAGCAAACGCCAATTAAGTTGGCGCGAGGAGGGGTAAGTTCGCGCAGGATTAAAAGTAGTGGGGAGATTTGTATTTGGTTTTACATCAAATGTCAGATAATTCTAACCTCTGAGCGTGTATCACTAGCAAAGACATTATGTTCCGTCAAACGTCAATGACAAATGTATTCTGACAATGAAACAAAACGATAACCTGTTAAAGTACAATTAGTGCTGCAGAGATAAGTTAATTAAAACTACTTGTAGTTAGTGATAAGTAATTATTGTCAAGTATTAAGATTTATAAGTATTGATAATGGCACATACATATTCAAACGAAGAAGAAGTTGATATGTTGGAAGTGTATTTCAAAGCAAATAGAAACACTAAAAATGCGTGCACGAGTTATGCAGAGCGTTTTCCAGAAAGACAACAGCCACACAGGACAATTTTTAGAAGACTAGTTAGCAAATTAAAAAACTTTGGAAGCTTCGAACAAAAACGAGCTAACTATGAAGTTAATGATGCTGATACACGTCTAAATAATATTTTGCAGAACGTTAGGAACAATCCCAGCACATCAGTTCGTCGTGTGACACGAGAAACAGGGATTTCAAAATCTACTGTTCACAGAACCTTGACGAAAAACAAGTATCACCCTTACAAACCAACAATTGTACAAGGTTTAAGTGATATTGACAATATCCGACGATTACAGTTTAGCAGGTGGTACCTTCAAAAATGTGAATATGACGCTAATTTTCCTAGGAAAATACTATGGACAGATGAAACACGATTTACCAATTGTGGAGTGTTCAATAGGAATAACTATCATCATTGGTCTACTGAAAATCCACATTTGGTAAATCAAAGAAGATTTCAAGTTCGATTTGGTTTTAATGTCTGGTGCGGTTTAATTGGTATGACATTTTGTTTACATGTTTTTTGTTTTTTAAACTCTTTTTTTCGTTTTAGATAATCAGTTAATAGGTCCTTTCATCTTTGATTACAATTTAACTGGTAACAGATATTTGGAGCTACTAACAAACGAGATAATGCCTGCTTTGAGGCAAATTATTTATCCCGAGAACATGCAAAACATTTGGTTCAAGCAAGATGGTTGCCCGGCCCATAACACTCGTAACGTGCAACATTTTTTGAGAGAAAACTTTAATGAGAGAGTGATTTCAAATAATGGACCCGTGCAATGGCCTGCGAGATCACCCGACCTTACCCCGCTTGACTTTTATTTATGGGGTACCACTAAAAACGAAGTATTTGATTTTGAACCGCCAGAAACTCGGGAAATTTTAGAACAAAGAGTACTAGATGTGCTACGATCAGTAAACGGAAACACGCTACGTAGAGTTTGTAACTCTACTCGAACAAGGTGTCAAAATTGTGTGGAACAGAATGGTCGTCATATTGAACAATTTCTTTAAGTGAATGTGAACTTTAAGTTCTGTATCTTTACTTTTTATTTCTATAATTTTTTTATCGTTTCGTTTGTTTAGAGTATTACTTAGAATATCTTTTCACTTTCATTTGACATTGGTGTTTAATTTTTCAGCCTACTAATTTCATATTAAAGATTAATTTACGTTTTTATTAATATTTTCCTTATAAATAAAATTTTTTTGGGCATGTTATACATCGTTGAAAATCACATTTTGAGGACTACCTAACAAACCCAAAATCCAATATGGCCGCCATATGAAAAACAAAAGATAGTGGTAATAACTTAAAAACAAATGACAATCGGGGGTTTCTGTTTGTATCAAATAATTTGTTTTAAAAAAGTGTCTCAACAATGTAAAACTTTAAAAGAGGTCAGACTAAGCGTTATCGAGTTATTGAGGAATAACGAAATCGGCAAATTTTTGATTTTTCAAAATATTTTAAAAATTTAAAAAGCTAGGTCAAATTTGAAATGAGATTTGCCGCGAGTATTGAATTCTGCAAAACATTCCCCATTTAACCGTTGTTTTATATCTTCTAATACGGTATAAACGTATTACGCATTTGTTACAAATGAAGCAGCAATGAAATGCGTAATACGTGCTTAACGTATTGATAGACTCAAATTTCTTAGGTATATTTGCTTCCATCTGGCATCGTGTTAATGGACTTACACCTATATACGTATATTTTTCTCTTCTGTACCGGCATAGCCGGTCAAGAGAAAATCGCTACTTTCGACATAATCTTTTTTATCCGTCAGATGTCACTAAATATTATCCGGTGCCACCTGATAGGACACAATTTGATATACCTATGAGGCAATTTATGAAACTTTACTAGCCAAACTGACGAAGTCTGATAGTTGTGACCGAAACACGTGTCTTTGACAGAAGTACATGTTGAAAATGCGAGATGTATGTCCATGTGTATAGATACAGACGTGTATAATGGATGTCATTTTCATTTGTAACAAATGCGTAATACGTACTTAACGTATTGATATACTCAAATTTCTATGCTATAACTCCCCTTACTAGATAGACAGCATGAAAAAAACAGTAAGTGTCGCTCGTCGACTAATGTTAATATCACGAACGCCAAACCAACTATTGTCGTCCACATGACAAGTGCAAGACAAAGTAAATGGAAAGAAACTGTATAAAAGTGTCTCCACTATAAGTCGAAGAGCTTCGACAGTTTGTTTTATACCAAAAGTGGTGTGGTTTTACCCACTCAAGTATGTTTCAAATTGTTTTTTAAAATATTAAAATTTTTAGAGTAAAACATTTTGTTTTGTTGCAGTACGTCCACTCGTATCATACGTGTCGCCTATTAAAACAAGCTTTTTGGCATTAGAGATTGTCTAAATTTATAGATGATAAGAATCTTCTGGCAAAAAGTAGCTTTGTATGGTTTGCCAAATTTCAGATAGATTAATATTAATTCCTTTAAATTGTTCTATTTCCTATGTGGTTTTAAGTTTACAATATGGTATATACTGTGTTTTAAAGTTAAACTATTTTTATTAAGGGGAAGAATGAGTGAGATGAATACTTGAATAACATCTTGTCGATCATATTTCATATAATTACATACGTTCGTTCCTCTATATTTAGGAGACATTAATACCTTTCAAAGAGCATGCTAATGATGTTATTAGATATGGGGCCTTATATGTACGTATGATTATATAAAGACACGATATCGCAACGACTTAAACGTGCCTATAAGTTAATTGCACGGAACTAGATGTTATATTATTGTAAATTCATTGTCATTGAGTATTAAATAAAGTTTTTCGATAAATATTCAGCAATAATTAGAAGACATATATTTACACATACGTAAGTAAGTTTTTCGGCAAATATTCAGAAATAATTTTAAAATAAATTTACACATACAAGCATTTTATAATATACTAGCAGAATGCTAATGAATATTTAATTATATTGTCATTGATTTCATCTTTTTAAGGTTTTTCTTGTCTAACAGCAAATTCACACGCACATATATATATATATATATATATATATATATATATATATACATATATATATATTGTGTTTAGATAATTTCTTAGCTGTTCATTGAATATATCAATTATTAAATTCTTGGAGTTTTTCGACTTTTATATGATATATTTACAAATATTATCAAATTAGTATGTAATTGCGAAGTAAATGAGGATGTAAATATTGCTGTCTACAAATTACAAAGCAAATCATACGAAATTTTTAATTGAAAAATATTGTCTACGTTTGGACTTGAACCCAAGTCTACGGTTTGCCGGACCGTTGCTTCAACACTTAGCTTGAACCAAGGTGCTTAAGTGGCATATGTTGAAGCGTAGATTGTCACGGCCGAAATCTGTTAAATGGTTTCTTTCGAGAGTTGCGCCGTGTAGATATCACTAAGCCCTGGGAAGGGCTATTTTCTGATCGAGGTTTCGGCAATCTTTTTGCTGCCATTTTCAAGTCGTTGCACTTTCGATTTTCGAGTTGTACTCTTTCGATTTGATTTTGCATTTTCCTGTTAGAGGCCAGTCTTACTTGCCAGCTGACTATGTTTCCGACCGCCCGGAAAAATTTTGAAAAAACATATTTTGATCCATAGAGAATATAACAGATTCTATAAGCAAGTTGGGCAAGTTCACGAATTAGGTACATATTACCAGCTATACGATATCAAAAACCTGCTAGAAACTTACAATAAAATTGTTGGAGTTAAAGATCTAAAAAGAATTCATCTCAAGAAATGTAATTCTAAAAAGGTGACGGTAAACTTAAAGGAAGTGCTTTTCTTTAAATTTGACGATAACCAGCCTTTTGTTTCCATTGTTAAAAGAGGTCGCAATGAAAAAAAATTGCAGTTTAAACTTTCTACCACTTGAAAATCGCATATCTTCCGAAAAGAAGAATAATGTGAAATCTCTGTTGGCAAAGCAATTCAATAACGACGATATGCAATGGGGAAACTCTTCAAGAACTTATTTTTTATAAGAACACTTTGTTTAGAAATCCCACATGGCGAAGAAGATGTACAAAATGATGGATTTGAAGATGCTCCATGTGTCTGCTTAGAAGAGGACTTTGCCATTCATATCTAAATTTAGTTTTTTTTTTTTTTTTTTTTTTTTAAATTACTGTCAAATATTTATTTTATAATAAAAGTTATTAATAAATAAAAAATATATATTTATTTTGCATAATAAGACAAAGTAACTGTTAAGAAAGCTTAATACAAAGTGAACATTTGTTTTACATCGTATTTGCATGTATTCAATGCAAAAACAATAATATTTATATTGAAATGAGTCATCCGACGGTACGTCAAGAAGTCTCTCGGACGTTCGAGAACAACACGAGAGAAGTCCAGGTAGACCTAGAATATGCGGCCGCCGATATATAAGCCGTCCAGGAAATGATTAGAGATTCATTCAACAAGTAATCGCGGCCTAATGAATGTTAAATAAATATACAAACCTTGTTACATAAATGTGAATATAAATAAATGTTAGTATTGTTATAGTTTTAAGATTGTTATTTAGTGTATTCTGTTTTTATTGTTAATATAGTGTGTGTTTAAATTACCGTCAGTTTTGTTTAACAAACCCGGAAAGACAAATATTACAATATGTAATTGTTTTGTGTTTTAGATAGATTTAGTTTATCCTATTATTATATATTTAGTTAATCCTTTAAATTCATATGCATCAATGTATATGTGTATGTATACTTAAAGGTCGTGCATTTGGATCATACCATTTAATGTTAATTATTATTATTGTAATCCATGGGAAATGCTAGAAGATTACTGAAATTTCCTAATCATTTCAAATTGATTTAATATAGCTTTTTAAAAGATGTAATTCTGCGGCCTGTTTCGTGCCTGTTATTTCTGTTAAATATGCAAAGGCCTATTTGAATGTAAAGCTACAGACTATACATATCATACCGGCAACTTGTATTTAAAATTTATCCAGATTATTCATCATTCTTTAGGAACTGGAAATATATATCCTCTTCAGTGGCGGCTCGTGCTAAAAATTTTAAGGTGTTCTGCAAGTTTTACAAAAAAATTTACCTTGCACGGGCAGTAAGAGGTTGTCTCCCATCGATCTTATCGTGCTTTCTTCGCCTTCCGCACTGAAGTAATGGATTTCTGGAACGATTGTCAATTGTCACACAAAAAAATAAGAGTCTCTAATATTATTGTTTTTACGTTAAACTCGCCGCACCGCTACGGGCCATAGGCGACAATATACGTATGGAACGTAATGCGGTGTGGCAACGTGTGTACGATGCCTATATTGAGTGACTTTCTTAAAATTTAAATTTATTTTGCAGAATTATTGATTTTTGTACTTTTATCTTTTAGAAAACGTTATTGTTTTTTTATTAGTTAAAATTACTTTATATGAAAAATAGTATACCATAAAAGTGTAAACAAAGACAGTATACATTGAAACGAATATTCATTCAATTGTATTGTCATGAAATTGAATTTGTCAATCGTTGTTAAATTTGTTAGAATGAATAGATATTTATATTTATCGGAAAATACTAATACTTAAAGCAAACAAATAAGGTGTAGTGTTTTGTTATAGGAATGTATAATATCCATTTCTTCCTGCATATTGATTATGCAGCTGATGCTTTCGTAATATGCTATTTGTATTATTTCAACTTATACTTCGGTCGATACATACCGACTTCCTTCAAACCAGGAGGAAGCTACAGTTGTAATTAAACTATACTTCCTTTTTTTTTATTACCTACGGATATTCACAATTCCAAAATACGTTACAATGTTGCTTATTTTAGATTGTAATTAGCTGAATGCTGTCGCAAAACTGATCTCTGCATTTTTAAAAATGCCAGAATAAAATTAACCCCTGCCCTTATTATAATTTTACAAAGGAACAGACACGTACTTCAATTTCTACGAAAAACTATGCCTACAGTTCATGTATAATACAGTGATAATGAAGACTGGAGCGTTTGTCGACCTACGAAGTTGTACTTTACTTGTTTATTGTTAATAAAAGGCTGATGGAAATATTACGTGAGATTTTGGTATCTGTATTATAATAACATCACGATAATAGTAGAAATACAAATATGAGCATATTACGAAATATGCAGGAAGAAATGGATATTATACATTCCTCATTCCTATAACAAAACACTACACCTTATTTGTTTGCTTTAAGTATTAGTATTTTCCGATAAATATAAATATCTATTCATTCTAACAAATTTAACAACGATTGACAAATTCAATTTCATGACAATACAATTGAATGAATATTCGTTTCAATGTATACTGTCTTTGTTTACACTTTTATGGTATACTATTTTTCATATAAAGTAATTTTAAGTAATAAAAAAACAATAACGTTTTCTAAAAGATAAAAGTACAAAAATCAATAATTCTGCAAAATAAATTTAAATTTTAAGAAAGTCAATCAATATAGGCATCGTACACACGTTGCCCACCGCATTACGTTCCATACGTATATTGTTGCCTATGGCCTTCCGCGCTGGAATAAATGCACTGCATTTCGCTGCATTTAATGCAGCGACCAGGCCTGCTAAAATGACGCATTGGTTTTAGACACTCGCGGGGGTAGCGGGGTGGCGCGGGTGTTTGACAGAGCTCTGAGCGCACGCTCGTGTGGACCAGATAAGGAACAAGTGAGCGATCGCGCGAATTAGGTTGGTTATTCCACTGGTCGCCTATTGAATATTATTTGGAATTTCGGAAGCGAATATCTCGGCTTCTACTTGTCGGATTTTGATGTCCTCTACAGGTGATGTATGCAAATTTTTTGATATACAGGGGGAGAATTTTCATAACAATATGTTACGCTTTTATAAACATCAGAAATGTCGGAAAAATTATGTAAAAGAAAACCAGTTATAACTAATACAGGTTCGCCCGCTCAATTTTTTGGGAGCTCTGCAGCACTGCAGCTCTTATGCGCTAGCCGCCACTGATCCTCTTCCATCTTCGTCATATTTTTGAAAAGTGAGGTGCGATGGCGCTGCTAAGTCATACAGAACGTATGCGTAGTAGGTATTTATTTATATATTTTGGATATTTAATTGATAAATAAAAAAAAATATTAAAATTTTTATTTTATGTGTTTGTAGTTAATTTTTAGGAATTCATCGACAAGTATATATGTTAATTTAGTGTAGTAATTACTAGTAATTAATATATTGTGGTGTAATATAACTCATATATTTTGTTACACGTTTTTCTTTTGTTTTTTTCATGTACTTTTTGTTTAAAGTTGCAGATGTATTTGTAGATATAATCTTTTGTTTCTACAAATTCAATATATATCAAAATGCATTATAAAGGTAATTTTTTAAATTTTACTAATAATATTGAAGTAATTTTTTTGTGAATCCAATTTAAATTTGCCAGTGTCAATTGTAATACGTTTGATTATTATATACATTAAACAATAACTTATAATCACGAATAATCCATAAGATCTGCACAAGTTTATATTGCAATTAGTGATTACTGTGATTAGTTAGCCTACTATGTATTTTAAGAATACGTAAGTAAGTATTAAGGAATTTTAAAGGATTGCACGCAAGCCCACGTAAGGTGAATTTTTTTTTTTTAGTACATACATAAGTGCATAAACATAAGTATGTCTGTATACACTGCTCAATTTTTGAACTGGTACACTTACAAGAAAATATATAAATAACAATTTGCTACTTTTTGAGCAACACTTTTTTGCTTAATTGATAGTATATGGTTCTGGGAAACACTTTTAAGGCGAAGAATTAAAAGAATAAAACTTAAATAACGAATTTCAAATGTTTTAATAGAAAAATAACAAAATCTTCATTTTAGTTTAACAGAAAAATTTGCTTTGGAAAGAAAAGATAACTAAACACTTAAAGATTAATAATGCGTGGGACCTCCTCTAGCTCTTATGACCTCCTAGCAACGTCTTGGCATGCTGAAAATCAAATTCCGAATGTAATGCTGAAGAATATTCTGCCATTCTTCCTAATCGGCAGTTCGGAGCTGATGGTGATTGTTTGGATCCACTCCTCGTGATCTTATCAACCTCTTCAGGTAATCCCATACGTTCTCTATGGGATTAAGATCTTGAGAGTTCGCTGGCCAATCCATGTGCGTAATATTGTCTTCAAAAAATTTATTTGTCTTGTTCTATGAGGACGCGCGTTATCATCAACAAACACAAAACCATCGCCTATTTCATTAGCAAATGGCAACACTACAGGTTGTAATACCTCATTAAGATACCTGACACTAATTCATTGTAGCATTTCTAAGCATAACCAATTCAGTACGACGAGTCGCAGAAATACCTCCCCAAACAGTAATTGAACCACCTCCATAAGCTTGGTAAGTCTCGTTGTTCTCAATATAGCGTTCCCCTCTGTTTCTCCAAACTCTAACTCTTCCATCGGAGCTATGGAGATGCACCCTGGTCTCGTCACTGAATAAACAACGACCCCAATCTTCAACATTCCAATTTGCATGTTGATGTGCCCACTCTAGCCTTCTTCTTTTGAGATTCTAACAAAAAATAATACTAGAATTATTTTCAAGTTCATTCAAAATGTCCATTTGTTTTTTCTTGTTTTTTCGATAACCATTAATTTTTTTAAATAAGAATGCCATTGTCAGAATCATAAATTTAGCAGCCTATTGTCATATAGGTTGCATAATTTTATCTTGATGGGTCTACGACAAAATAGTTTTTCGCGTTTATCTCAAAATCCATTTTATGTGGAGAAGTCTGCTTTTGAATGAATGCTCCTTAACTATGATATAATATGTGTATGTCAAGTTGTCTTAAAACGTTTAAAAATACATTTACAGTATTTAGTTTATTTTAACTTATTTTTAATCTATTTTGAGAATACATATTATATTTTTTTAAATTTAAGCGAATTACATTTTGAATATATCATATGTCTGCTTCCATATCTGTAAAACACTGTTTCTGTCGGATTTGACATACCAACAATATTCTCGTGGCATTTCGGTATGTACAATGATTTCACAGAATTTTCTAAGAACTGTCCTCGACCAATGACGTCCAAGTGAGATAACAATACCACCCCAATTCCCCACCCATCAGCGGACGCAAAATCGATTGCTAGCCAATCGCTCAACGCAAGCAAGGGGTTCTGAGTTCTCTTCTTTTTTTAAATTCTTTCTGGACATTTTTATTGCCGTTGGTTTTCTCTTTTTAGGGGTGAGAATTCTTGTATCAATTAATCTCTCAGATAATAAATAAATAGTTTCTACTGTGGGCGTAATTATTATTATTATGTTTAAGTATGTAGGTTGAATCCAATTATTAATCTAATTACGTGTATTTTGCAAAGCCATAAATGATTCAAGCTATAACATGAATAAATTAAATATATAGTCTGTCCACGATACGAATACATTAAATGAAGAACTTGGAATCGGCATATTAAAAACAGATTTGATCAATAAGAGACTATTACGGAATGTTTTCATTTTAATGTTGTTTTTTGGGTCATTTTGGAAAAAGTAACCGCTGTTTGTATCTATGTCATTTATGTTATATTTATGCCCGTATTAATAAAAGACTCGGTAATGGCTGATTTCGTAACGTTTCGTTAAATAAAACATTCCTTAGATATATGAAATACTGTATTCACAAACTTAACGGTGAAATTTTTAACGAATCGTTTCTCAACATGTCAATACAAAAACTTTTAGTAACATTTTACAGTGAATTTGATGGAAAACATACTTCAAGATTATTATTGAGTGTCGCATGTTTTCTGAATATAACTTATAAACTACTCAAAAATGAATAAGGAATTTTTACTTTTTTGTATTTTTTAGATAGTATGGGTAAATATTTGTAGTGTATTATATTAGTAGAGAACGGACACGCTTACCACATGACGCAAAGCCCAGTGCAGTACTGGCGAAAGGCTGTATTTCTAAAATATTTAATTTTATTTATATAATTGGAAAACGAACGGGTCGTGATCTATAAAATTACGAAATACATATTTATTTGTTGAAAGGTTGTATTTATAAAGTTTTTAATTTTATTTATATAATTGGAAAACATACGGGTGGTGATCTATCTATCTAAAATTACGAAATACATATTTATTAATTAATTTTATTTATATAATTGGAAAACAAACGGGTGGTGATCTAAAAAAATTACGAAATACATATGTATTTGTTGAAAGTTTGTATTTTTAAAGATTTTAATTTTATTTCTATAATTGGAACATTTTTATTTGTTCATTTTGTCGTTCAAAAGGAGTATTAATATTGACTAGCAATAGTTCCTCAAGGTTTTCTTCTGTCAATTTTGTTCTCTTTGAATTAAGTACATCCTTATAAATAGAAAACGTCCTTTCTACATCGCAACTGGTTATAGGTGCATACTGGAAATATTCTTTTATTTCTTCATATTTAGCCGTTAGATTTTGTGGAATTGTCTCCATACATAATTGCTGCAATGTAATTAAATCTGGATTTCTATTAAGAATTGCTTCAAACTTTTGCCGAAGGCCACATCCGAAGTCACTTGGAATACTTTTCAAATTATTAACAGCCACATCTAATGTGGTTAATCCGTCATTTAAGTTGAGATTTCGATTTTCACAATAAGTGATTAGTTTGGCAATTTTCCAAAGTGTTCGTGAAGAAAGTACAACTGATTTTTTAAATTTGGGATTTGTGTGAGCTCCTTGCACTCACCAATACTTCTAGCATCCTCCTTTAGCAGTGTTACGAAATGTTTTAGACTATCGAAATTCTCAGCATAATAACTAGTAGCTTCCAGCCATGTTCCCCATCTAGTGAAGGGGAGGCAGTGACAGAGATGGAAATTTTTCGCTGAAAAGAGCTACTCTCAATGGTGCTTTTCTGAAAACTTTTTTAAAAGCTGATACAAGTCTATCAACTTCCGGAAAAGTGTCTCTGATATATTCACAGATCCTGTGGAGAGCATGTGCTACACAAGTAGTATGCAGCATATTAGGATATGTTTTCTTCAATAGTCTGCCTGTTTTTAACATATACGCAGCACTATCACTGACAAATAAAAGTATTTTGTCTTTGTACGTGGCGTCCGAATGAAGTATTTTTTGCATATTCTCCTTAATGGTTTCAGCAACTGTTTCCGCATCAACTCTATTTATAACACTTGTTGCTATTACATATGAGTTATAGGGAATAGTTGGATGTAGTACACCAGCTACAACATTTACCACACAGCGTCCTAACATATCCACCGTTTCGTCGGCGCTTATCCATATGTATTGATTTAAAAGATGGCTTCTAATGCGTTCTACTGTTCTCGTATAGCACCTAGAAACATAATATTTGCGTAAAGTTGATTCATCAGGAACATTTCGACCAGTATATTTTTTCAGAAATATTTTTAAAGTGGGATTGCTAAGTTTATTTAATGGAATATTAGCCGCCATAAAAGTTTTACAGAGTTCAGATGTGTTTGCGATCCTAAGTGACGAATTTTTGACGATATTTTACGGATTTTGTAATAAATTTCGGAATCACTGACAATGGACATACAATCAGTATGACCGTCAATCCAACTCGCCATTGTTTTACAATGCCGTTCTCGACATTCTTCCATATCATGTCTGAAAACGTAACTTAAACAATGCTCTAGATCTAAATAAATGAAAACTAAAAATGTGTACGTAAGTTATTGAAACTGAACGAAATTCAATGCACACTTACGTCGAAATAATTGGTAGAAATAGATTCAATCAAACGATATTAAATAGGATCTATCACAAAAATAACGATGTAATTAACAGTTAAAACTATGAAAACAAGAAACTTACTCACAGCACTTTATTTATCTTACGAAATATAAACTAATAAATAAAATACATTATAAAAAACCCGCTTCTATCTACGCTCATGAAAACACTTTAAAAAACACTATATTCTCCGAATACAATAGCTCAGTTGTCCATTGTTATCGCAGCGAGATCAGGTGGCCGAGTCAGTCAAACAAATACTTCATTGAATTACGCCGGGATGTACTGAGCGACGTTATACACAATTCCAATTGCCGATTGCGTTTTATGGAAATTGCATCCGTTCTCTATATATTAGATACATAATTGTACATAACAATTTAAAATTTTCAAGTATATTTATTCAGAAAAATCGTTAGATTACTAAGAAATTATCAAAAATGAAATAAGCAACATTTTTAACAATAGCTAAAATAAACATTTTTCTGTAACAATTAATTCTAAAATCGTGTATAATGGCCACGGACATCTCTCACAGTTGTACATCTTCGGGGCATACTCATAATGCAATTATTAATGTGTTCTTGTGACACTCTTCTCCAACACAGCGGTAAAATTTCCCGCAAGTGTTGCACGTTAACTGGGGGTGGATTATGTTCGTTGAGCTGTTCTTGAAGTCTGTACCAAATGTGCTCAATTGAATTCAAGTCGGGAGACGTTGGTGGTAAAGGTAGATGGTTAATATGGAGGTGATTTATTGCTTGCATTACAATTTGTGCACGATGAGGTCTTGCATTATCATCAATAAAAACCATGTTTTCATCCACAGCCTCACGAAAGTCGGCCACATATTGCCGAATAATGCCATCTCTGTATATGTGTCCATTGACATTGTTTTCAAAGAGATGAAGGTTCGTACGTCCATTCAAACTAATGCCCGCCCACACCATGATACCACCGCCGCCAAAAGGCACCACTGCTTTTGTAAACTCGCGTGTATAACGGTCTCCTCGAGTTCTCCAGACCCTTACTCTACGATTATCACTAAATAAGCAGAATCTGGATTCATCGGTGTATAAACCATGCTCCCATTGAAAATTTTCTGCTTGTCGTTGGTTAACCCAAGTTCTTCTAGCCATTCTATTAGCATTAGTTAATTTTGGGCGTCTCACAGGCTTGCAGCTATGAAGATCCATTTCCCTCAGACGGTTTCTGATGGTTTGATCCGAAACTCTAACTCCAGTGGCGGCACGTAACTGTGTTTGCAACCATACAGCACTTCTAAACGGATTCATCCTTGTCTGAATTCGTATGTAGCGGTCTGGTCTCTGATTTGTTTTCCTCTCAGATCCACTACCGGGTCTTCTCCTTGCAGATCCTATCTGTTGGAATCTTGTTAGAGCCCTACTAACAACACTGGGAGACACATTAACAATTGCGGCAATTTCTGCTCCAGATTGCCCTCGCTGATGCAATAACGCAATTAAATCAAAAGTTTCTTTATTTAAATGACGTCTTGGCATCGTGAAAATGTGAAATGACGTTTAAAATGAATAATACTTGTCAAAAAATGCGATTTTTATAATTTTGTATTCTAAATTAATTTAAGGTTAAAATACAAGATTCAATATTTTATCACACAGAAAAGACATTTACCAAATAAAATGTCCACAAACGACTGTGGGCCTTCTAATTTATCTATAGTTTGAGAAAATACGTTAAATTTAATCGAATTAATTAGATCTGTTAAAAAAAGATCTAATTCCCTATTCATTTTTGAGTAGTTTAAATAAATTGTAGTTTAAAATGTGTGGTATGTACCTACGAGTTGTTTGTTGTTAAATTATTGAATTTTGATTTTCTTGTGAAACTTAAAAATTAATTCCAAGAAACGAGTCAAAGGAAAGAACTTTTCTGACCAAAAAATATCTTTATTAATAGACACTATTAAACAATATGTAAAATTTACTGATAACGGACGGTGTTACGTGAAAATAACCGAAATATTTTATTATATTTTATTATTGAAATTTTAATGCAATTAAAATTTTATTTGCAACATACACTGCTTTATTTCATTGTGTAGCTTTTTCTAATTGTGGCCCAACTATATTAATAATCTCTCTCACTGTATTTTGATCAAATCTGTAACGCATCTTAAAATCTGTATCATCAGACATTTGAAATGTATCGTTTCTAACTCTAATTATTCTTGGATGTGGCATTGCCTGCAACACTTCAACAAATTCTATATCAGATTCTTCAGAGGATGAATCCATACTAAAATGTAAAATCATAAGAAATCATAAGGATATGTGGTGGAAAAACGGCGGAGACGTAAACGATACCCCTTCAGCACAATAGTACACCAGGCGTGTCTGTGTTGAAATACGTATACCGTATGAACGCCGGGGAGTGATTGATCTACCACAATGTAGTAAGACGAAGACGAATAGCGAGTTTATGTGGTTAGGGTTGAGAGAGTATATTCAATCTGTTCTACTGTCTAACTGTACGGGCGTTCCATTTCTTTATCCAACACATTCTACATACGATCTAAGTACGAATCAAATAATCTCTCTCTAACACATTGAATATTCCTATCAGTCGCTCATTGTGTTCAAGCAAGGCGAATATACTTGCAGTTGGCCAGTCATTACTTATATATCCATCGATCGCACGACGTTGTGCACACGGTATACGCAATACGTATGTGTTTACCACACTTACTTGTGACCTATCAATAGGCGTTTCTGTGTTGAAATACGAGTGCATAGGCAATACGTATGTGAATACCACACCTACTTATCCAATCAAATGCTACACTATACATTGAATAAACATATCGGAGAAGTTGATAGTGACGCGTCTTGCGCAGCAGTGTCGTTCGGTTACCACATTTCTACCCGGTATGATACTCACTTGTTCATATATAATTTCCAGAGAGCGGACTGAAGCGATTGAAAGACCAATTGCCCCGATAAAACGTTGTGACGGTATCATGTATAGTATGCATGTTATAACAGCCCCACTATTTGTTTGCTCGATTGGATTCGTCGAGCAGATGCTATTTCCGTCGTTATTGTGTTCTTCATCCATAAAATTCTATTTTACAGTGGTGTGTTTCTGGTTTCGTTTCTTTCAATGTTTTTGGGTTACAACTTTTAGTATTTTAAAAAATACCTTTTATATTGTCATATTGTATATTTAAGTTTAATTTACTACCTTATTTTAGAAGTAGTTTTCGTTTCTTCTTTTTAGTCCATTTCTTTTTGTTGTTAGTATTTATCTTTATTTTCATTAACTATGGAGTATTCTCGTAGGGCAACCATGGTAGGATGGATTAGAGGCCATATAGATTGGTTGCATATTCGTAATGATAAGTTTAATCTAGATAACATATGACCATATGCACCTCACACTTTTAACGAAGAACTGTGTGAAGCTTTCATGGCGGCCAATATCCCATTCAAAAAGCTTAACAATCCATTCCTCAAGAGGTTTCTTACAAAATATACTGATCGTCATATACCAGATGAATCTACTTACGTAAATACCACTTACCAAAATGTTATTTGAGAACCATTGAAAGAATACGAACCAACCTATATGGGACGATATGTGTTAAATGTAGTTGTTGGTATTCTTCATCCGACAATCTCATACCAACCATACTTAATTGCAACTAAAATATTGGCAGTCGTAAATGGTGAAACAGTTGCCGAAGTAAATGATCAATGTATTCATAATATTCTGTCATCGGATAACAACTATAAAGAAAATATGCTATTATTTTTTATTGATGTAGCAGCTTATATGTTAAAAACAGGGAAGTTATTAAAGCAATCTTATCCCAATATGCTATACGTTACCTGTGCAGCACATGCACTACACAGAGTATGTGAATATATTTCTCAAAGCTAGGACAAAAAGTTGATGCCATATTTAGCGGAAATCCAGGTTTGGATATATTATATCAATTCTGTACAGAGCCGATTCAAAAATCTATACATTCGAAGTATGGTGCACTTTTCAACATTTTAATCACGCACCCATCACCAGTTGTGATGTGGAACGGCATTTCTATTTTTAAAGACATTTTAACATCTAAAAGAACTAATTTAACACAGGAACACTTTGAACAAATTTTAGTTGTTCATAGTAATGATTTACAATTTCAATGTTTCACATTATTTTTATTCAAATTCGATACGCAATTCGCTTGTCAGCATTACTTTTGTTTCAGCAGTAGTTGCTGCCGGTTACCAAACCGTTTATTACATTCGCTCTGTTGTGCATTGACAAATACATATTAAGTGGTTTTTTCCCCGAAGAGTAATCTTAAAAAACAATTATTATTTATGTATAATTTATTTTCAGGTTTATATTTAGTGATTTGCAATATTTTATTTAAAATTTAAATTGGCGTATATTTTATATTCAGACTGTATATTGTTCGAAGATTGAATTGATTTACGTCGTGGTATTTTACCGGACGTGATATCGTTCGAAGTATGTAGCTTGATTTATTTTTTGATCTGGGACGAAGGTTATTTTTCCCACCAGAGATTGATGTACATTCAGATGATTCGCACGTGTTAATGGTAAATAAGGACTTCTTCTTTATTTAAAAGGTTTATAGTTTCGGTTTATATTTTAGCTTTGGTTTATTGATGTGTTTAAAGTGTTTATCGAGTTATTACGAGTATTTTAACTTCTAATTTTTATTTGAAATACACGATTCATCTGAATATCTCTCGTTAAGTTTTTGTGTGTGCTACGGTTACATTAATTAATGTAAGTAGGCCTTTTGTAAATTAAATGCATTTGATATTATTCTTGATGACAAATTTCTTGATTTTGAGCTCATTAGTTAAGTGATTATATTTAGTATATGAAGAGCAAGGAAAATTTTCATATTTTTTATGAAGAATTTTTTCTTTATTCAGGTGTAAGATATTTTTTTGAAATCAGGTTGGAGGGAAATTCATATTCATGTTGAAGTGCGCATGATGGGTTTTCAGGCACGCGTGATAGCAGTTTATGATCTGTTTGACGTTTGATTTTGGGGTTAACGTAAACATTTAAAAATTAAAGTTTTCCATTCTATTTAATTAGTTTATTTTGTTCGCGAATAATTGGAGGTTTTCATTGCGAGCGTGTCATTTATCTCGTAATCTTTTTCCTCCTGCTTTTTGTGATTTAATGCAATTAGCTATCTTAATATTTGATTAAGATTTTTTTTTCTTTTTAAATAAATTTTTCTAGCAAAGTGCTTGTTTTAATGCTTATATATTTTTTTTCTGTCCACGTTCATAAATAAACCGGAGACTGTAGAGGACTCTGTTAAAAGAAATAAGCTCTCCGTAAGGCGACCTGGACTCATAGTGGTGCATTGTGGACTATCTTCAACGAGATCCAACAATACATAGCAATATGTAGGTATGTGCCAGTTATGCAGGTGACCACACGTATCAAATTGTTTGAAACTCAGGGATCGCTTACAGAAATAAACCTAGTGCGAATACAAGGCAGACGCCTATGGGCTATGAATCATCAATCGCTCGAGTCCGCTCTCTGATAATTTCCTTTTGGCCCAATTTACTATTTAATATACACGATTTTAACAACTATAACGTTTCGCTAAACATTATGAATACGAAAATAGGTATATAATTCTCCGTTAAATCTTAACGGAGCGTTATGTTATAATATAAGCTTTTCTGAATACGGCCATTAGTCTTGGACCAAAACAGGCGCAATATAAGAAAATCTTTTTAATATGAGTAATAAGTAATATTTGATATTTATAGTATTTTTGTTTTTGTTGTTGGTAAAAATATTATATTACAAACATTTTATTATTTGTGTTAAAATATTTATAAGATGTTAAAAATGTTTCAACAATACTGAAACTACTAGGGGACTTTCTTATGTTGTCTACCTAGCTATGAAGACAATATGCAATCGTGATAATTTTCTTACGTCAGGTTTTTGTGACATTTTATAGTGTCATCTCCAGCTTTGGTTCGAATCGCTTAACATTTGTTACTTTTACATTCGTTTATATAAAAGAAAATGAGTGATTTGAAGTTTAAACACAGCAACATTATGAAATTTTTATCAAATGAGGGCGGTAACCCCAAGAATATTCTTGATAGAATGGGGGCAGTGTATGGAGGAAATAGCCCGCCCTATTTCCAATTCAAATTTTGATGTGAGCAGTTCCAATGGGACAGAGAATTCATTCATGATGACCCAAAGTGGGAAAGACCTCTGAAAGCACGAACTGAAGAAATCATTAACATATTTGAAGATTTGGTGTTGACTGATCTCCAAGTAAATGTTTCAGTTATTGCTAGTGTAATAGGAATATCAGAAACCAGTGTTTCTAAAATTCTACACGAAGATTTGGGAATCAGCATAGTGTCGGCACGATGGATTCCCAGGCTCCTCAGTATTGAATAAAAATTGTATAGACGACAAATTAATGAAGAGAATTTGACTGTTTTATCTCAAGATGAGGACTTTTTAAATAGAATTGTAACTAGGGATGAAACTTGGGTCACTACTGGGACCCTCCCATGAAACAAGAGTCCATGCAATGGGTTCATAAGGGCTCTCCACCGTCCAAGAAGGCAAAAATGCAATTTTCTGCGAGAAAAGTGATGGCCGCAGTTTTTTAGGAAGCGGAGGGGATTCTCTTAAATGGGGGTGCAGTAATAGGAAATGTCTACAATGACGCAATTAAGAACTTGAACTTGCTCAGAAAACTCTGCTTCTGTGCGACAACTGCAAGGTGCATAAGTCACAAATTGTTCAAGCACTAATCAATCAATGAATCTTTGGGGAATTACAACATCCACCCTACAGTCCCGACATCGCCTCATGTGATTATTATTTCTTTCCAAAACTCAAAAAACATTTAAGAGGGCGTCGATTTTTATCGAATGACGATGTGGAAAACGCTGTAGGGTTGTATTTTGTGGAATTACCAAAATTTTTTTTTTCAAAGGCATAGCGTTATTAAAGAAATATTAGAATAAGTGTATTAGTATTATTGGTTCTTACGTTGAAAAATAATACTAGATTAATATTTTATCTGTTGGCAATACAATTCGTGGATGCATCGACTTTAATTTTACCATTATCAATATCTAACAGTTGTTTGGCAAATCGAACAGCGTATGGGTTTTGTTCAGTTGAACACGTATATTGGTGGTAAATGTTAGTCTTTAAACATTGTGCCAAAGAACTGATGATTTGAAACACGCGTTGAATTAATCGGCTGTCGTGGAACATGGTATAACTGGTAGAATTTGGCGAATTTGCTAATAAAGTCAGAGCACCTCCGAACAGCTGCGTACTTTCTCTTAAATCTTGAAGCGAGCGATTGAGTGCTTCCAACGATTTTTTGTTGGCCATTGTACATTTATCCCATACAATGAGCTCCTTTTATCGTAATACTCTACCCATTCCTGGATTTTTTAATGTTACATGTAGACGTCACTGTGATTTTCATATTCGATGGCAATTTCAGTACAGAATATGCTATTTGTCATGGTTTTCATGTTATAATTGTGAAATCTTTGTGATATTTCTTGTAAAATGTTCTATTTTTGGCATGAGAAATGTCGTTGTAGTGTTGGTTGTTATTTTTTGCTTCATTTGTCAATCTTTTGACACTGCTGTTCAGCACCACCTATCGTAATAGATGGAAATCAGACGGAGCGAGATCAGGAAAATAAGGCAGATGTGAAATTAACTTTTGTATAACCGCTTTTGTCATATTAGCAGTATGAGAGCGAGCGTTATCGTATTGCAAAGTAGCTTGATCATGTCTTCCCGGTCTTTCATTCAATCATACTATGTCCATAATTTTCCTCTCTTCAAAACACACTTTGTATCAAAGTTTGAACTCAATCGGCCGAGTAGTTTCAGAGTTTATTGAAGACACACAAACAAAAATTCACTTATATACAGGTGTCCTTGAAATAAAAATACAACGCAGAAAAAATGTAATTATGTAGAATATGAATCCAAAATCGTGTTCCGCCTTTCGAAATAAGTTATACACACACATATGCGACAGCATGTTAATGTTAATGTTATTTTTTTGTGTGTTTGCTATTGTTGTTTTGTTTATTAAGGTGGTTCTGACTGAATCAAAGCGTATTGAAATTTTAATTTTGCGAGGCTATGGAGGCAAACAGCGTTCTTACAATGAAGTTTTGTTGTCTGTTCAATGAACTTAATCCAGGTCATCAAATCACAAAAACAGCGGTTGTGAAAACTGTAAGACGTTATTTACGAACTAATAATGTAAAAAATGAACCTAAGTCTAGAAGGCCAAAATCGGCCACAAATGATAACGTCTTATTAGTAATTGAGGAGAATCCACAAACATCAACCACGCTCTTTATAATGCTATATGCCAGAGTCACGAGTTAATTGAAGACGACTCTGATCGCAGAATAGAATTTTGTGAAAGCTTGCAGAACAGATGCGTAGCAAGTCCAAACTTTATCAGAAAAATTGTGTTCTCAGATGAAGCAACATTTTGTTTGAGTGGTATAGTTAATAGCCATAACTATCGAATTTGGTCTAGAGACGATCCCCGTTGAATGCGACAAGTGCATACTTAGTATCCGGAGAAAATAAATATGTGGGCCCTTTCTTCACGGTATTTGGATTGATTAAGAAATAATATTTTACGATCCAAACAATCCATTACTTCTTGCTGAGAACATACGGTCTCAGCAAGGTAGTGCGCCTGCGAATTATTCTAGAATTGTGCAGCAGTATTTGGATCAAGTTTTTCCTGATCGATGGAGAAGGCGAAGGGGTGGAATTGAATGGCCACTACGTAGTCCTGATCTAACGCCTCTCGATTGTTTCTTGTGGGGTTATCTCAAAAATAAGGCATATAGAAGTAGAGCTGGAAATGTATATGAGTTGGAGGAACGCATAAGAAACTTATTACTACAAATGCCGGACGAAGTTTTACAAAATTCTTTACGCGAATTTGAAAACCGTTTAAGATATTATCCGTTAGTAGAAGTTCAAAATTTTGAACATTTAATCTAGTCAGCAAATCATTTCAGCAAGCTTTTTGCTTTGTTAAAATAGATAAATTGTTAATATTCCGAGTTTAAAGGACTTGTTTTTTGAAAACAGCTATTTTATCAATTCGTTCATGGCTTATGATGTTACCAATGATAACTGATTTCCAGGAAGTAATGTTTTTGTTCTCAATAGCAATGGAAAAAATATCATTGGATGTCTATTTCCGGTATAGCCAGAAGTGACACAGCAAATCTGATATTATTTATAGAATTCTTGAATCTTTTAACCAGGGTATACCCAATTTTATTTAAAACTAATGAACCGTTGCAGAGATACTTAAAGGGTTCCATTACCCCATGCCGTCTTCCACGTCGTCTGAGGTGTTTATATTTTTTACTAACGCTGTATATAAAAATGGATTGGTGATTGTTGGAAATGCTATATCTCGATAACCGCTCTCCCAATTTGCATGATTCTTTGATCATTGTATTCGAAATAGTCCGCGGCGAGTAGATATTTTGGGAAAATTAAGGACAAACTTTGGAAAATCATTAAAAACCGACATTGGAGATTTGCATGGGAAATACACTTCGCGATCGTGTCGACAGATTTGCTACATTTTTTGTTTGTTTTTTTTGTTTTTGCCAATTGCAATTTTGGCAAAATTGAGAAATATTTTTGGAAATCGTGAGATATCAAAATTACTTTTTGAATGGGAATGGTTTGTTAGTTATATTTGAAATTGTTTTCAAAAAAAGAAAAATTGAAAAAAACACAAACACGACGTTCAATTTCAAAATATTATTACAACAACAATCGATTTAAAGCAAAACAACATCTGCCGGGTGAGCTAGTTCTAAATAAAATTCCAGAGTTATTGAGACTTTAACAATATTATATTCTTGGTGTTTTACGATATTTATTCAAAATATTCCATACTAAAGTTAATAAACATGAGTAATTTGACGGGAGAGTTTGACTTTTCAATAAAATACTTATTGTTTTATAAAAAATATATATATTTATTTCAAGAGTATAATTTCGATATTATACTATTCACCACCATATATTGAAAGAGTTCATTTTTGTCTGGCGGCAGTTTTGTTACGGCGGATCTGAAAAAATACAGGGAAGAGTGTCTCCCTCTATGTGTCTCCCTGACATGTATCGTAAATTCATTCAGACAGATATTTGCGCAACTAACCTAAAACGTCAACATTCATCCGTCTTGACTTGTGTGTAATGAACGCAGTAAAATGTCGCAGCCTCTTGAAGAATTGTTGTGAACGCCTCCAGAGCTGTCAGAGATAGCTCACAAATACAGTAGATTCATTAATCTAATGAAAATCTTTATCATCAATAAAGAGAATGAAATGTGTAATCTATTATTTGAACGTAAGCTAAAAATGATGTTACTAATTAAACGCTTGAAAAAAAATAGTATACGAGGCTCTAGCCAGAAATTCCCGGAATTAGAATGTGGCGCACGAAGGGATGGTAGTAGTATAGCACCGGATGGTGTGAGCTATGTCTATAGTAAGTCATTCTGTCAAACGGTACTTTGCTAGGTGGTGACAAATCATTTTTGTGTTTATATTTGTTAAGTTGTGTGTTAGTTATTCTGCGACACTACAATGTCTGCAGTGGTACTTTGCCACTTTGCAATGCAATCGTGTGACGTCATTCCATCGCAAACAAAAAGCGATCGCATTGCGTACTCCGCCACAGAATTGCTTTTATTTCGGAAACATTCGGGAATAAGCGAGTATAGCAAAATCTGCGTATTATAGAATCTAAAAATATAGAACGAAATTCGGAATATTAGATATTATATTATACTGCTGTTCACTAACATATCTGTCAATTATTTCTCAATACTGTAATTTTGTTTATTTGAATCCTCTGTGTTTATAACGTATAATATATATTAGTTATTAGCAGAGTTATTAATAAAGTTCATTATTATTTTTAACACTTTCGAGGTTCATACTTTTAAACTTATGTATTACTAAAGTCGGATATATTATAGATTCTTCAAACTTCTATGGATTTTACTCCCATGCTTTGGGCATTTAATAAATTTGCCAAATCTTTCAATTTTTTAAAAATTATTTTCCGTCCATTGGGCCCGCCGAATTTATTTGTAACTAATGACGTATTTTTTTTTTCAATCCATCATTAGAGAACATAATTCTTGATTTACTCTCATCTTCAAAATTAAAAATGTAATTGAACAGAGCATCGAATGTTACATGTACGTACAGCAGACCGATTTTCATGTGGCCGGTTAGAAGTACCGCCCTCGAGATGCGCCCTTAGGTAGGGGAACCTCTGGCATTCAGTGTTTCACATCGTTTTAAGAGATAAACACAGTAGTGCAGTGCCGTATTAAGGTAGTGAGTAATGGAGTTTAAAAGTAAATTAAATAAATGTGTTTTACACAGTCAAACTCGTGAAGTGATCTCAAATGTATTTAAATATATGCAAGAAGAAAAAACTTCAGGGGTACTCAAAATTCCACTGGATCAGTTATATGAACGCGTTATTGCCGCAACGGGTGTTTCTGAGAGAAGTATTAGACGGATTGTTAAAGAAAAAAGTGAAATAAACGCAGGTGCCGGTTCATATTTTACATCGCCAAAGAAAAATAAAAAAAAACCAAGCCCAAAACCGACTTAGACGATGTGGATAAAGGTGTGCTGCGTAGAACAATTTTAAATACCTTTACTGTTGACAAAATTGTGCCTACAATGCCAAACATTCTAAGAAAATTTAAAGAAACAGGATACACTGGAGGAATAGATTCTCTTCGGAAAGTAGTAAAAGATATGGGCTTTTGTTGGAGAAAAACAAAAACCAACAGAAAGTTGTTAATGGAAAAGCACGACATTCGTCAGTTAAGAGTGTCTTATTTGCGTACCATTCAAAGCTACAGAAATGAAAAAAGTCCGATTATACATATGGATGAAACTTACATCCACAGTTCTCATACCGTGGCTACTTGTTGGAGTGACAATTCCAATGAAGGATTAGCAAGGCCTATATCAAAAAGTCTAAGACTAATTATTGTTCATGCTGTCTGCGAGACGGGATTCATTCCGAATGCTAAATTAATTTTTAAGTCTAATACCACAACGGGAGATTATCATCACGACATGAATTATGAAAATTACAAGAAATGGTTGTTAGAAAAATTAATTCCAACCCTGCCTCCAAAGTCTGTCCTAGTAATTGACAATGCTCCTTATCATAATGTCCGAAAAGATAAACCACCGAATTCTAATAGTAGCAAATCAGTTATGATAGACTGGTTAAGGTCTAAAAATATTTACTTCGACAATAACATGCTCAAGCCCGATTTATATAATATTATTAAAGTACATAAGCCAACATTTAAAACGTTCGAGATAGATCAAATGTTAACTCAACGTGGCCATAGTGTTTTGCGATTACCGCCATACCACCCAGATTTAAATCCGATTGAGTTAGTATGGGCATCTCTTAAACAATATGTGGCACAAAAAAATGTATCATTCACTATTAGATATGTTCAACAGTTATGTGATAACTTTTTTGATGAATTTAGTGCTGCTGAATGGAATAAATGTTGTGACCACGCGATAAAGTGGGAGCAAAAGTTTTTGGAAGTAGAACCTCTCATAGACGAAGTTACAGACCAGTTCATTATTAATTTGGGTGAAGATTCTGAATCGGAGAGCGAAGAGGAAGTCAGTGATAGTGATTCTGCATAACTTTTTATATAATTATATCTATAATTTACCGTAATTTTTTTGAAACTTAGTTATTGTTCATTATTGTTTTCTCCTATAATTATTTTTGAGTATTTATGTATTATTTCTTATTGTAATTATTATTTTCATTGTTATTTCCAATAATATTAGTATTAATAATATTCTTTTCTCCACGACTATTAAATAATGTTATTACAACACTCGCCTACGCTCGTTGAAGAATATACTGTTCTTTTGTACATATAGAAAGTTTACAATGTGATTATAATGAGAAAGAGATTAGCATAAACATTATTTGCCAATAATTCAGTTAATTACCCAAATTAGTTTTACTTAATCCTAAGCCTTTCTACCGTTAAGTGTAGCTAACAATCTTATTCAGTCATCCCCTTAATGTGATGTTAGTACGCTATTAGCTAGTAGGTAAGGTAAGACATTTTAATTAAACATGTTACATGAAACTATGCGTTTTATTATACTTCTATTTGCCTTAATTTAGTGAAATACAAACCATTATAAACATGTTCAACAATGTGATTTTCTGAATTTATCCCTTACTACGTCCCAATGCACGACTCGCACAAAGAGTTTGCATTTCATTTTTCCGAATACTGTCTCTATCTAACACTGACCCTTACTTGACGCACGTACAAATTCTCCCACCGGCCACATGAAAATCGGTCTGCTGTACAGTCAATATAATTAATATATCTTTCATACAAGAGAATTCAGGAAATGATTCTCACGTTACTTTCGAGAAATGGCTAATCTGGTCTCCCTTGTATACTTGTCACATGTTGCAGCTGGAACGAGTACAAAGACGATTCCTAAAGTATATGAACTTTAAGAGGGATGGTTTCTACCCACCTAGAAATACTGACCACATGCAACTCCTGGCTGAACATAATCTGTCGCCCCTGACTACCCGTAGGGAGATTTGTGGAGCCAATTTCTTACATGGCTTGGTGTCTGGGGGGATCGATTGCCCCGCTCTGTTGGCGCAGGTTGGGTTTCGTGTACCGAGGTTGTCGTCTAGGAGTAATACTACTTTTTCACTTCCTCGGTGCAGGACCAATGTTGGAATGCGCAGTCCCATTTATCGGATGTGTCGGGATGCTGATAGGATATTCGCTGATGTCTTCCTGGAGCGAACCGTTAGGAGGTAGCGTGGACGAGTGCAGTGTGGTGTTGTGGTTGGTGTGTATGAGTGTATTTTATTTTTAATTTTTTAATTTTTAATTTTTATATAAATATGTACCTACTTTGGCTTATATATGTATACTATTGTTTTATGTGCGTTATTGTATATTGTTGAAGCGCCCATTTTGGCTTTGCTGTTGGGCTCTAATAAATATTATTATTATTATTATTATTAAAAAAAACTAATTTAAATTTTGTAGTAAAATACTAAATACCTACTTTTCTTACTTTTAAACATTTGGCGGGCACATTTTATACCTCTCGCACTTACACAGCGGTTTGCTATGAAAGAGATAGATGTTTACCATCCACTAAAAGTGATCGCCTTTATCTGCAAGGGATCGCCTGAATTTTACGATCGCTTTAAACGTCAGAGTACCAAACTCTGCCGTAGCATGTGACGATAAAATTACGTCAAGCGATTGCATTGCAAAGTGACAGAGTACTACTGCACCATTGATGCTGGCGTGAAAGAACAAGGAACGTAAAACGGCAGCGGAAACTCTGAAAATGTTTAAACAAGCGTTTGGTGAGGATGCTTTAGGCAGGCCACACGCAAACTTATGAGTGATACAACCGTTTTAGAAATGGACATGTGTCGGTTGATGATGTTGAGCGTTTCGGTCATCCATCGACGGAAGATCTGCCACAAAATGTGGCAAAAGTTTGTGACGCAAGCCTGTGAGACCGAAGAAGAACAATTCATGACATTTGTAAAAAGGCGAAAATGACTTCATCTGATTGCAAAGTAATAAAGATGTTCGAGGGATAGTATCTGTCCATTACTTGGAGAAAAATGAAACAATCGTAACGATGAAGGCTAATTGATACATAAAGTCTCCAACAACGCTATTGTGTGAATAGTGAGGATAGAAACAAATTTTAACTGCAAAGTTTAACTTTCCTTGAGTAAAAGTGTCATTTATAGTGACCGGTCGCATTAGGCTGAAATTACGATGGACCATATAAATAGTCTATAACATCGCGCAGTTATTGAATAGCACTATTCATGCGGTTAACCGCACATGTGTTTTTTACTTCAATATTACACTTAAATTCCTTTCTTCAAGGGCGTAGATAGAAGGGTAAGGAGTTTTAATAATTTATTTTATTTATTAGTTTATATTTCGTAAGATAAATAAAGTATGGTGAGTTAGTTTCTTTTTTTCATTGTTTTAACTGTTAATTGGACAACAAACGGGTGGTCATCGATAAAATATGATATTAAATCTGAATTTCTATTAAAAACTGCATATAACTTTTGCCGAAGGCCACATCCGAAGTCATTTGGAATATTTTTCAAATTATTAATAGCCACATCTAATGTGGTAAGTTTTGGAAAATTTGGAATTTGTATTAGTTCCTTGCACTCAGAAATACTTCGAGCCTCGCTATTTATTTAAACATGTAACGAAATTTTGCAAACTATCGAAATTCTCTGCATAAAATTTAGTAGCTTCCAAGCATGTTCCCCATCTAGTTATTACTAGAGAGGGACGCAGTGATAAAGTTGGAAGTTTTTCCCTGTAAAGAGCTACTCTCACTGGTGGTTTTCGGAAACCTTTTTTAAAAGCGGATACAAGTCTATCAACACAGATTCACAGATTCTGTGGAGAGCATGTGCTAGACAAGTAATATGCAGCATACGAGAGTATGTTTCCGCAGTAACACACGCAACAGTAACAAGAAAGTTTTTTCATGGACGGAATGAAGAAATAGATCAGCGTTTGGAGAAATATGTTGCACTAAATGGTGATTATGTGGAAAAATATCACTAATTTACAAAATGACATTTTTCTCATGTACATTTGATGAGAGATAGATTTCCTTATGTATTTTCTTCCGCTGAATTCGAAAATCAAGGATAATTTTTTTTTTATGGAACAGTTTTTGAGATATTGTAATTTTTTCATTTTTTCGACCTTTTTTCACTTGATAAATCATATCTCGAGCTAGAAATGTCCGATTGGGTCGTTATTGGTACCCAAATGCAAGGTATTGAGATGGCGAACAAATATGTATAATCGGATCTTTGATTGGTAAAGCGGTTCAAAATATATCGATGAAAATAGGGCACAAATCATATTTTACAGTGATTCTGTGCCGACAGAAAAGTACAAATCGTTAAAAAAACGTCTGGTTTCTGTTCATGTACGTAAAGATGATACTTTTACGTAAGAACTAAGACCAACCAGAAGAAAATCGACCGAAAAATGACAAAGTTATAAGCAATTGAGTGAATAAATCCAAATCCCATATTTTCCGAATATTTTATTTTTTTCGACAATTTATGAGTTCGGTTGCTCACACGCAAATATATTGAATTCATTATTTGTTATTTTTATGTATTTTGACTTTCTTATTACTATTATAATAAAAATTATTATTCGTACCAATAAAAACAACTGACTCTTGCTATATCTTGATATTTATATGTCTTTAGTATAGGAACATGATTTTATATCGATAGCCTGTTGGTATATTGGCAACGTATATTAGTTCTCACGTTGACGCTAGAGTTCTCACAGGAACTCACAAATTTGATTGAAATTATATTTCATTGTGTTCACCAAAATGCCTAAAAGAAAACGAGAATTTAAGTGCGTAAACAATCTAAATAATTTCTGTTACGTGTGTGGCAATTTTGTCCCCCAACCAAATAGACGTAGATTCACCGATTCATTACAACATAATTATCTGCAATATTTTGGAATAGCACCTGCAACTTTTCATGAGCAATGGACACCAAATAATGTTTGTTTATCGTGCCATATAACTCTTGCCGCGCGGGCTTCTGGTTCATCACAGTAAGATTAAATTTATATATACAAATAAATTAATAATAAAGTGAATTTTTATTCCAAATTAGACGATACATGAAATTCGGTGTACCGATGATATGGAGAGAGCCGCTCTGCCATTCGGTTGATTGTTACTTTTGCCTGAGCAAATCCACTGGTTTTGGAAAGAGTGCCAAATGGGTTTATGCGACAGTAGCATCTGTTTCGCTTCCAGATCCACATTCAAGTGAATTTCCTCATCCTAAGTGCTCCGATTCAACGATTGAATTTTTCGAATCATCACTACAGACAGACACAAGCAGTGATAATGAATTTCAACAGGCGTCGCAATTGCAACATTTTACGCAGCCTGAACTGAATAATTTGGTGAGAGATCTCGAGCTGTCAAAGGAAAAAGCGGAGCTACTTGCATCTCGCCTGAAGCAACGGAACTGTTTGGCTCCGGGAGTAAATGGAACATTTTACAGAAACCGTGATAAACCTTACGCACAACATTTTAAGAAGGAAAACGACATATGCTACTGCAACGATATTCCTGCATTGTTTGAGCAACTCGGAGAGCCTTATGATCCAAATGAGTGGCGCTTGTTCATTGACGGTAGTAAGGAGAGTTTGAAAGCAGTCCTACTGCATATTGGAAATGAAAAACCTTCTATCCCCATCGCTCATGCCATCAACACTAAAGAATCATACGCCACAATGGCCAGTTTGCTAAAATACATTCAATATGAGCATCACAACTGGAAAACATGTTCCGATCTCAAAGTCGTCGGCATGTTGTGTGGAATGCAGGGTGGATATACAAAATATTGCTGCTTTCTTTGCCTCTGGGATAGTCGTGCTTGTTAACATCATTATAGAAGAAAAGACTGGCCAGAAAGGGAGAACGTCACAGTGGGCAAAGACAATATTAAATACGTGCCTCTTGTCAAAAAAGAAGATATAATCCTTCCAGCGTTGCACATTAAACTTGGCCTCATTAAAAATTTTGTGAAGGGCTTAGACAAGGAAGGCAAGTATTTTCCTATTTGAAAACCCTTTTCCCGCAGCTTTCTTTAGCAAAAATCAAGAAAGGCGTCTTCGATGGTCCACACATAAAGAAATTGGTAAAAAGCACAGATTTTCCAAAATATTTAACACCCATTGAAAACGAGGCCTGGAATTCATTTCAGCGGGTTGTTACCAATTTTCTTGGGAATAATAAAAGCCCTAACTGCGAGGGAATTTTTACCGATTTGCTGAAGAACTACAACAAGATGGGTACGGAATGCCATTATTTAATTTCATTCCTGGTTGTTTTCTATTGTATTGTTTTTACCATTTTATTTATTTCTTACAGGTGTAAATATGTCTCTAAAAATCCATTTCTTGCATTCGCATTTGAATTTCTTTCCGGACAATCTTGGTGACGTAAGTGACGAACACGGCAAGAGATTTCACCAACAAATTAAGACCATTGAGCGGTGCTATCAAGGATTTTGGGATGAAGCAATGTTGGGAGACTATGTATGGTTTCTCACTAGAGAAACGGATCCCAAAAGCAACCGAAGACAAAGCAAGAGCCACAACTATTTCTAACACACAAAAATGTCAAGAATATATTGCAAGCGTTTAAACCCAATAAATTGTCGAAAAAAATAAAATATTCGGAAAATATGGGATTTGGATATATTCACTCAATTGCTTATAACTTTGTCATTTTTCGGTCGATTTTCTTCTGGTTGGTCTTAGTTCTTACGTAAAAGTATCATCTTTACGTACATGAACAGAAACCAGACTTTCTTTTAACTATTTGTACTTTTCTGTCGGCACAGAATCACTGTAAAATATGATTTTTTTGAAAATGTGCCCTATTTTCATCGATATATTTTGAACCGCTTTACCTATCAAAGAGCCGATTATACATATTTGTTCGTTATCTCAATACCTTGCATTTGGGTACCAAGAACGACCCAATCGGACATTTCTAGCTCGAGATATGATTTGTCAAGTGAAAAAAGGTCAAAAAAATATCTCAAAGACTGTTCATAAAAAAAAATTTAACCTTGATTTTCGAATTCAGCGGAAGAAAATACATAAGGAAATCTATCTCTCATCAAATGTACATTTTCGGTGTAAAGTAGTGTAATTATACATATTGGTAGTACATAAATTTATTTTATTTCGAGACTGGTTTCAGTATTTTGTCTTTTCTTATTCTTTTTTTTAAACAACTGGAGAGCCTATACATCAATCCGCCCTGGTACTTTACTAATTTATTGCAGCAATTGAGTGGTAAAGAAGAACCACGTTTTGTAAAGAAGGCGTTATTCCATTAAGATAGCCCTTCAGCTCACACACAAGAGTATTAGAGATGATAAATATTCATAAGCTAGATTTAAAATTGTTTTTACATACAACCTATTCACCAGATTTACTACTATTTTACTTTTACCTATTTATAAAGGCGAAAACATGACTCATCTGAAGAGCACTTTCAACCAATAATGTTGTCAACATTGTAAATGACTACTGTGCAGAGCTTTATAAAAGTTTTTTCAAAAATGACCTAGGCTTTACTAAATGGTTAATTGACGAAGGACATACTTGTTGAAACTTCATTATAACGCTAAGAAATAAGTAATTAAACTTCTAGTTTCAAAAATTCTTTTATTGTAAATATTGTATTTACAATAAAATAATTTTTGAAACTAGAAGTTTAATTACTTATTTCTTAGCTTTATTAAATGAATCACTTTTTATTATTCATTTACCGGACCCCAATTCACGTGTTAATCCGGATCGGAATTGATAAAAAATTAATCTATTAGAAGGAGTCTGTATTATATATATAATATAATTGCTGTTCTATTTTCTCAGTTGACCTCATTTAGCAGTAATGGAAAACTGTTCCATGTCGATATGATCAATTCAAAAAATAATAAAAGTATTTAGCAATAGTGTATAAATCCAGCCTCCTGTGATGGAAAAATATCCAAACTTTAAATGAAATTTTGAAGAAATGCAAAAGATTTTTTAAGTAATAAAAGTTCAAGAAAATAATTCGAATATTAACTTAAAAAAAAATATTAAATTGGAAGTTGTTCATGATTCGCTTTAATTAAATTTAGAAAAACCAAAATAAAAATACTTACATTAAAAAACACTGTCCGACACTAAATTACAAATAATAAAAACAAAATATATGCGTGCGAAATAAAACACGCCCGTTTCTTTCTTTTTATTTATATATAAAATTAGGAATCAGTTTAATTATTACCCAACCGTTCCCGACCGTTACAGTAGCGTATACTACTGCTATTACGGAACCTAAGGACAGAACGCACATGCACCAGCCCAGGAAATATTAAAATGGTGAAAAGGTGTTCTTCAGTCAGTCAAGCAGCTACCCCAGCGGTACACATTGTTCATTGTTGGAATCGCCACCGCCACCCCCGCCCGTCACCTGGCGGCCCCCGCACCATAAATCGATTCAAAACTAAATTATTTTACATGAAAAGTGTGGCGGTTTGAAAGGAAATTTCTCCCTCACCCGGTGGGAGAGAGGAAAATGTCGAAAGTGTTGAAACTATTACGGAAAATGATGTTATCTTTTGAAGTTTTCTGATCGACTTCTAAATATGGTAGGTGGGATTTATTGTCATACGAAAAATTTATATATTAATGGGGGGAGGGGGGGGGGGGCTTTCTTTATATTTAAAAAATTAATTTTTTTAATTACATAATTGTAATTATTATTATTATTAAATAATTAATTTCCAGCTATTTTTATGAAGAAGGAATTCCCAAATTTTTGGGAAATGATTTTTTGTGTCTTAAATTTTTATATAAAGGTCAACAAAAATAAAAGATAGTTACTTTAGGAAATAAAAATATTTTAAAAGCATTAAGAACTTTGATCTTAACAGGTTCGCAGAAGTAATTAAAGAAAAATTTACTATGGCCATGATTAATAAAAATATACCCAAGAAAATGTAATGAGTAGAGAACGGACTGATGGGATTGAATGACCAATTGCCTCGATAAAACGTTGTGGCGGTGTCACATAGTATGCATGTTATAACAGCCCCGTTATTTGCTTGCTCGATTGCATTCCTAGAGCAGGTGTTGTTTTTTCCGTCGTTATTGTGTCATTCATTCATAAATTCTATTTTACAGTGGCGTGTAAGAAAGAATATATATATATATACATTTACATATTATTTCGTTAGACTTCGTTCTAATAATCGCTTAAAAAATTATATCGGCTAATTTCCAAAGTGTATTCTCGTGTTTACAAGGTGTTATACATATACATATACATATTGCTATGGATTTTGCCCCATAAATAGTAAAAATTTATTTAAGAATGAATGTAATATTATTTTGGATATTTGTTAATATCCGTATGTATTTCATGACATGCGCTCTTGCAGTGCACGCCACTTTGTTAGATGTGAACTTCAGACACAAGTTAACAGTTGATAAAAACGTATACTTTATTTAAAAATATTTATTATTATCTTTTTAAAGTAAATTCGGGTTTGAATTTGATTTAATTAGTTGGCTGGTGTTGTTTATTTCATTACTGATTTTTCTACGAGTTTTGAATCTCGTAATTTCGAGTTTTTATAGCTTTCTTGTCTACGTGTCTCGAATATTTTTTACGTAAGTAAAATATATATATATTTTAAAGATAAAATTTATTATTATATTTGAAAGAGTTGAATATTGTATTTTCTATTGTTTTAATATTGTTGTATTGAGATTTAGTGTTAGTTATTTGATAGAGATAACAAAGAAGATTTTTAACATTTCTAAGTAAAAATACTGTAAATGTAAAATTTAGCACGTTGGTATTTCAAGGGCATTTTTTCTTGGACATGTTAGTGCGCATGTTTTATTAGAGTTTTTTTCGAGCTGTCAAGATAGTTTATTTATATTGTTCTCTGGGGAGCAATTAGAAATATTCTTTGTCATTTAGATTATTTTTAACTTGATCGGCTTTCAGAAAGGTTTTTGAACGAATGCTGCGGTCATTTCCGTGCGTTATTTTTACCTTTATAATACTCAAACAAATTTTGAGTGGCGCCTAACAAACTAATACTTATTTACTTTCCACGTTTAAAATTGGAACCCTGAGGAGAGGAAAGCAGTCCCATTTTTTGGAAATAAACCGACTGAATATCCTAGCTGGTTAGATTTGTCGTGAATGGTGGTATAAAAAATATCAAAACTACAGTTCATAGCAATATGTATATATATTTATTGTTCTTGATATAGTACATTTTCTATTCTCTTCTATAAGGGATTGTTTCTGGTTTCGTTTCTTTCTGTGTTATTTGGTTACAACTTTTAGTATTTTAAAAATCCGTTTTATATCGTTATATTGTATATTTATCCTATAATTTTTTATAAATATTAAGTTTAATTTACTACCTTATTTATGGAGTAGTTTTCGTTTCTTTTTAGTCCATTTCTTTCTGTTCTTAGTATTTCATTTTATTTTCATTAGCTAGAAGCAGTATTTTTCTATTCGCAACACTTGGATGAATTAAAAACTTTGTTTTTCGTCTTTAAGATGATTATATGCAAAGCATTTCTAATTGTAAACACCTGATACAAATTGAAAATTTACAAAACCATCTAAACTTTATGAAGGCTAATTGCCAGTGTCTTATAGATACGATTACTTGAATGCAAGATCAAGTTATTAACCTAAAAGAGGCGATAATTAACTCAGAAACCGTTATCGATCGAATGAAAAGTATGCTTTCTGAATTTGGAAACGGGTTACCTGTGCAGTACATGCACCACATAGAGTATGTGAATACATCGGGGGTCATTTTCCAAATGTTGATAAGTTAGTTTAATCATTTAAAAAGATATTTCTCAAAGCTGAGACAAAAAGTTGATGCCATATTTAGCAGAAATCTATATTTGAATATATTATATAAATTCTGCACCAAGCTGATTCAAAAATCTATACATTCGAAGAATGGTGCACTCTTGTAACATTGTAATCAAACACCCATCACCAGTTGTGATGTGGAAAAGACATTTTCTATTTTTAAAGACGTTTTAACATCGAAAAGAACTAATTTAACACAGCAACACCTTGAACAGATTTTAGTTATTCATAGTGATGTTTTACACTTTCAATGTTTCACAGAAAATACTTAGTTTTGAGTTTTATTCTTTGTAAATTATTTTTATTCAAAATTCGATTGTCAGCATTACTTTTGTTTCAGCAGTAGTTGCTGCCGGTTACCAAACCGTTTATTTCATTCACTCTGTTGTGCATTGACAGATACATATTAACTGCATATGTTGGTATGTGCCACTTATGCAGGTGACCACACGTATCCAATTGTTCGAAACTCAGGGATTGCTTACAGAAACAAACCTATTGCAAATACAAGGCAGACGCCTATGGGCTATGAATCATCAATCGGTCGAGTCCACTCTCTGGTAATGAGATAACTCACGGATTTATTTCGAGAAATAATCAATCCATATTTTTGTAGTCTAAATAGGTTGGTGACAATTTGTTTCTATTTGGCAGCTAGTATGCAAATATAATCATATTTTTTGTAGTTTTATTAATACATTTGTAAGTAAAATTAACAATCATTGTGAGATTTAATTCGTATTTTCAAAGATTTAGAAAAATTTGAAAATGTTTGTCTTGTCGATTTTAAGAAGCGCGGAATTAACAAAACGATTTTAATCTATGATTGTTTTTTGTTTAATTTAGTGCTGACTGAGCTGATAAATACATACAGGATTAGGCAAATGTATGGATATCTTTGATATGGCTACATAGATTTTAATAAGACTTTCCACAATTAATTAAATCGTATATTTATATAGTATATTTATATCTAAATCAAACTTCCGGTTTAGTCGGAAACATCAAGATCGGCACGAACTGTCGTAGGTAAAACTTTGAGAAGATATAACTTGACCGGAAATGTTAGAAATTTACCGAGAAGCGGACGACCAAAAGTCGTAACTATTGAAGTTATTGCTCAAGATATTGCTATAGCATTAGAAGAATTACCACAAACTTCTACTACATCCCTCGCACTAAACTCGCTATAAGCTGCCGATCAGTAGCCAGAAAATTGAAGCATGAAGATATCATCCGTATAAACCACATTTAGTGCAAGAGTTATTAGACGGGGATTATGACCGTAGAATTGAATTTTGCGAAAGGGTGATGAAGATCTGCAAAAATGACCAATATTTTACATACAATTTGCTGTTTTCCGACGAGGCTACGTTTTGTTTGAATGGTACCGTTAATCGCCATAATTGTCGATATTGGTCAATAGATAGCCATCATTAAATGCTAGAAACGCATACACAACATCCGGAGATATTAAACGGTTGGCCTGGTATTTTCAAGAACCGTATTATTGGTTCTTCTTTCACTCATGGTACACTAACTGGACAGAGATATTTAGATCTCTTATAAGGTTGTTTCTAATAAGGAAGATGGGAATTATCTGTAAGTGTTTGGTTCCAACAAGATGGAGCACTCCCTCACTATGCCGTTAATGTTAGAAGTTTTTCAAAAGAAACATTCCCAAATCGGTGGATTGGTCGTAGAGGATCTCCAGATTTAAATCCCCTAGGTTTTTTCCCTTGGGGTCATTTAGAATCTGTGGTTTATACTAGATGACCGCATAATCTGGACGAGTTACGGTAGAAAATAATTGAGGAAATGCAATTAATTCGTGAGGAAGCTTGGTAAATGTCATTCAAGAATTTGTTCACAGACTTGCATATTGTCAAGAAGTGAACGGTCATCATTTTGAAAACGTTTTTGATTTTGTTCATCTTTTTTGTTCTCTATAAAATTTGCATTATTAGATTTAATTAAATATCTCTGTCGTTGTTGAATAAAGGGGTATTTTAAACCTTATTATTGTTGAACTCCCAGAGCAGAGTTCTATTGAAATTCATAAAAATATCCAAGGCATTTCTTTTAAAATAAAAAAGTAAATATCATTTCCCGATAAACTGGAAATCTGATTCGCGTATAAATATGCTCCTCGAATTCCCTATTTACATTAACTTAAATGTAGAAAATTTTATTAAAATCTAAATAGCCGTATTAAAGATATTCGAATGGATTCATACATTTGCCTAACCCTGTACATATGATATTTGTGAAATTTTCCGCATTCTTGCAGTTAAAAATATAAGTTGTTAGTTTTGAAAAAGATTAGAAATTGTTTTAAAGTGTTCCATGTTGTTATTTCGTCAGTTTGACCCTGAAGGAGTATGCGAAATACAAATGAAAAGTGAGCGAATATTCTCGCGGAGAAATGATGAGAATTTCTGTGTTGCAGAAGTTCTTTGGTTCGGAGACAAACTGTTAACTTCTCGACGTTTCAGAAGAAAATGCGAGCGAAAGCATCGAAACGTTAGAAACTCAACGGATCGTCTCCGAATCAAAGAACCTCTACAACGCGGAAGAAACCCGAAAACCGGGATTTCTTATTATTCCTAATTATATTACATGTCTATAAAATAACATTTGCACGAAGTATATTTATTTTAAAATGTAAACTTATTTTTTTAAATATGTAACATATAATTTAAACTTTATAAATATGGCAAAAGATTTGGTGTACGTAGGGAATTCAGTATATAGATTGTAACTCTCACTCAATAGAATTAATAAAAGTTTTAGCTTTTGAAAAAGGCAATATTGCCAAAACGTAAATTATGGAATCTGT
The DNA here is from genome assembly GCA_935421215.2 of Melolontha melolontha. Classification (NCBI taxonomy): domain Eukaryota; kingdom Metazoa; phylum Arthropoda; class Insecta; order Coleoptera; family Scarabaeidae; genus Melolontha; species Melolontha melolontha. Next base: position 49,645,330 of record OW285242.1, read on the forward strand.
TTTATTTTAACTACGAATCTGCTACCTCCAGAGAACTCCTTTCCATTTCAGTTTTAACAACGACAACCTGAGAATGCTAGCAGAGAGACTGCTGAAAGCTTGTTCAGACATCTACCCTTCAAATGGCGTACGGTAAACCACCCGAAATAAAGCTTCGACGCATTTTTATATATTGGCTGACCTTGAAATAAAAAGACAACTTATGAAAAATGGAAAGATTAAATTATATAGAGTATATACCCAAAATATTATCAATTACGGCGCCAACCCCAAAATTAAAACCCCCCCTGAAAATTGTATTACATTACACCTATGAATTCAAGATATTCTGAATGTAAATACTTCTACTGAAGTTATACACGCATAACGCCACAGCGTGTGCTTATACACCGATATTATAAAAACTATTACATTGTTGTAATACGTGTTCAATACTATACATTGTTGTGTACGTGGTCGATAACGACGTACAAAACCAGATGTTTACGCATATTAAAAATTTAGGAAATGTTTATTACGTGTATTATGTGTATTACGTAAATGTTTTTTTTTGTTACGAGAAGTCACAAATATAATGGATTTAGAATGTCTATAAAGAAATACGTCAATTGAATTCACTGTTTATGTTTACGAAACTTTAGATAACATTGTGTAGATAGCTTTATATGCTAAGGGTACAATGCATTTTTTAAGGAAGTAGTGTTAAAGAAAGAAGTAACATGTGTGCTCTACGGGCACACATGTTAACAGTCTACCTTTAATCGAAGTAAGTCACAATCGAGAACTGACTGAATTGGAGAGGATACTTAGAGCGAGATGGGCAATAACAACACCATTCTTTTTGTTATTGTCTGTCAGCTTTACTCTCTGATACTCTTTATAATACCTGTAGTCGATGGCACAGTAGCGTAAATTTTTTTTAAATATCTTTTTTTTTTCGCTTATGAGAGGGAATTTTGGGAAAATATTTTGGGTATACTATATAATTTAATCTTCCGGATTTCATACATTGCCTTTTTATTTCGAGGACATCCGGTATAACGGATTAGTGAACGTATTCAAAGACGATATTCAATATACCAGCCATTGTTAACTAAATATGTATAATAGGGTTCCATTACTGTATAAAAGAATTAACCGGGACTACATACTTAAGTTTACGACACCTATTAATACTTAATTAGTAATGATATTTTATTTATTTATTAGTAATATTTTTAAGACACCATGGGTATTATTGCTTGTAGGCACAATTTCCACAAAGTAATAATACGAAAAATTCCCCGTTATGACGTCAAATAATACACTGTATAACCAATCCGCGTATGTTAATATGTAATAGTATAGGAGTAGTGGTATATTTTTACCTACTTGTAAAACAGTACAGATCAGAACAATACAAACTCAACATCAGTACAAGACACACAGTCTTCTTCGCAACATCATAACAATCATATTTTAACAAGAGACACCAGTCTCAACAGTACTTTTATGTTAATATAAATCGTTGTAGATCCAAAATAAATGTATAGATAAATGTAAGATCAATCAGAACAATCACCGAAGATTGAAATAGTAAAGTGCATACAGGCTTATAACCTGGTGAAGCAACATCGGGGTCGTGATTCTAGTAACTGACGTTGAAGCACCACCGCCAGAAACCGGAGTCATTGCAAACATTTGGTCGACGAGCCAACATCAGCCATAACATTTGTACATCAATCCTCAACACAATTCTTTATACCCGATATCTACATGGAAAACTTAAATCCTAAACACTCAGTTGACAGATTTCGGCCGTGAGAGTCTAAAACCATTCAGTGGATATGGTAGTTACATTGCGCGTATATGCAAATCCCATACGTTTATTTAAATTGAAAATTTATTGAATCGCTTTAGTTCTAAACGTCAATGAACATAAAAATACGTAAGGATCGATGATTTTTCGGCAAAAACTATTTTTAACAACAATGTTATTGCTTATTTTGCCGAATTATTTCTAACTGAACAAAAATGCGATTTTTTCTTATATTGTGACTTCAGAAATTTTGAGTTACTTAAGGAATTGTTTAGTGATTCTAAATTTAAAGCCAGTAAAGAAGTTAAAAGTTTTGTCAAAAGCTGCTTAATTTATATCTGCAATCAAAAACAATATATTAAAATCTATCACGCATTTTGACGAAGTGAATCCTGCTATAGAGTATATATAGAAAATCAGGCAGATTAATTAGATTACTAGATTAATTATATTATTAGAACAGAATTCCACTTTAAATTTGAACTATCGTAGTTGAAAAAAATCAACGATACAATAGTGTGTTTCAAATTAGCATTAAATTTGTACGTACTAATTGAGACAATTTATTTACTCAATGTTATTTGTTTTTCGAAATCTGATGAAATATTAAATTTGTTTCTAGGTGCAACTATTGAAAATATATAATTGCATACAAGTGATTGACTTAAAAAATGATAAAGTCTAATAACATTAACTGTACTTTATGTATTTTGCCCTCATGTTAATAAATATCCAGTAACAATGAGATAGAGTTGCGACACTAGGTGGGCAGAATGATCAAGCCAGGTGTATTGGCCAGGTGCATGCTGATAGAGAGACGTATTAACCCCTATACCATACAAATTACTCAACCGTGTCAACAGAACTAGTCTTTTTTAGTTTTAGATTATGCTATATTTGTTGGTCTTTTTTCTTTTTATATCCGGAAGAAAATATTTAAACCAGATATAATTTATTTATTGATGATTAATCTTTTATTTTCTGATAATAAGTGTAATAAGTATGTTTACATTTTTTTTCGTAGACAAATATAATACAACAAAAAAATATGAATTCCATAAAGAGCAAAATAATTTAAATTTTTCTCAAGAAAGATTTGCGAATGCGCAATTTATTGTTGTTTACAAGTAGAACGTCAACACTTTCAGCATTTTATTTGTATATAATTGTATAATTTGTAATTATATGATCGTAAAATTTGTTTCAACTATCATTTTGTATAAATCTCACTTCCGATATCAGTTGATATTGATTTATTAGAAATTCTAACCATATGTCATCCATATTTATATAAAATATTCTAACCAAAGAAGAAATATAAAGCGAATGACTAGGCAAGGCAATTTCTCAAGCTCTTGTCAAATTAAGTATTTACTTCAATTATTTATAGTCACTAGGTATATATTTCTATTATTGACGAGATTATGGATTTTAATAGGATTTAGTAATTTTATGCCATAAAATGTTCAATTATAATTTAATTATAAAAGTAGTCGAGTTCCTTGGAAATACTGTATAATACTGTGATGTGAGTTATCCACAATATTCGCGAACAGTTTAACGATGACTCACATGCGCGACCATACCACAGTCTCTAGAAAAACCGAGGAACTTCGGGGATATTCTCGAAGATCTATAGACTATAAGAAGACTGGAAATGGAGAGAGAGAGAGGAATTCGATACCAAATTATCGCCGTAAATACAAATACATAAATGTGCTTATTGTTAGTAATTAGTTTTTATATTGTTATTCGTTTTTATTATTAATATAGTGTGCGTTTACGTTACCGTTAGCTTTATTTAAGAACCCGAAAAGACAAACTTTACAATGCCAAGTGGCGGCTGGTATTAAAGGGCACATGTCCACCAAACCACCAAGATAAACGCAGAAAGAAATTCGCATATAATTCAGTGCACTATTGTATTTTATTGTTTTTACGTATTTTTATAGCAATGGTATCAAAGTTTTCTTCCGCAGCACAGCAACGCTCAAAACTATGTTTCAGGGCACGATTTCAGATGTACCTATTTCGAGTATGTATCGGCCGATTCCGCATATCTTCGCCATATGCGTTTATACCGTTGGTTTGGGGAATTAACACGTTCGCCGCCAAGGTAAATTTGTTAGTATTGCCAATAACGCCATGTCCATCCATATGGCTTGACACAAGTTCTCAAATTTTTGTTTTTGTCCACCCATTTGGGTGGACAGCAAGGGTTTTTTAAAACTCTGTTTTGAACGACATCTACTCACTACAGGTTGAAATAAGCTTACATGGTTTTAAAACAGACTTCTGTAATTACCGTGTCCACCTTTTTTGGTGTACAAATTAATTCTCTTGCAAGTTATCATCACGTGTTGGTAGCAGTTTACAGATACCTACCTGTCTACCCACTGGGGTGGACACTTCATATTTGCTTATTTATTCATCACGTTTTTAATCTTAACCTAAAAGGTGTATGTGATTTTGTGAAATTGTGATACATACTGGATAAGAAATGAGCAAGAGGATTACGCGAGTAAAGATTTTTGACGAACCTAATGCAAAGCAACGATTGACCGATAAAGAGCTTGAGGAATATTGGGAAAATTACACGAGTAGTGAAGAAGAACTCTTTCAGGACAGTGGTAGCGAATATATACAAAGTGAATCGAGTAATTCTGATAAAACTTCAGATGCAGAAGACGATAGCGATATAGAAGATGAGGAGGAACTGGTAAACGAACACACTACTTTACCTACGAACAGAGATTTAGCAGACGATTGGAATACATGCACGTTGAATACGAGGAATATTCCGTTTACTGGATCTGAAAAAATTGAAGTTCCATTTGATACTTTGAATGCCTTTCCAGTAGATTATTATAATCTTTTCATATCAGATGAAGTTATAGAGTTGATGGTAAATAAAACAAATAAGAATGCTACCAAGTATTTATCCTTAAACCAAATTAAAAGGAGCAGTAGCATGAAAGATTGGAAAGATACAACTTGCTCTGAAATGAGAACATTTTTAGGTATACGACTATGGATGGGTTGTGTTAGGATGCCTTCTATTGAATTATACTGGAGCGATGCTTATGACTAGAAATAGGTTCCAGCTAATCCTAAGGTTTTGGCACTTTGGAGAAGAAGTTGAGGGTGACAGACTGTGCAAAATAAAACCGCTAGTTGACCTAATCGAAAAAAAATTTCAACGGATTAAATCTCCAGGGGAAAACTTAGTAATTGATGAATCAATGGTGCCTTTTCGCGGCAGGCTCAATTTTAGACTGTATATTCCCGGAAAAAGTCACAAGTACGGTATAAAAGTCTTCAAGCTTTGTGACCAAACTGGCTATACATACAAAACTCAAATCTATGCAGGCAAAAGAAATGAAAATTCAAGTAGTGGAGCTGCCAGTCTTGCTACCAATGTAGTGATGTCCCTACTAAATTCTTACTTAGATTCCGGGAGGACAGTATGTACGGACAACTTCTACACAAGTATTCCGCTAATACACACACTATTGTCCAAAAAAACATCATTCGTCGGTACCTTCCGGAAAAATAGAAAGTATTCCCCTAAAGAAGTAGTTTCTGCAAAACTAAAGCGTGGAGAAATAAAAGCATTAGAAAATGCTAAAGGAGTAGTTGCTATGAAGTGGAAAGACAAGAGAGAAGTATATGCTGCCTCTTCAAAATTTTCAGCAAACCTGTTACTAACAGGAAAGAAAAACCGTCAAGGTGACGAAATTGTTAAACCAGAAATGATTATGCAATATAATACGATGAAAGGCGGAATAGATATTTCTGATCAACTTTCGTCCTATCACTCCGCAATCAGAAAATCCATACGATGGTATCATAAAGTTGCCGATGATGTTATATTTGGCACTGCAGTAGTTAATGCTTATCTTCTCTACGCAAACGAAAATCCAAAAGCAAACCTTCTGAACTTTCGTATATATTTATTCCTTACTAAATATTCCAATAGAAGAGGAAAGGGTGCGTACCCCAAGATTAGCTAAACCCACAAACCATTATTTAGAAAAATCGAAAGCGTACTCCGGAAGTAAAGAGAAACGGTATGTATAAGAGATGTAATTACTTCAGGCATTATCAAATAATTTTAGGTTACTTCGATGTAACTGCAAGTATTGTTACGAAAGAATTGCAGCGAGATTTGGAAGAAAAGAAGCGAAAAGCAAGGCAAAAAAGGTCACTACTTTGGCCTACGGCCTACTACATGTAGGCCGTTTTTATGTATAGACTGCTTCGAAACAGCACACTCTTCTATACGTAAATAAACTAACCCAAATTCAATGTTAAAATACAAAATATGTGTTTAATAAATATTTTTTTTAATATTTCGTTGTCTACCCAAATGGGTAGACAGCATACTTTTCCTGAATAAAAATGAAACTGTCCAACCATTTTGACCGACAAATTTATTTATTTCAAATAATTCTCTTGGGCAAGCGCTGCCCGTGTGTGTCAACAGGATTACCGTATCATTTCTAGAACTGGAGATATAGGCTTGGCAAATATGGAATAAACTACAAATCTGAAGCTGGCAGAATTGGCAAGTTCGGTGTCTACCCATATGGGTGGACGTGGCAGCGAACGTGTTAAATTGCCCTACTCCAATTAACGTCTTGCATATCTTGTGATTGCATTGTTTTCGGCGCTAATCGCACGTGTGTGCTTTCAAGGGCTTGAAGTGACGTTTATTATTAATGATGAAGTTAATTGTGTGCAAGATCTTTACAAAACCCGCTATCATTTGAGGAAAAACTTTTAATTAAGAAGAAAGGAAGGCTTATTCCCGATCTTCAAATAAACTACACTTCCACAAGTAAAACTCGAGCTTACAATAGAGTATTCAATAAAAATATATATGAAATATATGAGTGGATTTGCGGATGTTCACTAACAAAAAGAACGAGGTTAGTGCGTGGAATAAACAAGGGTTGAATGATTTAAACCATAGCGCAGAGGGCAAAGAAACACGAAAATTCCGTTTCTCACATGAATGCATGCGTGGATTTTAGTGTTCTAGGTAAAGTGGACATACGTGAACAGTTAGATAGTGCTTATTTGCGACATAAAATTAAGTACAACGATGATGTGGAAAAAAATCGTCACATTTTGCGGCGGTTAATTATGTGTATAAAATTTTGCGGAGCTTTTGAATTGGCGTTACGAAGCCATGATGAGACATTGACGTCGGAAAATCCAGGTATTTATGTAGGCTTAATCAACTTTGCAGCTGAATTAGACGCTGTGCTTGCATAATACATATGAAAGGTTCACAAGTGTTTAAAGACGCCTCAAAAACTATTCAGAACGAATTGCTAGATGCAATGTGGCAAATTTACAAGCACGAAATATTAAAAGAAATTAAATCTACAAATTTCATTGCTTTGGAGGCCGATGAAACTACAGACACCTCTAATAATCACCAAATGGTTGTTATTATTCGATACGTGTTTAATGGACAAATTTTTGAACGCTTTTGGTCTTTTTTTAAGCCGGGTGGACATAATGCTGATGTATTACCAAAAACATTGCTGAATGAATTGCTAACTATTTTAAATTCTCCTTCTGGGTCTGATAACAATAAACTAATCGCTCAAAGTTACGATCGGGCATCCGTGATGAGTGAGTGGTAAGACAAATAGTGTCCAAGCTATTATCAAAAGAATATTTCCACATGCACATTATGTTCACAAATTTGCAGTCATTTTCAAGTTTTTTTTTCTCGATCACCAAAAGGAACGGTAATTCTTGATGAAATAGTCAAACATAGATTACCACGCGCTGTTCCTACACGCTGGATTTTCAAAAGTCAAAATGTGAACACCAGCATTCTTTCAAAGAATGTTTAGACAAAATTATTGACGAAGATGGAATGGATTCAGTTACTATTAGTGAAGCAAGTGGTTTATTGAAACATTTGAATTGCCCAGAATTTCTCTACTGGTTGAAAATATTTCATTTCATCATGCCACATGTTGAAATATTATTTAATCAAACTCAAATGCGCGCGATTGACAGTGCTCAACTGCAAAAGGCAATTGAACAATTCCAACAGCAAATTATTCACAGTAGAAATTTAAGAAATTATACTAACAATGACAATCAAGAACGTAATAATGAAGAACCTGCAAGGAAAGGACAAAAAATGACAGCTGGAGGTAACAGAGCTGTTATTACAAAGGAAGTATGTGACACTATTTTAAGCCAAATTAGTGACCGATTTGATTTTAGGGATCACTCAAGTGCAGCGAAAAGTGCACAAAAAAAATTTGATGAAACTGAAATTTTATCCTATGTTGGACAGTGTAAAATTGAAATGTGAACTTTCAGTCATTTGTGAGCGCGATGACATGTGTGACGTAGGTGGTGATTTGTCACTTTTAGTGTTCATAACAGACAACAACCTAAAAAAGGTTTTGACGGAAACATACAAATTGTTGGATATTACTTGTACAACGCCCATGTCGACAGCAGAATGTGAACGATGTTTTTCCACCCTCAAACGCATTAAAACTTTTCTGAAAAGCACAATGTCAGAAGATCGACTGAACGCATTGGCGGTCCTATCAATAGAAAAGAAGTTCATCCAGTCTATCCCGGATTTTGACAACAAAGTCATAGACGTGTTTTCTAGCATGAGAAATAGAAGAATGGATTTTATGTGCAAAAAAGTTTTTTTTTGTGCCTACCCTCTTTCATTACTCACGAGCCGCCACTGTATAATACAACGCGTTTAAAAAAGAATTACATCTAGTTGTTCATGAATTCCTCCTATAAATTATGATGTTCTACATTGAAATGCGGATATAAATTAAATGGTATGCTACTTGTCACTGTCAAAATTTATGATCGAGAGATATGGTGATGAAATTAATAACAAGTGCAATTAGATTATTAATTATTTTAATAAGAAAACTTTAAAGATGGGATATTAATCAAACAACGAAGGAAAATAATTAATTTACAGAAACTTTAATTATTATAATTTATATCAAGTGTTCAAAATGGTCACCATTCTATTGTACGCATGATGCAATGTTGTCAAAAATATTCTGCAATATAATTGGTGCTATTTCATTACATTTAACTGTAATTGTATTCATCAAGTCAATTAAGTTATTCATTTTTGTCTTATATACTTTATTTTTTAGCAATCCCAAAATATAAAAATCTAACGTAGTAAGATTTGGTGACCTTGCTGGCCAAACACCTATGCTTATATTGCTTGATGAGAGAAGTAATATTCTTCAAGCGCTAAATTTTCACGAGTTGTATCTGCAGTAGACCCATCTTGCTGGAAGTAACCCCTATTGAATTCGTCTCGTTCCACTTGACTTAAAAATGGTGTTAATAATTGTTCTCGGTATCGTGGGCTATTAATGTGATTGTGAAAAAATGTTGGTCCTATTTTTCTACGACGAGATACAGCTCACCATACTCCAACTTTAACAGGATGTAAAGGAACTTCGATGTGATTGTTTCGATTGTGTATAGACCATGATCTGTAATTTTGTTTAATTATAAACCCGCTTAAATGAAACCATGCTTCCTTCATCAGTAAAAAAAATAGATCAAGGATTAAACATTATTTAAATTTTCTTGAAAGAAGTTGCAATAATTAAGCCTACTAGCGTGATCTTTAGGTAAGATCTGTTGAACAATCGATACTTTGTATGGATACATATTGCTATGAATTGTGATTTTGAAATTTGCTTATTCACAATTCACGACAAATCTATCCAGCTAGGATATTCAGTCGGTTTAATTTTAAAAAATGGGACTGCTTTCCTCTCAGGGTTCCAATTGGAAAACGTGGTTTTTCTCATCTACAAATTTATAATGCGCCAGTAAAAGAGTATTGACAAATGTTATAATTATGTTTCTTTAAGCTACTTGTAAATTTCTTGGAGTAAGGTTAAATAATAATCACAATATAAAATTTAAATGAAACTTTAATACAAAAATAAAAAAAAATAAAAAAATTACCTTTATAAAGTATAAAGGTTAATATTGCCTCATTTAACAATATTATTAATGTAAAAATATCGCATGGAAGTGACCGCAGCATACGATAAAAAACTTCCTTTATGACAGCCGAACAAAATTAAAACTAATAAATTACAAAGATGCTTTTTAATTTCTCCCACAAGAAACAAAATCAAAATAAACAAAATTGACAGACCGAAACAAACTCTAACACATGTGCAACCACATGAAAAAATATGCCCTTGATATCCCAAGCGAACTAAAGTTTTACAGTTACAGAAAATTTTTTTATATATTAGAAATTTTAAAAAACCTTCTTTGTCATTTATATTAAATAACTAAGATTAAATTTCAAAGCGATAATAATAATAATAATAGAAAAATACAGTATTTAACTCTTTTAAATATAATAAGATATCTTTAAAGAATATATTACTTACGTAAAAAAATATATTCATAAACTCGAGACACGGTGAGTAAGAAAGTGTTAAAATCAAATTACGATATTCACAATCTCGTAAATAAACTCGGTAATGATATACTCAAACACAAACCACAATTAAATCAAGCAACAAAAACCGTAATTACTAAAACAAAGATAAAGATTTATCTTTCAATAAGCACGCCTTTCTTACTACACAGCACATTTGTGTCTGGTTAGTCCACATGAAGCACGTAGACTTCGTATAAAAAATACAGTTATCAAAATCGTACACAGCAATGCAAACGGCTTGCTCCAACTGCGCTAGTCAAATACAAATATTCAAAATAATAATTCACAACATATTTTTGGCTAAACCAAGGGTGGGGCTAACAGAAAAGCAGATATAATTTTGGCAAGGCCAACGTTTAAATAAAAGCAGTAGTAGAAAGTTAAAAACAGAGCACATAAAAGATGGAAGGTATCTCCGGAGTACAGCAAAGAAGCGAGCAACTAGTGGAGGCAGCGAAGAAAAGAATAGGACTAATAAGTACCATACATGAAGAGGGGCACGAAGGAGTAAACAGTGATAAGATTATGCTGGAGATGTTAAGGAAAATGCAGGCTACAATGGAAATAATGATGGGAAAAGAGAAAGAAATGCACGAAACTATGGAGTTAATGATGGTAAGAGAAAGGAAAATGGAAGAGAAAATGGATATGATGATGGATAAAATTATGGCATTGAGCAAAACTAATCAAGAAGAAGATATAATAATGGACTCGTTACAATTATCAAACGAAAAAAATTTGGAAGAAAATATTATGGTATTAAATAGTAAACTGTCTGAAGAAGTTGAAAGAAGAGAGTTTGCGGAACAACAAATGAAATACATGGAGAAACAGTTAAGAAAGGAAATAGAGCAAGTAAGAAAAGAGAAAAATGAAGTAAATGTACCCGCATATATTCCTGTTCCTGTACAAAGCGAAGCGCTACCTAAATTTTATGGGATGTCAAAGACAAATCCCATGTGTTTCCTTAAGAAAATCAAAGCCAGTTTGGAGGATGTGCCAGGGGATGAGAAAAAGTTGCAAAAGATAGGAAACTGCCTGAAGGATGACGCTATGGCATGATGGGAGATGGTGTCGGACGAGGTGAACACGATGGAGGAATTTAAAGCCAGGTTCACGAACCAATTCTGGGGAAGAAATAAGCAGACTAGGGTAAGACAAGAATTATTATTTGGTAGATATAATGTCGGAACTAATGAATCAAGAGAATGTTTTGAAAAGATACTCGGTTTTAAAATATTTAACCCCTAGAATTAGTGAAGTAGATATGGTTTCACAATTAAATAGACACTTTGATTCTCAAGTCAGTCAGGCAGTAGCCATACACAATATTAATGATATGCAATAGTTTCTCGAATTATTAAAGAGGTTAGATGATGTGGAGCGTGGTAAAAGATATAATAATAATTATTTAGATAGAAACATTAATAGAAATGAATATTCTAGAGTTAATTTAAATAATACCCCTCCGAGTCCTGAAAGACCTATTAATAATGATAATACTCAAAGAAATAGTAATAGAATGGCTTCCCCAAACAGAATAAGATATAATTCAAATAAAGATGATGTTAAAGAAAATAGTATAGGTCCTAAGAAATATAATTATAACATTTGTCAATACTCTTTTACTGGCGCATTATAAATTTGTAGAAGAGACAACCACTTTTCCGATTGGAACCGTGAGAGGAAAACAGTCCAATTTTTTTAAATTAAACCGACTGAGTATCCTAGCTGGATAGATTTGTCGTGAATTGTGAATAAGCAAATTTCAAAATCACAATTCATAGCAATATGTAAACGACGCTTCAAAATTCTATGAAGGGTACTAGAAGATACGTTCGTTTGAACTGATAAACGACGAACTGATGTATGCGGGTTTTCTCCAACAAGGCTTTCTACGTGTTCAACAATATTTTGCTGTCAGTACTTTTGCGTTTTAACACATATCCTGTAGCCCGAAACTTCTCCACGACTAGACGAATGTGATGATGTAAAGCGGTATTATGCACAACTCTATTATTAGGAAACTGCAAGTGAAACTGTCGCTTACATTCCGCGTAGGAATATTGCCATTTTCCGTTAAGAAATTGTGCAATGCAAAAATATGCTTTAACAATAACAATATTTTCTTGCAATGTGTACATTATTTAGTAGTATTGTTTATTGAGAAAAAAGATATTTGTAGGAAAAAATAATATTGCTACTCACAAAATGACAAATGTCAAAATGAAATAAATAGTTAGTTATAAACAAAAGGCAAGTGGCTCAAAATAATTTACAAGTACTAGTTACTCAGTGCCTACTGAGATGAAGTTCTTTTTAAAACACGTTGTATTATAATTCTTGAATTAAGTAAAATGTTTTCTACAATTGTATTTTGAAATTTTCTCCATTGGAAAACTATGAACGATAGTGTATTATAGCTAAAGATTTATATTAAATAATTACAAAATAAACGACGCATTGAATTTTACAATACCATATGAACAACTAATATAGAATAAATTAATTATCTCAAATAATAATTCATTGTTCTATTTTAGGGGATACTAAAATTCCCCAGACGTCACCACTGAAGGATCAGTAATGTCAATTCTTTAAATTGTAGCCTTTACCGTTTTTAGGCAATTTTTTTGAAATCCTATGTCATTATGAAATCTGAAACTTTTGTCTTTACTCTTTAATCTTTTTAAAACAAGGAGGATTTGGCGGGAAGTGAGATTCGACTACTAGCATCACCATCTTTCGGAAATACTTCGAAAGCATTATATTCTAATGCTGAGTGACGTGAAATTTTGTTAATTTCTAACGTTTCATTTTAAAGTTACAGCAGTGTGAATAAAATGTATAAAATACATCTCGTAATTCATAGTCTAATATTTGTTTTTGAATTAACTAAACATAACTGAAATTTTGGTTGATACAGTTATGCGTAAAAGTATTCGTCCACTAGTATTCAGGGTAATAACTACATAAACCGTTTGATACGTGAAGTTATTTTATTTTCACACACTTTTTAACAAAGCCTAGATAAAATTGGACACACAAAAAAACATAACAAATAAACAAAAATGAAGTAATGCAACAAACATTATAAACTACATTCAATTTCGACAAGCAAAAATAATCGTCTAAATACAATATAAAAAAATAGACTGTATTTCCTAAAACTAATTTATTGTAGCATATCTACGAGATTTCATTAATCTTTCTGCCATTCTTTTATAAACTTTTTTTTCAAATCATCGCTGTTTTGAATTGGTTTTTCCTCCAGGCGACGTTTGACTTCAACCCAAAGGTGAGCACCTTTGATGACTGCCTATAGACGTTTTATCATAGATTTCATTAATTTCTCTGTAATTCTTCTATAAACCTTTTCTTTAACCTTCTCTGTTTTTAATTGGTTTTTCCTTCAGGCGACGTTTGATTTTTGTCCCAATGTGTCCGATGAAGTTTATGTCGGGGCTTTGGATTGGTGACTCCAGTACACGTGGAAGACTTTATGTGATCCATTCTTTAACGACTTCAGCCGTATGGTTCAGATCGTCTTGTTGAAAGATGAAATGTCTTTCAATTCCAAGTTTTCGGGTAATTGCCTTTAGACTTTCTCTTAAAACATTTAGATACACCTGTCGGTCCATTATCCCATCAATTATATGGTAATTTTAAATTCTTCGTTCTTTTTCCGCCATACACGCCCTGTGTCAAAGATTTAAAACTTGTACTCAGCTGTAAATATGACTTGTTTCCAAAATGTATCTGGCTTTGAAATATATTAATTTGCAAATTTCAGTCTTTTTACTCGATTTTCTTAACCCATGTTAACCCATGTTTTTTTTCTGCTTCTACAACTCCTCATACCTGCTCTTGGACTTGTTGTACTTTCTTCTCGTTGTAATTGTGATGTAGAAATAAATGATTTTTTTCCGCACGCCAAGTAAAATCTGGCGTGGTTTATCGATGATACTAGAAGTAGTTTTCAGACACATTATAGTACCTCTAGACATTTCCTTTGGCGGTCTGCGATTTTTTTAAATTCCAAGGAGACAATTATCATAGACTGTCTTGCAAAAAACCAAACCCTACTGGACAAATTGATGAAAACAATTTCTGAAAAGTGACTTACAATGCGTCTTCTCTTCCAATCGCGTTTTTCGAATAATTAGATCAATAGAGATTTTACGTTGTGCCTCCTTCACCCAATTCACCAGGTCTAGCGTCAGATGACTTCCACTTATTACCCAAACTCCAACTTTTAATTGCTAGAAATAAATTTCGATTGGATGAAACACTTATTGCAAAGGTGTAATATTTTTAAGATGTCGAGAACGATTATTATCAAAATTATATAATGATACTTTCGCATTGTTGGTCGAAATGCGTTGTGGTTAAAGGGAAATGTGTGAAACTTAGTACCCTAACTCATTAGTTTTACCAGGGAAAATTATTGAGAATAAAAAACACGGTCAATATTTTCTAGGATTTTATTTTAAATATGCTCAAAATAATTCCCTTCAGCAATAATATACTTGACCATTCTTTCTTTCCACTGTTTAATAGCTTCCAACCAATCTTCTTTTGGAATACCTTCAAAAATAAGCGTGAACTGCGGTATCAATCTCTTCTTCAGACAAAAACCTTTTACCCCGCAAATTGCGTTTAAGCCCAAAAGATAGCCAAAAGTCACACATTGCTAAAATCAGGTGAGTACGGCGGATGTTCTATTACTTCTATATTTTTTCCAGACAAGAACTGGAGAGTTAAAACTGCCGTATGGGACGATGCATTATCATAGTGGAGTTTAATTTTCTTGTTTGGAACTCTACTGAACACTTCAGGCAAGCAATTTTCAGTGTACCACTTAGCTGTGACTGTCTTTTGTCCATCTAGCTTAATTGTATTTACTAAGCCCGTACTTCTGAAGATTACTGCATGCATAACCTTTTTCATAGCTTGCTGCTTCTTAGTTATTGTAGAAGTTTCCTCATCTTCGTGAATCCATACACGCCTCTCTTGGCGGTCAGAAAGGTCGAAAAAGTGAATATAAGTTTTGTCACCTGTCACTATTTTGGAAGAAATTTGGCGTCCGCCATTATTTAAGAAATTTCATGGCAAATTTTTACACGCTCTACTTTTTGGGATACAGAAAAATGGGGCATAAAACAACTTACCTGCAGGTGACCGTGTACGTTAGTTTTAACAGCTGCAGGTTCAATCTTGAGTTGATGCTCTTCAATTATTTTTTTAACGTCAGCAATGTTTTTGTCGGTAACAGCCGTAGGAGGATGCCCTTTTCCTTTTTGATGCTGAACAGAATTCCTTTTGCGTTCAAATTCCTAGCCAAGAAAGGTGATTGCTCAGTAAAAACTGAATCTAAACTCTCTTTGCACTCATAAGCGTTAACCTCCTTTAAAATAATAAGTTGTGATTCGAAAGTACTCTCTGGTTAATTCCATTTTCTTTTACTTTTAGAAAATAAGTAGCTATATTAAACGAACGTAACTTCAACAACAAAATGTCAAATGACAGACAAAGAGCTGCTCTAAATATTGTCTTTCACAGTCTAATAGATTTTCTAATTCTCAATAAATTCAGTTTATTCCTCGTATTTCGAGTTCCACTTCCCGTCAAACCACTTTAGTATATGCTAAATTAATATTATTCATAAAAAGGCTGGTTTTGAATTTTACTGTTTCGAATATTTTTAATTAAAAAAATGTATGATCAAAGCTCAGCAAAACGCGTGGAGAATAACTCTCCAGAATAACTCTTTACAAAGTTACTCCGAATTGTATTGGGTTATGAAATGTTTATTAAATATATACATTGCTTAATTCTAAACGCAAGTTTTATTAATATTTATTGGACCACGTGGTGATCTCATTACTGGAATCCACCGACAAAACAAGAAACCATACAGTGAATTTACAAGGGATCACCATCACCAAAAAAGGCAAGGAAACGAAACTCATTTGGAAAATTGATGGCGACGCTATTTTGAGATACATAATTAATCTGGTTAATTAAATACATTAAGAGTCTTTACAAATATTGGCAAAGTATAAGGGTCAGTCAATCTCTAATGCCTCCTATTTTTTCTATCAAAATAAAGTTAGTTAAGTGAAAAATTTGAATTTAGCGCTATTTCTAAAACCTTCTTCTACAATCCATTGCAGTAATAACTTTCTGGGTCAACAAGTGGTAGCACTGCAAACGCTTGAAAAATGTCCGACATCGATGTTCGTATTAGTCAGCGTTCTGTGATTGAATTCCTGAATGTACTGAATGACTGCAGATGAATTGTGTCGTATTCTCTCTCTCAGTAAAGGCAGTGCAATGACGATTATTCAACAACCGGGGCATTCAGAAGATTGTGCAAGGTAAGGGGAATAAAGAAACAAAAAAGGGCAATAGCCTCACAATAATTACAGTGGATCCGTTTGGAGGGAGATGAGTTTCTGGAAAAAATTGTGACCGGAGACGAAACATGGGTTAATTTTTTTGAACCCGAATCAAAGAGGCAGTCAATGGAATAGCATAACAGAAACTCACCGAGGACGAGAAAGTGCAAAACTGTGCGATCGACAGAGAAAGTTATGACGACAGTGTTCTGGGATGCAGAGGGTGTGATTATGGTTGATTTTTTGGAACAGGGATGCATAATAAATTCTAATAATTCTAACCCTCAAAAATCTGACAGCACAACTTCAGCGAATTTGCCCAAAAAAGTTATGGCAAAAGCAGTGGTTTGGCCACATACCAGTGGCCACACCACTGAAGAGCTTATGAAAATTGGATGGGAAGTTTTGCCTCATCCCCATACAGCCCGACCTGGCACTATCAGGTTTTCATCTGTTTGGACCGCTAAAAGAAGCTCATCGTGGGATTCAATTTGAAGATGAGGAGGCTATGAAAACGTCTGTGCGTCAATGGCTTAGGAATCAGGACTGTGCTTTTTACCACACTGAGATACATGTCCCTTATTAGAAAAACGTTGCAAAGTGCGCAAACCTTAGTGGAGTATATGTTAAAAAATGAAACACGTGGTGATTATGGCAAGTAACATTTTATTGATGATTGTGTTATATATTTGCTTAATACATGAAACACAGCGCATCAAAGACAAGGGGGAAAAAGTTTAGAGTATTAAACACGGGCATGAAAAGTTAAGTCGAAATTCACTAGCTCAAAGTAGTTTATAGTACCTAATGATTAGAAAAAAATACAAATATTAACGATATATTATAATGGTTTCGTATATTTACATCTGCTACCACTAACACAAAGAATGTCGATGATTCATCCCACATGACAAACTCTAATCATAGATAATACATAAAAGAAATTTGCTTATTTGTCATAAAATACACATACGTTGAAGTAACTTCTTTAAATTTAATATTCTTGGCAAATCTAGTGTTTGCTAAGTGAATAATAACTAGAGTTGTCCATGCATAATAGATTGTATAATACAGTTGATTAAAAAAGACCATAATCCAACATTGACAATTTGTTTCTTAATAATCCACAAATATGTTTGTGATATTTTCCTATCTAAATCACGTTCTTTCTTATTCGGTTTCTTAATATGAGACAAAATTTAAAACTATTAGACTAATATGTTAAATATCTTCGAACTGAGTAAAATAAGTTGTTTCTTAAAGTTATTTCTTTCTTTTGTACGTTTATTTTGTGTTTGGAATTAGAAAAAAATACAAATGGAAGAAATAAGGCAAACGTTAAATACATACATTGTACTTACAAAAACATTTTTATCAGAATTATTTTCAACATAAGAAATGGTATTAAAAGAAAAATACATTTTTTTTTTATTTGAAAGCAATCCGATGAAGTTATGAACTAAGGAAATCGCGTTGACCAAGTATGTGAAGAAGTACCTGTTCCTGGATTATAATAATAGTACTTTCTTGATAAGTCATTTTTCGTGGTATTCTTTTTATTGAAAACGAATTGCAGAATCGCATACATAGGTTTTCAGTGCTAGAAATTGAAAAAAATTGAATTTCATCGATTACAGCGCCATCTATTATGAATTGAAAAAAATGTTTCAGACAAATCCTACATACTTTTCCAGTAGAATTTAACCCTTAAATGCATTATGTTGCTATTTGGCAACATACTCATATTAAATGCGGTAATAAGACTAGAAATTCAAATATGGGTTCTGCGCATAGTGTAGATAATTGGGAACATTCCTGTGTGGACATGTAGTTCCTATACACCACGCTAGATTGTGAAAGTTGTACTAAATGTACGGTATAATATAGTTGAACATAGCCTTGCCGAAGTGTTGGTGCACGTTGGTTTTAGTGTTATTGTTGAGTGTTCGGAAAAAGTAATTACTAAATAAAAAATTGACTTCTACGAAGAAAGAAAGTAAGTTTTTCAATGCGTAATATTGACATTTCAATATTCCTTCAATGTTTTACAAAATCTTGACTACTTGTTTTGTTTCCAAATGGCAACAAAATGCACTTGGGCAATTACAAGATGTGATGTGTATTTGTTTTCTGATATGGAATATATTATTTTTACAGGATAAAATGAGTGGTCGTAAACAACAATGTCTGTCTCATAACGAAATAGTTGAATTTTGGGAAAATTTCACTGGTTTAGAGAGTGAAGATGATGCCGATGAGAGTGACTCGAGCGATATCGATGATCCAATTTTCGCTCCTGAAAGCAACATCGACTATGAATTTGAGTCAGACAGCAATTCTGAGGATGATACAATCGACGAATCTGATAATATACCAGAACATACTGAAAATAATAGTATAAATGTATTTTCAGACATCCCTCTAGACAAACCAACTTCAGAAAAAAAGTCTGCGCAAAATAAGCGATTTACAAGCAAAAACATAAACTGGAAGGCCAAGTCATTGAAACTAAATGAAGAATAGTTACAGTTTCATGGACGTACAAATTTACCAGCTAATATTTTAGAATTAGAAACACCATACCAATTCTTTACTTAGAAAGACCACCAACCTTTACAGAAATGGAAATAAAGCAGTACATAGGAATACTGCTATATATGTCCCTTGTACACATGCCAAATACGAGATCGTATTGGTCAGAGGATCTAGAATTTTATCAAATAAAAAATATCTTTACCGTAATTAGATTCGAGAAAATTCGACAATACATCCATTTCAATAACAACCAAGCATTTGTACCAAGAGGACAAGACGGACATGATAAAATTTATAAAATAAGACCATTAGTAAGTCACCTGAATTCGTTATTTTCTTGTATACCATTAGAAGAACACCTTAGTATCGACGAACAGATGTGCTCTACTAAAGTGCGGCACTACCTCAAACAGTATATGCCAATGAAACCCCATAAATGGGGTTTCAAATTCTTTGTGATATCGGGAGTTTCGGGTTTTGCATACAAATTCGAGATTTATAGTGGGACAGAAAATGTTGAAGGCTCTTTTGATTTGGGAGCAACAGGAAATACAATTTTACGCTTAGCTGATAAAATACCAAGAAACCAAAATTATAGGTTGTATCACGACAACTACTATACAGGCTTATGATTCATTTGGCAAAAGAGGGCATACATTCCCTAGGAACTGTCAGACGCAATAGATTACCTAATTGTCCACTGCCCACAGAGTCAGCAATGAAGAAAGTTAGCCGTGGCACAAGTTACGAATATATGGCCGCTGTTGATGGAGTAGATATTTCCTCTGTGGTTTGGAAGGATAATAAATGCGTGACCCTTCTTTCATCGTTTGTAGGGAAAATTCCCGTAAGTACCATCAAACGGTATGATCGAAAGGAAAAAAAGACTATTGATATAGAATGTCCTCATATTATCCGAGAGTACAATAGGCACATGGGAGGCGTAGACCTTTTAGATAGTCTTATGGGAAGATACAAAATACGCATAAAGAGTAGAAAATGGTATATTCGGATATTTTACCACCTTATTGACTTGGCTATGGTAAATGCGTGGCTGTTATATAAGCGAGTTTATCATGAAAACGGCAAAGATTCAGATGTAATTAGTCAAAGTAAATATCGTTGTCAAGTTGCGAAAAGTCTTTGTTTGGTAGGAACGTCTTCCTATAAACGTGGTAGACCAAGTAATTTAGAGAATGAAATCGTCAAGAAACAGAAGAGGGGCCCTACACAACACGTACCGCCAAAAGAAGTGAGGAACGACCAAATTGGTCATTGGCCTACTATTCAAGAGGTAAAAATGAGATGCAAATACCCCAAGTGTAAAGGTTTCACCCGTACTAAATGTGACAAGTGCGGCATAGCTCTTTGTTTAAATAAAAACAATAATTGTTTTAGAAATTTTCATAATGAATAACTTTATATATACATATATATATATGTGCGATAAATGCATAATGTAGCCGAAAGGCAACAAATATATTTTTCAACAAATTTTCCAAAAAAAACGACGATAGATTTTTTTGATTATTTTTCCTAGGTTCCTTGACATTGTTACAATTTAAAATATTTTTTTCAAACAGAAAAAAAAGTCATGCATTTAAGGGTTAAATTTGTATATGTTCCTATTTAATACTTCAAAGTTAGCCCCGCCCTACCTACATGGAGGGAGAAGGACGGACTAATTCTAGCACCAATGTACATATTTCCTCCATTGAATTATTAAATTTGAACTGCTTAATTTTCGAGATATTTGAAAGTTTCAAGTTAAAAAATACACCCGGTATAATGCAATTAAATATTATAACTTAGAAAAGATAACAAAAGATACTCTAAGAACGCTGCGAACACGAATAATAACATCGAAAGTTGGTAGTTGTGTAGAAGAGCTGTTAAGCCCTTGCACTACGGCAGTTCAAATTCATCGTGATTTCTTTGATGTTGGAGCTTCTGTAAGAACAATTAGGAGGCGGCACATTGAAATTGAATTGCATGGATGTTCAGCTAGAAAAAAATCTTTGATATTGTTCGGGCTAAATAGATATAATTTTGTATTTTTTGTTCCATTTAGATATAAAGCAAACAGATGTAGGTATATTTATGTTAATGTGTTCAATCCTAGTTTTAAATTGTAAATATTGTAAAGTGTATATAGAAAAGGTTCTTGGAGTTCGGATATATTTAATATTGTCAATTACCTAAGGCCTGGTCAGGTATTACATTTCTTTATTCATTGTCTTGTTTTCTACGGTCATAAAAACTATTTATTTTATTAATAGGCACAACCTTGTTGTTAACCCATCCATTTAGTAGTTGTAAATGTAATGTATAATAGAATAAGTTTTATTGATATATTTTCTGTTATAGATAAAGTGTTATACATATTATTATAATAGGGTAATAGTTCGTTTAGATGCGATTCTGCGAAATATTATGTTATCTCTAACGCACTTCCTGTGTATTGTATATTAATTATTTTTTGTACTCGCTTATCAAAACCTGTCATTTCACGATTCGATTTGCGTGCGTAAAAAGTCACTTTAAACACGAGTGCGTAAAAGTAAAGTTGGTACTTCCTGGAACTTGATTAATTTAGTGACATTTTAAAATCATAAATCCCTAACCTTAATAATATGCTACCCAGTTCGTTGTTTTTCTATGAAAATAAAAGGAAATGAAATAGAAATTGTTATATTTGGAAGGTATGTAATTCAATGTCAGAACAGCAACAAATATTATATAAATTACCATTATTCATTCTTTTCAGAAATTGAAACGGAACAATTATTAAAAATTTTGATTGGGCAATTTTGACAACTAGAGATTGATACCCCAGGGATTAACTGGTTTGTTTGAATTGATCTTGATTGCGAAGGTAGAGTAACGTTGATTGTATTATTACATATATCTTGTATTTCAGATGTCCAACAAGTTGCAGGCGGAGTCGATATCTCTAACGGGGTCATTGTTTTAGCTAATTGAATTCTACTATGCAGAGAATTTTCGATATATCCTTCTGCAACCGTAGATGATTTCCATCCACCATGCCTTTTAATTGAAAGCAAGTCACCTCCTTGGTTTGCCAACAATGTCGCTGAACTCCTTCGAAAACAGTGACCTGTGAAGTTACTTGCGCTATCAAGCTGAAGGTACTCAGCTATTCGCATTGGAATTTTGCCAATTGTATTAAGACCAACAGGTGAACAAACACACTTGCCATTGCGATATGTTAAAAAGAATCGCTGCTAGCTGTCCGGTCTTAAATTTGCATATTGCCGAATTAATGCAATCCATTCGGGCTTAATGATTGCAAATGTACGGCTGTTATCTGTTTTAGTTTCTGGAATTGTTACGATAATTAAATTCGATTTAAATTCTATGTCTCGCAATGACATTTTGCAAAGTTCTTCACGTCGACACGCTCCAGAAATACCCAATATTAATACAGCCTATAAATACATATAGTGTTGTATGGAATTTAAATATATGGAAATGACTTTACCTTCATTAGTAGGAACAAAGAATTTGGTGCTTCAACAAAAATTTAGTAATTTGTTCTTCGGTTAATACTGCTGATTTTTTAGGCTGATGTTGCTTCGTTATCTGTTTTAAATACGCTATGAGTTTTGCATATTTAGATATATCCGTATTATCATATATTATTAAGCATGATTTTAACATAGAATAAGTGGACCATAATGATTTATTTGATTGTAAATTTTGAAAATAAACTAATAAACAATTTTCGGAGTATTTTTGTATATTTTTAGATCTAGCCCAAGTTACGAATTTAGTATAAGTGCTTTTGTATATGTTTTTTGATTTTATGGGTAATAAATTATCCACTGCAATATTGGCAGCTTCGCAAATTTCAGGCGGTGTACATTGCATTTCATTATCAGAATTCATGTTGTTGGTGAGGTTTTTATTTTGTATGGAATTTTTTGAATTTGATAATTTTAAATTAAATGTCACTTCAAATAATCAATACTGCCAACTCAAATTTTTTTAATTAATATCAAGAGATTAGTAGTGTGTCATAAACGATAACGTATTTAACAATATGTATTATTATTATAGTTCTCGTACAAAACATATTGTACAAACTTCGTGCGTGAAACATTTCGCGAATTCGTGTCCATAAAGCGCTCGCCTACGGCTCGCGCTTTAAACTGGTCACTCATTCGCGAAATATGATTTCACGCACTTGGTTCGTAAATAACTATTAAGAGTTATTTTATTATTCTATAATTAAGGGTTTCCGGCGTATATTGTTTATTTTAATACATTTATGACGTTGGAAACTGCAGCATATACTTTCTTAAAAGAAAGTATAATCAATTTCGTTTTCACCCTCTCTTGTAACTGGCGGGGACAAAACTTTTTTGCCGAAAAATAAGTAAACGAAAAAACAGTTCCAAACAAGATCTCTTAGAGCTCACTACAGTTCCAAATACGATCTCTTCGAATTAACTACAGTTCTAGCTTAGGTCTCAGTGATCTAACTAACAGTTCCCACTAAGATCTCAGTGATCTAAATAGGAACAAATATTATATATTAGCCAGTTTTCTCGGTCTTTAGTATTAAGACCAGATACTGCAATTTCTACTAAGTTAACGGAACTCCAAGACTAAATTTGTAAATATATTAGTGTTATTCAAAAGCTATTGCATTATTTCAACTCATACTTCGGTTGATACATACCGAACTTCCTTCAAACCAGGAGGAATAAACAGATATCAAAAACGAATCGAATAAACAGTTGGAGTTTCCAAGGATTTACATAGATCAGGGGTTCTGTACGTCTGGAATGACAAGCATTTAATTAAAAATACACCCGAACAACATTAAAATATGACGGCGGAAATATAATGATGTGGGTCTGCTCTTCATGGCGATGCATGGGAGCCATATATCGCATAAAACATTAAAGCATGGAGGTGAAAATGTAATGATATGGGTCTGCTCTTCACAGCGACCGATGGAACCCATGTATCGCATAAATGGCATTCTCAATAACACTCAGTATATAAAGATCCTCAGAACTGTAATGCTGCAATTTACTGGAGCATTTGCCTTTCTTATGTGTCAGTTTCATGATAACAATTCCAAGCATTCTGCAAAGGCCGTAAAAACAGTTATTCAGTGTCGACGAATATGTTGCAGCATTAATGCAAACGCATCTGCCTGATGTAGTTACAAAAAAATGACCCTGTTATCTGTGGTAAGTAAATGGCATGGCACTGGGTCCTATTTAAAGAAATTTTTACTTATTTTTTTCCCTACTTCCGTATATAATACAACAGTCCCTTTACGGACAGCTCCCATAAACGGATCTCTATAAATCGGACAATTTTTCTGGAACCAAATTTTTAGGTATTAATCACTATATAAAACACGCTCTTATAAGTGGACGCTCCGTCGGACGGACATGGACAGCATAATTGTCACTGACAGACTGACGCTCTCAAGAACGGACAGAAAGCTCTAACAAAAACACTCGTTTCTTTCGATAGCCGCGATATTTTCTTGCAGACTTGCGTGTGATTCCCCTTTATGTCTAGATGCGTTGCGTGTGTTATTTCATTACTTTGGTACGTATCTTCAAGAAATTTTTTAATGTTAGGACAGAAAATGAAGGTGATTAATGTTGCAGAATGAGAACATTAAGTGTTCGCAGATTGGGTGAAAGGCATGTGCTATTATAAACTCGGTTTGTATTTAAAAAAATATAATTTAATTATGCATTTTAGATTGAATATAAGTAAACCTTAAACAGCAGAGATTATAAAACAAAGCGAAAGCGTTCGTAGATAATGGGAATCAAATAATAATTTGGATCAAAAATCAATAAAATTGGAAGGTGGCGTAGTGCAGATTGACAAAATTTGTTTTGTGTAGTTTGCTCGAGCAAGAAACCAACATATTCCTATATCAGGACCGTTAATAAAAGCAAAGGCCAAAGAAGTAACAAACGACTTGAGATATGATAAGTTTAGCGCATCCGATGGTTGGCTACAAAAATGGAGAAGAAAGCATTAGGTATATTAGCTTCAAGTGCATTTCTAGTGAGTTAGTGGACGGTAATGACTGACTAATGAGGAAGATGTGAATCAATTTTTACAAAAATTACCTGCAATGCTATTGGGGGTACAAACCACAGGACATCTTTAATGCAGATGAAAGTGGATTTTTTTTAGAACTTTACCAGGCAGGATTTTAGCATTTAAAGCTGAAAAGTGTGTAGGTGGTAAGATGGCAATAGAAAAATTGATTATAATGTTTTATACAAACATGATTGAACAAAAATAAAAGCTTTTGGTTATTGGAAAATCTGCTTGATCACGGGCATTGAAAAATGTAGAAGTTAGTAGTTTGCCTGCTACCTAAACTTTTAATAAAAAGGTGTGGATGACAAGATCTATAATGACAGAGTGGTTTCTAGATATGGACAAAAGGATGGAATTTAAAATACGTAAGATTTTGCTTTTCCTGGACAACGCTGGGTCCCATCCCAGAGATCTAAACCTAAAAAAAATTAAAATTATATTTTTACCTCCCAATCTGTTTGTCAACCTATGGATCAGAGATAATTCAAAATTTTTAAGATATTTTATTGTGGTTTGATTTTGAAACGTGTCCTTTCAAAAACGGATAATCTTTTCTTCCCCTCCGAACTTTCAAAATCGGTTAGCATTTTCGATGCGATTTACTTTATCAAAAAGACATGGGCAAGGTAACTCCAAATATCATTCAGAACTGCTTCGGCAAAGCATGTTTTAAAAACATTGAAGTTTAAGAGGTAGACCTGATGAAATATGCCGCAGAGGATGATCTGCCATTGGCAACTCTAGAAGAGTTTTGGAGGAACTTTACTGAAATTGACTAATCCAAAAGCCAACTGGATGATGAATTTATTAAATTTGATAAAATGTTACCAATCGAAGAGCACCTAATGAAAGTGACGAAACCGAATATAACATAGCAGACAGTAGCAGAGGATACTTTATACATTGAAGAGAGTGACGAAGAAGAAAATGGTCCAATAAACTCCAATGCAAGCGCTTTGGAGGTCGTGAAAACCTAAAAAAGTTTTCAAAAGAAGATTTTGTAGCATCCGGACATTTAAAAAATATTGAAAGGCGTTTTCAAAATTGTTTTTTGCAAGAAAAACCTAAGAAAGCAAATCAATTCAAAATACTAATTTTTTTTTAAATAATCTTTTTTGTATATCCAAATGTTAACATATTGCTATGAATTGTGATTTTAAAATTTGCTTATTCACAATTCTCGACAAATCTATCCAGCTTGGATACTCAGTCGGTTTACTTTCAAAATGGGACTGCTTTCCTCTCAGGGTTCCAATTGGAAAACGTGGTTTTTCTCTTCTACAAATTTATAATGCGCCAGTAAAAGAGTATTGACAAATGCTATAATTATATTTCTTTAAGTTATTTGTAAACTTCTTGAAATAAGGTTAAATAATAATAAACACAATAAAATTTAAATGAAACTTTAATACAAAAATCAAAAAAGGAAAAAAAAATATCTTTATAAAGTATAAAGATTAATATTGCCTCATTTAACAATATTATTAAGGTAAAAATAACGCATGGAAGTGACCGCAGCATGCGATCAAAAACCTTTGTGACATCCGATCAAAATTAAAATTAATAAATTACAAAGATGCTTTTTAATTTCTCCCACAAGAAACAAAATCAAAATAAACTATTTGACAGACCGAAACAAACTCTAACGCATGTGCAACCACATGTAGAAAAATATGCCCTTGATATCCCAAGCGTACTAAAATTTACATTTACAGAAATGTATTTTTTTTATACTATACTCTATTTTTAAAGTAGAGAGACGAATTTCTGAACAGACCACTTTGACAGTGAAATCTCATTGGTTGAAAGCAAGGCCAAATGACACCGTACAAATCTTGCTCAGATTCTGATCAACTGACATTGTTTATAATTAAGCCTTGTTTCTATTATTTCTCCGTTATTTCATTATATACTTTACCAGTTCTTTTCGTTCGACAGTAATAGTTATCAGATACACTCGTAAGTAATTTATAAGCAATATATTGAAATAAATACAATTAAAAGAGTTTTATAGTTGGTCTCCAATATGGATGCACAACCAAGTACAAGTGCCGCTGGCCGTAAACATGCTTGTTCTCCTCCGAAAAAGCGTGAAAATACGAATCATATGCGTAGTACCGAAAAGCAGACCCTGATCAATGCTTACAAGAAAATTATAGCCGATACACCCAATATCAAGAAACTTGACATGATAAAACAAATTTCTGACGTAGTAGGCAAGTGAATACTATTTATTACATATGATCTATATTTTACAGAGTATGCTTACAGGAATTTCAAGAGCAACAGTGTATCGGGTGGTTAAGGAGTATAAAGCCTCTGGAAAATGTGCAGATCCTAAAAAGATTAGTGGTAGGCCTTCTTTACTGAAATCCTTTGATGAGACTGTGAAAACTGCTATACGCCAAATAGTTCACAATATGTTTCGACAAAATGAACCTCCGACATTAGATAAGGTGCTGGTGCAAGTAAGGAATGACGAAGATTTGCCAAACATGAGTCGATCAACATTGTATTTGCTAATAAAGCCAATGAATTTTAAGTAAGAAATATTTATTATATAGAAATACATGTATATAATTGTGCTATGTCCTCTAGATACTTAAAAAGGAGCAGAAGTAGTATTTTGACCGAAAGAGATGACATTGTAAGATGGAGGCGACAATATCTCAGAGATATTTCACAATATAGAGCTCAGGACAGATAAATTTTCTATTTGGATGAAACTTGGGTGAATGAGGGTCATACAGTACAGAAAGTGTGGCATTCTCAAACTGCGCAAGTCATATCTACAAATATTCAAAATAATAATACACTCAAAAATAATTAAACTTTTCAAAATATTTGTGGGGAAAAGTTCATAGCAATATGTTAAGCTAAGATTAAGTAATTTTATTTTGTATTCGACCTAAAGTTTTATGTGTGTTTTATGTTTTAGTTAAAGAAGAAGTTTATGTATGTGTTATCATTTAATGTATGTATTGTATATTATGTTATGTTCGTGTTTTCCAATATTTTTTAATAAAAAAGATAAGTTCGTTTCTCCTTTAATTATGATTTTTTCACACTTTTTTGTTTAACTTTTTTATATGGGGACACCTCATAAGCGGACAAAAATGTTGGAACTGTGAGTGTCCGCTTATGAGAGCTTTCACTGTTTATGACTGTTTAAAAAATATCCGTTGGCTCCGCGCCACCCTGAATAAAGTTTTACAGCATCAGTCTTGTTATTTTATAGTCACACCTCGTATATTCACGGTTGC
This sequence comes from Melolontha melolontha, assembly GCA_935421215.2. Taxonomy (NCBI): domain Eukaryota; kingdom Metazoa; phylum Arthropoda; class Insecta; order Coleoptera; family Scarabaeidae; genus Melolontha; species Melolontha melolontha. Next base: position 49,673,941 of record OW285242.1, read on the forward strand.
TACAGAAATATCATTTTAGTTTGATTTCGGAGTCTTTTTAAAATTTTTGAAGTATTCTCTGTTGACCAAACTTCTGTGAACGATGGTGTAGTTATAATCCAATTGTTCTGTGACAATAAAAATCCTTTAAATTCGTAATAATTACCACAGTGAAACGTGTTATTTATTGTCAAAACGTTGCATGTACGCAATAAATAAATAATATATAAAACTTCCACGTTTTAGCACTTACACATATATACTTTCATAGATATATACACACTATATATTATGTTCATGTAAATATAAGTATGATTAACATATCGTATGTATATAAGTAACTAAACTTTATTAGAAACAAAAACATTTGCACGTATACGTATTTACATAACATACGAGAATATTACTACATGGCGAGATGTTCGATTTAAATTTATATTATTAAATGCAAGTCTAAAGCACATCTTTTACAAGATAATTAATTGCTACAACGATTAGCGAATATTTTAGCAAAAATTATTAAATGCAATGACATAGTAACGCAGTAAACAAATGTACAGGTTTTAAACTCTGTTTGTCACGAATTAGCGATGGCGTATTTATACACTCTTACCTTGAGTCGTGTTATAAACATTAAAAATGTTTATTAAGAATAATTTGATTTTGTATATTATACGTTATACCTTGGTCGTTTTTTTCTTGCGTACTCATGTGAAAAGTATTTAGTTTATTTATTTCGTTATACATATTTCAAATGACGCGGATCTATATTGTTTGCTAGTAATTTGTTATTTATTGTTTGCTTTGAAAATTAAAAATATCCAGATATAGCCAGAAAGTATGATTACTTTACTAAATGTTATTGCTGCAATAACATTATAAAGTGTTCCTCCCGTAATTCCTACTTTTGCTAATTTTGCTTCAAATTCGACGAACAATGATTTCGACTACAGGAAAGCGGATTTTCACAAACTTTATAATGGACGACCACAGGTAAATGGATCTTTTTTGCTGTCACTTGATAATGTTAATTTTGCATGTGTCAATTTTATAAAGTTTTATACTCTATGTTTGAAAGTTATGTACCAAAACATAGAACTCGCAAATCAGATTATCCTATGTGCAGGATTATTATATTAAATCAAAGACCCCTTATTTTAAACGTTTCAAAAAATCAAGTAACTTATCAGCACGAGAGGGCCATGACTCATCGTCCACGGGCGTACTATTGAAAATTTGAATTTTTAAAGAGTTTTTAATTTTATTTATATAATTGGAAAAAAATCGGGTGGTGATCCATAAAATAAGAAATATATGTTTATTTGTTCATTTTGTAGTTCAAGTTGAGTAAAGGAGTATTAATATTAACTAGCTATACTTTCTCAAGGTTCCCTCTGTAAAATTTGTTCTCTTTGAATGAAATACATCCTTGTAGACAGAAAGCGCCCTTTCTATCGTATGATTAAAAAGTCTTTGGATCGCTATTGCCGTGGAATTTACAAGATATCTATGAAATTATTTATTTCAATAAGTTTTGACATTTACTTGTCAATCTAGGTTACTTTGAAATTTTGATAGAATAAGACGCAAACATATTAGTATGTGTTTGTTGTTCCGTAAACGTAAATCCAAATGACATTTGATAATGTCAATCACAAATATCAGTTAGTGCATAAAATAATCGTGCGTCGATTCTGGTTTAAATAAATTGCTTCTCAGTTTTAAAATGGCTTTCACTTTAGAACATTAAATTTTTTTAGTCCAGGCTTATTTTCGAAGTGGTAATAAAATTGATGGTTTATGGGTTTATTCAGTTCAAGATTGCATGGTAGAATTCAAGTTGAGTTTCCACATTTTGTAATAGATTATATACAATTTAAGAATACCTTGGATAGAACTTTAAAACTTTTTTCTGAAACTGGTAGCCCCTTAAGAAAATCAGGCAGCGGAGCAGTTAAGAAACGTACACCTCAAGTTGTCAATCGTGTTGAAGAAATAATGGAAAATGAACGACAAACATCTGTTCGACATTTGAGTCAACAAATAAACCTTTCTGTTGGTACAACTCACAAGTTATTAAAAAAAGATATGCAATTCTTGTACTGCTGTGACACGGTATGGATAACCATACCGTGTCACAGCAGTACAAGAATTGTTAGAAATTGATTAACCACGTAGACTACAGTTTTGTAATTGGTTTGTAAATATGAACAATAATGGAGAACTTTCGCAAAGAGTCATCTTTACTGATGAAGCATGGTTTTATAAACGGGATACCTAAATTCACAAAATACAAGAATTTGGAGTAGTGAAAATCCACATGTAATTAATGAAGAATCGCTACATCCAGAGAAAATTGGTGTTTGGGCAGCGATAAGCCAAAGGCGAATCATTGGACCAATATTTTTCAGGGAACGTTAACTGCTCAAAGTTCAAGGTACCGTACGGAAATTTTACAACCAATAATATTTTCATAAGGTGAATTCATCAGGAACATTTCGACCAGTATCTTTTTGGAGAAATGTTTTGAAAGTGAGATTGTTAAGTTTATTTAATCGAATATTTTCCGCCATTAAACTTTCACAGAGTTCTTCGTTAAAATTATCAAATTCCAACGGGTCTAATTTCTGTGTATGTGTTTGCGATGCTATGTGATGTTTTACGGGCGATTTCTTGGAATTTTTTAACGATATTTTACAGATTTTGCATTAAATTTCGGAATCATTGGCAATTTGGGAATTACTGGTAATGGACATACAATTAGTTTGACCCTTAATTCAACACGCCATTGTTTCACCATGCCATTCTCGACGTTGTTCCATATCATATCTGAAAAATTAACTTAAACAATGTTCTAAATCTAAATAAATGAAATTAGAAATGTATGCGTAAGTTATTGAAACTTAACGAAATTCACTGAACACTTACCTATATATGTAATTAACAGTTAAAACAATGAGAAAAAAGAAACCAACTCACCGTACTTTATTTATCTTACGAAATATGAACTAATAAATAAAACAAATTATAAAAACTCCTCCCGCTTCTATATACGCCCATGAAGCAAGGAATTTAAGTATAATATTGAAGTAATTGCGTCACAATTCAACGACAGAAAACAGATGTGCGGTTAACCGAATAAATAGTGCTATTCGATAACTGCGTGTTGTACTTAGCGATGTTGTAGACTATTTCTATGGTCTATCATAATTTCGGCCTCTGGTGTCCGGTCCCTACTTATCAGATATGATTAAACTACCATACCTTCCCTGATTTGAGTAGGCTGTTTTTTAAGTATAAGATTGACTACACTGTGATGCTTTTAAATTGTACTTTAAATTGCGACAGCTATCAGTGTCAAACTTAACATAGAAGATCTTACATTTGATTGTATTAAAGCTTTCTCAAGAAGCTCATTCGTTTCCATATAAAATTCAAGCATTTTTTGAACTCACGCAGGTAGATTTTGGTACGGTAACACAGTACTGTCAATAGCTTTTGCATAACATAAATAATGACAACATTCTCTACAAATGCTTTTTTTCTGATAAGGCTTGGTTCCATCTTTCTGGCTATTTAAAGAACAAAAGATAAGAATGTGTTCGGTAGAAAATCCACACGAATTCTCACCTAAACTCACCTAAAAAATCAATTGCAAAGCTTTCTCAAGAAGTTCATTTGTCAGTGGGAACGTGCGGAACCGTTCAAGCATTTTTACCTCCAAGATCTCCAGATCTGACAATTTTAGATTATTTTATTTTTCCATATTTAAAGAGTACAATTTTTAACATTAGACATCACACAATCGCAGATCTTTGCAATGGTATTATGGATTCCTGTGCACAACTCCTGGTAAATGCTAAGGAAACATGAATCGTAGAGTTTGACTTTGTCTTCAAAATAATGGACAACACTTTCAGCATAACCTTTAGTATTAATATCTTTTGAATTTAACTAATATAATAAACATTTTTAATAAAGATAAATTTTTAATTTTTGCACACATATTGGTGACATACAAACTGTCAAAGTGATTAGTGCGTGCATGCACTGTTACCAATCATTATCAAAAAGCATGGCCATTTCTAATTAGGAAAGATTTTGAAGGCATGGTAGTTTATTGCAAAATGCCCCAATGGGATAGAAAAAAGATAAATATACTTAATGTGTTTGAGTTTTTAAGCAAATAAGAGTGTTGGATAAGAAGGTGTCAAGCTGATAAAAGTTATGAATTCTAGGCCCCAAAAATCTAATAAATGACCCAAAAAAAAAGGATAAAATATACTTTTTAGGCGTCATTTACAAAATTTTTTTAGAACTCTTTTAGGGCCTGGAATCCACAACTTTTATCAGCTTGGCACCTTCTTGCCCACCACTCTTATTTCTGAAAGACTCAAACACATGGAGAGTACCTTTTATCCCATCGGGATTCATTTATTACTAAGTGTTTGTCTGATTATAATATACGAGTGTATTTGTCCTGTTATTGGAATGTGTCATTATGTTGGCAATAACAAATAAATCATTATAAATGTAAATCTTATTACAAAAATCTGGTAGGGAATTAATTAACTCTGATAAATTCTTTCAAGGAAGTATTAATTTGGAAAAAAACAATATACTACGCTTAAGAGGGTTAATACTATAAATACCGAATAAAAAGTATTTTTTTTACAAACACCGTGAAAATCTGAAATTTGACTAACTTCATTTAAAAATGCAAAATTATTTATAGTTCGCGTCAACATGGCAATTGACTTAATGGTTGCCAAATCATCTCATTATATGCTGTAATTATATTTCGAAAAGAAAAACGATTTAACAGCAACTATAAATAATTTTTTGTAATACTTAAATATGGCATTACATCTGCACTGTTTCCATGACTGTTGTTGTTATGCTATCCATAACAGCCGAGGCCGTTAAAATTTAACAGCTACGACCGTTATTACTTAGTAAAAATACCACTAGTAACAATGTCTTTATATTTTTAAACATAAATAATAAAATATAATTAATGAAACATTCAAATAGAATTATTTTAGGGGCGTAGCTGATGTTTTATGTAGGACAGACCTAATACAACGTACTTGCAATCTAGTTCTGATAATAGTAAAATTTCTTGGAATTCTGGTTTCGCTATTAATTAAAATTACTACTAGTGTATTTTCTAAATCTTTAAAATTGATCGATGTTCATCACCATGACAAGTCCCAATATGCCCATAATGACAATTACCTACATCAAATATTTTTTATTTTTCACTTGCTTGTTTATATCTGTGATACGCGATATATAGCTCCATTTCGCCGTAGGGCATAATAAGTAAAAAATACAACAATCTGAATATTTTAATGTTAAATTAATATGTACGTTTTAATTTATTACTTCAAACCTTTAAAATTAAAAACACAGTTAGAAAATGTTCCACTAAATTTAACATCACTTCCTTGACGTGGTAAATTTCCTAAATTTACGTTTTCACTAAATGAGCACAGCACGCCTTACTTACTTCACATTTGTCACCTCCAGCAATCATTTGCGATATCTTGTTCTTAGACGCCATACTGTCTTCAATATATCCTTATGCAATTGTATCACTCTTCCACTTTCCATGTCTTTCTAATGTTAATATATCAGTACCAGCATCTACTAATAGAATTGCTGATATACGACGTAGACAATGTCCCGTGTACTCATTAGCATTAGGATAACCCAGAAAATTTGCGACTTTTGAAGGTACGCCACCAAAAGTGTTTTCACCAACAGCTGATGTACGGTTCAACCTCTTGGTAAAAATACTTTTGGTGGTGTGCCCTCAAAAGTCGCAAATTTTCTGGGTTATCCAAATGCTAATGAGTACACAATTTCGATATCACAAGAAAAAGCACCGCTCCTTTAGTCCTGTCAGGTGCAATGCTGCATATTTCCTATACAACTGCAGGGCATTCATTTAATTTTTCTCCGCAATAGTAAAACTTTTTGCACCGCCAGTCTTCGTCTTTTCAATATTTATCAGTACAATTGCTCCTCTATTATCTGTATCCTCTACCGTTAACTTTAAAAGTTTATCTCGTCTTAATACTCCAAAGACTACCATCACCAGTACAATCTATATCAAACATAATTAAATATGCACCAACACCGACTAACCTATGAAGATCTTTTCCAGAAGATAGGTATCGCTTGAAGATTCCTTGAAAAATTTTAAGATGTCTTCGCCTGTTAAAATCTTGGATTTTTTCTGGACATATTCTTTTGACTTTTGTTTCAGAAAAGCCCCTAGCCGGTTGTAGTTTACTAATGTCTATTTTCTTATCGACTGTTGTTCTTTTGTTATCGACAATGTTGTCTTCAACATAGAATACCATAATGAACTTGGACTAAATACTTCAGACTATAAAAGAAAACACAAAACTATCAACACATAATCTTAGTAATAAAATATGACCACAAAAGTAGTAGTACGTACCAGTTCATGAAAGTACCCCATTAGAACTGTTTCATTGACGGTTTTTACAGAATATTTGATTCTTCAATCGTCAAATTTTTGGAGTTCTCTCTCATAAAGTGGTCGTGATTTTTTGGAGAGTAACTCCCCATCAGCTTTTAATGCTCGTTCGAGTATTACTTCCGAAATTTGTTCTTCTATCACGTACGTTGTAATGGTTGTAACACACTTCGTAATTTTTTTTTCATCAAATAAACAAATCACTCAATCGTCATAGATACAAAACAACGTACACATACAGTGTAGAGTTGTGGTAGACTTCGTTTGTATTAATACGCTTTTTGTACTCGCTTATCAAAACCTGTCATTTCACGATTCGATTTGCGTGCGTAAAAAGTCACTTTAAACACGAGTGCGTAAAAGTAAAGTTGGTACTTCCTGGAACTTGATTAATTTAGTGACATTTTAAAATCATAAATCCCTAACCTTAATAATATGCTACCCAGTTTGTTGTTTTTCTATGAAAATAAAAAGAAATGAAATAGAAATTGTTATATTTGGAAGGTATGTAATTCAATGTCAGAACAGCAACAACTATTATATAAATTACCATTATTCATTCTTTTCAGAAATTGAAACGGAACAATTATTAAAAATTTTGATTGGGCAATTTTGACAACCAGAGATTGATACCCCAGGGATTAACTGGTTTGTTTGAATTGATCTTGATTGCGAAGGTAGAGTAACGTTGATTGTATTATTACATATATCTTGTATTTCAGATGTCGAACAAGTTGCAGGCGGAGTCGATATCTCTAACGGGGTCATTGTTTTAGCTAATTGAATTTTACTATGCAGAGAATTTTCGATATATCCTTCTGCAACCGTAGATGATTTCCATCCACCATGCCTTTTAATAAAGCAAGTCACCTCCTTGGTTTGCCAAAAATGTCGCTGAAGTCCTTCGAAAACAGTGACCTGTGAAGTTACTTGCGCTATCAAGCTGAAGGTACTCAGCTATTCGCATTGGAATTTTGCCAATTGTATTAAGACCAACAGGTGAACAAACACACTTGCCATTGCGATATGTTAAAATGAATCGCTGCTGGCTGTCCGGTCTTAAATTTGCATATTGCCGAATTAATGCAATCCATTCGGGCTTAATGATTGCAAATGTACGGCTGTTATCTGTTTTAGTTTCTGGAATTGTTACGATAATTAAATTCGATTTAAATTCTATGTCTCGCAATGACATTTTGCAAAGTTCTTCACGTCGACACGCTCCAGAAATACCCAATATTAATACAGCCTATAAATACATATAGTGTTGTATGGAATTTAAATATATGGAAATGACTTTACCTTCATTAGTAGGAACAAAGAATTTGGTGCTTCAACAATAAATTTAGTAATTTGTTCTTCGGTTAATACTGCTGATTTTTTAGGCTGATGTTGCTTCGTTATCTGTTTTAAATACGCTATGAGTTTTGCATATTTAGATATATCCGTATTATCATATATTATTAAGCATGATTTTAACATAGAATAAGTGGACCATAATGATTTATTTGATTGTAAATTTTGAAAATAAACTAATAAACAATTTTCGGAGTATTTTTGTATATTTTTAGATCTAGCCCAAGTTACGAATTCAGTATAAGTGCTTTTGTATATGTTTTTTGATTTTATGGGTAATAAATTATCCACTGCAATATTGGCAGCTTCGCGAATTTCAGGCGGTGTACATTTCATTATCAGAATTCATGTTGTTGGTGAGGTTTTTATTTTGTATGGAATTTTTTGAATTTGATAATTTTAAATTAAATGTCACTTCAAATAATCAATACTGCCAACTCAAATTTTTTTAATTAATATCAAGAGATTAGTAGTGTGTCATAAACGATAACGTATTTAACAATATGTATTATTATTATAGTTCTCGTACAAAAAATATTGTACAAACTTCGTGTGTGAAACATTTCGCGAATTCGTGTCCATAAAGCGCTCGCCTACGGCTCGCGCTTTAAACTGGTCACTCATTCGCGAAATATGATTTCACGCACTTGGTTCGTAAATAACTATTTTGTCAATTAATAATTGATTTTAATGTGAAAAATAAAACGTTATATGAACCTTTGGCATAACTCGGATGTTTATAAATATCGGGCAATTTACAATATCTCGTCTCGGGCCGATGGCTTTGTAAACTGTTGCCCTCGAATATAAATATCCTCATTATACTCTTGGTCCATAAATAACTACTAAGCAATTAAGCTGCTAATTACATTTGTGAAAATTTTTGATTTTTTTGGTGAATAACCTTTCCTTTTTTCGTTTGTCAAATGCAAATGATTTTGTTTTATATTCAACATTAATTTTATCATGGAAAAATATGCCCAAAAGATGTCCAAATTTTAGACTTTTCTTAGAAATACACTTTGACCATATTTACCAAACACATTCTTAAATTTACACCATTCAATAAATCGATTAAATACTATATTGCTATTAAGTCTTTGCTGGTAGTAATCTATATTTTCAGAATTCATATTTGTAAGAACGTGTTTCATTATATCAAATAATTTATTTTCATTAAAATCCCAAAATAATACAAAATTGTGTTTGATTTAAGGAAAAATATTGCACAAAACACGTGTTTAATACGTTATTTCATTTTGTTCGTTTATTTGTTGTCAGCTTAGAAGAAAATTATGCAAAGAAAATGCTCAAAATATTGGCCTCCTTCTTGTAAACAACATTCAACTCGTCGTAATAAATTGCTACATATAGTTCATAAAGTATAAGTTTTCAGTTCAAAGCCAAATTCAAAGCATGTGATTCAAATCAGTACTGCAGAGTCAAATGAAGTAAATATTCAATCGCGGAAATAACTGTTTGTCATCATAAAATATAAATGTTTTGCAATATTGTCCAAATTTTAGTATGTTAATTCTTTAATTATTTCGACCTTTGCTTGATGTAAATCCATATCACAAATAAATAAAACACACATAAGATGTTTTAGATTTACACATTATTAATAAAATAATGACTGCTGTTTCGCTAACACAGTAGCTTCTTCAAATTCAACTTAAGACTAAAGATACATACAAGATACAGCGTTAATCAGGTAGTTGACCCAAGTTAAAATTCTAGGAACTATTACATTTATATTTTGCTTTTTGAAAACTATACCATGTCCTACTTGTGTGAGGTTTAACTATAAAAATATAGTATAAGCAACTAAGAAACAATATTTCAATGGGTGAACAGATTTAACAGTGGGGATGAATTCAAGTCTAATTTATCGTTTAGTAACATTTCTGAGCTTTTAAGTTTATTAATTTCTAAAGATTCTAAACAATTTAGTTTTCTACCTTTATTTTCTACATGTATGGTGTCGAATTGTAAATTAAATTCGTGCTCATTCTCTATTAAATGATTAGAGTAGGTTGAGTCAGTTTTCTTATTGATATAAGAATGATAGTGGTCTTGGATTCGTTTTTTAAACGTTCTACCTGTCTGTCCAATATATGTTTTGGTACATGATCCGCATGATAACTTATAGACTCCTGATTTATTGTCTTTGGTAGTTTTTTCTTTATTATTTTTAATATATTTGGCTAGATTATTATTAATTTTATAAGCAATATTAATGTTTTCTTTTTTAAGGAATTTTGATAATTTAAGTTGCTGTTGACCTATGTAAGTAAATGATTTAAACTGCTTGTCTGGCTCCACTTTAATGATCGGGTACACCTCCCTTAATAATTTATTGACTGATTTTTTTTTAACAATTAATTTATCTATTAGATTTGGGTCATATCCGTTGTTGTGAGCGATTTGTTTTATAATATTATATTCTTTATTATAGTCTTCATTGGACATCGGGATGTCAATAATTATAGTTTTTCAAAAAGCAAAATATAAATGTAATAGTTCCTAGAATTTTAACTTGGGTCAACTACCTGATTAATGCTGTATCTTGTATGTATCTTTAGTCTTAAGTTGAATTTGAAGAAGCTACTGTGCTAGCGAAACAGCTGTCATTATTTTATTAATAAAGTGTAAATCTAAAACATCTTATGTGTGTTTTATTTATTTGTGTTTCGTATGTTACTTGCAATTAGAGAATACAATCCCGAGATCCCGAATCCCGGGATCTCAGGAGCCCGGCCGGGTTTCGATCCCGTAAATCGCGGGACTGTACTTGGCGCATGGTATCAATTTGGCCGTCTGTGATGTGCTTTATAAAATAAAGAATTATTTTCACAGGCAAGACAGCCCTATCTCAGACTCAGATGATACTATAAATGAACCAGTTGTGACTGCTGATTATGAACGATAGCGATGACGATGGCAATTTAGAAGACTTAGACTGTCCAGAATCAGGTTTAATGTCACAAAATGAACTTGCGCGAGAACACATACCAGAGTTAACGAAAGATGAAAACATTAATAATAATAATAATAATATACTTTAATACCCAACAGGCTAGGTCCAATTACAAGGTACATTATAATTATAAATTACATGACATGGAAGTGCAATCAAATGAAGTATAGACTTAAATAGTGCTGTCCATCCGCGAGCTATCCTCAAGTAAATAGATCATCCTGCATTCTATTGGCCACGTTGGAGAAAATATAGTTAGGAGTCCGTTTCAAGACGTTTGTCTTCGCGAAGGAAACCATAAATGTGCTTCGTACCTAGAGTTCATACGAGGAACCAAAAACGACATTCGCTCCAATATGAACGGGCAGTCAATAATGTTTTCCATCACTTTAATTAGGAATTTCCTACGATATTATCTCTTCTTACGCTTAGTGATGACATGCCATGACGTAAAAGCAAATCATCCTGGGATGCACCACGTTCCGGGTAGATACCATCAGTCTTGAAAGTGAGGTACTTCAAAAACTTACGGTGAGCACGGTCCAAAGGAATGGAATCGCAAGCATAAATGGGATACCAAATTAATGAAGCGTATTCCATCTTGCTCAAAACAAAAGCATGGTACGTAAGCATGGTACGTACAATGATTTAAGACAAGTGATGTTTTTAAAGTATTTTATATACGCATAATAAATCCCAAACTTTTGTAGGCATCGGAAGACATATGGATTATATGGGATCTGAACGTAAGATTAGTGTCAAATAAGACTCCGAGATCCTTTATTTCAGCTTTACTGGTTAAGATATTGTTTTTAATAAAATAAGAAGACTCGTGAGGCGTAGCAGAACGAGTATAAGTGACCATGCACCATTTGTCGATATTTAATTTAAGTTTGAAACGGTCACACCATGCAACTAATACGTCCAGATTTTGCTGTAGTTTAACGATATCGGCAGTTGTGGAAGTCTCAGAATATATTTTTATATCATTTGCATAAGCGAGAATGGGACACTTCACTTGGAAAAGGAGATCATTCATAAACCAAACAAATAGCAAAGGACCCAAATTTGATCCCTGAGGAACGCCAGAAGAAAGAACAAAATTATTGGAGCAGAACCCATTATAGGTCACGTAACATTTTCTTTGAAATAGATAAGACCGAAGAAGACTGATAGAAGTTGGAACGAGGCCCAAAGGATCCCAACTTATGAAGTAAAATCTCATGATCAATTAAATCGAAAGCCTTGGATAGGTCAGTATAAATTACATCAGCCTGACCTCTGCCGTACAAAACCTCACCGATATGCTGAACAATCGACGCCAAATTGGTGACAGTAGATCTACCCGTGACAAAACCATGCTGGTTCGGTGAGATATGAGAGCACGTGCCACTAAATAGCCTGGTGTATAATACCGTCTCATACAGTTTGGCGAAGTTAGAAATAATAGAGATGGGCCTGTAATTATTAATCAACGCACGATCTCCTTTCTTATGTACAGGGATAATTCTAGTGTTCTTCCACCGATCAGGAAAGATATTAGTTGTTATAGATAGATTAATAAGTAATTTCAGAGGATATGCAAGGACAAATCTACAGTCACGTATTAAAAAACTCGGTAAAGAATCATCTCCAGTGGTGTATTTGTTAGGAAAACAGGTCATTAAATCGATTAATTCATCCTCGGAGGTCAACGAAAAAGAAAAGGGTAGGGAACGGTTGTCTGATCCATCACAAGTAAACCCCGACAAGGAGGTTGGCACAGTAGAAAACGCATCCGCGAAGGCATCTACAATAGTACTGGGATCCGAAAAAGCATTACCATTACTGTCATGAAGTGAATTAGGTATCCTACTGCAGCGCTGTGTATTGTTGGCACAGTAGAAAACGCATCCGCGAAGGCATCTACAATAGTACTGGGATCCGAAAAAGCATTACCATTACTGTCATGAAGTGAATTAGGTATCCTACTGCAGCGCTGTGTATTGCGAAGAAAACTCCAGAGATTGGAAGGGGTTGTTTTTATTGAATGCTCCATTGCAGAAAGGTAAGATGGATAATTATCCTGAATTTTCACCTTTGCTATAGTACGAAGACGTTTGAATTCATTGTAGGAGTCAATATTTCGAGTTTTGATCCACTTTTTTTGATAGTAGTTCTTATTTTTTGAGAATAGAAATTATATCAGATGAAAACCAAGAGGATCCAGATTGGACCTTACGAGGCACATATAGATTCAATACAGCGTATAATGTATTGTAGAAAGCATCGAGGGCTAAGTTGACGTCAGAATAATGTGTCAGAAAAGTCCAATCAATATTAATTAAATTACTGTATAAAGAAATGTAATTTGCTTTATGGAAATTATATCTGAAATTATTGGCCGAAGGAAAAAGTTTTTCAGAAGATGTATGTAAAGGATAGAATAAAATTTCAAGGCTAGGGTGATATAAATCTTCTCTAACGATAGGGGATTCGGACCGCTGTACTTCGAAGTTAGTGGTAATATTAGAGAAAAACATGTCCAACATCTTACCTTCACTATTAAGAGTATTGCTGTATTGCTTTACATTAAGAATGTCTAGGAAACTTTGAAATATATTAATTTTATTGTAACACTGATGAGGAGGCGAATATAGGTTTGGAAGATTGAAATCGCGAATAAGAATGAAGGGATTACCAACCAGAAGAGTCTCAACTGCCGAGGTAAAAGTCTCCTGCTCTTCTGAAGAGATGTTAGGAGGAATGTAGACAAGTGCAAGATATATAGTAGAACCACTAATATTGCATTTACAGATCAATAGATCCACAAGAGGTACCAGTGCACTAATATTACTCGTACTTACAATGTCATATGAAATGTCGTGCCTTATAGCAGCCAAGACTCCTCCTCCCCTGGAACGATTGACCGTTATACGATCCCTGTCTTTCCGAATAACATTGTAGTAGTTCGTAAATAAGCCATTATTAAATACGGACTCAGTTAACCAGGTTTCTGTTATAAGTACTATATCACTAGACAAAGCAATCACGTTAGTAAAAAAAGTGTGTGTTTTTGTGTTCAATCCCCTAACATTCTGATAGTATATCTTTACAGTGGCTGTTAACCTATTGGGTACATTTAGTTTAGTACATTAATGAGCTGATAAAGAAAATCCGCAAAGTTATAGTCTATTTCAAAAGATCACCATTGAAAAATAAAACATTACTTCAAAAATATGTGAAGATTGAACATGAGAAAGAGCTGTCACTTCTTTTGGACTGTAAAACCAGGTGGAAAAGTATTTTAACCATGCTGGAACGATTTTCTCTATTGAAAACCTGCATTCAAAAAGCTGTTATAGATCTCAATCATCCAATCCATTTAGAAGATGCTGATTTTGACTTGGTAAATAAAATTGTTGATGTGCTGACACCAATTAAATTAACAGTAGAAGCAATCTGTCGACGAGATGCTAATTTATGCACAGCTGATAGCGCTTTGAAATTTATTATAAACAATTGTCTAGCAAAAACTCGGCACTCGCCAATAAAATGAAAATATCCTTAGTGGAACGTATAAAGCAACGACGAAATGAAGATTTAACTGGTGTGTTGAATTATTTACAAAATTCACGAAAAGATGATGAAAATCAGTTATTATCGGATTTGGAATGGCTTGACTTATTTCCAGTTCCTACACAGGCTTTAGTGAGGGCGCAAATAAAGAGTATTGTTAAAAGACTAAATAGTCGAGATGACACAGAAGAGGAAGAAAGGTCAGGATTAGAAACAGATGATGAGCCAAGGCAACAAACCTCCCAACCCCAATTTACACTAAAGGAAAAGTTACAGCTGGAAATTAATAAGAGCATGGAATCGCCAGATCCTGAAGTACAAAATGAATCGGGGTTGGTAAATAGTATTAGACGCGAAATAAGCCTGTTCGAAAATGGAGGAGTTCGTGGATATTACTTAGAATTCGCATATAAATATCTATTGTCTATGGCTCCAACCAGTGTAGAACCTGAGCGAGCGTTTTCAGGTGCTGCTTATGTTGGCAATAAACTAAGAAGCAGGCTTGGAAGTCAAACATTGGATGCTTTGATATTTCTGCGATTGCATTTTCGAAATTCTAAATAGTTTTTTGTATTGTCTTTTTTGTTCCTTATTTTAGTATATTGTGTATTGTGTTGTGCAACAATATTAATAAATAATTTTTAAGAAATTACTTAAGTTTTCTTTTCATTTGAGTCCAATTAGAAACCACATAGTCTAATCCCATGATCCCGGGATTACGCTTCAAAAATCCTGTAATCCCGGGATTGAAAAACATGCTCGGGATTGTATTCTCTACTTACAATATAAGCTGGAGAACGGACACGCTTACCACATGACGCAAAGCCCAGTGCAGTACTGGCGAAAGGCTATATTTCTAAAATATTTAATTTTATTTATATAATTGGGAAACGAAAGGGTGGTGATCTATAAAATTACGAAATACATATTTATTTGTTGAAAAGTTGTATTTATAAAGTTTTTTAATTTTATTTATATAATTGGAAAACATACGGGTGGTGATCTATCTATCCAAAATTACGAAATACATATTTATTAATTAATTTTATTTATATAATTGGAAAACAAACGGGTGGTGATCTATAAAATTACGAAATACATATGTATTTGTTGAAAAGTTGTATTTTTAAAGTTTTTAATTTTATTTCTATAATTGGAACATTTTTATTTGTTCATTTTGTCGTTCAAGTTGAGTAAAGGAGTATTAATATTGACTAGCAATAGTTTCTCAAGGTTTTCTTCTGTCAATTTTGTTCTGTTTGAATTAAGTACATCCTTATAAATAGAAAACGTCCTTTCTACATCGCAACTGGTTATAGGTGCATACTGGAAATATTCTTTTATTTCTTCATATTTAGCCGTTAGATTTTGTGGAATTGTCTCCATACATAATTGCTGCAATGTAATTAAATCTGGATTTCTATTAAGAATTGCTTCAAACTTTTGCCGAAGGCCACATCCGAAGTCACTTGAAATACTTTTCAAATTATTAACAGCCACATCTAATGTGGTTAATCCGTCATTTAATTTGAGATTTCGATTTTCAAAATAAGTGATTAGTTTTGGCAATTTTCCAAAGTGTTCGTGAAGAAAGTACAACTGATTTTTTTAATTTGGGATTTGTGTGAGCTCCTTGCACACACCAATACTTCTAGCATCCTCCTTTAGCAGTGTTACGAAATGTTTTAGACTATCGAAATTCTCAGCATAATAACTAGTAGCTTCCAGCCATGTTCCCCATTTAGTTATTACTGGAGTGGGAGGCAGTGACAGAGATGGAAATTTTTCCCTGAAAAGAGCTACTCTCAATGGTGCTTTTCTGAAAACTTTTTTAAAAGCTGATACAAGTCTATCAACTTCCGGAAAAGTGTCTCTGATATATTCACAGATTCTGTGGAGAGCATGTGCTACACAAGTAATATCCAGCATATTAGGATATGTTTTCTTCAATAGTCTGCCTGTTTTTAACATATACGCAGCACTATCACTGACAAATAAACGTATCTTTTCTTTGTACGTGGCGTCCGAATGAAGCATTTTTTTGCATATTCTCCTTAATGGTTTCAGCAACTATTTCCGCATCAACTCTATTTATAACACTTGTTGCTATTACATATGAGTTATAGGGAATAGTTGGATGTAGTACACCAGCTACAACATTTACCACACAGCGTCCTAACATATCCACCGTTTCGTCGGCGCTTATCCATATGTATTGATTTAAAAGACGGCTTCTAATGCGTTCTACTGTTCTCGTATAGCACCTAGAAACATAATATTTGCGTAAAGTTGATTCATCAGGAACATTTCGACCAGTATATTTTTTCAGAAATGTCTTCAAAATTGGATTGTTCAATTTAAATAATGGAATATTAGCTGGCATAAAAGTTTCACAGAGTTCTTCGTTAAACTTGTCAGATTCCAACGGGTTCAATTTTTTTTCGTGCTTTAACGATCCTACGTGACGTTTGACGGTTGATTTATTGCAATTTTTCAATAACGTTTCACAAACTTCACAATAAATTTCGGAATCACTGGCAATGTACATACAATCAGTATGGCCCTCAATCCAACTCGCCATTGTTTCACGATGCCATTCTCGACGCTCTTCCATTATCTGAAAAAGTAAGAATATTCTAGATCCAAATAAACGAAATTAAACAACGAAATTTTATGCACACTTACGTGAAAATAATTGGAAGATGTTGCTTAAATGAAAAGAAAAGGAATGTACGTGCTATTTCTCTTTCTTACGAAATACGATAAACTTATTTATTTTATCTACGTACACGACACCACTGCAAACACTATATTCTCCGAATACAATAGCTGGGTTGTCCATTGTTATCTCGCTGCGAGACCAGGTGGCCGAGTAAGTCAAACAAATACTTCATTGAATTACGCCGGGATGTACAGAGCGACGTTATACACAATTCCAATTGCCGATTGCGTTTTATGGAAATTGCATCCGTTCTCTGAATATAACCAAAGAAATCATATACATAACCTAGTTAACCTACATATCAAAATAATAATAATGAGTAAAAGTAAGAACATGAATACTTCAAAAGTATTGTTTCTTTTCTAATTTTGTACAAATGTATTTTATCCAAGAAAACTATGCGGAAATTATTACTTTTAATATTCGAACAAATTATTTTAAATGTTATTTATAATTATAAATTCACGAGAATATTCGATCAAAAATTTATTTAAAAAGAAATATTTCAAGTCAGATATCAATTGTAGTGAAATGCATAGATATTGAAAAAGATCTTTAGTGTTAAAAAATGTTTGCATTAAGAATGACATATTTACCGAAATAATTTTCTTGCACTATATCTGGGCTAAGAAGATTGGGAATGTATGAATTCGATGATAATTTAGATTTCTACTTAATTTATATACTGCTTATGTTTTAAATAAGTTTTAATATATTGGAAAAGAAAGTAAAAGTTATGTTTGTAACTCTTTGAGAAAAAATTGTGTTAAATAAATAGGTTAGAAATATCAAAGTGATAATCAAACAATTTCGTACTTATCAACACTACTTGATATTACTATTTATTATTAGTATTGTTTTCAAAAGCACAGATTTTGTAATTTTTGATGACAAACTAAATATTTAAATTAGAAAAATGCTTAACGTAGAAGTCAAAATACCGGACACAAAGTCAATAAACAACGGTATTCAAATAATTTGACAGCAAGCCGAATATCATAAGACTATCTCCTGGACAACTTATCCTTTTTATTTAATATAATATCCCAAAGACGTACGTCTTATTTTAAAATGACAAACGTGTGTAGTCTTACAGCGCGTATTCATGTGTGTTAGAAAGAGATAAAGTACAATTTGCGGTTTACACTTGGGCAGTACGAACTGAAAAGATATACTTTACGAAGCGCACATTATTTATCATGTATTTATCATACATATTTGCAATTGCCTTTTTCACTTACGTATGCTTAAAAAACAGCCTACTCTAGTCAGGAAAGTTTTTAAATTCATGGTAGTCACCTCGAGAATGTCACAATGTTATGACATGTGCTGTCAAAAGGTAAAGACGTTTCAAGGAGCATTTCCAGCGTATTTCACCATCCATTCAGACGAAAGTTTTATATTTTCTTACATTTAAAATAATTAACGCTCTATAGCCATATTATATTTTCGTAAGTACAATTTTATCTTATCTTAATGCACAGCAAAAGATTTTAAACGAATTCTAATTAATGAAGAGAGTCCATTCAAAATTATATTTAAATTTACCATTTGAATGAACTTGTGTTATGTAAACACATGAATACTTACTCGAGACTAGAACATTTCGCCAAAATATCGTAAATATTATTGTCAATTTTGACAGAAATTGATAGTTTGGTGTAACTAATTATCTTGAGCATTAATTAGTGATTTTCTTTAAAAAGTTCAGACCACCTTTTCTTAATAAATCCCCGCAGGATTAAATATGACATTGCAGTATTGAGTCATCGGGTTAACCGCGAAAACAATATTTGTAACCGGGTAAAATACACGAACGCGTTCGGAATAAAAGACGTAAATCTCAAGTACGTATGCGTAAGGATGTAGGAGAAGCGATGTATGAATCGTGTTAGCATTCATTATCCGAATATGAGAAAACGATAAATACCTGCCGGGAGACGTTCCGCGCTTAGTCTATCATTCAAAGTGTCCGCGGTGTTGTTTATCGACAATACGTCCCTCCACAAAATACAGTTAACGCCTAAGAGATGTTTCGTACCGTTATCGCCGTGCTTTCGATTTTCGTTTCGACATTTTCGGCACCGCCTTCGCAGTTTCGCGTCATCAAAGAATGGAATTACATAAACTACACATGGCCTAGCGATCAGAGTCGTGCCACATCTTTGGAGCAGGGTGAATATATTCCGCAGAACAATCTAATAGCCGGAATTAATTTTTACGATGGATATTATTATTTGGCTATACCCAGGATGAAAACCGGTATCCCGGTCACGTTAGCAAGGATAAATTCTGCAAATCCAAGAAGTGCACCGCTATTGGAACCTTTTCCATCATGGGAATCGAATCAATTGGGTAACTGCGATGTTTTACAAAATGTGCAAAATGTGGCTGTGGATTCTCAAGGAAGAATGTGGATTGTAGATGGTGGTAAAACAGAAACTCTGACGAAAACGCCAAACACAACCTGTTCTCCAAAAATTATAATTTACGATTTTAAGTCGAATCGGTTTACTATGACTTACAACTTTCCTGAAGACGTAGCTAATAAATCCGTAAGTTTTTTGTACGATTTAGTGGTAGATGATTCGGATGGGGGATTCGCTTACATAACTGATAACAGCAGAGCAGATCCAGGATTGATAGTTTATTCTTTAAAACAAAACGCTTCGTGGAAAATACGTGATCCGGGTTCAATGCAAGCAGATCCTTCTGCCGTGGTGTTTAGAATTAATAATGAAGTGATTAGAGCTCCAATAAATATTGCCGGTATCGCATTAGGACCTAAAACGAACATTAACGAACAAAATATCACGCTTAATGAAGATAGAGAAGTATTTTATTGTCCCATATCCAGTTTTCATTTATATTCAATAAGAACGTCGATTTTGAAGAACAGAAATTTTTCTGACACAGATGTCAGCAAGTATGTTAAAGATAACGGCATTAAGGCTGCTCAAACCGACGGAATGAAAATGGACAATAAAGGTATATTATATTATGGATTCTTATCAATGACAGCCATCGCAAGGTGGGATTCAACAACCCCATTCTCTCTGGGTCAACAAGTAATATCCAAAGACAACAACTACATACAATGGCCAAATTCCTTCGCTTTTGACGATGATGGAAACATAGTAGTTTTAACGAACAGTTTGGAAAAATATATCTCAAATAAATTGATGTTAACGGAGCCAAATTTCCGAATACTAATGGCTTATGTCGGTGGTAAAAGTTACGTATACGATGAAGAAACGTTAGTGTATTCAGTATATGAAACCGCAAGTCAAAACGTATCGTCGGCGAATTCTAGCTTCATTACGTCGACAAGTACCACAAATAAACCAGAAATGACAACAAAATCACCAGATATATTTACGCCAAAAACAGAAATTTCAACAACAAAGAACGATACAGATTTGAAAAATATTGAAGAAGAACCTAGATCAATGAATGATGGTGCAGATACTAGGGGTGGTTCAGAAATGGATATTGAAGAAACGTCTGATTCTGGAAGGTCTATAACAACATCGACATTTACAATTATGTGTCTCTTTATATTTCTTTTTTTTCATTCAATATATACCTCATAACTTATAAACTTGTCTATATATATCGACGATAAAAGTGTTAATAATATTGTTAATTAATGTTAGAATTGATTTATTTATTATTATAATTTTAGTGCAGAAGTTGTAACAATACGAAGGTAATGTTGCGTAATGATTGTGCCATATATGTAAATACATATCTATTTCACGTGAACAGTTTATTCTGAAACAGGGTACATGTTTGTTGTTAATTATTGCAAATTATAAAGAATGAGATTGAAAAGTTGCAAATAAAGATTTTAAAGAAGAAAGGTAGTAGTTTTTATAACAATTTATAATTAAATTAAATAGAATATATGCATATGCAGGATATTTCCTGCAAAATGTTTTGATAAATTTGAAAATAAGTAATATTAAATAAGTTCCATTCTAAAATATTTACCACAAATTATTTCCCAAACTGGAAGGGGTTATAATTTAATATCAAAGTATGCAATAAGAGAACCTGGTTTTTATGAAATATAAAAAAATAATTATCGAATATCATCATAATCAACATCAAATTATATTTACAGTGTTAATGAAGTATGCTGATTGATAGCACTATATTCAACAGCAAATTATACAACGATGAGTATTAATACTAAATATATCTATAATATTTTATACCTCACTTAGATTATATTGTATTTTCTTTTATTTGTTACTAACCTTGAAGTATTTATTATAAATTACTTTATTCTACTTGCGTTTATGTTAATAGCAAGGATATTTATATCTCAGAGGTTAGATTTTGTCTTATATTGTATTACGTCGAGGTTAATATAAACTGCCTTAAATTTAGCGTAAGTATAAAATATTTTAAACTCCTATTTCTTTTAATTTAAGTGCCCCATTTCGAATTTGAAAATTTTCTAAGTAAAATGTATAATTATTATAATTAACATTGTAGGAAATAACATAACTAGAATCAAAATAAATAAACACTTTCATTGTTTTATTTATATCGGGTGTCCGTTAATGTTTGAAGCTGACAGTAGAGATTTGTGCCAAATTTTGGTTAAGTTTGCAGAACTGCACTTGATTTCAACCGCTACAATTAACATCAGCGTCTCATGCGGTAATCACTTTTGATATAAATTTGATAAAATCAAACACAATACTCTTACTTTTTGACATGTTTATTGCCAATATTTGCTAATTACAATTACCTAAGAAAATGGGATAGGTCGTGCCGCGTTTCAAACAAAAAATTGTACCGTATTGTTTAACGTATAGCCAAATTTCAAAGTTTTTTGTTTCTTAAATAATATCGCATTTTTAAGAAGTAAGTACATATATGTTTGAATATATCGGTGTCCCAATAAGAATGCACAATTTAAAAAGGGCGCCATTTTTGTACCGGTCTGTTAGCAACTCGTGTTTTTTGGTTAGTTGTCAACTAGACATATTGCGGTTAGTGAAAATGGATCGTCTTACTGCCGAACAACGCGTTGTCATTGTCGCAACTTACTTCAGGAACGGCGAAAGCTCCTTAGAAACACTTCGAAGATTGCGTGCAATATACGATCGACGAAACGTACCAGATTCATCGTCAATTCGTCGAGTAATTCAAAAATTTCAACAAAGTGGTTCAGTTAGTGATGTAAAGACACCAAAAAGAAATCGTACCGGCCGATCTGCTGAAAATATTGCTGCAGTAAGGGAAAGTGTTGCCCGAAATCCCCGAACTTCGATTCGCCGTCGATCTGACAGCTTCTGACAGATTCTGACAGCGGACCTTCATCTTCACCCCTACAGGGTCCAACTGACGCAACAGCTATTGCCAGACGATCATTTACAACGGCGTGACTTCGCTGATTGGGTGTTGGAGAATCTAAATCTGGATGAGGATTTCGCACAAAAGATTATCTTTATTGATGAGGCGTAGTTTCACCTGGACGGCTTCGTCAACAGGCATAACTGTCGGATATAGGGCGACGAGAATCCTCGCGTAACAGTTCAACAGCCGATGCATTCACAACGAGCAACTGTATGGTGTGGCTTTTATGCAGGTCGTGTGATTGGGCCCTACTTTTTTCAAAATGCTGCAGGTAATGCAGTTACGGTGAATGGCGAACGTTATTGGAACATGTTACGTGAGTTTCTTTGGCCCGAATTGGACGGCATAGACATCCAAAATAAGTGGTTCCAACAAGATCGCACCACCTGCCATACTGCGCGCGAGACTCGTGCGTTATTGCAAGAGAGATTTCCGGAGCGTGTCATTTCACGCCAGGGTGATCAGAATTGACCGCCAAGATCATGCGACATGACATCGTGTGATTTTTTTTTCTCTGGGGATACCTGAAATCATGTGTTTAGATGAATAATCCGAGGATAATCCGTGAGTTAAAGATTCAAATTGAGCGCGCTATTATGGAAATCGATCGAGAAATGTGCGTAAATGTCATAAAGAGTTTGTCAACGAAGTTTGGGCGGACATTTGTCCGATATTGTTTTCCACGTGTAAGTGCATGTATACTGATATAAGTTACAAATAAAAATGTTTCAAATTTTCAAGTAACTTATGCGTTTTATTCACAAATTAAATTGTGCATTCTTATTGGGACACCGATAGATATGAACAACTTGTGGCTAAAACAATTTTTTATGCGGAATCAGCTTTGTGTTTAAAAGCTAAACCAAAATGTAATGAGGTACCTAATGTATACTTTTCCATTTTGTTTGAAATGACTTCACTAAGAACTAACAAAATATCTGTCGCATTTTATTCACCACTGTTTTGCAGATAATATTGTTTGTGTATTAACATGTTTCTACTAATTTCAACTGGTCGATGATGGCTGTAACAAAGCACATGCTAAAATTTACGAACTTACGATGGACCATATAAACAGTCTATAACATTGCTAAGTACACCACTCAGTTATTGAATAGCACTATTCATTCGGTTAACCGCACATCTGTTTTTTTTTGTTGAATTGTGACGCAATTACCTCACTATAACAGTTACACTCCTTTCTTCATGGGCGTTGATAGAAGCGTGAGGAGTTTTTATAATTTGTTTTATTTATTAGTTTAAATTTCGTAAGATAAATAAAGTGCCGTGAATTAGTTTCTTTCTTTCATTGTTGTAACTGTTAACTACATACTTCGTAATTTTTGTAATAGATCCCGTTTAATATCGTTTCGTCGAATCTGCTTCTCCCAATTATTTTGACGTAAGTGTCGCAGTGAATTTCGTTATGTTTCAATAACTTACGCATACATTTTTAATTTCCATTTATTTAGATCTAGAACATTGTTTAAGTTACTTTTTCAGATATGATATGTAACAACGTCGAGAATGGCATCGTGATGCAATGGCTAGTTGGAGTAAGCTGATTGTATGTCCATTATCAGTAATTCCCAAATTTATTGCAAGTCTGTAAAATATCTTTAAAAAATTCCAAGAAATCGCACATAAAGCGTCGCTTAGCATCGCAAACACATACACAGAAATTAGACCTGTTGGAATCTGACAATTTTAACTAAGAACTCTGTGAAACTTTAATGGTGGCATACATTCCATTAACTAAACTTAACAATCCCAACCTCACAAAACACTTCTCCAAAAATATACTGGTCGAAATGTTTCTGATCAATCCACTTTACGCAAATATTGTATTTCTATGAGCTACACGAAAGTAGTAGAATGCATTAGAAGCCATCTTTCAAATCAGTACCTATGGATAAGTGCCGACGAAACTGTCGATATATTAGGACGCTGTTTGGTAAATGTTGTATAGCTGGTGTACTACATCCAACTATTCCATATAACATAAATGCAATAGCTAAAACCATTTACGAGAATATGTACCAAATGCTACGTTTGGACGACAGGTACAAAGGAGAAATATTTTTATTTGTCAGTGACAGTGCTGTATATAGCAGACTATTAAAGGAAACGTATCCTAATGTGCTGGATATTACTTGTATAGCACATGCTCTCCACAGAATCTGTGAATATATCTGAGACACCTTTCCAAAAGTTGATAGACTTCTATCCGCTTTTAAAAAAGTTTTCAGAAGAGCACCATTGAAAGTAGCTCTTTACAGGGAAAAACTTCCATCTTTGTCACTGCCTCCCTCTCGAGTAATAATTAGATGGGGAACATGGTTGGAAGCTACTAGTTTTTATGCAGAAAATTTCGATAGTTTACAAAATTTCTTTACATGTTTAAATGACGATGCTCGAAGCGCAAGGAACTAATACAAATTCGAAATTTAAAAAATCAGTTGTACTTTCTTCAGGAACACTATGCAAATTTGCCAAAACTAATCACTTATTTTGAAAATCAAAACCTCAAATTAAATGATAGATTAACCGCATTAGATGTGGCTATTAATAATTTAAAAATATTCCTGTGACTTCGGATGTAGCCTTCGGCAAAAGTTAGACGTAGTTTTTAATAGAAATCCAGATTTAATAACATTGCGGCAATTGTGTATGGGGACAATGCCTCAAAATCTAACTGCTAAATACACTGAAATAAAAGAATATTTCCAGTATGCACCTATAACCAGTTGCGATGTAGAAAGGACGTTTCCTATCTACGATTATGGCAAAAGATGTTAAACAATAATTGACGAAACCTATAATTCTCAGTATGACTAATACTAAGCAAAGATATTTCCTAAATTAGACAAACGTCAATAACGAACACCCGATACATTAACTAAACGAAATAATATAACATGCCTTCAAAAACATTGCTCATTAGAGACGGCCATGGTGTTGGTGACAGTGCACCTAATCTGTCACAAACGTATAGTTTTGATAGTTTGGTTATGTCATGTAAATGTATGTAATAATTAGTAATTTAGTTTTTGAAAAAATATATATTACAATAGTCAAAATTAAAAGAAAATAGTACTAAAACAGATGTTGACCATTATTTTGAAGACAAAGTTGGTCGCTTCATGCTTTCAAAGCCATTTATTAGAATTTCTTGGGTTCTGTCAGCACATGAATTCACAATAGCATTACGAAGCTCTTCAATTGTGTGATGTCTGGTATTCTTTAAATATGGAAAGATAAAATTGTCAAATCTGGAGATCTTGGAGGGAAATTAATAATTCTTGTATCGAAGAATTCTTGCAATTGTTTCTTGAGAATTGTACGCTGGTGTATTATCTTGCTGTAAATATCCTTCCGTAAGTTTATCATCATGAAGTTCATTAATAAACGGCTCTCATAATTCATTTCGATATGTTTCAACAGTTATGGTTTGATTGAAAAATATAGGTCCAATAATTCACCTTCTCAAACTGTATAGTCAGACGCCTATTTTTTGTGGATGTAGCGTAGTTTCCACAAATTCATGAGGATTTTCTGCAGACCAAATTCTCATATTTTGTTTGTTTAAATATCCTGAAAGATGAAACCAAGCCTTATCCGAAAAGAAGCATTTATCAGGAATGTTATTATTATTTATATTATTCGAAAACCATAGACAATACTGTGTTCTCGTAACATAATCTATCTATTCGAGTTCCGAAACTCCTTGAATTTTATATGGAAACAACTTTAATTCTTTTTTTAAATAGTATGACATGTTCCCACTGACAAATGAACTTGTTGTGATAGTTTTGCGATTGATTTTTTGGGTGAGTTGTCCATTCGGCGTCGAATATCCTCTATGCAATTTGCTGTTGGTTTTTAGGTGCTCCAGCGCCAGGTTTGCGAGTTAGCACCTGTTACACCAAATTTAATAACACAAGCTTGATACTGTTGCCGGAAATTTACAGGATTGCCGGCACTGATTAGTATCTCCATTTTCTAATTTTTGGTCAGTTCTATAGTAACTTTGAATAATAAATATTTAATGCTGCAACTCTAACATTATAATAAAATAATTTAAAAAAATATAAGCGTTTATAATTTGAATTTATTATTTAAATTTTTAAAATCAAATAATAGCAATTTCTGCGGTCGATTACTAATACTAACACTGAAAAATGCAAAAAGAGTATCAAAATGAAACTCATTTCGATACTGTTTTGGGTTTCATAATGAGTTCATTACTAACGAAAAATAGAGAATAATATATTAAACTCAAAAAAATTTAAAATAATTATAAGTTTCGTAAGACATGATTTCTGCTCAAGTTTTTTAAAGGCCGAGGGCACAACATGTCTTATGAAACGTGTGTTTTATACTGTTTTTTCTATTTCGGTTTTTAATTGTTTAAAAAGCTTTTAGAAATAGAAATATTTAATTCGAAAATTTTAGGAATTTAAATTTTTTAATGTTGGTTGCATTGACTTTCAGCTTTCATTTTAAAAATTTGAAAATCGGCGGTATTAAATTTGTACCGATTTAAATAATAAGAAAAATATGAGAAATATTTTAACGTCAAAAACTATTTGCTTAACTATTTATCGTTCATTACTATTAATAAATAATTTTGTGCCTTTTTTCTACAATTTCTATTCTTACATACTGTCAATCATCAAACGCTTATATTTGGTATTTGAAAATGAAATGGCTTTCTATTACATTTGTGGCCAACATAAAGAAAATAAAATTACAGTGTAATAAAGAAAGACTTTTCGTAACTATAACGGGTTGCATAAAGTTCACTTTATGAAAGCGAAATAGAAAGTAGTATATTAAAAAACAAGTTTCATAAGGCACCATTTTGACGCACGAGATCAGTTTAGAAAACGAGCCGCGATAGCGGCGAGTTTTCTAAAGAACGAGTGCGGCAAAAGGCCTTATGAAACGAGCTTTTTATATTATTTTTTCTATTTTGTATTTCGAACGCAATAGAAAATAGTATATTAAAACACAAGTGTCATAAGGCACCATTTTGTCCAACGAGTTCAGTTTAGAGTGCGACAAAAGGCCTTATGAAACGAGTCTTTTTATACTATTTTTTTCTATTTTGCATTTTTCGCATTAATAAATTGAATTTGTTTAATTTGAAAGTTCAGACTTTTATTTTTATATAAAATTTGCAGTTGGTTACATTGATACTTGATATTTTCAAATTTAAATTTTGCTATCTGCGAAATATTATTTATTAATTTTCGTTAACATTACTTGACATTTTATTTAAAAATATAAACATGAGTGACATATAAACTAATATATCTTATTGTCAATTGTATACAATATAGTTGTTTGTGTAGTATTTTTCATTTCTACGTATATCATTTCTGTCAAATCTACTTAAATTCTTAAAATCAAATGACAAGTGTTCATTTGAAAAGTCAATCTAGGTTACTTTGAAATTTTGATAGAATAAGACGCAAATATATTAGTATGTGTTTGTTGTTCCGTAAACGTAAATCCAAATGACATTTGATAATGTCAATCACAAATATCAGTTAGTGCATATAATAATCGTGCGACGATTCTCGATTAAATAATTGCTTCTCAGTTTTAAAATGGCTTTCACTTTAGAACATAAAATTTTTTTAGTCCAGACATATTTTCGATGTGGTAATAAAATTGATGGTTTATGGGTTTATTCAGTTCAAGATTGCATGGTAGAATTTCAAGTTGAGTTTCCACATTTTGTAATAGATTATATACAATTTAAGAATACTTTGGATAGAAGTTTAAAACTTTTTTCTGAAACTGGTAGTCTCTTAAGAAAATCAGGCAGCGAAGCAGTTAAGAAACGTACACCTCAAGTTGTCAATCGTGTTGAAGAAATAATGGAAAATGAACCACAAACATCTGTTCGACATTTGAGTCAACAAATAAACCTTTCTGTTGGTACAACTCACAAGTTATTAAAAAAAGATATGCAACTTTATCCATACCGTGTCACAGCAGTACAAGAATTGTTAGAAATTGATTATCCACGTAGACTACAGTTTTGTAATTGGTTTGTAAATATGAACAATAATGGAGAACTTTCGCAAAGAGTCATCTTTACTGATGAAGCATGGTTTTATAAAACGGGATACCTAAATTCACAAAATATAAGAATTTGGAGTAGTGAAAATCCACATGTAATTAATGAAGAATCGCTACATCCAGAGAAAATTGGTGTTTGGGCAGCGATAAGCCAAAGGCGAATCATTGGACCAATATTTTGTCAGGGAACGTTAACTGCTCAAAGGTACCGTACGGAAGTTTTACAACCATTTGTCAATCAGTTGCATGATGATGAACTTCAAAATGCATATTTCCAACAAGACGGAGCACCTTGTCACTGTACTGCAGAATCTTTGGATTATTTAAGAGAATTTTTTGATGAGCGTATAATTAGTCAAAATACTGAAATTGCCTGGCCTGCACGTTCATGCGATTTAACACCTTGCGACTTCTTTTTGTGGCCTTGTCTAAAAAATAACATATTTCGAACACCTATATTGAATTTGAATGATGTGCTACAGAGAATCGAACAGAAATGCATGGAAATTAATAACAATCCAGTAATGTTGTAGAATATCATCAGAAATTTTGAACGGAGGATTTTAAAGTGCATTGATCTTGAAGGCCAACATTTTCAACATTTGTTATAGTTTTCAATAAATACCTATTATTTGTTATTTATTTGTATGTATGAACCTGTCAAAATATACGACTTCGTAGGTTAAGTAGTAAATTTTAATTTACGACATACTTCAAAATGTTCTCAGTAAATCACATGCTACTAGATTGACTTTTCAAATGAACACTTGTTATTATAGACCAGGCAGAGAAAGCTCATATTATAGCCGAGCATACAGTTCACTGCCGAGGCGCTAGAATGTGTGCGAGGCAATTAATATGCTTTCGCTGCAGTGTATTATATACTATTTTTTTTCAAGCGTTTAATTAGAATATTTCTTTGAGATTTTGTAAATCATTTTTAGGTTAGGCTCAAATGACAGATTACACATTTAATTCTCTTTATTAATGATAAAGTTGGGGTTCGACGTTTTAGGTTAGTTGTCAGAACGAATTTACGATACATACCAGGGAGAATACATAGAGGGAGACACTCTTCCCATGTTATTTATATCTACGTATTTTTAAGCTCCGCCGTACAATAATAACGACAAAACTGCTACCGGACAAAAATGAACTCTTTCAACATAAGGTTGTGAATAGTATAATATTGAAATTATGTATTATACGCTTGAAAAAAAAGACATTTATTTCTTTGTTCGAACAACGGAAAATGGAAAAAAGCGTGTCGAAATGAATCTTATTTCATTACTGTTTTGAGTTTTATAATGGGTTCATTGCGAACGCAAAATAGAAAAACATTATTATGGAATTTCATAAATATCAGAACATTATAAACAAAAAATTATTATGAAACTACAGGAAATATATCGTCTACAGCAGGTTTACAGCAAACGCAAACAACATTTACGATTGCGCTTATGATGCGGCTAATACAAAAGTACATAAAATTACCTCAAAAATAAAACACATTACGTTCTTCTTATTCCTAGAAAACCCTTCCAAATGTAAAGCTGCGATATCAAAATAAATGAACAAAAAAAATTATACAAATTTTATTAACGAAAGGCGCCCAGAAATGTCCAAAAAATTGAGCTTAAATTCAAAGTTTTATCAAAATTAAAATAATATTGAAATTTTGTTTAAAAGAAAGTCCAAAAATAATCGTTTTAATGGTTTCAAAAAAATTATAAATAATTTTTTTTTTATAAAAACGAAAATATTAATAACTAATCTGCCTTGTAAGCTGAAGAAGTTCCTTCCAGCATGACGCGGTTTCAACTTAGAAATAAAATCAAAATATTTCTATAAAATGATCACAAAAAGAATGATTATAAAATAACGAATAAAAGATAATGTAATAATGCAAAAAGCTAGGTACATATCTGTATATAACATGATTCTATGCATCAATAAAATTTATTAGTTACGAAACTATTATTAAGAAGGTAAAACTACAAGGTCATGGCAATATTCCTTTTCGACGTTTCCGAAGAACGTGGTCTTGTAAATGGTAGGATGATGATTACGTCATTTCATAATATTTACATATATTCAGTGAGTGATTCACACATTAGTTACGGAAAATTTTTACTTACTAAAAGGTAACAATTACTTAGAAGCGTTTAAGAGTTCTGTAATTATATGCTTGAAAATTATAAAAATAATTACAATGTACTCTATTGTTTAAAAAAATGTGTAATAATAATAATAATAATAATAATATAACAATATTTATATAATTGTCCCACAGAAATACCAAAGTGGGCAATGTAAAAATATGAAATAAAATTAAATATGATGAAATAAACATGCATCTGCAGTAAATAAACAGAATAGCTACGAGCCCTAACAACTTAATGTTTGGACGCAGTGGCGTACCGAACATGGTTCCGCGGGTTCCGCGGAACCAGGGCCCGGACCTCGATAGGGCCCGGTCCTCTCTGCCAGTGGCGGCTCTTGATGACGTACGATGTGCGCTGCTGCACGGATGAGATGCTTCGTTTAAGCTTTCATATATACAGAGAAGCAAGTAACCGTACCGAAAATCTTCCGAAATAGTTCGAAGTAGTCTCATTCGTGCAGCAGCGCACATCGTAAGTCATCAAGAGCCGCCACTGCCTCTCTGCGCTTTTTTTATACCTCTCGGTTTTTTACAAGAATCAATGCGCCAAACAGTTTTGTACATAATGTATGTTTATATTTCACTAAATGGGTGCATTATTTCTCCAACGTTGAGTAATCAGAAAATAAATCCCAAAGTTATTTTATACGCTTATATTTCGACCCCGTTGGTCTTTTTCGGTGCCCACTAATCCTATCAATAAACTATTATACAAAATTATAAACCATACACAGTTTACACTTTCAAAATTTTGTGTACATCTGAAAACAATTTCATTTTTGTACACGTCTTGCATCAGAGATATCACTCTTATTTTCTATAATTAGTAAACGTCCGAGAAAAATTGCACTTTAGTGTAATTTAAAAATATATGAATGAGTCCAAACATATTTGTGATTCAATAATAAAAATATTGTGCATTAAAAAAATGTGTTAAAGTTAAAGCGATAAACAAAACTGCTGTAACGGCAGTGCCAGAGTAGCTAATAGTACTATTAAACAATGCGTTCGGTGTCTTTTGTATATAAATCGGGCGAGATGTTATCAATGGTTTTCATAACCTTTGCATCGTAAAAAGGGTGCTAATTTTATTACTTCTATCGGCTTATGCTGGCTGCTAATTCACGATATTTGGCAATAGCGGAAAACCCCAAAACCTATTAGTTCCCACTTCTTTGTTTTTGCAGTTTGCACCCGCAACGATAATTTTTCATCTTATTTAAGTTAAAACGCAGTGATAGAACGGTATTGTCTCGTACCAATATTTGTTTTTATTTAGTGTTTTGTATAAAACGAACCAGTACAAACATAAGTCTGGAAGTGCTAAACGCAAGCAAAAAGTTGAAACAGATGAAAGAAAAAATAAGCTACCAAAAATTGATAAATATTTTAATCAAAAATGTGATCAAACTGATGAATCATCAACTTCTCGTACTGCTACTCGGACGATACTAATTTTTATAGTTAATATTTTTGATAAATACTGAAAATTGTTAATTATTCATTTTTATTTTTGATTTGGTAAATACACAATTCCAAATTATTTTCAACAAAAAAAAACTGTTCTCTTTAAAAAGTATTTTTAAAATGATAAAATTAAAATCCTAGACAACTTCATATTCGGACGACTTTACTTTTAACAAAATGGCAACGATTGTTATGACAGATTTGACATTTATCACTCTCGTAAGCGTTGATTTATGATTGTACTCAATTGTTTGCTATTAAAAATTGGTCGTGGTAAAGCAACTTCAAAGAAAATGCGTGAAATTGTGGCGAAACAGTACAATGAAGGAAAAAGCATTAGTGTAATTGGAATAAAATTTTAACTTGGCGAAGTCCACTGTAGGAGACACTATTAAATGTTATAGAGAAAGAAATAGCTACAAAACTCGAGATAAAAGTAATGAACAACCAAAAATAGTGACTTATAGAATGACGAAACAACTTGTAAAAATAGGTAAAACCCACCTAAGGGATAAATCTGCTCGCTTCAATGCAGAAACCGGTGTGATAAATTCGCGAGAATATTGCAGACAGTGGATCCACAAACCAGGACTCGCTTTTTATAAGGTATAATTCAAATATACTAATATATTTATTATGTATTTGATTATAGGCGAAAGAAAAACCGCTGTTAACAAAAGCCCAAATCAAAAATCGTCCAATCTGGGCCAAGTCTAAATTGCACCGAATAGTAGATGACTGGTCCAAAATCATATTTAGCGACGAGTCCAAATTCGACGTTTCTGTAGGTGATAATAGGTAACGTATTATTCGGAATAAAATTGAAATTTTTAATAAGAACTGTTTAAGAAGAACTGTAAAATTTGCAAAGGGTGTGATAATTTGGGGGTGTATGTCTTGAAAGGGTGTAGGAAAGATGAAAATAATAGCTGAAATTGTTACTGCCAATAAATATCAGCAAATTCTGAACAATAGCCTCATTCCTAGTGTAGAAGAGCTCTATGCCGACAGAGACTACATTTTTCAAAAGAATGGGGCATCATCCCATATGTCAAAATTAACAAACAAATGGTTTGAGGAACATGACATGACAGTTTTAGCATGGCCTTCAAGCAGTCCAGATCTCAATGTTATTGAGACCTTGTGGCACCGCATGAAAAGTTACTTAAGGAATAATTCTCAACGAACAATAAGTGATTTAAAGACAAAACTTTCAGAAATTTGGGAAACCTTTACACCAGATTTTTGCAGGTTGCTTGTGTAATCCATGCCAGCCAGAGTAAAAGGTGTTATAATTGCTAAAGGTGATGCAACTTCGTTTTAAGTAATGTAATAAATGATCGTCCGAATAATATGTTGTCAATGTAATTTGTTCATTTATTAATTTGTTAAGTTTCTATGTAGTTTGACTTTTAGTAAAATAAATTCTTTTGATCATTTTTGATCATTGTGTGCCAAAGCTAAATATGTGAATATTAAATCAAATAACAAACTCTTAAATAGAAAATCAGAACATATTTCTAAAAATTGGTATCGTCCGAACAATAAGTTGTTAGGGCTCGAACATTATCCAATAGAAAATAAATATAGATGAAATAAAAAAATATATAAACAATAAATCAAAATTCTTAACCGAATGTGGTAAAGCTGTTTTTTAAAGCAAATTACATATTACTAGGAGTTGCCGTTGCAACTATTTCAGACGTGCTTGCCGACAAGCATGGTAAACGGAAACTAACCCGAGACAACAAATCAAGAAATCAATCTTGCTCGCTATTAAATTTTTTAAGAAATTTCTAATCTAACTTCTTTTAGCCAGAGATTCAAACACATGCCGTTTCAGTAGCATAATCCAAACCACAAGCTCCAAATTGGTGGAAAGCGTGGCTTGAAATCTGAAACAGACAGAAACAAGAAAAATCTCTAATCACAATATAAATTAATAAACTCTAAATACGTATTTCGGCGACAAAGTTACCATATTCAATAGAACAATCTGAAAACGAAAAATGTTGTTGAACGTAACGTCTATGGCTAAGGCACAACCTTCGAAGATATGCTCATCACCAAATCGCCAGTGGGATAACAATGTGTTATCCCACTGGCGATTTGGTGAATCAATAAACTCTAAATACGTATTACGGAAACTAAAGTTGTATTCTTCAGTAGAACATTCTGAACACAGCGTTATACCACTGGCGATTTGATTAAGAGCATATCTTCAAAGGTTGTACCTTAGCCAAAAACGCTTCTTTAACACTGTTTTTCGTTTTCAGATTGTTCTACTGAAGATGGTAACTTAGTTGCCGAAATACGTATTTAAAGTTTATTCACTTGTATTTTAGTTAGGAATTTTTCTTGTTTCTATCTGTTTCAAACCACAAGCAGTGATTTCACGAACCTTAATGCAGAAACTTTAGACATTTACGTTGAATTCGCCCGATTTTATTAATGTAAGTGATGGACAAATATATGGAACGATGTAAATATCTGTTAAATTAAGAATGATATTGTAATAAAATTTTAGACACGAAAATTAG
Source organism: Melolontha melolontha (assembly GCA_935421215.2). Lineage (NCBI taxonomy): Eukaryota > Metazoa > Arthropoda > Insecta > Coleoptera > Scarabaeidae > Melolontha > Melolontha melolontha. The sequence goes on from OW285242.1 coordinate 49,708,684, forward strand.
GGTTGCAGAGCCATCATTTAAATAATTTTCCAGACAGTAAGCCAATCTGTCTCTAATTCTCTTGTAACTCTCGCTATGATGTCTCGCGAAATGTTTCGTATCTCTTCATTAATTCTTTCATCAAAATCTTGCGAATTTCTAGCTCGGATAAAATACAGTTTATGTTTTAGATAGCCCCACAGGAAGTAATCTAGTGGATTGAGATCGGGAGAACGTGCAGGCCATTCAATTTCGCCTCTTGTTCCAATCCATCTGTGGGCAAAAGTGAGATCTAATCGATCTCGAACGATAACTGAATAGTGAGTGAGTGCCCCATCCTGCTGAAACCAGATGTTTTGTGAAAGTTGGCCGCTTTTCTTCAATGCAGGAAGTATCAAGCAATACTGATTTTTAAAATACTAAAAATTCTTATTTCGTTTGCATGTAAATCTCAAGCTAAGTACTTTAGATTCCAAATGTTATAATTTTTTGAAATCGTGTTAATGAGGAGAATCACAAAATATAAAATTTAAAAAAAAATGACTTTGGTACGTTACATTTTTTTAAACACTCGGTGTATTTGTCTAAAATTATATTACAATATCTTTTTTAATTTAGGAGATATTTACATGGTGCCACACATTTGCCGATCACAGTATCTATACCAGACTATAACTTACGCGTAGAAAAGAGAGTTAAATGCTGTGCTGTTACTGAAATCTTTGCGCGTGCGAATAATTAACTTCAATGCTCGAAACCCAGAAGTGGCAACAGATGACATGTGATCGGAAAAACTAAGCTTCTCATCAAATACGATTCAAAGAACTCTCACGTGTGCTTTACGTTAGATTTCGATGTTCCTTTTCCTCGTGAAGAATAGAAAACAGCACTTCTCTATATTTAAAATCAGTTTGTTTAATGGACACCAGTTGCTAATCACATCAGGATTCATTTCAGGAACATTCATATCTTGCCTATTACCAACAGTGTAGTAAATTTTTAAATCATCAGCATAGGTCAGTACAGAGGAGTTAATGGTAATCAAGTTATTAATAACTGTATTAAATAGCGGTGGTCCGAGGTTTGATCCCTGTGAGACACCTGATGTTGAAATATAGGTGGTCGGTATGTAAACATTGTAATAGACATAGTTATGTCTATCCAGAAGGCAGGAATTCATCTTTGTCATCAAAGTAGTTGATCTGTTGATTCAAACGTACGGAAGAAATTGGCACAGATGACATGCACATATTTACCATCTTTTGGTTCCTCACATAAATCCTGAGATAATGCAACTAAGTTAGAGACTGTCGATTGCTCATAAATTCACGTTGGAAGATAAAAATTGCATAATACAGCTATATACGTTCATAGATTCAAAAATTTTGTAAACTTTGCAAAATTAGATAAAATTCCTTTTGGTTTGTAGTTTTTCACAGTAACAGTCGCCTTTTTTATGTATCAGGCAAATTCTAGCAATTTTCCAAACATTAGGATAAGTTGTTTGCAAAGATATATTAAATATTTTATATACAGGCTGATTCATTTTCGGCCCTCACCATGGGGATCTCGCTTATTATTGGAGATAGAGTATAGGTTTAAATTTGGCAAAGTTGTTAAATTTTGTGTTTGTTATAAATCCGTCAAGAAAATAGACCTGTGACAAATGACCTTCGTTATTTAAAAAAAAAACGCGAAAACCCCATTTTCTTCTTTTACCTGTAGCACCGACATTTGGCCTTGTAGAGAAAAAATAAAAACACATCCTTGTGGCCATTTTGATACCTCTATCCAGTGGTGTACTCTAAATTTTTATACGACGTTTCGTTTCTTTCTGGCCATCATCAACTATCTAATTTCTTATAGGCGCCATATTGGATTTAGACATATTCAGAAAAAGTTTTTTTTTCTGATTTCAACCATGTACGACATGCTGACTAAAGTTTTTGACATTAGGTTTTATTCGAAAGAATAAATTATAAGATTAAATAAGGTAGCCATGGAATTTCAATTTGTCAAACATTTCATTTATTGTTCATTAATAATACAAAAATGTCATACACTAACGAAGAGAAACGAGATATGATAAGTATTTTTTATTCTTCGAACCGAAATTCAACAGTAGCGAGTACAAGATATCTACAATTATATCCAGAACGACAACAGCCTCATCGTACCATTTTTCTAGATCTCGACAGAAATTTGGTCGAGAATGGATCGTTTACTAAGCCGCGTAATGGTCAAGGCAACAGGAATTTAAATGAAAATCGACAAGATATTTTACAAATGGTAAACTAAAAGCGTGTTTTCAAATTTCATGTTAATCTTGTATTTTTATAGATAAATAATAATCCATCAATTTCTACACGCGAAGTAGCGTCAGAATTAAATTTGTGCCAGTCCAGAGTTTGGAGAACTTTACATAAAAGTAGGTTTAAACCATACAGGATCCATGTTAGTCACTCTTTACTGCCTGGAGATAATTTGAGAAGGCTAGAATATTGTAATTGGTTAATGGGAAGGATAGAAAATGACGAACATTTTTAAGCAAAATCATCTGGTCAGATGAAACAAAATTTATAAATTCTGGAATGTTCAACAGAAATACGGAGCACTATTGGGCAGTACAAAATCCCCGACAAAACAGGGCTAGAAGACCACAACATCGTTTTGGAATAAACGTTTGGATGGGTATTTTGGCAAATCGTCTCTTAGGACCAGTTATGTATGAAGAACATTTAAATGGAGAACAAGATGGCGCACCAGCACACAATGCAGCTGTTGTTAGAAATTTCTTAAATCAAGAGTTTGCAAACCATTGGATTGGAAATAGGGGAGTTGTTGAATGGCCTGCGAGATCACCTGATTTAAGTCCGCTAGATTTTTTTTTATGGAGATATGTTAAAAATAATATTTATAAAGTAGATGCGCCACAAAACATTGAAGAATTACGAGACAGACTTCAGAATGCCTTCGATGCAGTTCCTAGAAGAACTATACAAAGGGCAGTACAAAATGCCAGAAGGCGTGCCCAATTGTGCATTACCGAAGATGGCCAGATAATTGAACATTTGCTGTAATTGTTTATTGTTTACTTTTCTATGTATTTTTATTAATGTTTTTGTTATCTTGTACTCGCTACTGTTGAATTTCGTTTCGAAGAATAAAAAATACTTATCATATCTCGTTTCTCTTCGTTAGTGTATGACATTTTTGTATTATTAATGAACAATAAATGAAATGTTGGACAGATTGAAATTCCAAAAGCTACCAAACTCTTTCTGAAGATGTCTAAATCCAATATGGCGCCTATAAGAAATTAGATAGTTGGTGATGGCCAGAAAGAAACGAAACGTCGTATAAAAATTTAGAGTACACCACTGGATAGAGGTTTAGAAATGGCCACAACGATGTGCTTTTATATTTTCTCTACAAGGCCAAATGTCGGTGCTACAGGTAAAAGAAGAAAATGGGGTTTCCGCGCTTTTTTTAAATAACGAAGGTCATTTGTCACAGGTCTATTTTCTTTACGGATTTATAACAAACACAAAATTTAACAACTTTGTCAAATTTAAACCTATACTCTATCTCCAATAATAAGCGAGATCCCCATGGTGAGGGCCGAAAATGATTCAGCCTGTATAAGTATAGAAAAAATTGACTCATAGTTTGGAAAGACAAAACTGATATATATGTGTCTCGGTGTAAAAAAAGAATTTGCATTTTTTTGAAATAATTAAAAATTTCTTTATTCGTTTTAAAAACGGCAAACAAAAGCAAATTTGTATGCACATCTCGAATAATAGAATTGCTATGCTTTGGCAGGAATACATTGGAAAAAGTAGAAGCAAAAGAATCAACAACACTGGGTGGGGTAACAAATTTAGTATTGACATCATAAATTCTTTCAGATATTCTCGAATATGCTTAGAATTTACAAAATTTCAAAACGATCTGTGTTCAATTGTTTGCCAAGTACCAAGTCTAGTCTAAATCCAGAGAGTTTTGCTGTTTTTACAGAACTTTATTTAACCTAAAATGAGTGAAATTCAGTTAAAGTATAGAAGCGCGAGAAGAGGAAAGGGACCCAAAAATATTCATTAAAGAATAGCTAACGTGTATATAGAAGATGCGATAGTAAAATTTAGGTCTAAGCAATTTCGATGAAGTAGGGAATCAATTCAAGACGATCCAAGATGCGGGAGGTCTATCGAAACAAAAACTAAATATCAAGAAAGTCAAGAAACAGGTCTTAACAGATCAAAGTAAAAAGAATTATTGTTGTTGAAGTGGAGGTATCAGAAGCCGAAGTATTAGAAATTTTAAGTGATGATTCAAGAATGAGCAAAGTGTTACGATGGATGGCTGGATTGCTTACTCCCGAACTAAAATTGTGTCGGCTATAAATTGAAAGGAAAACTTGAGGGTTTTAATTGACGATATAAACTTTTTTCGTAGGTTATAACAGGGGTTGAGACGTGAGTATATCACTGGGACCCACCGACAAAACTAAAAATCCTGCAGTAAGTCCGCAAGGAATTCCTAACACCAAAAAAGGAATAGATATGGCGACTTTTGGAATACAGAAGGAATCTAGTTAATTGAATACACGAAGAAAGACTCTATAATTATAGGAGAAGTATATAAGCAAAGAATCCGAAATTAGAAAATTGCTATACAGCAAGACTCCAAAACTTTGCTCAAAATGTTACGCTGATCCATGTCAACTGCAGAGTCACTGAAAATTTGGTTCATCGAATTCGATCCTGCAAACGAAGGTGGACATTCGAATGATATGTTATTCAAAATATAATTGCCATAAGTTGCAATATAAAATGAAGAAAAAGTTATCTCAAATATTTTGTACTTTAATTAATTTTAAAGATAATTAATTCTTGACCTTTGTACAATATAGTTGATTTAGATATTCGGCGATTGAAGGTCTGTTTTACATTAATATGTATATATTTAGAATAAGCTCTTACAGGTTTCGGTAAGTATTACCTTTATCTAAGAATTATAAATGACAGATATTAATGTCAAAGTTATATAAGTGATCATTAATATAACTTTGACATTAAGATCCGTCATTTATAATTCTTTGATAAAGGTAGTACTTGCCGAAACATGTAAGAGCTTATTTTAAATATATACACATTAATGTACAACAGACCTTCAATCACCGAATATCTAAATTAACTATTTAATTTTCAAAATATATCGTACAAAAGTATTTTTAATAATATAAAAAATATTATTAAAAATGGGGTGTGAAGAACACAATACAAGTTCTTTTATGTATTTTTGAATGTATCTTCTCCAAAGACGTAGATACGTATTTCACATTTCTACATGATTGTCAATACGCCCCTGTTGGAGAAGACACATCCAAACAAACATAACTACGTTACTATCTAGCTGAAATTATTCAGACAGAGCGTGAAGGAATATTCACCGCTGTCTGCATAACAAGAGCCGAAGCAAACGTGTTTTCTATAGTCGGTAACAACCTTATCTATAGAAAAATATATCGTCCTTATTTGGAAGCCCTTTTGATAATATAAAAATCTCCCCTCGTATTTATTGACTATAAAGAAAACTAAACTAATATACTCGTATGTAAATTATTATATACACATAGTCAGAAGCAACAAATATTGGCACAACGTCATTAAAATTCCAAATGTGTTTAGTTTGCTTTGTTTGTTTTTAATTTGAAGAAATCTAATTTTAGTTCGAACAAATTGGCAACTGACATATTAAGCGTTAATTTATAATATTAAAATAATCAAGACGGGAATCAACAAAATTAATCTATTTGAAAAATTTATTTAACATTGCTATCTGCACTTTACGTCTTTACATCAAAGAAGTAATAATGTACTTTCAATCATCGTTTTCGTGATTTTATTGATTAATTTTTTGGCTTTTCTATAAACAGTTTCTCATCGCATATTTAATTATAATAAACTAAGACCGTATCGCCAACAAAAATTTCTGGTTGTTTACGAAACATTTGCAAGATTTAGCTACCTACATAAAATGATATTTTTCTATTTTGCGTTCAAAATGAACTCATTATGAAACCCAAAGCAGTATCGAAATGAGCTTCATTTCGATACGCTTTTTTTCATTTTTCAATGTTGGCGTTGTTCGAATACAGAAATAAATATCATTGCTGTCATTTGATTTTAAGAATTTATGTACATTTGACAGATATGATATATGTCCGTATTTTACACAAACAACGTATGTTGTATACAATTGTCAACAACATGTATATGTTTCTATGTCACTCATGTTTATATTTTTAATTGAAGTAACAAGTAATGTTAACGAAAATTAGTAAATAATATGGTAATATAATATACTTCGCGGATAGCAAGATTTAAATTTGAAAATGTCAAGTATCAATGTGACCAACTGCATGCTTTATATAAAAATTAAACTCTGAACTTTCAAATTAAATAATTCCAATTTAAGCAATTTATTAATGTAAAAAACGCAAAATAGAAAAAATAGTATAAAAAACTCGTTTCATAAGGCCTTTTGCCGCACTCGCTCTTTAGAAAACTCGCCGCTATCGCGGCTTGTTTTCTAAACTGATCTCGTGCGGCAAAATGGTGCCTTATGAAACTTGTTTTTTAATATACTATTTTCTATTTTGCGTTCGAAATGAACTCATTATGAAACCAAAAACAGTATCGAAATGAGCTCTATTTCGATACACTTTTTTTCATTTTTCAATGTTGGCGTTGTTCGAATACAGAAATAAATATCATTGCTGTCATATGATTTTAAGAATTTATGTACATTTGACAGATATGATATATATTCGTATTTTACACAAACAACGTATGTTTTATACAATTGACAACAACATATATATGTTTTTCTATTTTACGTTCGAAATGAACTCATTATGAAACCCAAAACAGTATCGAAATGAGCTTCATTTCGATACGCTTTTTTTCATTTTTCAATGTTGGCGTTGTTCGAATACAGAAATAAATATCATTGCTGTCATTTGATTTTAAGAATTTATGTACATTTGACAGATATGATATATGTCCGTATTTTACACAAACAACGTATGTTGTATACAATTGTCAACAACATATATATATGTTTCTATGTCACTCATGTTTATATTTTTAAATGAAGTAACAAGTAATGTTAACGAAAATTAGTAAATAATATGGTAATATAATATACTTCGCGGATAGCAAGATTTAAATTTGAAAATGTCAAGTATCAATGTGACCAACTGCATGCTTTATATAAAAATTAAACTCTGAACTTTCAAATTAAATAATTCCAATTTAAGCAATTTATTAATGTAAAAAACGCAAAATAGAAAAAATAGTATAAAAAACTCGTTTCATAAGGCCTTTTGCCGCACTCGCTCTTTAGAAAACTCGCCGCTGTCGCGGCTCGTTTTCTAAACTGATCTCGTGCGGCAAAATGGTGCCTTATGAAACTTGTTTTTTAATATACTATTTTCTATTTTGCGTTCGAAATGAACTCATTATGAAACCAAAAACAGTATCGAAATGAGCTCTATTTCGATACACTTTTTTCCATTTTTCAATGTTGGCGTTGTTCGAATACAGAAATAAATATCATTGCTGTCATATGATTTTAAGAATTTATGTACATTTGACAGATATGATATATATTCGTATTTTACACAAACAACGTATGTTGTATACAATTGACAACAACATATATATGTTTCTATGTCACTCATGTTTATATTTTTAAATGAAATATCAAGTAATGTTAACGAAAATTAATAAATAATATGAAATATAATATACTTCGCGGATAGCAAGATTTAAATTTGAAAATGTCAAGTATCAATGTGACCAACTGCATGCTTTATATAAAAATTAAACTCTGAACTTTCGAATTAAATAATTCCAATTTAAGCAATTTATTAATGTAAAAAACGCAAAATAGAAAAAATTGTATAAAAAACTCGTTTCATAAGGCCTTTTGCCGCACTCGCTCTTTAGAAAACTCGCCGCAAGCGGCTCGTTTTCTAAACTGATCTCGTGCGGCAAAATGATGCCTTATGAAACTCGTTTTTTAATATACTATTTTAGTACTTCATTCAGTGTTAATTTTCCTTTTGTATAATTATGATAATATTTTGAACATTGATTCATTTAAAATAATTCATCTTTATAACACCTCTCCCAACGCCAACCAGGTATTCGTTACTTATTGGAACAATTTCTTCTGTAATTAAAATTCTATACTTTTGTGGAATAATTTAAATGCTTTAATAAATCCTCTGAATATAACGGAAATAGCCCTATTTTAATACTTTCGAAAATTGGACATTGAAAACTTCATTAACACTTTCAATCAAGTGATCGTATTTATAAAATCATGGGAATGTTCACTATCGATTTAAATAATTTTGCTCAAGAAGGTATTCCTGAAGAAACCCTAGCAGTCGACAAATCAATGGTATCCTTTAGAGGGAGATGACTCTTCCGCCAGTATATACCAAGAAAACGGCACCGCTATGGTTGGAAAATGTTTAAACTATGTAACCCATCTAGGTAGAGTCTGAATATGGAATTGTACACCGGACAAACTACTGGAGCGGACAGCAAAGGTCACTTCCTCTGGCAAAAGATTTATTAGCAAGAACGACACATTTACTGATAACAATAAGAAAAAATAGAAAGGGAATACCAAATGTTGTCGTTAAGTTCAAATTAACGCAATGACAAATTGTAAGCAGGGAAAGTGTGGCCGGAATCGTTGGCGCTAAATGACAGGACAATAGAGAAGTATTCTTTCTGTCAACGAAGCATGGAATTGAAGTAAATTTTATCGGTAGACATAATAAAAGGGTGGGGAGGTAAAAAAGCCTGAAGCTATTATAGAGTACAACATGGAAAAGGACGGTATAGATGTATCAGATCAGATGGCAAACTATTTTACGCTTTTTGCGCAAGACAATTCGGTGGTATCACAAGGTCATTTTTGAATTTCTTTTGAATACAGCAGTGGTCAATAGCAATATAATATTCAATGCACATAAAAACATAAAATGTTACATTTCCACATTCAGGGAGAAACTTATAACAAGTGTTCATTTGAAAAGTCAATCTAGTAGCATGTGATTTACTGAGAACATTTTGAAGTATGTCGTAAATTAAAATTTACTACTTAACCTACGAAGTCGTATATTTTGACAGTTTCATACATACAAATAAATAACAAATAATAGGTATTTATTGAAAACTATAACAAATGTTGAAAATGTTGTCCTTCAAGATCAATGCACTTTAAAATCCTCCGTTCAAAATTTCTGATGATATTCTGCAACATTACTGGATTGTTACTAATTTCCATGCATTTCTGTTCGATTCTTTGTAGCATATCATTCAAATTCAATATAGGTGTTCGAAATATGTTATTTTTTAGATAAGGCCACAAAAGGAAGTCGCAAGGTGTTAAATCGCATGAACGTGCAGGCCAGGCAATCTCAGTATTTCGACTAATTATACGCTCATCAAAAAATTCTCTTAAATAATCCAAAGATTCTGCAGTACAGTGACAAGGTGCTTCGTCTTGTTGGAAATATACATTTTAAAGTTCATCATCATGCAACTGATTGACAAATGGTTGTAAAATTTCCGTACGGTACCTTTGAGCAGTTAACGTTCCCTGAAGAAATATTGGTCCAATGATTCGCCTCTGGCTTATCGCTGCCCAAACACCAATTTGCTCTGGATGTAGCGATTCTTAATTAATTACATGTGGATTTTCAATACTCCAAATTCTTGTATTTTGTGAATTTAGGTATCCCGTTTTATAAAACCATGTTTCATCAGTAAAAATGACTCTTTGCGAAAGTTCTCCATTATTGTTCATATTTACAAACCAATTACAAAACTGTAGTCTACGTGGGTAATCAATTTCTAGCAATTCTTGTACTGCTGTGACACGGTATGGCTAAAGTTGCATATCTTTTTTTAATAACCTGTGAGTTGTACCAACAGAAAGGTTTATTTGTTGACACAAATGTCGAACAGATGTTTGTTGTTCATTTTCCATTATTTCTTCAACACGATTGAAAACTTGAGGTGTACGTTTCTTAACTGCTCCGCTGCCTGATTTTCTTAAGAGACTACCAGTTTCAGAAAAAAGTTTTAAAGTTCTATCCAAAGTATCCTTAAATTGTATATAATCTATTAGAAAATGTGGAATCTCAACTTGAAATTCTACCATGCAATCTTGAACTGAATAAGCCCATAAACCATCAATTTTATTACCACTTCGAAAATAAGCCTGGACTAAAAAAATTTTGTGTTCTAAAGTGAAAGCCATTTTAAAACTGAGAAGCAATTTATTTAAACCAGAATCGACGCACGATTATTTTATGCACTAACTGATATTTGTGATTGACATTATCAAATGTCATTTGGATTTATGTTTACGGAACAACAAACACATACTAATATATATGCGTCTTATTCTATCAAAATTTCAAAGTAACCTAGATTGACTTTTCAAATGAACACACGTTATTAGAATTGCTCGATATATCAGAGGAACCAGTACCAACATATCCTGAAAATAAACATGAGCTTGAGAAATAAAGATATTATAAAAATACGTAAGAGATGTGGTGAATGCTATACACAGGCATCTGGAAGAGGAGGACCACAAGAAGCTCAGAAGAAAGTGAAATTTGTTTCTACATTTTGTAGCAAATGTGAAAAATTTTTGCGTTTGAGTTATTTTACAAAGTTACATTAGCGAAGAAGTAATATATTTTCATGGCACACCGCGAAAAATATTTTTCAAAAGGTGCCATGAGGATCACCGGTAATATCTAACTTCTTACCATACTATCCTTTATAATTTATTGTCCTCATACATATATCTAATACAGAAAGCTAAGAAGCACTAAACTGCAAGTATATTTATCACTGGCATGAACGGAAAAACTTTTTAATTGTATAGTGGCAGCGAAAGTATTAAAGAAGCTACGAAAGGTAAAAGCTCTTTGGAAATTACTGTAGATGGTGATAAAACTTGAGGCTTTCAATATGATGCAGAAACCAAGGATAAAAGTATTGAATTGAGGTCACTAAACCTCGTTTGGAGAAGTCGAAAATCAAAATAATACTCATACCTTTTACAATTACAAGGGAACCTTTCCAAGTAATTCAAGAGTTAATGCTATTAGTAGCTATGTTAGTATTATAATTTGAGACCGGACGCATCGGGCCGAAATTACGATGGACCATATAAATAGTCTATAACAGCGCTAAGTACAACACGCAGTTATTGAAAAAGTCTATTCATTCGGTTAACCGAATATGTTTTTTGTCCTTGAATTGTGACGCAATTACTTCGATATAACAGTTAAATTCCTTTCTTCATGGGCGTAGATAGCGTGAGGAGTTTTAAAACATATTTTATTTATTAGTTTATATTTTGTAAGATAAACAAAGTATGGTGAGTTAGTTTCCTTTTTTCATTGTTTTAACTGATAATTACATAGGTAGTGTTCGGTGAATTTTGTTAAGTTTCAATAGCTTACGCATACATTTTTAATTTTCATTTATTTAGATCTAGAACATTGTTTAAGTTACTTTTTCAGATATGATATGGAATAAGGTCGAGAATGGCATCGAGAAACAATTGTTCTGATTGTATGTCCATTGCCGGTGATTCCGAAATTTACTGCAAAGTCCATAAAATATCGTTAAAAAATTCCAAGAAATCGCACGTAAAACGTCACTTAGCATCGCAAACACGTACACAGAAATTAGACCCTTTGAAATTTGACAAATTTAAAGAAGAATTCTGTGAACTTTAATGGCGGCAAATATTCCATTAAATAAACTTTACAATCCCACCTTCAAAACATTTCTCAAAAAATATACTCGTCGAAATATTCCTGATGAATCCACCAAATATTATGTTCCTAGGTGCTACACGAAAGCAGTAGGAATGCATTAGAAGCCATCTTTCAAATCAGTACCCATGGATAAGTGCCGACGAAACTGTCGATATATTGAAACTTTTGTGTGGTAAATGTTGTAGATGGTGTACTACATCAAACTATTCCATATAACGCATATGTACTAGCAACAAAAGTTATAAATACAGTTAATGCGCAAACAGTAGCTAAAACTATTTACGAGAATATGCACCAAATGCTTCATTCGGATGACAAGTACAAAGAAAAAATATTTTTATTTGTCAGTGACAGTACTGCATATATCTTTAAAACAGGCAGACTATTAAAGGAAACATATCCTAATATGCTGCATATTACTTGTGTATCATGCACATGCTCTCCACAGAATCTGTGAATATATCAGAGACACCTTTTCGGAAATTGATAGACTTATATCTGCTTTTAAAAAAGTTTTCAGAAAAGCACCATTGAAAGTAGCTCTTTCGATATTAGGCCACGATTTTTATAACTTTTTTACAGGGAAAAACTTCCATCTTTGTCACTGCCTCCCTCTCCAGTAATAACTAGATGGGGAACATGGTTGGAAGCTACTAGTTTTTATGCAGAGAATTTCGATAGTTTACAAAATTTCGTTACATGTTTAAATGACGAAGCTCGAAGTATTTCTGAGTGCAAGGAACTACTACAAATTTCAAATTTAAGAAATCAGTTGTACTTTCTTCAGGAACACTTTGGAAATTTGCCGAAACTTATCACTTATTTTGAAAATCAATATCTCAAATTAAATGATGGATTAACCACATTAGATGTGGCTATTCATAATTTGAAGTTACTCGGATGTGGCCTTCGGCAAAGGTTAGACGCAGTTTTTAATAGAAATCCAGATTTAATAACATTGCGGCGATTGTGTATGGAGACAATGCCTCAAAATCTAACTGACTTATATCTGCTTTTAAAAAAGTTTTCAGAAAAGCACCATTGAAAGTAGCTCTTTCGATATTAGGCCACGATTTTTATAACTTTTTTACAGGGAAAAACTTCCATCTTTGTCACTGCCTCCCTCTCCAGTAATAACTAGATGGGGAACATGGTTGGAAGCTACTAGTTTTTATGCAGAGAATTTCGATAGTTTACAAAATTTCGTTACATGTTTAAATAACGAAGCTCGAAGTATTTCTGAGTGCAAGGAACTACTACAAATTTCAAATTTAAGAAATCAGTTGTACTTTCTTCAGGAACACTTTGGAAATTTGCCGAAACTTATCACTTATTTTGAAAATCAATATCTCAAATTAAATGATGGATTAACCACATTAGATGTGGCTATTCATAATTTGAAGTTACTCGGATGTGGCCTTCGGCAAAGGTTAGACGCAGTTTTTAATAGAAATCCAGATTTAATAACATTGCGGCGATTGTGTATGGAGACAATGCCTCAAAATCTAACTGACTTATATCTGCTTTTAAAAAAGTTTTCAGAAAAGCACCATTGAAAGTAGCTCTTTCGATATTAGGCCACGATTTTTATAACTTTTTTACAGGGAAAAACTTCCATCTTTGTCACTGCCTCCCTCTCCAGTAATAACTAGATGGGGAACATGGTTGGAAGCTACTAGTTTTTATGCAGAGAATTTCGATAGTTTACAAAATTTCGTTACATGTTTAAATGACGAAGCTCGAAGTATTTCTGAGTGCAAGGAACTACTACAAATTTCAAATTTAAGAAATCAGTTGTACTTTCTTCAGGAACACTTTGGAAATTTTCCGAAACTTATCACTTATTTTGAAAATCAAAATCTCAAATTAAATGATGGATTAACCACATTAGATGTGGCTATTCATAATTTGAAGTTACTCGGATGTGGCCTTCGGCAAAGGTTAGACGCAGTTTTTAATAGAAATCCAGATTTAATAACATTGCGGCAATTGTGTATGGAGACAATGCCTCAAAATCTAACTGCTAAATACGCTCAAATAAAAGAATATTTCCAGTATGCACCTATAACCAGTTGCGGTGTAGAAAAGACATTTTCTGTATACAAGGATGTATTTCATTCAAAGAGAACAAATTTTACAGAGGAGAATCTTGAGAAAGTATTGCTAGTTAATATTAATACTCCTTTACTAAACTTGAACTACAGAATGAACAAATAAAAATGTATTTCGTATTTGATAGATCGCCACCCGTTTGTTTTCTAATTATATAAATAAAATAAAAACTCTTTAAAAATACAAATTTTCAATAGTACGCCCGTAGGCGATGAGTCATGGGCCTCCCGTGTCCGGTCCCTAATTGTAATTGTGTAATGAATGGTTTCTTAGGTCGTATTCATTCTGTTCGACTTCAATTGTCGCTGATTTTTTTGCATAAAACGGTAAAAAAAGAGAGTAATTTGATGCACTTCCTAAAACGTGTTAATCTTTGTCTTTCTAGCTAAAGAGAATACATACTTTGAATAAATCATGTGATTTTTATCAATATTTTTGTGTTTTTTAAAGCTATTACGCGTCCAATTCTTTAATAATATTATTTTTGCCAATGTGTCGATCTTTTTATTGTCATTGTACTTTTCATTTTTAAATCTTGTCCGTTTATTACTGGTCACGTTTCACCTCACTGATCTTAAAAACAAACATGTTTACTGATTTATCCCATTTTCTAATATATATTCTTTGTCACTATTTCTTGTAATTTCTGATGGCTGTAATACTTTTATGCGTTTTCTGTAGAGGACGGGTGCCAGATACATGTTATATTTTGTATATGTTAAATCATACAAGCATGTAAACCAAGTCAGTGTTTCTACTGTACATTGAATTGACAAGTCCCATTTTGTTGAAAATATATGTTTTGAATGTTATCAATAGTTATCATCAAACATTTGATCGGGGTATAGCGTAGACTAGTGTATCCTGGGCAACTAATGCTGCGAGTAATTAGTCTACACATCGGCTACTGAAACCTCACTCTCTGTGAGAATATACCGGCTACCAAGCGATACAGCACAATGATACAATGTTCAGAAGACGGCCTATCTCCATCAAGTACGCAAGCCCTTTCCTTGCAGAATACTTCGTTAATGTACGAATTTCATCATCTATTTGATTAGAGTTTGATTAACCAAAACGAATAGAACACATCTTTAAAATTAAAATGTTTCTACAATTGGCACAATCCACAACATTAGCGCATCTTGTCAATTTATTTATTTTTTACGTTTGAAATATCATATTTACGGTACCTACTTTTACAATCTCTATTTTTTTTATTGTAATTCATCCAAAAGTAATTAATTTTTTTGTTGTTTATTATTTAAATAGCCCTCGATATATCCCTCTTGCATGCCATCCTTGAACATTTTTACACGCGTAAAAATATTCGCGTATTTGGCATACACTCGGGATATAACTACTGACTGTTTAATATATATAAATTTTTTTAAAATACGAAACCACCTTAAACCCCAAGAAAGAAAATCTATTCTGCTATTGCAGTAAAATCGCTATTATCTCGTAAACAGTTGATTTGCAGACCAATATGTATTAAGACTTTTAACCTTATTTTCGAACGTGCTACATGCCCTTAAGATTTTTAAACGTTGTTCAATAACATTCTGTATACAGTGTAGTTGGCTTTTCATTATCCAGCCTACATCAGCTTTATTATCGAAAATCAAAAAAATGTTAGAGGAAAATGTTTTTTTTATCTCGAAATGGTCTATCATATTGAATCATTAGTAATCTGTCATAGCCTACTGATTTTTAGCAGCGATAATCAACTTTATTTTTTAAGTGGGGTACCTGTATATTTTCTGTAAAAATGAATCCTCATTAAATTCTGTTATTATGATATGTCACAAGTTATCACAGGCATATGTATAGCAATTATCTACGGAAACGAAATAATAAGAAAACATATGGGAAACTAAAATTTGCTATTTCTAGCAATTATGACAATATAAGTTTAATTATTTGCTATGATTAACAACATTATAACATCTATTATAAATTTAAAAAAATTAAATACTAGATAGTAGTGTGTCTTATAATAATTGTTCAAATTGTCCACCATTACATTCTAAACATTTGTAGGCTCGCGTAATTATGTTCCTCCTGGCGTTTTGCAACATTGCCAAGCAAGTTGTTGTAATTTTATTTTCAGTTCCTGAAGATTTTGAAGAGGAGGATCATAAACTTGGTTTTTCAAAAAAACCCATACAAAAGATCAAGAATTGATCAATCATGCGATCTGGCAGGCCACAAAATTGGTCCTCTGTTGCCGATTCAGTTTTGACCAAATGAATTTTGTAGATAATTTGTTACTGCAGCCCTATTATACTATACTATAAATACTAAATATCGCTTCTGAGTCAAAGTTCCATCGTAAAAATATGGCCCCAAAATTTCACTGGCGACTATCCCTACCCATACATTAATTGAAAAACGCACTTGCGCACGAGTTTCAACAATTACGCGAGGGTTTACAGCGTCTCAGTAATGCGTATTCTTTTTATTAAAAATTTCATTTCTGTGAAAATTAGATTCGTCTGTCCAAATGATGTTGTTTAAATATTGTCTTCCCACATTCACGAGCCATTCACAAAATATAATTCTGTTGTTGGGATCATTAGCATGTAATGTTTGGCTTAAATGTAATTTAAAAGGTTTTAATTTGTGCAATTTTAAAACATTCATAATTTCGTGTTTTGGAATATTCAAGTCAAACGCTGCTTGTCTTGTAGAAGTTCTTGGATTGGCTCTAAAGTAAGCTAAAGTAACGACTTCATTGCCGTGTTTGTTTCCTCGTCCATTTTGAATATTATTTATACGGCTTGAAAAGGTACCAGTTAACCGCAGATAATTTTCTAAATTTTAAAAAGTATTTACGCGAGGTTGTCTTCTGTCAGAATATAAATTTTGATATAAAATAGCAGCCTGACGTTTATTGTTGTTTGATCTGTGAAAACAGCACAGCATATCAAGTTTTTCACTGTTTGTGAAGCTCATGTTCATTTTTCTTATACAAAACACTAACGTTTTCTTACCGCAATACCTTTGTCACTATTAAACACATCGAACTGACTTATGTCAAATATTTACAGGTATAAACAATAAAATATCACAGTCGACTACTATAATTTTGTTTTTCCCATTATTAGGTATAATTTAAAGGCAGTTCCATACTTGTTATACATCGTTATAAGAAATTTATTTAGAATCATATCCCGCAAAAATATACAGGGTATTCTATTTAAAAAAATAAAGTTGATTATCGCTCCTAAAAATCAGTAGGCTATGAAATGAAATGATGCAATATGATAGACCATTGCGAGATAAAAAAACATTTTCGTTTAACATTTTTTTGTATTTTTGATAATAAAGCTGATATAGGCTGGATAATCAAAAACCAACCACACTGTATAAACAAAAAATATTTTTTTTCTATAGGAGATATTTAAATGTCATTTGATCTATCATTTTGGATCGATAAAGTAGTATTTTAACTGCAAGGGTAGATAAAGTAGCATTTTAACAGAAGGTAGATAATAGATATTTATGTATTAAGGGAATAAACAACAGTTTTAATCCCGAGACAGTAAGTAATGCCTGAGCGACCGAAGGGAGCGAGGGCATTTTCTGTTGAGGGATTATAGACGTTTATTCCCGAATTACATACAAAACTTTTCTCCCGACCTTAAATGTAATAATTTATTTCATTATTAGTTTGACAGTTGATTGATAGATTGGTCTGATGTCATTCAATTAAGTTGGTTTGTCATGAAAATGTGCATAGTTTCTGGTTACTAAGGTAAAACGAGTTTACAAGTAAATGAGAACGAACCTTGCACAAGCACTACTGTAAGCAACCGCCAAGTTAAGATATTAGATGATTGTCCATATATAAATATTGTAAACTCATCTAATGTTACTATTACGATTACAAAATAAAATTGATTGATATATTTAAATGCTTCGTCAATCTGACAGTTAAATTAATTTTGACTTAAGAAAATGAACCAAAAGTCATTCACTACAGTATTCACTTTATTCCCTAGGGAAAATCGAATATTTTATTCCCTAGAGAATAAAGTAGTCTAATATATGTCAATTGTCAGATGTATAAGATGACACTTTATTCTCGGTCGGGAGAAAAATACTTTTTCGTCATACCTGCCCTGTAAGTAAACTGTTATGACACCTGTTTTTGAAACGTAAGTGACACTTTACATACCGTATTGACAGTTGCTATGGTAGCGGGCTGTAATACTTCATTACGACCCTAGGTAAATAATAGCAATATTAGAACATTTATGATAAATTTATTTGAAACATAATTTTAATTAACAAAAACGCATAACTAATAAAAGTAGAATCTTGTACAAAAACATATCACTTTGTAATATTAAATGTAAACAATTAGAACAATTAGCTATCTGAATAATAGAGTCTTTTTTAAGTTTAAATTTTCAATAATGTCAACATTAGTAATGATTGGATTCCTGATGGAATCATCAACTTTCTTCGTGTTTTTCTGTATCACAGTTGAGCGAACAGCTTCTGTAATATTTTGTTTATATAAAATTCGGTCAGTTACCTGTACTTTATTTATCATTGAATCGGAAACATAGCTTTCTGCCACAGTGGAAGATTTCCATCCGCCGTGTCTTTTCCGACCAAGAACATCAATTCCTGAATGTGATAATAATGTTGCCGAAGTCCTTCGAAAGGAATGTCCGGTGTAGGTAGTGAGGTTCTCCAACAGTAAGTATTTTGCTATTTGGCCAGGAACTTTTGCGAGACTGTTTTTTTCCTACAGGCTGATTTCGACATTTATCAAAACGGTACTTTAAGAAAAATCTATCATTGGTAGTATTTCGTAATCTCAGATCAATGCATTTTTTAATAATTAGCATAAAATTTATTGGATTATCTTCCTTCGCAATAATTGTAAAAGAACATTTTAATCCAATTTTAATATCCGGTATTTTAATTATTATTACATCATTTTTATTTTCCACATAATGAATTTTCATGTTAACTAGTTCATCTTTCCTACAAGCCCCAGCTATTTCCATAATCATAACAACGTGCAAAAAATTAGTAGAGGGTGAACACGAATTAAAAAGAATCATTCTGAAAAGTTACCTTCATCAACATAAATGTGCGTCAGGAGCTTCAATAAGAAATTTATTCATTTTCTCCCTTGTAAAGATACTAGACTTTTTAGGTCTAAAACCATCATTTTTACGCTTCAAAAATCCTTCGAATTTAGAATATTTTGAAATATTATCATTTTCTTTAATAAATATGGTAGTTTTTACCATGGAGTATTCATACCATGAACGGTTGGGTGACTTTATCTTCATACATCTATCACGAAAATATGCCAGCATTACACTTTCTGAAATACTCCCCACTAGACAGGGCTCGTGCTGACGTAAAACGTGGGCATCTGCACGGATGAGACTGTTACGTTTAAGCTTTCATATATACAGAGAAGCGAGTAGTCTCATCCGTGCAGGTGCCCACGTTTTACGTCATCACGAGCCGCGACTGCTCTCCACATACCTTTGGAGACGCCAATCTTTGAACATTTTATAGGTTCCATCGTATCTGTTTTTAGATTTCTCCGGCAAAATCTCAGTACAACTTGTACTTAGATTTTGCCGATTAATAGCCTCCATTTCAATTTGATCCATATTTATAAAGTTTATTTAAAAGCAAAAATTTTTGAGAATATATTGCATGTACTGCTGCGAGCAATAAATTTTGGTCGTCAGTGTCATTCCTTGACAAAATGTAAGTTGCTGTATTGCGAAACGGGCGTAATGGAAATAATCTACAATTTAATCTGCCACATGTTAATAAAATTTACGGAACTTTATGCAAGTCCTAGACGAGATGCTACCGTAGCCTCATAGAGTCCAGTTTCTATTAAGAAAATAATCCTTACTTTGTTAAAATAGGATATCGAGACCATATTAAAAATAATTCAAGAAACAAGACTCTGACAAACTGCAAATTTATATTGACATTTCGTTAACACTAAAACGACTAAAATTTATTGCTCGCAGCTATACTTTGACATTTATCAAAAATATCAATTTATATTGACACAAACATGGTTACCATAGATACGACAAACATTTCTCACTTGATTGGGCTTAAAATAAGAGCTTGTGATTGGCTAAAATAGAGGCCGCTTCTATGCAGGCGATATTTAGTTTATTTAGTTCTGTCAAATTAGCGTTTTGCTATCAGTACTGACCGGTATTTTTGTCTGTGCTACTCAATTACATGTTTTACTATAGATCGTTCCAACCTCCGTATTCAGTATGGGATATAATAGCAACTTTTATCTCTTACTATCCTTAGTTGCTGTCATTAACGCTATCTTCACTTTCGGTTGCTATGTTGCAACTCATTGACATATGCTGTCGGCATCGACAACAGTATCTATCTGTCTATTAATATCAACTGTCAACCGTCATCGTCCTACTTTTAAAATATTTCGTTAAATTGTTAATTTGTTTATATAGTTGTACAAATTGTTCATTACAGAACACTTCTATCTTTTTCAAGCGTGCACAGGCTAATGTGGGTATTTTTATTGATTTTTATAAACGTTATACTAACATAATATAAATGTAATTAGTTTTCACTGCATTAATGGAGCCTGTAGGAGGAAAACGGCGCAAAGGAGACAAATTTAGCCGTAAGGAGAAGTGTATGCAAATGTTTTCAATTATTTCAATAAATCAATGAATGTGAGTGCTGCCGTTCAAGAAGCAACTAAAGCTTTGGGTATCTCAGACCGTGTAATATATCATGTAAAACAGGAGCAACGAGCTGGTTTATTATCAAGTCCCAAAAAACCTAAAGAAGGAAAGGCATACAACTAAATGATCGACTACATACATATGATGAGAACACGCAAGCAGCTATTCGACGTAAAGTGCATGGCTTTTTTATACAGAACTAGCTGTACCCTGCGCGCTTTGCTACGCCACCAACTAAAATAAATTTAGTTGGTGAAGGAAAGACATTACACAAATATTCAATTCATTTTGAGTCATTTTATTGATTTCGTTCATTTTGAAAAAATTGTGACATTGCAGCGTTTCGTTTCAATTCGATATTTATTGAAGTGCTGTGGGATACACAATATTTCTTGTTTTTCCATCTGGTGCGTAAACGAATAAATCAGAAGGTTTTCCGACGCGTGAGCAGGCCACATAGAGCTGTCCATGTGAGAAGCATGGATTCTCCAAATTTAATCCGCACACTTGCAACGATTGTCCTTGTCCTTTGTTGATAGTCATTGCGAAAGCGAGTCGCACCGGGAACTGCAAACGCTTGAATTCGAATGGCATATCTGTCGGGATCATTGGGATACGTGGCAACAGTACGTCTTCACCTTTGAATTTTCCAGTCAAAATTGTTGCCAAAATAACATTGTTCATCATATTCTTGACTGAAGTCTGGTTCCGTTGCAAAGTCGTGGTGGATTTATGTTTCGAAGAAGAATGATGGGTACGCCAATTTTCAATGTAAGAAGGTGCGGTGGCATGCCTGGCAAATCAAGCGAATTCAAGAATTCAGTTGGATAGTTGACAACTTCGGCTTGATTCACCACAGTATCGATGGACTTATATGTTGTCGTTTCGCCGGGTATTCCATTCTGAATGGTGAAGTTGATGGTATTGACATCTATGTTTTTGGCCGCTAATATAGCACGCGTACTGAGCCACTGATGATTTTTGTAGTTCTGTGCAATGTTTGGGAATACTTTTGCACCAATTCGTCTATGCTTTCTGTGATCTTACAGAAGTTTGCTGGCAAGGTGATACATTGCGTAGATTCATCAATTTGCATTCGCCCATTTCCAATATCCATTAATTGTTTTGCAAAATTTCCAGGCGATGCATCCCGTTGTAGTTGTACACGCATGTTGGTTTTCAAAGGAAATTTCTGTAAATGACGCCATAAAACTGATGATTTGAGACATGCATTAAGTTCATCAGCGGGTGTTGAACGTGGTATAACCGGCAGTGTTTGTCGAAAATCACCAGACAATAAAATGAGTGCGCCACCGAAGATCCGTGCGTTTTCTCTAAAATCTCGCAGTGTACGATCAAGCGCTTCAAATGCTTTCTTGTGAGACATTGTACATTCGTCCCATATGATAATTTGACACGTTTGGAGTACTTTGCCCATTCCAGAGTTTTTGTTGATGTTGCATATTGGTGCCTCAGTGTTTTGTAAATTCAACGGCAGTTTCAATGCTGAATGCGCTGTTCGGCCACCATCCAAAAGAGTTGCCGCAATTCCAGATGATGCAATGGCCAGTGCAATATTATTTTGTGATCGTATGGTTGCCAAAATGAGTGAAAGAAGAAAAGTCTTGCCTGTACCACCGGGCGCATCTATGAAAAATAGTCCACCGCTTTGTTCTGTGATTGCACGCACAATTCTGTCATATGCAATGCGTTGTTCTGGAACCAACTGCGGAAGATTTGTCTGAACAAATGTCCCCAGTTCGTCAGAATCAAAGTGTGTTTCTCGTTGCAAATCACGATCGAAAGGGTCGTTCGCTGGTCGGTTCGGAGCAGGCATTCCCAGTTGCACCAGTGCCTTGTTAGCGATTGCCAAACATATATCTTCAATCAAAATCAATGCCTCATTATACACGTTTGGTGTGAATGTCCGGATTTTGATTCGCAGCGCGTAATCGATGTAGAATATCTTCACGGTGGTCACCATCGCTGAGGAAAATTTGAAGTGAAAAAAATCAGCATTCGAGAATTGTTGAAATCAATTTTAATTCCACTCACGATGATATCCGAACAAAAACTGCACAGCAAATGCGTTCGAAACGTCAATCAGCAGTCAGATCCTTCACATACACATTCGATGATCTTCGTGAATTCACTGTAGAGAATGAATAAAATTAATTAAATTAATTAATTAATTTAACTCACAATGAAATGCACAAAACTATTCGAGAAACGTTCCCAAATATAAAAATACGTACAATATTGTCGGTTCAATGTGAGCCGGACATGAATTTCACAATTTACATAAATTTTTATGTCACCCACAACTCGAAACGTCATCATTCGTTCGCTGTTTTCGTTTCAATTCAAATCAGCATTGGAATGACAGTGGCGCCATCTGTCGAAAATTGGTCGTACCAACTTAGAAACCTTCGTGGGCTCATGCACAACAACTTTGCTAAAGACCATCACATGATCAAATGCATAGTTTACGATTCTATAAAGAACATACAGATAAACATTCATTTTTATATATTTAAGGTGACCAGGCGTACTGCATTTAGCAGTACAGTACTGTCTTGAGAGAATTTGTACTGCCCATTTTTCACGTACGACTTTGGTACTGTTTTCCTTGAGTTGTATTTTATTGTACTGCTTTGGACAAATAAACAGGTACAAACTAATTTAGCGGTTTCACAGCTTTATTAGCTTGATATTTCTCGACTGTTTATGGAATTACTTCATCGTGCTGCTTCGCATACTTACGCTCTATCCGAACTATTACTATCTGTGAGTATCTGGATTCTGGGCATGTGCGCGGTTCGCGCTTGCGCTCCGTCTGAACTCTGAACAATAACATTGCATATTTCAAATATGCAATGTTATTGTTATCCATTGTATTGTCTAACACGTACCTAATTAAAATAAAGTAAATTGATTTGTCGAAGCGTTCTTTTGCAAAGTTGATAGCGTTTCTATTATTGGTTAGAGGTATGTATGCATATTATATTTTGCTTTTTGCTTGCTTAGGTACCTTACCTACCTATACCTATGACCTGGTTTATTTATTATTTCTTATTACTTGCAGACGCTGTTTGCATTTACGATAATGTTTAAAAGACGAAAAAGCCACTTGAACGACAGTTTAAAAAAGGATTTTCCATTCCTTATTCAAGCGAGGCAAAATGACGACACGTTTGTTAAATGTACACTTTGCCGGGCTGAATTTAGTATCGCCAACAGTGGTAGGTCAGCCGTAACAAAACATTGCAATTCCGATAAGCATAAATCTTGCCTTGATGCAGCTGCTTCATCATCTAAAGTTACGGATTATATGCGAAAAGTGACTTTTGGGTCGGATAACAAGAAACTGGCAGTGTCAGAAGGTACTTTTGCTTATCACGCAATTTGCCATAATCATAGTTTTCGTAGTATGGATTGCACCTCAAAAATTTTGCGTAAACTCTTTGATAGTAATTTTTCTTGCGCACGAACAAAGTGTGAAGCTATAGTCGTTAATGTTTTCCAACATTATGCATTTGAATTATTGCAACGAGACTTGAATAATACGCAGTTTGTTACCATTCTGTGTGATGCTTCAAATCATAATGAAATAAAGATGTATCCTATTTTGATACGATATTTTAGCTTCGAAACTGGAATACATACGAAACTTTTGAGTTTGGGGTCTATTCCAGGAGAAACATCAGAACTCTTATCCACCTACATTCAAGAGAAAATAAATAGTCACAATTTGTGTTCAAAAGTACTTGCGTTATCTGCGGACAACACTAACACGAATTTTGGCGGGCTTAATAGGAAAGGTCAAAATAACGTGCACAAACGATTAATGCAGCTTCTAAATAAAAATATAATTGGAATTGGCTGTAACGCTCATATTTTATCTAGCGCAATCAATACTGCATCCAGTTTGATGAATATTGATGTAGAATTAATAATTCCTCAAATTTATTTATACTTCCACAGATTTACAGTCAGGGTTGCCAGTCTCAAAGAATTTTGCGAAGAGGCAGAAACAGAGTATAAAAAACTTTTGGGATATTCAAAAGTAAGATGGTTGTCACTTACACCAGCGATTGAACGCATTATTCAGTTGATTGAACCTTTACGTTCTTACTTTTTGAGCATCGATAAATGTCCAAAATTATTAAAAGATTTCTTCTTAAACGACTTGTCATAAATTACGTTATATTTCGTTCACAGTCAAGCAGTTGTATTTCACAAAACTGTTGAGAAAATAGAGAAATCGGATGTGTCTGCTGTGGAGGTAAAATTTGTTATAGATGATTTAATGGATCAGATAGAAGCAAGATATAAAGATGATTTTATTCCGTTAATGTTGACTCATAAACTGAACAGAATTGAAGAAGAAAATCCAGGAATTAAGGTCACATTTGTTAAGGAAATTAGAAGTTTTTTAAAAATTTTCTTGATTATCTCCAAAAATGGACGGAAAATTTTAACGAATTAAATATTTTTAAATGGGTGTTATTAAAAAACAAGATCGAATGGGAGGATGTTACAAAAGCAGTTCTATATATGGCACAAAACCACAAAGTATCCATAAATGATAACGAACTTTTTGATGAAGTTAGGAGAGTCAACATATATTGCACAGGAGAGAAATTAAAGGAATGGCAAGAAAACAACGTGGAAATAGATATGCGGTGGGTGGAAATAAGTAAACACTTGCAAATGAACAGATTTCCATGACCAATTTTAAATTGTTAATTGAAGCGGCACTTTGTTTACCAGGAACGAATGCAACTGTGGAAGGAGTCTTTTCAATAATAAATGATTTTTTGGAGCAATGAAAAGTCAAGATTAAGTATCGAAACTTTGACGGCAGTAGCAGCAGTCAAGATAAACTTAAACTAGACTTGCGAGGAGTTTTCTAATATACTACGTGATAATCATATATTAACCAAAAAAATTCATTCTAATGAAAAATACTCTTATGTGAAGTAAATGAAAATGGAAATAAATGTAATATTTATTGTCGTTAAAATTATATAAAAATCTTAATAAACGTTTTTTATTTTATAGACCCCCTAGAATTATTTACTCGTAAAGATACTGGCACTATTGGTAATGTCCTGCTTTGGCATTTAAAAAATCTGGTCACGTTATTATAAAAGATGTTGAAAATGTCCACCACCTTCTTCCAAGCATTTTACGCACCTCCTCCGAATGCTACTAAATACATTTTGCAGTATGGGACTATTTCTAATTTCACTAATTTTATTTATAATTCCGTCTTGGAGATCTATATAATCTTGCACTGGTACTTGATAAATTGAATTTTTTAAAAACGGCCATAAATAGTAATCACACGGTGTAAGATCACAAGATCTCGGAGGAAATTCATGATCGCTGTTCAAACTAATTAAACGATTTCCAAACACTTCTTGTAACATATTCATTGTTTCCCCCGCTGTGTGAGCTCTAGCACCATCTTGTTGAAAGTATCCCAAAGCTAGTTCATCATCGCGAAGTTGATTAAAGAAAGGCAATAGTATTTCCTGTCGATATCTTTCTGCAGTCAAGGTACCATTAAAAAAAATTGGACCAATAATCCTTCTTCTACTTATAGCGCACCAAACACCAACTTTCTGAGGATGTAAAGCAGCTTCAACATAAAAATTATTGGGCTTTGTATCACTCCACATTCTCATGTTTTGCGAGTTAACATATCCACTAACATGAAACCATGCTTCGTCTGAAAAGAAAGTTTTGTCTAGGACATCATCATTAAAATTATTTGTAAACCATTCGCAAAATACTACTCGTCGCGGATAATCAATATCGAGGATTTCTTGCAAGCAAGTTATACGATATGGGAATAACTGTAAATCTTCTTTTAAAACTTTATGGCAAGAACCAACTGACAACCCGGTTTGTTGAGCAAGAGTTCTAACTGAAGTTTTAGGGGCATCAGTCATTATTTCTCTAACATTGCCAATCACTTCTTCTGTCCGAACTTTTGGTCGCCCACCACTTGGCGTCCCACACAACCAGTTTGTCGAAAAACTGAAACAATTCTGATTAGTGTACACTGAAAAGTATTATAATCAAAAGCAAGGTTGGGAAATTCATCTCGAAATTCTTCCAAACAAGCTTGAATTGAATACTTCCACTGGCCATCGATCTTTTGACAATTTCGAAAATATGCTTCAACCATGAATGCTTTGTGTACGTTAGTAAATACTATTTTCAAAATTAAAAAATATAAATTAGTATCTTCGATATTAGATTCTGACAATTTTTGACAGACAACAGTTGACATTTAATAATTATTACAAATCAGATACTTAAGTAAAGATATACGATTTTTTGTTCAGAGCCCACTTGACTTCGAATCTTTCTGATCACCCGTTATGTTATCTATATTCACATACGTGGACACTGTAAAATATCGGATAATATACCGTGATATCATAAAGTTTCTAGAACGAAGATGGTTTTGTAATATAAATTGTATGTCTGAACTTAAGTTAGGAACTATAACTCTGTTTTGTAAATTATTTTGACAGTGACATTATCTGTCATCCATTAATGTGTTAGAATTGCTGAAAGCAAGTTTGAACGTCGAGTTTGAAACATAGCACATTCGAGTAAATTCAAATATGGTTTACAATATAGTGCAAAAAGCGTACATGATTGAAGCCTATTTTCGGAGTGGAGTGCGAATTGATGGAATTTGGGTGTACAGTCAACGTGCATGTTTGGATGATTTTAGAGAGCACTTTCCTGAGTTAGCTGTAATTCCCAAAGATTTTTATAATTGCCTTTCCAATTGTGTTGGTGTGTTTCGTGAGACTGGTTCTGTGGGTCATAAATCACGTACTGGTAGACCAACTGTTCGTTCGGAACAAGTTATAAATGATGTTCGTCAACGTATGGTAAATGAACCCACAAAACCTTTGAAACGCCTTTCTCAAGAGATTGGACATTCTTATGGAACATGTCAGAAAATTGTAAAGAAAAACTTACACATGCATCCGTATAAGATGCAATCACATCAGGCTATTTTGCCGGTAAACTACCCTAGACGTCGTGCGTACTGCCAGTGGTTTGCAAATAACTTAATAGAAGATGATGACCTGCTAAATTTGTCATTTTTCTCTGATGAAGCATGGTTTCATCTTTCGGGGTATGCCAATTCCCAAAATACTCGAATGTGGAGTAGTGAAAATCCTCATATTTTTATTGAATCGTTTCTCCATAATGCGAAACTTGGTGTTTGGCTAGCAGTTTCTCGCCGCAGAGTTGTTGGCCCTATTTTTTTTAATTTCACAATTAATGCTGAGAGGTATAGAAACATTCTGAATGAATTTATTGAGTTTTTTGACGATCGGATCATAAGTTTACATACGGAAGTTGAGTTTCCACCAGATCACCTTGTTTGACAATTATGGACTTTTTCGTGTTTCCTCACCTGATGAATAGAAAATTTAAAACTCCTGTTGCTAATTTGCAAGATATGCAACAAAGAATTATTGACGAATGTGCATTAATAACGCCCGCAATGCTGCAAAATGCCTTTAACAGCATGAAAAGGCGTGTCACATTGGGAATTGAAAATAACGGACAACAATTTCAACATTTGCTTTAATTTTGCCTTTTTTTATTGATAAAATTTTGAATACAAGCTGAGCTTCTTGTTTTATTGTATCTTTATTAAATCAAATGACATATTTATTGATGTCACGATGACACTATCAAAATCATTTTCAAAAATTAAGGTTAAGTTACCAGTATGATAATATGGATAAAGTTCAGACATATATTTTCTATTTCAATGCCATCTTGGACCCAGAAACTTTATGATATCGCGGTATAACGGGTGTTCAGGAACATTCAAAATCAAAGTAGTCCTTGAAAATATGAAGTCATGTCTGAGATAGATTGATTTTTGACAGACAGCAGTTGACATTTAATAATTATTACAAATCAGATACTTAAGTAAAGATATATGATTTTTTGTTCAGAGCCCACTTGACTTCGAATGTTTCTGAACACCCGTTACATTTCTTGCATTAGAAGTCTTAGAAATGTTTGTCCTCAATTGAGGACGCAGTGAGCGAAAGGGTTAAATTGAAAGTATTACATAGAAAGTAGTTCTTGCTAAGTATCTGCTATAAAAAAATGGAATTTTACACAAGACAAAATTTCATTATCGACTCACGAATTAACAGTTTCCGCTTATCGATAAAATACAATTTTATCGTCTTTGTATAAAAAATAACTAAAAATCGTCTAAATCACAAAACCCGAAAGCGTCGTTTTTACTATTCACAACTGTATATAAAACCAAATAAAATGATAGACACTGTCATTTTTGACAGTAACAGTATACCAGTATTTTACATTATTTTTCCAATATTTGAATGTGTAGAAATTTAATAATATCTTTATTTTTATATATTACCCTGCAATTTTATTTGATATTGTTCGCACACGCCATCACAAAAATACTAGACCGCCAAAACCTGAAGCATGACGGAACTTTACCAAAATCAAAACGGCAACAGATGCGATGATTATCTTGACATGGAATACTTAACAACATTGCGTAACATAAAGCCTTATATCACTTGCATCATGAATAACCATTTTATTGAATTGATACGGGTATGGTTAGAAAAGCTAAGCGATATCCAAGTACAGGATGATAAAGCGTTACGAAATGTATACCTCGTGGAACTGGGAAAGCAAATAATCAGCGGAATTTTCGTTGAGCCTTTCGTTGATCCACCAGGTGATGGACCCTTACCCCCTTTCAAAAATTCTTGGAAATTCAACAAAGACAAGGTAAATAAAGTAATACCTAGGTAATATTGTATATAGAGCGATCAAACTTAATCTGCAATATTTCAATATGAAATAGATATTAATTGGAAGTACGTTTTTAATATGCAGTAATTATATTAATTAACAATATTTGGTATTAACACTTTAGAGGCTTTTCTTTATAGTGCGTATAAATTAACATAACCTTAAAATCGAATTTGTTCAATTTTATTTTTATTTCGAAACGTATTTTAGTTTTGTATTTATATTTTACTTACTGTAAGTGCAAAAACCATCCAAGGCAACCATATAATTCACAGTGTCTTCAAATTATACCAAAAGCCTTCTCGCCTTGAAATAAGAATATTATAAATGTAACTGCCTTTGTACTTAAACTATGGATTAATAATCACATAATCATGTTTAAAAGCACACACGCTCGATATAAATTTACCTTGCTAAATTTGCAAAATTTACTAAAATTACTTTTTTTCACTTAGAATTTTGTTCAATGAATCATAAACTGATGTCATTAGTTAACCTAACCTTAAGACGGGCAAATTTAAGCGCTAATATTTTAACGAATATTAATATGTATTTTTAATTAAAATAAATATGTAAACAAATAAATATTTTGTATATAAAAAGATTTAAGAGTTTAGCTTCTGAATTGCAAAAAATAATTCACCTAATATTTTCCAACAAGTACTAGGTACGCTGCTCGGCATATAAAACTCGTACACTAACATATTATCTATGTAAGTCAGGCTTATCAAATTTGACATGTTTTATTTGACTTGTCAAAGTTGATTTAAGTTTTACAGGTATTAGCAATGTATGTGTAACCTATTAAGTCTATAAGTGACAGTATGAATATATTTGTTCCGTTTACGCAACTAAAAATCTCTGGTAGTAGGGACCGGACAAGAGAGGCCGATGACTCCTAGCTCACGGGCGTAAACCGGTAGACAAAAAAACTGTCCGACTCATTTTGACGTTTGACAACATTTTAACAAAATTAACACGTTGTGAATCGATTTTTAAGTTTTAAGGTTATTGAGACGCAAAATGTCAATGTATATAGGTATATTATCTGCCATATGGATCCGGATAAATAATAAATCTAAATAAATAATAAATTTAAATATTTTATTTATAACCTATAACAATTGATGTGCTACTTTTGACATATCGATAACCCATTTTACAATGCAAAGTAATGAGACGGACAGGTTTTTTGTCCGCCAGTTTACAATAGAAAATTTGTATTTTTGAAGAGTTTTTAATTGTATTTATATAATTGGAAAACAAATGGGTGGTGATCTATAAAATACGAAATACATTTTTATTTGTTCATTTTATAGTTCAAGTTGAGTAAAGGAGTGTTAATATTAACTAGCAATACTTTCTCAAGGTTCTCTTCTGTAAAATTTGTTCTTATTTGTAGATAGAAAACGCCCTTTCTACAACACAACTGGTTATAGATGCATACTGGAAATATTCTTTTATTTCAGCGTATTTAGCAGTTAGATTTTGAGGCATTGTCTCCATACGTAATTGCCATTATGTTATTAAATCTGGATTTCTATTAAAAAATGCGTCTAACTTTTGCCGAGGGCCACATCCGAAGTCACTTGGAATATTTTTCGAATTATTAATAGCTACGTCTGATGTGGTTAATTCATCATTTAATTTGAGATTTTGATTTTCAAAATAAGTGATTAGTTTTGACAAATCTCCAAAGTGTTGCTGAAGAAAGTCTCTTGCACTCAGAAATAGTTCGAGCATCGTCATTTAAACATGTAACAAAATTTTGTGACTATCGAAATTCTCTGCATTAAAAACTAGTAGCTTCCAACCATGTTATTACTGGAGAGGGAGGCAGTGACAAAGATAGAAGTATATCCCTGTAAAGAACCTCAATGGTGCTTTTCTGAAAACTTTTTTAAAAACGGATACAAGTCTATCAACTTCCGGAAAGGTGTCTATGATATATTCACAGATTCTGTGGAGAACATGTGCTACACAAGTAATATGCAGCATATTAGGATATGTTTTCTTTAATAGTCTGCCTGTTTTTAACATATATGCAACACTGTCACTGACCAATAAAAGTATTTTTTCTTTGTACCTGTTGTCTTAATGAAGCATTTGGTGCATATTCTCGTAAATGCTTTTAGCTACTGTTCCCACATCAACTGTATTTATAGCTTTTGTTGCTATTACATATGCGTTATATGGAATAGTTGGATGTAGTACACCAGCTACTACATTTACCACACAGCATCCTAATATATCGACAGTTTCATCGGCACTTATCCATAGGTACTGATTTGAAAGATGGCTTCTAATGCGTTCTACTGGTGGATTCATCAGGAACATTTCGACCAGAATATTTTTGGAGAAATGTTTTGAAGGTGGGATTGTTAAATTTATTTAATGGAATATTTGCCGGCATTAAAGTACACAGATGTCAGATTTCAACTGGTCTAATTTCTGTGTATGTGTTTGCGATGCTAAGTGACGTTTTAGGTGCGATGTCTTGGAATTTTTTTACGATATTTTACAGATTTTTCGATAAATTTCGGAATCACTGACAATGGACATACATCAATTTGACCCTTAATCCAAATCGCCATTGATTTATGATGCCATTCTCGACGTTTTTCCATATCATATCCGAAAAAGTAATTTCAACAATGTTCTAGATCTAAATAAATAAAAATTAAAAACGTATGCGTAAGTTATTGAAAATTTACTGGACACTTACGGCAAAATAATTGGGAGAAGCAGATTCGATGAAACGATATTAAACAGGATTTATTACAAAAATTGCGCAGTATGTAATTAACAGTTAAAACAGTTGAAAAAAAAACTAACTCACCGTACTTTATTTATGTTACGAAATATAAACTAATAAATAAAATAAATTATAGAAGCTCCTCGCGCTTCTATCTACGCACCTGAAGAAAGGAATTTAACTGTAATATTGAAGTAATTGCGTCACAATTCAACGGCAAAAAATAGATGAGCGGTTAACCGAATGAATTAGTGCTATTCAATAACTGCGTGTTGTACTGAGCGATGTTATAGACTATTTATATGGTTCATCGTAATTTCGGCCTGATGCATCCGGTCTTTACTCATAAGAGTTGTACGGGTTCTATATATAACAAATGTTCATTTGAAAAGTCAATTTAGGTTACTTTGAAATTTTGATAGATTAAGACGCAAATATGTATGTGTTTGTTGTTCCGTAAACGTAAATCCAAATGACATTTGATAATGTCAATCGCAAATATCAGTTAGTACATAAAATAATCGTGCGTCGATTCTTGTTTAAATAAATTGCTTCTCAGTTTTAAAATGGCTTTCACTTTAGAATATAATTTTTTTTTAGTTTATTCAGTTTAAGATTGCATGGTAGAATTTCAAGTTGAGTTTCTACATTTTGTAATAGATTATATACAATTTAAGAATACTTTGGATAGAACTTTAAAACTTTTTTCTGAAACTGGTAGTCTCTTAAGAAAATCAGGCAGCGGAGCAGTTAAGAAACGTACACGTCAAGTTGTCAATCGTGTTGAAGAAATAATGGAAAATGAACCACAAACATCTGTTCGACATTTGAGTCAACAAATAAACCTTTCTGTTGGTACAACTCGCAAGTTATTAAAAAAAGATATGCAACTTTATCCATACCGTGTCACAGCAGTACAAGAAT
Organism: Melolontha melolontha; assembly: GCA_935421215.2. Classification (NCBI taxonomy): domain Eukaryota; kingdom Metazoa; phylum Arthropoda; class Insecta; order Coleoptera; family Scarabaeidae; genus Melolontha; species Melolontha melolontha. Next base: position 49,741,937 of record OW285242.1, read on the forward strand.
TGTTAGAAATTGATTACCCACGTAGACTACAGTTTTGTAATTGGTTTGTAAATATGAACAATTATGGAGAACTTTCGCAAAGAGTCATCTTTACTGATGAAGCATAGTTTTATAAAACGGGATACCTAAATTCACAAAATACAAGAATTTGGAGTAGTAGAAATCCACATGTAATTAATTAAGAATCGCTACATCCAGAGCAAATTGGTGTTTGGGCAGCGATAAGCCAAAGGCGAATCATTGGACCAATATTTTTTCAGGGAATGTTAACTGCTCAAAGGTACCGTACGGAAATTTTACAACCATTTGTCAATCCGTTACATGGTGATGATTGTGATGAACTTCAAAATGCATATTGCCAACAAGACGGAGCACCTTGTCACTGTACTGCAGAATCTTTGGATTATTTAAGAGAATTTCTTGATGAACGTATAATTAGTCGAAATACTGAAATTGCCTGGCCTGCACGTTCATGCGATTTAACACCTTGCGACTTCTTTTTGTGGCCTTATCTAAAAAATAACATATTTCGAACACCTATATTGAATTTGAATGATATGCTACAGAGAATCGAACAGAAATACATGGAAATTAATAACAATCCAGTAATGTTGCAAAATATAATCAGAAATTTTGAACGGAGGATTTTAAAGTGTATTAATCTTGAAGGACAACATTTTCAACATTTGTTATTTGTATGTATGAAACTGTCAATATATATAGTAGTAAATTTTAATTTACGACATACTTCAAAATGTTCTCAGTAAATAACATGCTACTAGATTGACTTTTCAAATGAACACTTGTTATATCGCGCGGTGTACTAACACAAGAAAAATAAGCGTAAAGCATTTGAATCTTCAAATTGCAGGATTATAAGTTCCGTACAGTATTGACATTTTTGGTATTAAATGTCTTTTCTTGGAAATAGCCGAACGGGGTTTCTTAAAAAAAATACCGACGTATTTTTGGTATTAAATGTGTTTTCTTAAGAAAAATACCGATTGACGTAGTTGAATGTGTACAATACTTTTCTGCCTTCTATTTTGAATTGTGATCTCATGATGATGTTTTTATTGTTGTTGTTTTCCACCACATCTAAAGGGTCTCATAATCGCTAAATTGTAAAACACGGCTATAATTAAAAATATTTTTTTATACGGAAGGTACCTGCTTCAGGAAAGCAAGAATCACATTTTTGTTACCATCATGCCGAATAAATAAAAACTAAAATTTGTATTTATAGATATTTTAAAATCGAACTGACCTTTTGTTCCTTTATTCAATTTAAATCACTTAAATTTTAAGTGGAATAACAAAACATTTGAATACGAGGGACAAGCTAAAATTATTGACAATAAAAAACACGGTTAATATTTTCTAGGATTTTATTTTAAATATGTTCAAAGGAATTCCCTTCAGCAATGATACACTTGACTATTCTTTCTTTTCACTGTTTAAAAGCTCCCAATCAATCGGAATATCTTCAAAATAAGTTGAAACTGCGGTATCAATCTCTTCTTCAGACGAAAACCTTCTGCCCCGCAAATTGTGTTTAAGCCCAAAAAATCGACAAAATTCACATATTGCTAAATCAAGTGAGTATGGCGGATGTTCTATTACTTTTATGTTTTTTCCAGACAAAAACTGGAGATTATGAAACAGACATGTAAGTAATTTACATATCTGTAACTGTATACTTGGACAATACCTCGTATTTTCAGCATTTACTTCTGCTTAAGACATATGTTGCTGCCATCTATAGGCGTCGTCAGTTAAGCTAATGAAGCAATGTATACAAATGATACAAATATTTATAACTAGATCTGTATCTGTATATGACATTTAGCCGAACCGCCTATTAGATAAAGCAAATCTCATCCTATCAGGTGGCAATTATTTAATAAGTGACATCTGACGGACGAAAGAGACTTTACCGAAAAAAGCGATCTTTCATTTGACCCGCTAAGCTGGTACGAAACGAAAACAATACGGGTGTAGTCCTTCAAAAACGAGCCAGATGGCGGTAAATATACAAAAAAGGTTTTAAATATATCTCTACGTTAATATGCCGTATAACGCTTTTGTTTAATTATGAAACAGACATGTAAGTAATTTACATATCTGTAACTGTATACTTGGACAATACCTCGTATTTTCAGCATTTACTTCTGCTTAAGACATATGTTTCTGCCATCTATACGGCATATTAACGTATAGATATATTTAAAACCTTTTTTGTATATTTACCGCCATCTGGCTCGTTTTTGAAGGACTACACCCGTATTGTTTTCGTTTCGTACCAGCTTAGCGGGTCAAATGAAAGATCGCTTTTTTCGGTAAAGTCTCTTTCGTCCGTCAGATGTCACTTATTAAATAATTGCCACCTGATAGGATGAGATTTGCTTTATCTAATAGGCGGTTCGGCTAAATGTCATATACAGATACAGATCTATTTATAAAGATTTGTATCATTTGTATACATTGCTTCATTAGCTTAACTGACGACGCCTATAGATGGCAGAAACATATGTCTTAAGCAGAAGTAAATGCTGAAAATACCAGGTATTGTCCAAGTATACAGTTACAGATATGTAAATTACTTACATGTCTGTTTCATAATTAAACAAAAGCGTTATACGGCATATTAACGTATAGATATATTTAAAACCTTTTTGTATAAAAACTGGAGAGTTAAAACTGTCGTATGGGACGATGCATTATTATGGTTGAGCATAATTCCCTTGTCTGGAACTCTACTGAACACTTCAGGCAAACATTTTTCAGCGCACCACTTAGCTGTGACTGTCTTTTGTCCATCTAGTTTAATTGCATTTACTAAGCCCATATTTCTGAAGAATACCGCATACATAACATGTTTCTTAGCTCGCTGTTTCTTAGTCAATGTAGGAGTTTCCTCATCCTCATCCTCATCAATACATGACTCTCTTGGAAATGGTACGGATAAAGCAGCTGCTCGTGCAGTATTCTCCAAACAAGAGGAGCACTAACTCCAACCTCGGCTAATATTCTCCGCAGCCTCGTCGTTATGTTCTATCCGTGCTAGAATTTCTTCTTCTGTTCTGGAAGTAGATAGCGACCATGGTCTTGTGGCATTGTTTGCTCAATGAACCAGAGTCAAGCAATCTTTGGTGAATTCTTTCAAACATACGATGTGAAGCGGCGATTTGGATAAGCTTTAACAAATAAGCAATCCCATTAGAACGACATACATGAAACGCATGTCGGCTAATTCTGCGTTAGAGTAAACAGCCACAACAAGCGAAAACTTGTGCACTGATAACAACAGTCAAATACTTAATGTTTATTTCACAACCCATCAGCCAACTATGATAAGAAACTGCAAGGTTTTGCAATATAAAAAAAGGAGGTAAAAAAAATAACATTTCATATGTCCGAAACAGTTACTTTGTTATTAGGACTTTTTTGCTTATTTTGGTTCATACTACTACCTCTTTTAATAATTTACAATTTTTTTTTTAACAGACGGTGTATTACCTATAATATTTTTCGTTTTTCTTTTAACGCATAAGCCTAGAAAGCGCTATCGGAAAGTTCACCGAAAACAATTTACCGAAAACAATTCACCGAAAACAATTCACCGAAAACAATTCACCGAAAACCAATTCATCGAATACCAATTCACCGAAATGGCAATTCACCGAATGGAAAGCTTACCGAAATAATAATTTATAAAATTGTTGTATTTTCACTATTATCAACTTTCCTTCGCACTTTATCCAGGCTTAGGACTTGTAGAATAATTCTGACGTATTTAATGTTTGAAACGATTTCCTTTGTCTTACTTAGTTTTTTTTATTGTTTTTGTAATTCGTTTTAATGTGTTCTAGTGATATCAAGATAATAGCTACAATTTCCTAAGACTCCCTATTACTATAATATATTTTAATATATTGTGGTGAGATAAAGTATTATTCACGGTTATGTGAATGCGAGGAATAGTACATAATTTAAGTTATTAAGGGCCGGTCTTTCAATATCTAGATTAGGGGTGCCCCCCTAAGCATTTTTACTTCTGCTACCCGTATTTTTTAATTAAACGTTATCGAAAAAATCACAATAAATAGAGGAAAATGTGTCGTTTAATATGTTCTCATTATATTTTAACAAAGGATATACGATAAAGTAATATAAATTTTTTACATAACTAGAAGGTGGCCCTCATTTCCCCAACGGTTTGGGGTAATAATGTCAGAGCGCCACCATTACCCCAATATAAAATATGTTTAAGTGCAATAATCGCAAACATAAAGTTTTTTCTCCATATCAGTTCAATTCTTATGCGCCCAATTTCCGCACAAAATACATCTTAACCATACTTCATTATTCTTCTCAAATTCACCGCATACGAGACAAGTCTTGGCATTCCACATTTTTATTTTGGACTTCATCATCATTGGATTCTGCATCTGAGGCAGAACTTTGGTAGCTCTCCTTTATCCTACAGCTCTTGGCAGCTTCTGTCGTTCTTCCATGCTGTCATCGTCTCGGGCACTGTCGTCCGAAAATAGGTTTTTCTTGACTACCTCCGTTTTCTTTTTGGATTTCTTAATCGACTTTTTATTCGATTTTGCGATCAAAACATCTTTGTTTGGAGTAGATGTTATTATCTGAGATGTTTGTTTCATAACTCGTTTACGTTTAACTGATTGACTATTAAGTTTTGATGGCCCTGGTAGAGGCAGTACTTCTTCGAAAGAGGTTTCTATCTCTGGAATCGCGTGTCCATATGGTCGCATTTGAGCTATTCGAAGTTCTGCAGAGTGTTGGAACCCTGGACCTTGTTGAGGTTCTTGTTCCTGAGGCTCACGAGGATTTTGTTGGTCTATAGGTATGACATTCGGGTTGTGCAGTTCAACTGGTGCTAAGTCTTGTTCGGAAAACACATGAGATTATACGGCCAGATACCACTTACTTGAAATCCTTTTGCTGATTTCTCCAAAGTAGCGACTCTCATATAGGCTTTATTGAAAAGTTCTGCGATTTCGAAGGGTGTTATTTTCTCATGTGCATGATCTTTCAAGTATTTTGTACATTCTGTGTTGAAGGCAGTTTACAAAGGTCCATAGAATGTGACGTCCAAGGGTTGGAGTCGATGTGAACTATGCGGAGGAATTATCAGAAGGATAATCCCATTAGCTTTGCAGAAGTTGTATGCTTTAAGAGTGCAGTGGGTGCTGTGATTATCCATAATAAGCAAAATCGGATCCTCCAGACTTGCTTTAACAAATTCTTGAAAGTGCTGTAAGTATTTCAAAAAAAGTTCTTCTGTTATACAACCCTTGTCAGAGCAGCTATATGATGCTCCAATTGGACCTCCCTTTTGAAGCTGCATATTCATTCGCTTTCTACCGTAGATAAACATGGGAGGAATGTAGATCCCTGATGGACTGAATGCACAAACTACGGTGATGTTCTTACCCCTCTCCCAGCTCGTGACAAAACCGACCTGCTTCAGTCCTCTCTCCGCGAGAATTTTGCCCGGTTTCTGCACTGTAGAAATGCCAGTTTCATCACTATTAAAAACTCTGGAAGCTTTGAACTTATATTTTCCTAATACTTGCTCCAAATTTGTAAAAAATAAGGAGGACACTTGTTCCTTATTGAACGCTGTGATCCTGTTGATACTTGTAGCCTCAGGCTTTCTAAGTACAACACGAGGACTGCGTTGTAAAAACCCGTAAAACTAGTCGTCACCTGCACTTTTTGTCTCCATGTTAAATGGGCATTTTATACTATTTTTCTCTGCATAGTCATATGCACATTTTTTTATCTCTTGTCTAGTGACTCCGTAAAACAGTTTTGATAATTTCATGACATGTTCTGCAAGAACTTGCTCCTCAACTACTGAAAACACTGATGAACGTCCTAGCGATGGACCTGCATTATTGTTGTTTTTCATCCTCTTCTGTATGGTGCTTCTTGAAATTCCAAAGCTTCTGGATACATCCCGAATAGATCGACCGTCTCTTACAGCAGCGATAGCGACGCTAAGCTCATTAACAGTCCAAGAAGCTTTATCAGTTCGACGTTTGTAGACTCTTGGCATCTGCAGAAAAATATTAGATAGCAATTTCGTAAATATAGGGTAATGGTGGCCGGCCGCAATTACTCGTGCCTGAATGGCCACCATAACCCCAAAAGTTCTAATTTTGTTTAAATGATGCTGCACAATAAGCGCTACTCTCAGAGAAACTCACCGTCTGGTATAATAAAGACGAGTATTAGGTAAACACAATTATTCTTTATATTTGCAAAACATACATAGCATACAGCACGCGAATTTTATTCTCACTAACCTCAACAATTCTTACTAGACTTCGCGCCTATTTGCAGTTTTATACACTAGTTACTAGAGATTAATTTTATTATCTAAAAGAACAGTTACAGAATGTGGTAACTCAAGCAAACATAGATGCATGGACCCAATCCGAATCACACAACGTCAGTGTTCAAGTTATGGTGGATTCCAAGAAATGTTCTCTAGAAAGCATGACAGACGACAGAACTCGCACAAATGACACTTTTCAAGGGAACTTTTTCCCCATTAACCAGCCAAAAGACATTCCTTCGCCTAAGAATCAATTGCACGATGTTCGCGAGAAACTCGCAATGGTTCGGGAATACTCCAAAGATATGTGTAAAGGTTCGAGAAACACGAAAAAGAAAAAAACCAAAAGTAAAAAACAACTCAATATACACACGGTGCCCCAGTGTCGAGTTCCCGATGAGTCTGACACTTACCGCGAAAAAATTAACGAGAAACGATACGAAGGGCCCTACAAGGAAGTCAGAGTTTATTCGCCTCTGCGCAACATAAAAGACAGTGATCGGAAATTCGCAGAAACAGATGACAGTTCTTGGTTCGATTTAACGGATTGTAGCACGAACGTGACGCCTTATTGCTCAGGAGATGCTGATAGATCGCCTAGAATATATGAACAAGACGATGCGTTACAGATGCAAGAATTGTATGAGAAGAAAATCGCCGAATTGGTGAATTTAATTGCCGATTTGAGACAGGAAAACACCAATTTGACCATACATGTGGAGAAGTACGAGAAGGATCTAAGTTTGTATTAATTTCTTTTATGTAAATTAAATATATGGCCCCATAATATCTCGTGTTTTACACATACGAGGTGCTACCCAAAAATTCCTGGAATTTTAATGTGGCGCGCGAAAAGATGGTAGTACAGCTCTATACCGCTAGTTGGTGTGAGCTACGTCTATACTAAGGAGCATGTCATATAAGAGTGCTACCACCAGTAGTTTTCACTTATCTATGGCTACCACAGACTGACTAGATTTGAACTATATACTATACGTAACTGGAAGGGATGCAGTTCGAAAGCGTAATGATATAAATATATGCAACTCGCAATTGCGAGGGCTTGTTATCTCACTCTTACTCAGTATGATACTATGAATCTTGCGCTTTTAATTATTATTACTGTTGTAAGTTACAACACAATAATAGACTAAAAATTTATGTATGCCCTAGAAAGGTTTATTTTTTAAATATTAATGATATTTTATACCCGAAGGTACTTAACGATAAAAGGAAAAGTCCAATTTATAGTTTGTAGTACCTACTAGCGTTTATGGATGAAACTATTTAACTATAAAAAAAATTATAAAACTCATAAATTATGAAATAAAATTAATTTCGTGTATTTTTGGCTTATACTAACATCTTCTCCATGAATAAAAAACATACACCAATATACACGTTTTGGTAATGACAACTAGTTAGAAAGAAATAGTAAGCCCTTTGGTGTGCTCTTTGCACCTGCCTCAAATATGTACCGTCCGGAAACGTGGTAAGTTAACGACACCGCTGCGACATTCCTGCGTGGTAAGTTAACGAAACGTCTTCGCCGTTAACTTACCACGTTTACAGACGGTATATACTTTTAGGAGTGGCCGTTCCAGTTACGTAGTATATAGTTCAATGGCTACATTCCATGTTAAAAATTAGAGCCTTACACTCGCGCCTCTGATATTGATATGGTAGTACTAAATTCGTAAACAACCGCGATGGCGGCATTTTTAAATTACTATAATGTTTTTTCTTGTTCTAAATATGCTGTAAATACATGTTTAGATCTTTTTCGATCTCATCAGTGCGATATATCTATAAATATAGAAATCACAGACATGTACATATTTACGTACATATAAATAAAAATTAATTCTGTTAAAAAATAAATTTCAAATCTATGTAGGAAATATTTAAAATTCAACAAATATATAAAACAAATGCAATATTCTTGCAATAAAACAAAATAAACTATATACTCACAACAATAAATAAACAGAAATTCTAATAAACAGCAATATAAAATAAGCATAATTCTTCATATGCACAAAAGATTAGAAAACTTGCCAACATACTAAGAAGCTATTTTATCTTCCACAAATGCATCAAATGTCTAATTTTTCTCGAATGTCGATTCAGAGATCTATCATTAGAAGACCGACAAATGTCATCCTAAAATTTCCGAATAATTAAACTCATAGATATATTTGACAACTGCTTTTGAACCTAAGTTTGATGATTGGATTTAACCCTATATTGCATTTTGTGCCCATTCGGGAACACCATGAATTAAACATTCTAAAAACTTTATTTTCAAAGAAATAACATCGGTATGCACATTGGTCCCACTACGGAACACTATCCTTTAAATTGGGCTACTCAGCTACAGGTGGCAGCACAGTACTACGACCAAAATTATTCAAACAGATGATCATGTCAAGCAGATTTGAGGTTATCTGTTGTCAACTTTGGTTGGTGATGTTAGTTTTGTTATAAAGTCTGCTCCCGAGTTCAAAAAAATTCTGTAAGGTGTGCTACAGTATAGTAAAGGTACGTATTATTTGATTTTTGTTATATCATATATACTTACCTGTAAACATTGACACAGGTATTTGTGCCTTTTTGGGAACACTGTGCATAAAGTGAACAAAATATAAAATGGATGAAAAGTGGGAACCCATCAGTTCGAGATCTTTTTATGGAAAGACAAATGATTCTTACCAGCTTAGAGATATTCCTAGTGATAGTGAAGATTCTGTTCTAGCAGATGATGTTGAAGAAATTCAAGAACATGATTGAAAATGAGGCTAATAATCAAGAAAATTTTGACGAATTCGATTCTGAAGACGAACAACCATTGAGTACCTTAGCAAATATCCAATTTTCTTCTAAATCTAAAAGTCAGAAATTAGTGTGGAAGAAGGAAGAGACTTTCATAGAAAACGACAATGTACGGTTTTGCGGTAACACTGATTTACCAGACGAAATTTTAGAGCTTGTCACTCCTTGCGCCGTTTTCAAAACTATTCTCCACTAATGAATTTCTGAAGATGATAGTAGACATGTCAATGCTTTATTCTGTTCAAACTAATCCAAATCGCCCTTTCGTCACTACAACGGACGAAATACAAAAATTTATTGGCAGTTTACTGTGGATGTCAATAATAAAATTGCCCAGTACAAGACAGTACTGGGGCGCAGACACGCGAGTACCCCAAGTTGCTGATGTTATGCCGGTCAACCGTTTCCAAGAAATAAAAAGATACTTTCATTTCAACGACAATCAGCAAATGCAAAATAAAACTGCAAAAATTCAACCTGTTATTGATCATATTCAGTCCGTGCGCAGTAAAATACCAATGGAGGAAAACTTGTCTTGTGATGAACAAATAGTACCCTTCAAGGGTAGAATTTCATTCAAAACATACAATCTAAAGAAACCGCATAAGTGGGGTTATAAGTTGTGGGTTCTTTCTGGGGTCAGTGGTTTTTCATATGACTTTCAAATGTACACTGGACAAACAGAAGTAGCAGAAGGGGAACAAGATTTTGGTTCCTCAAGTAATGTTGTTGCTCGAATGAGTCGCCACATACCCAAGAATCTGCATCACAAATTGTACTGTGACAATTATTTTACGAGCGTTCCTTTGTTCTCCCATTTGTCACAAAATGGAATTGATTATGTAGGAACTGTGAGAACAAACAGGTTAATGGGGTGTAGCTTTCCCCCGGAAAAGACTTGGAAACAAAAAGGTAGAGGTTCTTCTGTAGAAAAAGTAACCAAATATAGAAACCAGCAAGTGAAGGCTGTACAGTGGTACGACAACAAGGTGGTCACGCTGCTATCCACTTTTGCTGGCAGTCAGCCATCACAGAAGGTTCAAAGATTCTTCAAATCTGATAAGGCTAGGAAGAATATTACCTGTCCAGACGTTGTAAAGGTGTACAACAAACACATGGGAGGGGTGGATCTTCTGGACTCCCTACTTGGTCTGTATAGAATTCGAACCAGATCCAAAAAGTGGTATCACAGATTATTTTTCCACCTGATAGATGTCGTTGTATGTAATTCATGGCTGTTGTACAGAAGAATAGCACAACGTCACAGTCGGGATCAGCCTCAGAGATATGGAGAAATGCCTCTCCTACAATTCAAGATCGAATTAGCAAAAGTGCTGACCACGATAGGGGCAAGTAATGCATCAACTAAAAAACGAGGGAGGCCAAGCAATGCTTCATTTGAGCCACAGCAGACAAAAAAGAAGTGTAAAGGAGTTCAACCCCCTTTTGAAACCAGAATTGATGGTATTGATCACTGGCCCCTACATTCCGAAAAACGCAATCGTTGCCGTCTGGAAGGTTGCAATGGAAAAAGTCGAATATATTGTGTCAAATGTAAAGTATATTTATGTTTATATGAAAAAAAGAATTGTTTCTTTGATTACCATAATGTAGAATGTAATAAATGAATACACATAATTGTCGTACAATATTAGTGACTGTGCCATGTTGGCACAATGTTCCCAAATGGGCTAAAAAAAATCAGTAGAAAATTTTTGAAAAATCAATTTAATATTTTTTTTGTTATTTTTTACGTGTAAAGGACGTTGAAAAACATTGTATAAAAAAAATTATTTTGCAAAATTAAATTTCGTGCAATATAGGGTTAACACAAGTATACCATGGAAAACTAACCTGCAAAGTTGCCAACATTTTCTTGTGAATTGAATTTACATGGCCAAAAGATTTTAACGACACAACCATCTTATCGTAAATGGTATTAACATATATGTAATACCAAACTAAGAGTGGGATAAAGAAGATTATTTGATTCACTAAATTCCTTAAACATTGTAAATGCGTGATGAAGTTCTATGTTAGCAGAAAATAAAGAAGATTCACAAACCTCACAATCGGGTAAATTAAGCTTTTATAGGAAGAATCCACATACATAAGTTTGTATAACAGTTTGATAATTTAAATCATTCTCATCATTAGTCGGAATATTTAGAGAAGAATCTTCTAATTCATTCGTATCCAATAGAATCCTAAATATAAGACATAAATGACTGCAGATTAGTTAAGATATGCCCACTATCTTCCTCATAATTGAAACCTAAATTATTTAAAATTATTTATTGTTGTTCAAAATGATCCTCGTAAACATATATTTGTTTTGAATTTGAAGAAACAAAAATACTTAAAAAACTTTTATTGGGGTTCAACCATTCCTGTTTTCTACAATCATCAGAAGGGAAAGTGAAGAAATGTTTATTTTGATAACTCGAATCAGGAAAAATATTGGAATAATATCGATTTGCGCAACCTGGAATTTTACATTTTACATACAATTTTGTGCATACTCCGAAAAGTTATTATAAAAGTAAATTTTTATGCAATATATTAAAATTCATTATTACTGCAACAATTAATAATAATGAAACTTACCCATATACTTGTTCTCTTCAAAAATAATTTGGAAACACTACGTCATTATGACTTACATTTTTATTGTATCCTCGGTACCGTGCACTGTTGCCATGTCACATACTCTTATAGTTAACCATACTTATTCATAGATTGCTTAAGTATATGAGCAACGTAGACTTTATGGTGAAAATAACGCCAAAAACTATCTCATTCTTCATACCAAAAGCTTCTTTGATGTTTGATTATAATCCTTTTAGATACACAAACTACAACGACTTAGCAACAATACTATATTTAGTGCGCTATATGAAACCGAGATAGTGTGCACATCCTGCCCGAAATTTCGTATTTGATAGAATATTCCCTGGTCTTGCTAAGTCAGTCTGTCAAATGGTACTTTGCTAGGTGGTGACAAACAGTTTTTGTGTTTATGTTTGTTGAGTTGTCTTTGAGTTATTCTGCGACAGTACAGTGTCTGATGCATGTGAAAGAGCAAGGATTGTGCATCAAATTCTGCTTAAAACTTTGTAAAACGGCAGCAGAAACTCGGAAAATGCTTAAACAAGCGTTTGGCCAGTCGCACACTCATGAGTGGTACAACCGTTTTAAAAATGGACGTGTACCGGTTGATGATGATGAGCAAAACACGCCACAAAATGTGGTAAAAGTGTGTGATGCTATCCTGCAAGATCGAAGGAGAACAATCAATGACATTTATAACATTGCCGGCTTGTCGTACGGCATTTGACAGCGTATTCTGTCCGGCGGACTCAACATACGGCGTATTGTCGCGAAGTTTGTGCCAAGCACAAACAAAAACGACACCGTGTTCATGTGTGCACAAGGCTGAAAGAAACTGCTGAAAGGAATGCAAACTTCAGCGGATATGATCCCGAAACAAAGTAGTAATCATCGCAGAGGAAGACGTCATCGTCATCACGACCGAAGAAAGCACGTCAAGTTCGAAGCAACGTCAAGTCGATGTTGATTTGCTTCTTTGACGCTGATGGCATCGTGCACAAAGCATTTCTCCCACCAAGGGGCAAGATCTGAGGAGTAGGCAGGGTAGGGTAGTACTGCCGGCTTCGTTAACCTAGAAACTGACACACAATAAGTTACTTGTGGGTTGGTGCATTCTCATGGATCCACGAATTGTTGCGTCAATTGGCAGGCCGATTGCGTCAAATAATGTTTTCTCTTAGTCGCCGAAGAACATCGCAATAAAATCGTCCATTAACTGTTTCACTTGTGACTTCTTCCTATTTCCGAAGTTGTAATGGAAGTTAAAGAGACGCCGTTTCGGGAATTTCTGAGCAGCACCTCGTATAACTAGGTTTAAAGTTATATACAAATCGATTATTTTCTCTGAAGCAACTTCGATAAATATGCATGTGGTGTTCGCGCCATCAGTCGAGCGTTTTTAGAATTTTTATGGCACCTTAAGGCTATACCGCAGTTGATGGCGTACATATTTAGTTACCATTGTTAGAGAATTTATTAAATCTACATGAAAAAATTAGTTAATAGAATTCATCATTATTCAAAAAGTTGTTAAGTAAAACAATAAAATTAATTCAATATGTCCAAGCTTCTTATATATAGAATATAATAAATAAAGTTCCGAATATTATTTAAACATCTTTAGAACTAATTCTTAGGAATGCAGGTGCCAGGGATGTTACTCACGAGTCTAACAGTCCTCAGTTAGTTGTAGTTGGCAATTTCTTAGGAAACGACACATATTTTTTAATAATAATTCATGACTTAGCATACCCGAGCAGCTTAACCCTAATTACAGGGAGCATTGACAGACCATGAATTATTATTATAGCAGAGAAGTTGCGCCATGCTTCAGAGACGGATGCTTAAAAGTTGACGCGTAAAATAAATAGAAGAAGTAAATTATAGAACGTGCTCAAATACTTATCGTTCTAGGAGTCTTCCCTGAAGTCAGAAAGGGCATAACATCTGCTAAATATTTCAATTATTAGATGTTGACACAGTTTATCAGATGGATAAATCAGGGGCGATATAACACTTATTACATAAGTTTTGGGAAAATTTTTTAACTTATTATTTAAACTAACAAAGGATAATATTATAGCACCAATTAGGTAATGAACCTTAGACATAAATATTATATTGCCTCTAGGGGCCTTCTATCTTTAATTATATGACGTTTTCTTCTTTCATCTAGCATTAATGTTTAGACGGCTTCTAAATCAAATTCTCAAGTTTTTGGAATATCCTCTGTTGCAATTGTTGCTCATTTCGAACTTCCCAACAATTGTCATATTCCTTTTTAGCCAATAAGGCCCAAAAAGTTCGATTCTAGGAACATATGGTATTCTTTGAGCTTCTACCCAGTTTAGGCATAATGCGTCGATGCAAGATCAGGTCAAAACATGTAATCATCATTAATGTGATATACATTAATGAAATTCATTAGTTTTGTCAGACAGTTGTGGATATATAATTCAGCGTCCATTGCTTGCTCTCTTACACGGCCTACATAAAGTCTAAATATTCCCAAATAGATATGACACATAAGACCAAAACTTTTTCAGAAAATTTTGCCTTTTCTTTAAATTTGATATTATCAGGGGTATTTTCAATATTATTTGTATAGAACCTATTTTCTAGGAAGTATTGTCGCGCATGACTAAATCTGAAATATTTCTCGTCCTCCATGATATTATCGTTCGATTATTAGCACGTCGTAAAGCTGGACAACAACGAGGAATTCTGGCCAATCGTGCAGCGTTATATTTGGGATATTTCTTACATTGTCTATACTTTAAACCATTTCGTGCTAAATATCGAAAAATTGTAGCGTTTGAAACGTTAAAACGGTAAGAAATTTTTCGGGTAGACGCGCCAATGGTATTTTTGGCACATTCGGATAATCTATTGACTTGTACTCCAGTTACCTTGCGTGGACAGCCTACAGTATTGCTTGTTTGCATTCTAAAATTGTACGATATATAGTGCTTTTTTATGTTAATGTTAACTATATCTCGTTTGGGCAGCTGATCACCCAGGTTGTAAATGGACTTACGAATATTTAGTTTGTACAACATTATAGAACTGATAGACATTAATATAAAATGTCTAATAAATTAACAAAACACTGATCAACAAATTTCTTCATGACTGACTCGATCTATTACATTTACGTACTATACTACAGAGAGCATTAATATTTTTCCCAAAACTTATGTAATAGGTGTTCTCTGTAATAATATTACACAAGAGTATAAGCAGACATAAGTTGAGACAACACACCACGGCAATGTACCCAACGTACAATATTACAATTAATGTAGTCAAACAAACGTTACCTTTGTCAGTTGTCGGATGGGTGACTAGTTACAAAATGATACTGCAGCTCGGTTCATTCAGCTCATCAACACCAAAAGCTAAAAAAGAGAGGGATAACAGAATAAAGAAAGAAATACATTATTAAGACATACGAGGAGGTATTTATATCTAGTTAGCCAAGGCCAATTTTCTCGAATAAAACAAAATCCTATTATAATGGCAAGAAATAATGACATTTTAAAAGTGTCACTGTAAAATCTTACGTCAACAAGTTGAATGTAATGTCGAATGTAAAGGTGAAAATCAAATACTTGTATTTGAAGAGGTTAAGTGATAAAGAAATTTACGAAAATATGCTTAACATACTTGGCGATCAATACCCATCATATACAACTGTCAAAAATTGGATTGCATCATTCAAAAGGGGAAAACTTTCCGTTGAAGATGAGAAGTGACCAGGAAGACCGATTTCGGTGTCCATCCCCGAAAATATTGACACAGTTCAAGATATGATATTATCAAACCGTAGAATTGGGCTGAAACATAGCTGAGGCACTAAAGATTTCATATAAACGCGTCCATCATATAGTTCATGTCGATTTAGATATGAAAATAATTGCTGCAAAATGGATTCCTAAATGCTTGAACACCGAACATAAACGAGCAAGAGTGAAAGCATCACGGTCAATATGTGCCCGTTTGAAGGAGACCCAGATTTATTGAACCGTCTTGTGACTATGGATGAAACATGGATCCATTTTTACAACCTAGAAACAAAACAGCAATCGACGGAATGCAAGCATCATGGTTCTGCAAGGGCTAAGAAGTTTCGAGTTCAAAAATCCCCTGGAAAAGTTCTTGCTTCAGTTTCTTGGGATATCTGTTGAATAATTATGACCGATTACCTAAAAAAGGATCTGACCATCACTGGAGACACTTGTTCTAAATTACTAACGACCCTGAGAGAGAAAATTAAGGAAACAAGACGTCGCATGTTAACGAATTTATTATTGCAGGTTGTTATTGCAGGACAATGCCGCTGCACAGAAATCACGCATTACCATGGGCATGAATACAATTCGGGATTTAGAGTTCGAATTACTGGAACACCCACTCTATTCCACAGATTTAGCCACCTCAGACTATTATCTGTTCCCTCGATTGAAAAAAAGTTTAAAAGGACGTCAATTTTTGTGTAACGAAGAGGTAATAGAATCTGTAGAGGGCTGGTTTGCAGACCTAGAAGAATATTTTTTTAGAAGGGTTAAAGGCATTGCAGGATCGCTGTATAAATGTATTAATTTAAGAGGAGACCATGTTGAATAATAAAATATTCTAGGATTCTGTAAAGAGAATGTTGGCTGGGAAAATGAATGTGAGTCAGTTTTTTCTTGATCAGTCGCCCTCGAAAAGTAGAAAAATACTGAGAAATAGAAATTTGACAGAGGGGATGATTCAGTATTATTGGTAAAGAACAAATATATATTACGTTACCAAAAAAATAAACATGATCACTAGCAAATAATAACAACCAAAATAATGTACATGGCCACTAAGATGCTGAAATTTCTAACTTCCAGAATGTCTAATGATATATTAAACAAGGTTACGTATCCACGTACTCATCACAAAATTTTAAGGTAAACCTAAATCCAGTATTGATATTTTCATTAAATAGTTTTTTAACGTACATTTGTCATAAATAGAATATGAATCAGCAAAGCAGTTATTCATTTTACTAAAGTGATTTAACTGATTTATTTTATCATTTGACAGATAATATTTTGCAAAAAAATTATTTAAAAAATAATACTTGCATGCTAGACAAATGTAATAATTTATTACATTTTTTCGTTTTATGTTTTATTACTAATGAAACATAAAACGAAAAAATCTAGAAATAATAATGACAATAATAATAATAATAGCTTTTATTGTCTAACAGATTTCAAATTATCCAAATAAAAATTCAAAATACAAAACTAAAAAACATTATCCTTATTAACTACAAATTAAGAAAAAGAATACAATTCAAACAATAAAATAAGAAATTGTTGTAATTAACATAAAGATACACCTAAAAATAGAGTATTATAGGGTATATTAAAACACAAGTTTCATAAGGGGCACGAATTCAGTTTAGAAAACGAGCTGCGATAGCGACAAGTTTTCTAAAGTACAAGTGCGACAAAAGGCCTTATGAAACGAGTTTTATACTATTTTTTCAATTTTGCATTTTTTACATTAATAAATTGAATTATTTAATTTGAAAGTCTCAACTTTAAATTGTTTCAATAGTAGACTAAGAATATATCAATACCCCCTCGTAGTCCTGATGCGGCTTTAAGTGACTATTATTTATTTTCCTATTTAAAAAAGATCGTTCCCTAACACCGTTTTCATGGCGAGATTGAGTTGCAAACTGCTCTAATACATTTTGAGGGAAAACATGAGATTATTTTTAAAAGGGTGTAGAATTATTAATTAGTCATTGTAATAAATGCATTGAAATTAGTGAAAATTATAAATAATTTACTAAATAAAACACTTGGTATATTTGTTTCACAAAATGTATTTAAAATATATCTGACATATGTTTCGACTTATACAGTCATTCTCAAAGAGTCATGTAAACTAAGTGAAAAGAATACTCCTACCAATATTTATGGCTTATTTTTTAAAAGTTTTATTACAGCATCGATTGTGGGGGTATTTGAAAAATCCAATTGCGTGTTTGTGACCTGTCTGTTGAGATTTATGGCTTTTTTTATTTCTAAAATTTCTAAGAAGTCAAGCCTTTTACCCTTATTACAAGAGTGTAAAAGTTTGAAATTATTAGCATTAAACAGATGAGAATTTTGAATACAGTGTTCCGCGAATCCCGTGGTCATATTGCCATGTAGAATAGAACTTCTGTGCTCTTTGATACGTTCTTTTATAGAGCGTCCTGATTGGCCAATGTATACCGCGTCACAATCACTGCAAGTTAATTCATACACCCCTGACTTATCACGCAATTCTGTTTTTCGTTTATTGTTAACTAGAATATTTCCTAAATTGCATTTATTTACTAGGATGACATTTAAACCTAATTTATTTAGTTTATTAGAAACTTTATTGCTAACCCCAGGTATATAGTTTAGGGTATGAAACACTTTGTTAGTTTTTGTGTATGTATGTCCGGAGTAAAAATTATTCATAAGGAAAGCGCGTTGTTTTCTGTAAATCATGACTGTATAAGTCGAAACATATGTCAGATATATTTTAAATACATTTTGTGAAACAAATATACCAAGTGTTTTATATAGTAAATTATTAATCATGTTTCACCAAGAGCCAACCGTGAATTCTATACATTATATGAAAATTATAAAAATTAATTTTTCTTATATTTTCTAAATCAAGCCCAGAAACATGCTTACCTCGTAAGTTGTAAACAAGAATAAACATCGAGTTTCAGAATAGGTAGTAAGCATTTTAAATTTTGTACAAATAGTTTTTCTTTCAATAGAAAATGCCCAAACAAACAGTAATTTAAACAATTTGGCCCATGAAGTGGATGCCTTGAAGAGTCAATTGCAGGTATAACATAAAATAAAAATATTTTCAGCACACAGACTTACGTAAGTTTTCTTCTAATATTTACTGCTTACAGGAATTAATTAACATAAAGTTAAATTTACAAAATAGTCATTTTGGTGTTTCGTCCGAATGGCAAAGTACAATCTCAAATTTACACAAGAAATTAGCGTTGTTACAAAGGAAAAATAGTGAATTAAAAACCGAGAATACGGATTTGACGAAGAAACTAGAAGAACAAGAAACAGATAAGCGTAAGGTGCATATTATAATATTTTAAACGTGTTAAAATGCTAAAACGTTAAACCATTACACGAATCAATTTTTTCGGAGTTATATATACAGTCTGGTCATAAAGTTTGGAACCAAGCTTATAACCGCATTATTTTAAATTTTTAGGAAAAACGCTCGGACAGGTAAATTTTCTTTTTTAAAACGCCATCTTTTGACATACAATTGTTTTCTATGACGTCATTGGTTTTCGAGTGATGACATTATCAACACTTTCTTTAAATGGCAACCATATTATTTTTTTCTCGTTTTTTGGTAGATCTTTATATCCACCAAATAGTGATATAAAACAATTGGTATGTTGCATCACAATTTTTTGGAAAAAATGATATAAATTTAGAAAAAAATATGAAAATTTTATTTTTGTACAAAATTAAAATTAAATTAAAAAAATACATCTGAACTTAAATTTATTGTAACAGTTAACGTAAATTTTCAAAATGGACCCCACCAACCAACTGACACTGTCCCAGCCGAGTGTAAACACTTCGTATACTCGCCTCAATTATGTCTGGGGATATTTGTGTAAGTTCTACGCGAATTCGTTCTTTTAAATCTTCTAAATTGTTCGGTTTGTTAAAATACACTTTCGATTTCAAATAACCCCGCAAAAAAAAGTCTAACGGAGTCAGGTCAGGAGAACGAGGTGGCCATTCTATGGCGCCTCTCCGTCCAATCCATTTATTGGGAAATATTTCGTCAAGATAGTGGCGAACCTCTACACCATAATGGAGAGGCGCCCCATCTTGTTGAAACCAAATATTTGGATGGGGTACATCACCATCCTCATGATTTGGGAAAATAACAGCGAGCGCTGGAACCAGTTCAAATCTTAAAATTCTAAATATTGCACAGCAGTCAAATTTCCTTCAAAAAATATGGTCCTAAAATGCGTCGTCCAATCATTCCAACCCATACGTTAACTTTTCCTCTGCGCTGAGTATGACACGCTTGAGTCCAATGCGGATTGTTCTGCGACCAATATCTGCAATTATGGCGGTGAACAGATCCATTTAGGCAGAACGTAGCTTCATCTGAGAAGACGATGTTTTCCAAGAAATTTGGGTTTTGGTCACAACGTAACATTACGTCTTCACAGAACTGCAGTCGACGATCTTCGTCATCCTCATGTAATTCCTGTACAAGTTGTACTTTGTAAGGACGATAGTGTTCTTTTTTAAATAAGTTGACGACAAATGAGTGAGCCACCTGCTTGGCTAACGCAAGTTGTCTGGTGGAAACATGATGCCTTTCTTCTGCTTCTAGAAGCACATTTAATTTCACATCTTCTCCTACTTGAGGTCTACCTTGCCGTGGTCGATCTTTTACGGATCCAGTTTCGGTAAAATTTCCAACTAGTTTTGTCACCGTAGACCTGGTAATTGGAGGTCTATCAGGGTGTTCATGGTTAAACAAATCGCATGCTTCTGCATGCGTTCTTTGTCTGTCCCCATACCCAACCATAATTAAAATTTCGATTCTTTCTCGCTCAGATAAATGTGCCATTTTTTATATTAGCGAAAATGAACAATTTTTACGCAATATCTCAAAAATTTAACGTCAAAAATAGAAGTAAATAATTCAACAATGTTGTCGCCATAGAAACAATTTCAAACTAAAATTTTTGTACATAAATTGTATAAAAAGAAGCAAGAATGTCATAAAGAAATATCTTGCAAAAAAGTGCGTGTTTTTGTTTTTGTAAATTTTATGCATAGTAACATGAGTACATGTGCTTTTGACGATCCGGTTTGTTCAAGAAGAATATCTAAGTCCTCACACAAGACAGAAGTGTGAAAAAAACTTACTACATATTTCAGTAAATTTTGTAAGCTTAATTAGTTTTTGAAATCTTCAATTTTTGGGCGATAATTTTAATTAAGAAATGGTCTGCCACATCATGTCAATTTTTTAAATAAATTAAACTTCTTTGGCCCTTTTTTGTGAAACTATTTAATGTTAAATAAGATTTTTTAATAAGTAATTGGCCGATTGGGAAGACGAATTTCTTTTGACCTGGAGCGAATAACGCAGATTACTATTGATCGCAAAGCATTTACACTCGGCTGGGACAGTGTCAGTTGGTTGGTGGGGTCCATTTTTAAAATTTACGTTAACTGTTACAATAAATTTAAGTTCAGATTTTTTTTTTATTTAATTTTAATTTTGTATAAAAATAAAATTTTCGTATTTTTTTCTAAATTTATTTCATTTTTTCCAAAAAATTGTGATGCAACATACCAATTGTTTTATATCACTATTTAGTGAATATAAAGATCTATCAAAAACGAGAAAAAAATAATATGGTTGCCATTTAAAGAAAGTGTTGATAACGTCATCACTCGAAAACCAATGACGTCATAGAAAAAAATTGTATGTCAAAAGATGGCGTTTTAAAAAAGAAAATTTACCTGTTCGAGCGTTTTTCGAAAAAATGTAAAATAATGCGGTTATAAGCTTGGTTCCAAACTTTATGACCACACTGTATAACAAGTGTTCATTTGAAAAGTCAATCTAGTAGCATGTGATTTACTGAGAACATTTTGAAGCATGTCGTAAATTAAAATTTACTACTTAACCTATGAAGTCGTATATTTTGACAATTTCATACATACAAATAAATAACAAATAATAGGTTTTTATTGAAAACTATAAGAAATGTTGAAAATTTTGTCCTTCAAGATCAATGCACTTTAAAATCCTCCGTTCAAAATTTCAGATGATATTCTGCAACATTACTGGATTGTTATTAATTTCCATGCATTTCTGTTCGATTCTCTGTAGCATATTATTCAAATTCAATATAGGTGTTCGAAATATGTTATTGTTTAGATAAGGCCGCAAAAAGAAGTCGCAAGGTGTTAAATCGCATGAACGTGCAGGGCCAGGCAATTTCAGTATTTCGACTAATTATACGCTCATCAAAAAATTCTCTTAAATAATCCAAAGATTCTGCAGTACAGTGACAAGGTGCTCCGTCTTGTTGGAAATATGCATTTTGAAGTTCATCATCATGCAACTGATTGACAAATGGTTGTAAAATTTCTGTACGGTACCTTTGAGCAGTTAACGTTCCCTGAAAAAATATTGGTCCAATGATTCGCCTTTAGCTTATCGCTGCCCAAACAGCAATTTTCTCTGGATGTAGCGATTCTTCATTAATTACATGTGGATTTTCACTACTCGAAATTTATTTAAACCAAAATCGACGCACGATTATTTTATGCACTAACTGATATTTGTGATTGACATTATCAAATGTCATTTGGATTTACGTTTACGGAAACAACAAACACATACTAATTCATTTGCGTCTTATTCTATCAAAATTTCAAAGTAACCCTAGATTGACTTTTCAAATGAACACTTGTTATATATATAATCTAAATTCCCTTCTACCATATAATGGTGTCGGGATGATCTGTATTTTTATTCTAGGCGTCTAATCCTTTTCTTTCTTCTGTTGCTTCTGTCCATGTTTTTTCCTTTGTCTCCAGTATTTTAGCCAAATGTTAGTATGGGTCTAAATATCGCTTTAAATATTTTCATTTTTGTGTCTCGCGAAATTTCTATTTCTTGTTCATCATATAATGGAGCTTTAACGTTTTCTCTATTCTATGGTTTATTTCTACTTCTTGTGTTTCCTTTTCGTCTATTGGCACTCCAAGATATTGGAAACCTGCTCTATTTTTACCCCGTCGATTTCTATATTTATGTTTTTGGTGCATCTCCTATCGTCATCACTTTTGTTTTATTTCTGTTTATTCTCATTCATGCGAAAACTCCCTCCGAGATATCTACTCTTTGTAGTTGTAAGTGTCCAACATTTCTTTATTATTTCATCGAAAAGCGTTGAGCATAAACAGCCTCTTTGTCTCAGACCGTTTTGAGTTGTAAATGTTTCAGATTCTATATTATTATTTATGATAGTGTTAACGTTGTTACTGTAAAGTTTTCGTATCAATCTTTTTTAACACTTGCTCCTCTTTCTTTCAAAATATTTAATACTTTTTCCCTCGATGTTTTGTCGAACGCTTTCTCCAGGTCTATGAACGCTAGAAATACGGTTTTTTCTCACACATGGCTTTCTGGGTTATCTGTTTCGACGTGAAAACGTGATCTTGCGCACTTCTCCCTTTTCCGAATCCACTTTGCGCCTCATTTAATGTGCTCTCCACTATATTTCTAATTCTTCCATCTAGAATTTTCTCGAATATCTTCATGGCTGTACTCAGTAGTGTTATGCCCCTGTAGTTGTTACAGTCTCTCCTGTCTTCTTTTTTATATATTGGTACTATTGAGGCCCGGTGCCAGTTTTCTGGGAAGTTCCCTTCTTTCCATATTTTATTATGAATTTTCAAGAACAACTCCCTTCCTATTTCTCCCATGCTTTTGATCATCTCTGTTGTTATCTTGTCATATCCTGGTGCTTTTCCGTTCTTTAATTTTCGTATTACCTCTTCCAATTCTTGCATAGTTATCTCATCTTCTAGATTTTCTTCCACTTTTTCTTCATGTTCCAAATTAAGATCCTTCTCCGTTTGCTCAGTCAGAAGTTCTTGAAAATATTCTTTCCATCAGTTGATTATATCTTTAGGTTCTGTCAACATATTTCCGTTTTTGCTTTTGATATACCTTGTTTCTTGTATTTTTTGTTCTCTTATCGATTTTAGTGCTCCATAAAATAGTTTTTGATTTTCCTTGCTATTTTTTTCTATTTCTTCCCCAAACTTTTTCCATGTGTCCTTCTTTGCCGTTATTACTAATTCTTTTACTTATTTCGTTCTTTTTTATATGTGTCGTAATTGTCTGTTGTCCTGTGTGATAGATATTTTTTTCATGCCTCCTTCTTTGTTTTTATTTGTATTCGGATATATTTTGTCACATCCTTTGCTGAGGCTTTCATCGTAATAGGTTCGATTGCGGAGTTACATGAAACAAATTACGGCAACAATATTTTTTTAAAGTGGTCGTGAAAAATGAGATTTGCCATTTCAGATTTTTAAATAGTCCCAGAAAATATTATTTCCATCACAACAATCACCGTTTTAACTTTTTTATTGTTTAAATTATAATTAAATTAATTGTTTACCTACTGAAATTTAAAAACCAAAATTTATAACAACCTATATGTAGACATAACCCAAATAGAGAAGTACATATTACGTCGCATGCGCAGTAGCGTGCCAAGCTGTTGTTACACAGCAATAATAAGTTACACCGCAATAATAAATAACGTTTGATCAAAAAGTCTTTGGATCGCGGTAGCCATCTATAGAATTATTTACTGTATTTCTTTACTTTGAAGTACACATAAGTCACAAATAAAATAGATTTTAGGTTATGGTAATTAGTTACATTTTATGTATATTTTTATAACAGTTATAGAGAATACAAAAGGTGTTTATTAATAAACAACGCTTTAATAACTAATACAAAAATCAAGTTCATTACAGGTAAGAAAAGTACTCTAACAATGAAACAATAACATTCAGATAGGTACACTTTTACAATAAAAAATTATATAAAAAGTTGAAAATGTCTTCCTTGATCTTGAATACACAGTGTTAACATGTCGGAAAAACTTTAATTAAAAAATCAGGTGTTACTAAGGACAGTTTTCAACAATACGTTCTTGTAATTCGTCTAAAGTGTGAACTGAAGTTTTCAAAATCGTATTCTTAAACAATGGGAATAAGAAATAATCTAAAGGACTCAAATCACAAGACCTAGGTGGGTAACGACCGTCTGATATTAACCTTTCGTCATAAAATTGACCTAAATATTTCAGGGTTACTCGAGCAACATGCGGTCTCGCATGATCTTGCTGAAAATATCCATTATATAGCTCATCATCGTGCAATGGATAGATGAAAGGCTCAATTATTTGATTTATATATCTTTCAGCGGTTATGGTTGAAAAAATATTATCCCTATTATTCGGCTACATTGCAACCCAAACACCAATCTTAGGACTACGTAAAGGAGCCTCATGATGAAAATTAGCATTATTCTCGTTCCACATACCAATAACGGCAGAATACCAATAAAGGCAGAATCGATTCAATTTTTACCAATAACTTGTTTATTAACGTATCCAGATGGGTAAAAATAAGATTCGTATGTAACAAAATGTTAAGTCAAGGATTCTGGTAGCAGTAACTCCTGATACATCCGCATTTTATAAGGAAACATGTTCAAGTCATGTTTAACAATGGTTTGACACGTCCCATAACTTAAATTGGTTTCTTGTTTTAATCTACGCAAGAATAAGGTAGGTTCTTCCAGCATGCGTTGCCTAACCTGATCAATAACATCATCATTTCAAACTCTTCTTCCAGATCGAACACTATCACTGATATTACCAGTTTCTTCAAATTTGTCCACAACTTCTTGAAGTTGCCGAAAAAAATCTTGTTAGATTATGGCGAAGTTGGGAAATCTTTCACGGAACTCATTCAAACATAAACGCGGCGAATAAACTAAATTACCATTTTCTCTAAGATTTACATTACTGTAGTATGATTTAATAACAAAAATTCCATGTTCTGTTTGAAACATTTTGAATTATGATCAGCCGACTTGAAAGTTGTCAAATAAATGTCAAAACTAATTGAATAATTTCATAGATATCTCGTAAATTCCACGGCAATAGTGATCCAAAGACTTTTCGATTATACGTTAGTTTATCATAATGTTCACATTAAACAAAATAAGGGTTGTCTTTCACACTTTTATAACATCAAACTTTGTTTTATTTTTCCGCGCATAAAATGCGTTCAAAGCGTTCAAATATCTCGCTACAAGTGACATAATATGTACTTCTCTATTTCGGTTAACAATTTATTAAACTTGTCACTTGTATATAATTACTCGAATTATTTCTTTTTTTTTATATCGTTGCCCATCTACCACACTCAAACTGCCACTTATACCAAGTTTCTCTAAATAAAATTACATTTCTTAACAAAATCTATTCCTAAGTACTCTATATATCCTTGCAACATTGCACACGAGAAGTAGTACCACAAATGTTGGTAATGTTCCATTAGCTTGCTGAATAGTGTATACCTTTATTGCTCAAAGTAATGACATGCTAAAATCAGGTGATTTAAATCAACCTGCACCTTCGTAACCACATGTACAGGAAGATGAGCTAGCTATTTTTGATCTGTGTAAATGCGCATGAAAGTTACCGAATTTCATTCTCGCTATAGTAGAAAACGCAAATCGTGAGACCATAATACCACTGTGCCAACGTGTGTGATAGATAGAAGGATTAATTCTAGCATATTGGGTCTTTTGATTATAAGACGCTTGCTATCTATATTAGTAATCAGGTTGCATTGCGTGATTACACAGTATCGACTTTTACAATAATAATAATAATTAGATTGCCCAAAAGAAAAATACAAAATGGTCAATAAATCAAACATTATAATGATAATACATGAAAAAAATTAAAAAAACTAAAATAAACTGTAATATTTCAAGAAACAATCACTCAGAAAAATACGTCCACGCCTGGCCGAATGCAGTAAATGAGCCTCCAGAAGTAAGTTCGTCCTAGGCGTAGCTATGATGATTGCTTCAGTTAACGTCGTTGTTAACGTTGGCGTCAATCGTGATACACGGAAGTTAACCTGAGGGTTAACGAGGGTGAATCAATTTCACAAATAATTATATTTATCATAAAATTAGACCTAAGTATTTGAATTGAACCTCTCGCTAAAAAGCGAGTTAAGAAGTAAGTGTAATAATCTAAACTTTGTTCAGAATAAACTCCAACGATTTGAAGGATAAATACTTTAGAATTTTTTTTTTGTTGACTCCTTTTAATTTCATTATAATATATGTATCATATACCGCCTGATTCTGAGCAAACGCAACGATCCAAACGTATGAATATTTCTCCCGCTTCGAATACAATTCCCCTGAACGCGTTTAGCCAATTACAAACCAGTCTGTCGCGCAACCATTTAACAACTAATGTCACAAATTAGTGTCACCACTGTCACCCTATACGGAGTCTCTTAAGCGTTTGAATAGTGAAAATAAGAAAATAAGAAAAGAAAATAGACATTACTGGTTCTGTACAAAATTTAAAACAATTATTCCCAAATCGCAGAGTTCCTAATGATACGTTCATTTTAGTATGCGCTGCAATAGAACTAAATTCAAATTTGACAGTTAGCGATATTTCCAACGATTTAGGCATATGCTGCTCTTCCGTTAACCGCATACTAAAATTAAATGGTTTTCGTAATTATAAATATTCCAAACATCATCAATTATTTTACGGTGATGAGTTTAAACGGATGAAATTCCGTTATTATATAATTAATTTCTCATTATGAACAATTTATTTTATTATCTGTAAGAGTAAATTTTTTTTTACAGTAACTAGAATTTAATTTAGTTTTTATTTATTTCTGAAGTTTATTTAGTTTACTATGAACAGTTTTTGTGACCTTTATTATTAAAATTTAATTTATTAAATCTCTTGATGCCTTATTTGCAATTTTCTTAACCGCTTATTAATAATTTCATTACGCTTTGTAGAATAACGTATTGCAATTTACTCATTACCATAACACAGGACTAAACAATTTATAGTCCTTTAATAGTAATTTAGTAATCAGATAATTTTTCTTACGCGGCTCCATAATACCGTGATATCATAAAGTTTCTAGGACGAAGATGGCTTTGTAATATAAATTGTATGTCTGAACTTAAGTTAGGAACTATAACTCTGTTTTGTAAATTATTTTGACAGTGACATTATCTGTCATCCATTAATGTGTTAGAATTGCTGAAAGCAAGTTTGAACGTCGAGTTTGAAACATAGCACATTCGAGTAAATTCAAATATGGTTTACAATATAGTGCAAAAAGCGTACTTGATTGAAGCCTATTTTCGGAGTGGAGTGCGAATTGATGCAATTTGGGTGTACAGTCAACGTGCATGTTTGGATGATTTTAGAGAGCACTTTCCAGAGTTAGCTGTAATTGTAAGATTTTTATAATTGCCTTTCCAATTGTGTTGGTGTGTTTCGTGAGACTGGTTCTGTGGGTCATAAATCACGTACTGGTAGACCAACTGTTCGTTCGGAACAAGTTATAAATGATGTTCGTCAACGTATGGTAAATGAACCCACAAAACCTTTGAAACGCCTTTCTCAAGAGATTGGACTTTCTTATGGAACATGTCAGAAAATTGTAAAGAAAAACTTACACATGCATCCGTATAAGATGCAATCACATCAGGCTATTTTGCCGGTAGACTACCCTAGACGTCGTGCGTACTGCCAGTAGTTTGCAAATAACTTAATAGAAGATGATAACCTGCTAAATTTGTCATTTTTCTCTGATGAAGCATGGTTTCATCTTTCGGGGTATGTCAATTCCCAAAATACTCGAATGTGGAGTAGTGAAAATCCTCATATTTTTATTGAATCGTTTCTCCATAATGCGAAACTTGGTGTTTGGCTAGCAGTTTCTCGCCGCAGAGTTGTTGGCCCTATTTTTTTTAATTTCACAATTAATGCTGAGAGGTATAGAAACATTCTGAATGGATTTATTGAACAGTTGCATGATGATGAATTGCAATATGGATACTTTCAACAAGATGGCGCAACGGCACACACAACACGAGAAAATATTGCTTTTCTTCGTGAGTTTTTTGACGATCGGATCATAAGTTTACATACGGAAGTTGAGTTTCCACCACGATCACCTTGTTTGACAATTATGGACTTTTTCGTGTTTCCTCACCTAAAGAATAGAATATTTAAAACTCCTGTTCCTAATTTGCAAGATATGCAACAAAGAATTATTGACGAATGTGCATTAATAACGCCCGCAATGCTGCAAAATGCCTTTAACAGCATGAAAAGGCGTGTCACATTGGGAATTGAAAATAACGGACAACAATTTCAACTTTTGCTTTAATTTTGCCTTTTTTTATTAATAAAATTTTGAATACAAGCTGAGCTTGATGTTTTATTGTATCTTTATTAAATCAAATGACATATTTATTGATGTCACGATGACACTATCAAAATAATTTTCAAAAATTAAGGTTAAGTTACCAGTATGATAATATGGATAAAGTTCAGACATATATTTTCTATTTCAATGCCATCTTGGACCCAGAAACTTTATGATATCCCGGTATGTAAGTATGTATGATATATGACATTGATGTTGACACGCCTACAGCATTCAGGGGAATTGTATTCGAAGCGGGAGAAATATTCATACATTCGGATCGTTGCGTTTGCTCAGAATTAGGCGGTATAGGGTAGTAGACTACCACGAAATACTTTAATTTACTACTAGAACATAAAGAAGCGAATTAATGGAAGCGACGTTTGTTGAATCTTTACAAGTACAAGCTCGTATAATAAATCCTCTAGTGCGTTAAGTGGATGCAATAATGAACGAAATTGATCTAAGAAGCTAAACTTCTCATCGTAAACGATTCATAAATCCTTGGAGAGCAATGTTGTTAATAGAATAATTGTAATCAACTCTAGTCGACCTATTTTAACCACAGCCTATTCTTCGAGTGCTACTCATCAATATAACGTTAATATTCCCTTAAAGAATATCATCATCCTGTGTATTCTCTATAACATTATATATTTTTTAAGTCATTAGTAGACTGCAGAACAGACGCTATCCTCTAATGAGTCATGCAGGCCCAGAGACAGAGTCGGTTTCGCTTAAATAATAAGATTGATGCAATATTCGCTCGTGGCCCTGATTTTAATCTCCTGGTTTTGTAGTAATGCTCAAAATACGGAAATCGATAGATATCTTAAATTCAAATATTATTGGTATGCCCCACACACTAGCTCTAATGTTGAGCGAAGTTTTTGTATATTTAAAGACATACTGTCTAATAAAAGAACGCACTTTACAGAACAAAGTTTAAAATATATTGTAATAATTAATGTGAATAAAAAATGTTTACTGTGGTGTGCATTCAGTTGAATTATAGGTGATATAAGTAATTTCAAGTTTATACTTTTTCAATATTTTGAATTTTTTCACTGTATAAAGTAAATACATTTTGTATATATATATATCTGGAATTAATTTCAATTCAAGTTAATTTAAATTCATTTAACTTCAGTGTTTTATTTATTTTCGTAAAAATAAATTTCCGTATATACATTTCATTGCCTTTATTACGACTCTGGCGAAATATATTTCACAACTCCGTCTGTTTGCATTAAAAGACGCACAGACAGACAACTTTTATCAATACCATCGCGCTATAACATTCATATATACATGTTAAATTGATCGATTATACATTGTCGACACCTATGAATCGCACTCGATACGGGATAGCGCCGATTCTGCAGTCTAGTCATCAGCATAAGCCTACACTGCCCAGTTGATTGAAGTCACTAAATCATTTTAAATACATTAACAACAAGGGTCCCAAATTAGACCTTTGAGTACATCAGAGGTTGAGATATATGCTTTCGGCTTCAAACTGTTAAAACAGACATAATTGGGTCTATTTTGAAGATAAAAATGCATTAGCAACAATGAGGACTTACTAAAACCAAATGAGCTTATTTTATACAAAAGTATAATATCAACCATTGTGCCAAATCGATATAGATAACATTAACTTTCTTTCAATTGCTTCACACAAATCTTTGGACAAAGCTGAAAGATTAGTAATTGTTGATCTTTTACGCATAAATCCATGCTAATTACTTGACAAATATTCATTCATAAAGGTCGCGAAAACTTTCGCAAAATTGGACAAGATTGTTATTGGCCTATAGTTATGCACATCAACTGTAGTATCTTTCTCGGTATAAGGCAAACACTAGCAATTTTCCAAGTACCTGGAAAAGCGGATGTTCTTAAATATAATCATTTTACATAATGATTCTACAAATAGCGAGGTACAATACCTTAGAATGAAACAAGGTATCATGACATGTCCAGAAGTAGTACAATGTCTCATTTTCATTAGATACCAGACCTCGCTCTCCTCGATTCTGAATATAGTTAGAAGACTTTTATTAGAGAAACACTCTTTTCTGTAACGGATAAATATTTATTTTATTTTATTAGTCGCAAATAATACGAGGAATGTTTTCAAAGTTCTAGGAATTACAGTCCTGCTGAATAATACAGGGCAAATGACTAATACTTTCACATACAGACAAATTGACAGGTTGTCGAATGTTAGTCGATGCTGATCTATATGTTTTAACAGTTTAGCAAATACATAAGTTTTTCGAAGTGTTAATTTAACCAGTATCAAAGATGCTGAAAATTCTGAAAGATTCGTTATTTTCTTACTACTGAACAATTTGGGTTAAAACATTCCAAATCATTCAAAGATTACAAGGAGTACTTAGCAACTCTGCAGAATTGAAAAGAACCATTTATTGTTGGGTCGATCAACTTAAAGCTGTTGGAACATTCTTAGAAGGTGATTTCCGTGGCGAACGGCCTAAAACTACAATAAAAAACGCTAACATTGCTATCATGGAGAACCTATTGAAGAACACCGAACGAATAACTATTCGTGAGGCTAGTGCAAGTAACAATACACAGCAAGTTAATAATATTCTGCACGACCGTCTGGGACTGAGGATGATTTCACCTTGTGAAGTATCTTAGTTGTTGGAACCAGAACAGATTTGCATAGATTTCACACTTGTCAACTTTAAGAGCTGTTAGGTAGTTACGACGACTTATTTTGGCAACGAACGTTGTAACAACTCATAACATATGAATTACCTACCTTAACTAAGAAACAAAGTCAAGCAAAGTATCATTAGGGGAAGTTTTTATTCTTTTATGTACACCGATGTTAGTTTGTAACGTGTTCTAGTAAGTACCTGATGAAACCACTGTACTGGCGAACATTGGCGAACATGTAACATAGTTTACAACAACAACAAGTTTACGCGTCAAGTATCTTCGGCGCCGTCGTGCGAAATACTGATAGGCGCCTTTACCCTATATGTATTGAACCAAAATTTCAAGTACACTCTTTGAAGTAACAATAAAATTATTGCTGTCAATGCTAAAATAATTGTAATAATTGTTTTATGTAAATTTGTTGATTTGTTGTAAACTTTCATAAAATGTTTTTAATATTTTTAAAATTTAACTTATCGCAAGTGGCCGTAGGCGCCTTTAAGGCCTTGGCGCCGTTGTGCGCTGCACGACCTTGCCCATATGGACGGCGCGTCACTGATAGTTTATGATAAATTCTTGCGATAGTTCCTCCCAAACTTCAAGAAAGGCATCCAATAGTTGCTGTTTATTGTGAAATTGCATGTTCTTTTAGATATTTCTAACCATTAAACACCATACATTATGAGTCGGATTCATATCCGCGCTACAACATGGAAAATTCAAGACCTGAATATTGTTGATGCGGAACCATTCCATAGTAGTATTAGCTACATGGACTGGGCAGTTATCTTGTTGAAAAATGAAATATAATACGGGGTATAACTTCGTAACCGAAGGTAGCATAATGTTTTCCATAATGTTAACTTATAGAACACTATTTAATGTTCCCTCATTGTTTCACGAGGCACCCAGCCCACATGCTGACATATTCACAGAGAAACGGGGTTTTGCTCTAATAGCATTAACGTACGTACTATTATATCTTGCGCGTCTTGACCTATAGGTACACTTTAATTCGTCCGTTATACCGTATGTCCCGGGATTGAGTTTACAAGAGGAAAAAAAAAATTATTTTTGATTTTACTAAAAAATGCTAAAGGAATTAAATTTTATGCTTGATTTCAAATGACCAAATCTGTAATTAGAATTTCAATACCACTTACGTATGTTTCAAAAATTTTGTTTTAATTTTTTTCATCGCATTTCATATTTTATGTTTGTGGTTGAAGGCTTTGACTTGAAAACGTCAAACACTAATTTATGTGTCAAAAATAACTTCAAATTATAATTCTGTAATTTTTTTATGCAGATGTTAACGTTATCACAAAAAATATATTTAATACAATGTTATGGTATTGGGGAAAAGAGCTACCGTCGCGTTGCAGAAGAATTTAATGCAAAATTTCCCGGAGTATCTGTTTCCCGTCTGGGTATAGGGAAGATGGTGAAAAAAATTTTGGAAACTGGTTCTGTTCTGAATTTAAAGAAAAAGAAAATAGTACGTGATGAAGATGATGCTTCTACAGTTTTAATTTTGGATTCGGTGGAATATAATCTTAAAGTTTCATTACGGAGACGGGCGCTTCGACTAAATATGAGCAAATCTCATATTCAAAGAATTTTGAAGGAACCCCTATAAACCTATTTTTTAATCATACATTAGAACCGAGAGATGATGAAAAGCGTCTTCATTTTTGCATGTGGATGGGAGATAAAATAATGGAGAACCAAAATTTTCACAAAAGCATTGTATTTTCCAATAAAGCAACTTTTTCTGGTGTTCTTCTGGTACCGTTTCGTCACAACATGTTCGTTATTGGAGTGATATTAATCCTCACTTTAGAATTGCATCAAAACGTTAATATTTTAAGGTAAACGTGTGGTGTGCTGTTTCTTACCATGGAATGATAGGGCCATATTTTTTTTATATTAATGTAAATCAGCACAATTATTTGGAAATGTTGAGCAACTTCTTCTGGGATGGTTTAAGTGAACGCTCACTTGCTTATCGGCAGAGGATGTATTTTCAACATGATGGTTGTCCGGCCCACCGTTCGCGCATTGTTGCCGTCTGGCTCTATCAAAAATTCTAAAATAGTTGGATTGGCAGTAATGGTCATGTTTTGTGGCCTCCAAGAAGCCCTGACT
This sequence comes from Melolontha melolontha, assembly GCA_935421215.2. NCBI lineage: Eukaryota > Metazoa > Arthropoda > Insecta > Coleoptera > Scarabaeidae > Melolontha > Melolontha melolontha. The sequence goes on from OW285242.1 coordinate 49,775,753, forward strand.
TAACTATTTAGATTTTTATTTAAAGCAACTAGTCTGCATGGAAAACTTGCCTAACAATGTGGAAGTATTAAAAAATCGTATAAGAGATGCTATTGCGTCCTTGACACTTGAAGAAATTCGCTACAGTTACAAGGAATTGCGGCTTAGAGTCGAATTGTGTGCTGAAAGGGGTGGCGAATTAACAGAATAATTTTAAACATTATTGTTTCTAGCCTAATTCTTTTTTTATTGTTGTGATTGAAAATAAAAAATAAAAATTTGTAATTCGATAGGGGTTTGACAGTTTCGTAATTCTAATTACAGATTTGGTTATTTGAAATCAAGCATAAAATTTAATTCCTTTAGCACTTTTTTGTAAAATCAAAAATAATTTTTTTTCCTCTTGTAAACTCGATCCGGGGACATACGGTATGATGGTAGTTATACAAATTTTTCCATCACTAAAAATTATTTTATCTCATATAGTATTGCCAATATATTCTAAACAAAATCCCATTGTTTGTTCTTTGCAAGCATTTGAAGGACTATCTTACTTGCTACGGAAAAGGAATATAGTCCATTATTTCGTCCTACAACTCCCAGGATAATAGCAGTAATTATACTTAGAAATGGATTATCAGTAACTTAAGTAAGCAAATTGTCTTAGTCGACCTGAACCAATTTTTCTACTCAAAACGCCTTCTATTCATTTCGTATAGATTCCACACACGGTGGTCTTGCTAATGCCAAATTCTTCTGCGACACGTCTTTTCGACCAACCTTCCTCTACTTTTGTGCAGATCCTTGCTTTGTCTATTAAACTTAGCATAATCCTTACTAAAGTTATAAAAATTATACCGCCTGATTCTGAGCAAACGCAACGATCCGAACGTATGAATATTTCTCCGCTTCGAATACAATTCCCCTGAACGCGTTTAGCCAATCACAAACCAGTCTGTCGCGCAACCATTTAACAACTAATGTCACAAATTAGTGTCACCACTGTCACCCTATACGGAGTCTCTTAAGCGTTTGAATAGTGAAAATAAGAAAATAAGAAAAGAAAATAGACATTACTGGTTCTGTACAAAATTTAAAACCATTATTCCCAAATCGCAGAGTTCCTAATGATACGTTCATTTTAGTATGCGCTGCAATAGAACTAAATTCAAATTTGACAGTTAGCGATATTTCCAACGATTTAGGCATATGCTGCTCTTCCGTTAACCGCATACTAAAATTAAATGATTTTCGTAATTATACCTAAATATTCCAAACATCATCAATTATTTTACGGTGATGAGTTTAAACGGATGAATTTCCGTTATTATATAATTAATTTCTCATTATGAACAATTTATTTTATTATCTGTAAGAGTAAATTTTTCTTAACATTACTAGAATTTAATTTAGTTTTTATTTATTTCTGAATTTTTATTTAGTTTACTATGAACAGTTTTTGTGACCTTTATTATTAAAATTTAATTTATTAAATCTCTTGATGCCTTATTTGCGATTTTCTTAACCACTTATTAATAATTTCATTATGCTTTGTAGAATAACGTATTGCAATTTACTCATTACCATAACGCAGGACTAAACAATTTATAGTCCTTTAATAGTAATTTGGTAATCAGATAATTTTTCTTACGCGGCTCCATAATATGTAAGTATGTACTGTCGTGAGCAAAAAAAAACGGGACAGTGTCAAAATCGTTATGTCAATTTCCTTTAATTTTTAGCGTTGTAATTTTAACATTTGATTAACTTTCAAACTCTACGTCAAATTATATGTATATCATAGTTTATAATTCAAAATTGAAAATGCCGCATCTTTCGAAAACTGATAAAGCTAGACTTGTTACTAGTTTGAAAAATGGGAAATCATTAAGAAGTGTATCGGTTCAATTTAACATTGTTAAAAGTTCAGCCCCAAGAATATATAAAAAAAAATGGAGGGAAGAGGATAATTTAAATCGGAAAATGATTTCCGCACGTAACAAAATTTCGAATACGCAGGAAGACGAAACATTAGATACTGAGATTAGGCACAACCCTTTCAAAACATTAAAGGAAGCTATAAGAACAACACAATTTCTTGTCTTATCTTGTAACACAATGGTTACAAGAGAATGAAATTTAAACTTGAGATATCCAGCCCTACAGTTCTTATCTAAATCCCATTGAAAATGTATGGGGATTAATGAGATAGAGCTTCTACCCGGGAATAATTTTGGGAGATTGTTCATAATGCTTGGCATCAAATTTCTACAAATTTTGTACAAAATATTGTCACTTCAATGTCTACAAGATTAGATGCAGTTAATAATAACGGTGGAATGACGAAATACTAATTATTTTAATGTAATAATTATTTTAATTTAATAAATAATCTTTCTCTATCGTTTTTAGTAATTTTTATTTACATTTATTTTAAAAATGTTTAATAAATGTCAATAAGACACAAATTTTTGACAATTCCTGACTTACTATTATGAGTAAAGATAGCCACTTAAGTAGTCACAATTTAAACCCACGCAGAAACAGTGTCCCGTTTTTTTTGCTCACGACAGTATGATATATGACATTGATGTTGACACGCCTACAGCATTCAGGGGAATTGTATTCGAAGCGGGAGAAATATTCATACATTCGGATCGTTGCGTTTGCTCAGAATTAGGCGATATTACTGTCGTGAGCAAAAAAATCGGGACAGTGTCAAAATCGATATGTCAATTTCCTTTATTTTTTAGCGTTGTAATTTTGACGATATTTGATTAACTTTCAAACCTACGTCAAATTATATATCATAGTTGCTAATTCAAATTGAAAATGCCTCATCTTTCGAAAACTGATAAAGCCAGACTTGTTACTAGTTTGAAAAATGGGAAATCATTAAAAAGTGTATCGGTTCAATTTAATATTAGTAAAAGTTCATCCGCAAGAATATATTAAAAAAATGGAGGGAAGAGGATAATTTAAATCGGAAAATAATTTACGGACGTAACAAAATTTCGAATATGCAGGAAGACGAAACATTAGTTACTGAGATTAGGCACAACTTTGGAAGCTATAAGAACAACACAATTTCCTGTCTCATCTTGTAGCAATGGTTACAAGAGAATGAAATTTAAACTTGAGATATCCAACCCTACAGTCCTTATCTAAATCCCATTGAAAAGGTATGGGGATTAATGAGATAGAGCTTCTACCCAGGAAGAATTTTGGGAGATTGTTCAAAATGCTTGGCATCAAATTTCTATAAATGTTGTACAAAATATTGCTTCAATGTCTACAAGATTAGATGCAGTTAATAATAACGGTAGAATGACGAAATACTAATTATTTTAATGTAATAATTATTTTAATTTAATAAATAATCTTTCTCTATCGTTTTTAGTAACTATTAACGATTGTGGCCATGGATATTCAATTTGAGGAGTACATTCAGAAGTACGTCAATGGGAAATTTTACAAATATAATTTTATTTTTATTTAGGCTGGAGTGCGTTTTTCAGATTTTTCTCCAGATCTTTCAGATTTTTTTTCAATTGAATTATTTCCATCTCGGGAACATAACGAACAACAAAAAAAAAGGAATCAAGCAAACATGTCGTTCCTATCGTAAATTATGATCAAGAGTGTATATAAAATTATGATTTTTGCAGTTTGTCCAAATTTTCCGACTTTATTTTGTAATTACCCGATTTTCTTTCCCTAAAAACTTTTCCAGGACCTTAACAAACAAAACAAAAAAAAGAATTGCGCATATCCATCGTTCGAATGGTGAGTTATGGTGTTGAGTTCATATAAAAATCCCATAGAAAAAAGCACTTTCAGTTTTTCCCGAATTTTTCAATTCTCCGTGCAACTTTTCCGATTTTTCTTTCCATAAAAACATTATTCGGACTATTACGAACAGTTTTTCTTTTAATTAACCAAATCGGTCCAGCCGTTCTCAAGTGATGTGCTAACCAACGAACAGCATTTAATTTTTATTTATATAGATGTTTAATCAATGTCAATAAGACACACATTTTTGACAATTCCTGACTTACTATTATGAGTAAAGATAGCCACTTAAGTAGTCACAATTTAAGCCCACGCAGAAACACCCGTTTATTTTGCTCACGACAGTATAACTTTGCCAAAAATAGTACTAAAGCATACAATGACAGTTCGTTATAATTTTGACAAAAACAATATTAAAAGCATACTAGTACTAAAAATAGTACTAAAGCATACAATGACAGTTCGTTATAATTTTGACAAAAACAATATTAAAAGCATACTATGGATACATACATAGGATAGTTCATTGCTGTAGTAATTTAGGAGGTTAGAGCAAGTACTAATTAATATATGTAAATTAAGCCAAAATCGCAATAAGACAAGGCCAATTTATTTTAACACGACAGTATTAATAAAGTAAAGTTTTATCTATTAGTTTTATTTCTATTTTAAATTATGGATCTTCATCAAGTAAAAGCCGAATCAATTCTTCTTTTGATTTCTCTATAAGAAAAACCTCCACTTAAAGCAGATTCAGCTTCACCATTTGGTAAGATAATGATTACTGTTTTTTTAGATCGTAATGGGATAGTTTTCATTGACTACCGTCAAAGAACATCACAATCAATGCAGAAGATTATCAAACCTCGTTATCAAAACCCACTTGGAGTTGCATAATACTGCAACCAGTAACCCAAGACCGCATACCACTCGCCAAACTATGTTAGGTTTAAATAAAATACTCCCTCATCTAACTTATTAATTCTGATTTTGCGCGATAACAGAACTTGGATGATGGCAACAATTTCGCTTTAAGTGTATATAGTTAAATGAAGGTGATATTGAAAAATTATAATATAATATAGATGAAGATTAATAAATGAATGAAATTGTAACACAATTCCCACAACCTTAGAAACATCGCTCGTATATGTATATAAAAACTAATTGGGAACTTGTTTTCTAAATAGTCCATTACACCTTCCTGAAAGTACCCACTTCCTCGGAGCTACTAAACGGAAACTCGGAGTTAAGTCTGCCTGTAATGAAGGTGGCTCTAATTTTTTAAACCCACCGTCGCAAATTTGATTGTTTGCATTTGTACAATAATGGAATGCCTTTCGTTAATATTCTCCGGAGTGGATCCATTAATAATGAGAAATCAGGTCCTTAATTGGGGATATAGATTACTATGTGGTTACTTTAAGTAATCAACTGAAATTAAATTGTTTTTCAGCAATTCTTTTGCTTTTAAATTCGAAAGAGAAAATTCTCGTACAAGCAATTTAAATAATGTATATTTTCGTGTGGCGTTTGATTTTTTTTCTTAAAATTCACCTTACGATATTCTATTTTATATGCCTCCAAAATTGTGCTACCCATTTAAGCGTTATTTACATACTAATAATACAACATAGGTACCTAAAATTTTTACTCCACTTTATTAACATGTTTTTAACAATATAATTTTGTTCAAAATTGCACAATCACATTAAATCGAACATTATAACACTTAATACATAATTCCTCTATAAATGATAATTTATATACAATTTAAATATTTGTTATATTTTTATTTAAGGAAATAAATTCTCAAAAGAAAAAACTATCAGATTTTCACAATAAAGAAACTGATATGCTCAAACAAATTCATGCTCGAGCCATAACTGAGATGGAAGCAAAATATATCCAAAAAATGACCGAACAAGACGACGATTTTCACAAACGTCTCGACGACATTAAAGACAATTACGAAAATAGGTTTAATAATTTAAAAGATGATTACGATATCAGAGTCAGTGTGCTTAAAGAAGAATGTGAATCTAGACTAAACTCTGTAAGTATGGATTATGAAAAAGCTTTATCGAACAAGGACTCTGAGATTGATAGATTAGAACACACATTACAGGAACAGTGCGTTAGGTAAAATTCGAATATTCTAGTGCTAAAACCAAAGTTAATACCTTTTATTGGAAGGATGCAAGAAGAGGTACAAATAATAAGATCACAAATAGAATCAAATATATCGTCAAGCAATGAATCCAATTTAGAGAAGATTGCATTTCTTCAGAAATGCATAATGAAGATGGAAAGGCTTTATCAGAAAGCCGAAAGAGAGAATCAAAAGCAAATGACAAAACTTAAACGTGAATTAGAGTTTAGAGATAAATCGAACCAGGTATTTATACAGTTTTACTTGTATCTTTATATCGATATAAATGATAAAATAAATTATAAAATATGTTATCGGTATATAAATGTTCAATTTCCATTTTGATAAAAATTTAAAAAACATATTTCTGTTTGATATGCAACACTCCGAACATTAATGTGTTGGCGTATATACTTTGATAGTATAGTATTTTTATGCTCATGTTTATTTTATTTACCATTCCTTTCAGCTAGCTTTAACAACACAGAGAGCTGATTTATTATCCCATACTGTGAATGGTAAACAAAATGAAATAGATTTAGTCGTGGCACAACTAGAAGAATACTATAAAAAGAAATTAATGGAACACCAACAGCGAGCGTTAGAGGAAAAGAGACAAGATAACAAACTCATAGCAGAATTAAAGGACCAATTAGCGAAGCTAAATAACGAATACTAATATTTACATATTCATATTTCTTTATTAATAAACCAATAATTATGTTCATAGCGTTTCATGTAATGATGTAATTTAATTCACTTGCGTAATTATGATTTGATTCATGTGAAAAAAATGTTTATGCATTCCTTAAAAAAAAATTTAGGCCGATGTGAGCGTTCGCTTTAATTAATCTATCCTCCAAGAGAGAGTGTTCCCAACTTGAAGTAAAAATGGCGTCGTTTAGTAATGTGCAGTAATGTGTTGACAACAAATCATATATTTTTACAATGTCCAATACACCTTCGAATCGTCGAAATGGGGCCCAAAAAATTAGGCTGACGAGTAAGTAATCGTTAAACTTCGAAATTGTTACGCTTTCATTAATTGCCCCCTAATTATTCGGGATTGTTTGACCTGTTGTCATAAACTAGGCAATATGGCCTCAGTAGGGGGACCTCCCAATTTTTTTTACATTAATTCATGATGTAACGAGTTAATTAAATCTCTTCTATCGTTTGTTGCAGTTCTGTGCGCGAAGAATCTAGTGAGGAAAGATTTATTTCGTAAGTCCAATTGTTAAGCGTTTTGCGAAAGTAGGGAACACCTGTCAAAGTGTTGTTTTTATAATTTTTGCAGGATTACCAGATCCTTTCGTTAAAATTTCGGTGGACGGAAGTGGACAATGTCATTCTACAGAAGCTGTAAAAAATACACTAGATCCCAAATGGAATTCTCACTACGATCTGTATATAGGGCAGAAGGATACGATTACTATATCTGTGTGGAATTATCGTAAAGTGTTGAAAAAGCAGGGCAGTGGATTTTTGGGATGTGTTAAAATATTGAATTCACAAATACAGAGATTAAAGGATACAGGATGTAAGTAGCTTTTAAAAATTAAATGTGTATAGTGTCATATAAGTTTTAAAATCCAGTACCAATAAGTATTTAGTTAATAAAGTTTATAATAACTTTCTTTTATAGATGTGAAGCATGTTAAGCATTATAATTTGTATATTAATTACTAAACATAATAGAAAGCTGTGATATAGAACAAGTATTAATTAAATTCATTTGTAAAAGTTATATTACTCATCTAAATGTATTTATTTAGCAATGTGTAGAATTCATATAAGATCTTCACTTCTATTAGAAAAAATCAAATATATTTAAATTTGAGGTTAACTTTTATTAGCCAATATATTAATTGCATAAATAATGTAATTTAATAAACACTAAAATATGTTTTTTAAGAAACATAATGGCATTTAACATAGTGAATATTTCATTCTTATTCTTATGTTAAATCTACTTTTTATCGGAACAGAAATTAATATGCCCATTGAATAAATTTACTTACTGGTATTACCAATTAATTTAACATGAAAGTTGAAGTAAGGGAGAATTGTTTTTTAGTAACAAGTTTGTCTTTCAAAAAGTTCCACGTGTTATTAAACAAAACTCTGTTGAACATATTTTGTAGACCTTTAAAATCATATTGAGATATAGCTGCACCTACAGTAACATGTATAAATTTAATCCTCCAATTAATTAGTTTAATTATCCAATAGAAATCATTTTATTTTAAAAATATTAAAGAAATATCAATTTTGCATATTAGGATAATATATTACATAATATAATTAGTTTTCATTAAATTTTCATCAAAATACTGGCATTTTATCCTAATAATTGTTTGAGAAATGCCTGGTATTCATTGCACTATTTTATCCATATATGGCTTGGCCATTCCAACATTTTGAAAAGCAGTCTAAAATATATTTTTACTGCCTGATGTAATGCTTTCAAGCTTACGATCCACAGAATCCCGTAATAATTCAATGGGGTTATTAAGGCTTTTACGGTGGCGGCTCGGTCAAAGAAAGGAGAGTATCTTCATCAGACTGCTCTTGAAAAAAATACTTTTAACAATTTTTATGATATGCTTGGGGTTGTTGTCTTCACCATTTAAAGCGTATATAATAGACGCATCATTATTTTCAATATGTAATAGGTATATATTTGTCCATTTTTTTTCCGATATAATCTTAGCAAAATTTCCATGTTTCGGCTTGTCTCCTCTAGCAATACACCCATCTGGTAAGTATTCTTTCTCCTATGTGGCGATGAATAAATAAACATACCGTGTTTATTTTGAGTTCTGAGTTTAGATTGGCGTTATTAATTGACATTGATCATGGTATGCGGTACTATGAGGCGACGATCCAGCTGTATTCATTTTCTCTTCTGGTTCCTTGGGTTGGACGTCAGTAGATCCAGGCATTTGAAAACAGTACTCTTTGTACGACCCCCAATAAATCTCTGTTCCACACTGTTAGACTTGTGTCCTCGATAAAAGCCACTATCCTCGGGGGAAATTTTTTAGTACCCTCGTAGGATCCAATAGATATCTTCCGAAATGTCTCTAAATTCCTTCAGTTCCTCACAAGTGCATAATACATGAAGCCTAGTTTCTTTCTGTTTTTCACATCTGCTACACCGGGGCTTGCTAACCAAGCCCATGCTGTTACATCTCATTTTGTTGTCATTACGTCTTCTACTTTGAAGTATTCGGATATCTTCTTTTTTCTTTTAATAGCGCGACGGACATAACACTTAACATTTAATTTTAGACAATGTCTTTATTAGATGACTTAATTTCATGTGTAGCACAAATGTTTACTCTTGTTTCGATTTCAAGTTCGTTTCTTTTTCTCATATTTCTGTAATGCAATATGATAGTCAACACAAATACTTTCAAAACCCAAATGCACATACTGTTTTGCAATCAATTGAATACTAAATATGTATACATATACAAAGGCAAGAATATTTGTAGATACCTCCAGCAAATTAGGTAGTAATAGATATTTATGTATTAAGGGAATAAACGACAGTTTTAATCCCGAGACAGTAAGTAATGCCTGAGCGACCGAAGGGAGCGAGGGCATTTTCTGTTGAGGGATTATAGAAGTTTATTCCCGAATTACATACAAAACTTTTCTCCCGACCTTACATGTAATAATATATTTCATTATTAGTTTGACAGTTGATTGATAGTTTGATCTGATGTCATTCAATTAAGTTGGTTTGTCATGAAAATTTGCATAGTTTCTAGTTACTAAGGTAAAACGAGTTTGTTTGTGTCTTATTTTTTTCCAAACAAACGCAGTCCGTTTAAGTTATTGTGCAAAAATGAATATTAATGGCAATGAAGGAGATAATTTTTGCACAAGCGCTACTGTAAGCAACCGCCAAGTTAAGATATCAGATGATTGTCCATATATAAATATTGTAAACTCATCTAATGTTACTATTACAATTACAAAATAAAATTGATTGATATATTTAAATGCTTCGTCAATATGACAGTTAAATTAATTTTGACTTAAATAAATGAACCATAAGTCATTAACTACAGTATTCACTTTATTCCCTAGGGAAAATCGAATATTTTATTCCCTAGAGAATAAAGTAGTCTAATATATGTCAATTGTCAGATGTATAAGATGACACTTTATTCTCGGTCGGGAGAAAACTAATTTACCTAGACTTTTCTTTTTTTATTTTAACATTTGTTGTGTAATTGAAATACTTAGGATTTTTATATATATATATATATATATATATATATATATATATATATATATATATATATATATATATATATTGTTAATCATTCTATCTATTATGTTGAAAATCACTAGTAATTTTATCTAATAGTTTTGTTTTTGTTATTTCAAATTTTAATACACTACGCTATGTGTAATCAAACTTAAGGACGGTAGTGTATATAAATTAGTTAGTATCTAGATAGGCGATAAAGCCAAAATATTTTATTGAAATCTTTATCGATGAAAAAACAATATCGCTTAATTTCCACTTTATTATTAAAGTGGAAATTAAATGATATTGTTTTTCCATTTTTATTTCATCAACTATGAATTTCCATGAAGTAAAGACATCTTCGATTCAAAATCTTTATCATTATTAAAATGATCGTGATGTCACTGATAATATCCGATTCTCTTTACATAATCTGAAAGTAAAAAACCCTGGTACATTTCAAATTTATAAGAGCGCCTTTCTCTACGTAAATCTATTTTCTCGTATCCAACCTTTTTAATCTCTTCTTTTTATTTTTCAAAGTGATTACTGCAAAATGCTAAAATTTCTTTTGCCAACCTTTATCAGAATATTTGTTTACAAGCACTGATTAAATAATTCCAAAATTCATGATTTCTGATCATTACGAATATATTATGTCACAAGATTTTTCTATTTCTGTAAGTATTTAAACAAGCAAAAAAACTTTAGAAACAAGTATTAATTTGAACTAATTAATATGTTCGTTATTTAGTTCGACCAATTTTCTCTGAGTCTCTAAAGAAGCATGGTGTCTCTAGTGTTATCATAGTGAAAAGTAATTCCTTCCTCATTTGTCAAAATTGACCGTTTTTCCTTGATTTCTACCTAACTAATTAATTGTTAACAGTATTCTTCTGGCTGTAAAAGTCGTAACAAACAAGACCTTATTCACGACACTATTCTCTTATTTTGCTGCAATTCCAGTTTGTAATTCTTAGGGCTAATTGCCCAGGCTGTACATGTAATCAATTGATATTTATCCCTGGAATTAATTTGAAAGATAGATACTTTTCATTTCGTACCAATAGCGATGAACCAATTTCATCGCGCTTTGGCCCTTCAAGAACTCTCCTAGATGTATATTTTAATATCCAATGCTATACATTGAGTTTTTCTTTTTCAAGCGCCACTGATACAGTTTTCGATTTTTCGATTATCGTCGTAAGACGCCATTGTTAATCTTGGTGAATTAACCACAACGAGGTTGTCCATGCTGAATTCACCTTTCTTAAACTTCATAAACTATCTTAGACCGCTATATCGAACAGTTGTATATAGTTCGTTCAATATTTGCCATTTGATTTACCCAGTAGTCACATCAATTTGACATTTTGAGTTTACTTACATATAGGTACATACTCGATATAACTTTTATATTTGAGCAATTATCGTTTATAATTGGAAATTTTTTCCACAAAAGGAAGAAAAGTGAATGAACTTTGAGCTGCTTTAATAGGAGATTTATGTCAAAGAATTCTGTTTTCAGGTTATCTACTTTAACAGTTTACCAAAACTGAATTTTCGTGTGACTGATTAAAAATGGGTGACTATAAATCATTGTAATCTTTTTTTTCTTAAGCTGGCAACAATTCTTCAACTTTATGCTGGCATGCCTGATATTTACATTTGTGAAAAATTTGACAAAGCAAAATTCAAACAAGCAATAGACAATTTGTTGTTTTTATTTTCAAAATGTTTTTTTTTCTCTCGAGTAAAATACATTTATTGTAATGGCCTATTTTGGAAGCGGCTTGCAAAATGTAGATCGTATCCAACGAATCCAATTTTGCCAATGGTTCTATTCCTATGAAGCATAGTTACAAATGTTTAGTTATGTTCATTTGGAGAATTATACAACTTGGTCTGCAGATAATCCACACAATTTAATCGAAGCACCACTGCATCCAGTTAAAATTGGTATTTGGGTGGCGATGTCAAGACAACGAATTATTGTGCCAATATTCTTTCAAGAAACAATTAACACCCAAAGATATGAAACCATTATTACCATTATTTTAGAGTAATTTATAAATCAGCTGAATAACATAGAATTAACTAATGTCTATTTTCGACCACCACACCACTCCACATACAACTATGAATTATTTACAGCAATTTTTCTCAAACCGTTTCATAAGTATAGGTTTACGAGGGTGCCCTCAAAATAGGCGTATGTTTCATCGATGACCTTTTCATTCGACCCAAGTCTCTTACCGTCGAGTCATTTCTTCATATTTGGAAAAAGGAAATACTCGCAGGTGGCTGAATCTGGAGACTATTCCGAATGAGGAAGCAATTCGTAACCTAATTCATGCAATTTTGCGATTACGGACTTGTGCGCCGGTGCATTGTTCTGGTGGAAAGGAACTTTTTTCCTCGCCAAATGCTGTCGTTTTTGCTTCAAATTGGCGTCGAATGGATTCAACAGTTCTGCATAATATGCACCGGTGATCATTTTACTCTTTTCAAGGTAATCGATGTGAATGAAATGAAAAAAACTCGCCCTTGACCTTGTTGGTCGACAGACCCACCTTGGCATTCTTTGGCTTCGATTCACCATGAGAAGTTCACTGTCTCGACTGTTCCTTAGTCTCTGGTGTGTTGTAATGAATCCATGCTTCGTCCACAGTTACGAAACAGCGCAAAAACTCGTGATTATGATTGAACATCGCCAAACACTTCTTTAAAGTTGTCAAACTATTGCGTTTGTCGTCAATTGTGAGCAAAAGCAGCACCCATCTTCTGGATAGGTTTTTCATATCCAAATATTTATGCAAAATCACTGATCCATGTGATATCCCTGTAGCCTCTTCAAGTTCGCGCACCTTCACTCGTCGATCGTCCAATATCATACCGTGGTTTTATAGACCATTTCTGGTGTGGTGACCGCCACCAAAAAGTACGCCGTCACTTGTGTTGTACGACCGCACCAAAATTGGGTAAACCTGTGGTGGGTGGTTCCAATCGATGGTGAAAAGCCATAATACTTTTCAAGTTTTTTTATTGTTTGCGTGATGGTTTTTTCGCGCAAAAAAATAGTGTTTAATGAGCACACTTTTTCCATTTTTACGAAAATGCTCATAGACGTGTGTTTCAAATGGCTCACAACAAAACTATTTGCCAGATTAGTCTGAAAATCAGCGTGCGTTTTTTAGAAAGATGGTTCTTGTTGGTTTGGCAGCGCCATCTGTTCTACTTTTCAGGTACTTCTTGACACACCCGCGTATGAGTAAATAGATTGCTTGATTTGTCTCTGGATTTCTTTTATTTAATTTGCAAAGAATTACGATACGCAATTGAAGAGGCAATTGCAAATGCGCAATTTATCACGACGAGTTCAGTATCGTTTACAGGTAAAAGGCTAACATTTTGTTTGTGCATAATGTATTATTATTTGTAATATAGGCTGGTAAAATGTGTTTGAATTATCATTTTGTATAAATCTCACTTCTGATATCAGTTAATATTGATTTACTAGGAATTCTAGCCGTATGTGATCCATATTTATATAAAACATTCTAACTCAAAACGATAATATCAAGCCCAAATTAATTTCTTAGGGTTACTAAATTAAAATTTGCTTGAATCAGTTATAGTCACACTAATTATAACGCCCAGTCGCATTGTTTTTTTTTTTTCAATTTCACACAACAAACAGTGTTTCAATTGAGTTTTAGCGACAAGCATCTCTCTGGTTTGCAAGCACTGCCTGCACTGACGCCTACATTTTGAATTTGGCGTATATTGTAAATATAGAGGCAGGTACTTTGGAACTCGACACGAAAATCTCTTAGAAATGACTGACAGTACTTAATGCCTATGTTCTAGAAAACAAATGTACGACAGAGTTTCTGCCAAGTCCTTTACCATGCAATTTTTTTTCTATAAAGTTTCTTCAAAGGAAATATAAAATCAAATGTGTTTGCTTTAATTTTGTATGTAAAGACTGTTCCAATAACTTCATTTTTGATTTAAAAAAATAAACACTCTATTTAGCAAATTGATTCGGAAATTTTTATTGATTTTTAAAGTACAATGTCTGTCGTTACGTGTGATAGAGAATATCAGTTTTCAACACATTTTGGTATAAGATCTCTAAGGCTCTATTTGAGTGATACGGCGTTAAATTTCATTCTTTAGCTCTGTAATTGTTTGATTATCGTTCTTGTAGACCTGACTCTTGAAGTACCCCCAAAGAAAAAAGTCCTAAGGACTGAAGTCGCATGATTTTACCGGTCAATTCTGGTCTCCAAATTGAGAAATTATTCGACTCGGAAATTTGCTTTGCAATAATTGCATAGTCTCTCTCCTTGTGTGGTACGTCGCACCGTCATGAAAATAAACATCCTCCACATCAAAGTTTTCCAATTGGTGCCAAAAAAAGTTAGTTATCATTTCACGTTAACGAACACCATTAATTGTGAATGTCTCATCAGCGTCATTTTGAAAAATATGACTCAATCATGCCTCGGGGCCAAAATTCACCAAACTGTCATTTTCGGGGATGCATGGGTAGCTCATGAATGGCATATGGTTATTCTTCTCCATAAATCCGTCACTTTTGCTTATTAACATAGCCAAGTTGGAAGTGAGCTTCATCGGAGAAAATTATTTTGTGATGAAAATCCGTGTCACCTCATTTCATTTCCAATGTCCATTAAATAAACTGTCTTCGGGCAGCATCGTGAATTGGCTTCAATTCTAGCGTCAATTGAATCTTGTAAGCCTTCAGGTAAAGATCTTTATGCAGAATTCGATTAAAGATTGGTGGCACGGCTAATTGTTAAGAACGATGCCGTGTGGAGGTGTTTTGGTCCTGTAACACACTTTCTCTAACTGCGTGTTGGCTGTTTATTTGTGAACGACGATGCACAAATGGTGTTTCGTCTTTAAGAGGAAACGGACGTTCAATTTTTTCACCAAATCGCGAATACACTTAACAGTTGGACGATCATGTCTACCGAACAGAGAAAGTAATAATGCGTTTTAATAATTAATAAACGTTGAACTAGAGACTAGCGCGTCATTTTGTCAATGCCAATGCTTCAACATAACATTTATAAAATATAGCCGTTTGACGATTACTATAGACCAAATGGCGAGATTTTTAAAATGAAGTTGTTATTAGAAGATCCGTTATTTATAAATTTTTAGTCGCGGACGTAACGTGCCTTCAAAAACTTTCCTCATTAGAGACGGCCATGCTCATTCAAAATTATACGTTTGTGACAGATTACGTGCACTGTCCCCAATCATTATCAAAAGGTATGGCGGTCTCTAAAGAGGAAAGTCTTTGAAGGCACGATATTGTTGTGTGTGAATGGCCACGACATTTTATAATACGCCTGAACGCATACAAAATGCAATTTATATTACAAAATATGCCGTACGCAATATCAATATAAGAATGCATAAAAATACTTAATTGTAACTTCAATTATCTTGCAGAAGAAATTTATTAAGATTATACAAAGAATTCAAATAAATTTTACCTCAAAGTAGCCCTTGGAAATTATGATTATGTCTTAGCTTGTTACTAATTTTAATAGGAATTTTGTTGGTTATGAGATGAGATATTTGATTGAAATGACAAATGTCAAAATAATAAAACGAACATTTTTAAGTGAATGAAATATGTTTATTTCCAACAAACAAGCAAAATTTTATAAAAATTGTTAAAAGTGTCCACCACCTTGTTCGAAACATTTCTCACATCTTCTAATGGAGGAAAAAGTGTTTTGTAGTATCGCATTGTCAATTCCATTAATTCTTTCAGCAATTCTGATTTGAAGGCCTGCAAGATCAGGTATCTGTACTTGATAAATTGAGTTCTTTAAGAATGGCCATAAAAAGAAATCACATGGGGTAATGTCACAAGATCTTGGTGGAAATTCATGTTCAGTGTTTAAACTTATCAACCGATTTTGAAAAAATTGCTGCAGAATATTAATTGTTTCACCTGCTGTGTGTGCTCTAGCTCCGTCTTGTTGAAAGTAACCCTGTGTTATTTCTTCGTCGTCAAGCTGTTCGATAAATGGCATAATAATTTCTTGTCGATACCTTTCTCCTGTTAAGGTTCCGTTAAAAAAAATACGGCCAATAATTCTCCTTCGACTAATCGCACACCGTACACCAATTTTCTGCGGATGAAGTGCGGTTTCAACAAAAAAATTATGTGGTTTCTCATTAGTCCACATCCTCATATTCATAACGGAATGTGTCACTGTGTGCCGAAAACTGTCATAATCAAAGATGACGTTAGGGAACTAATTTCTAAATTCTTCTAAACAATCTTGAAGAGAATACTGCCATTGTCCGTCAATCTTTCGTCCGTTTCGAAAATAAGATTCTAGCATGAATGATTTGTGTTGTATAGTAAAAACCATGTTAAATCAATTTTAAATTACAAAGCAATTTTTGTCAACTATGCATCTGTCTAATTGACAACTAATGCAAATTTAAATTATTAATAATCATACGTTTTTAAAGGAATGGCCTACTAGAGGCAAAGCTTATTTGAACGCTTTTTATATTTGATTGTCTACATTATAAATGATAATAATAATTTAAACTTATTTAAGTTCAAATCTACGTGATTATGTTATAGATTAAACATATTAATTAATAGATTTCATGAGAAGAAGAAACATACTATTGAAAGTCATCTTGCCCAGAAATTGTTCAAAAATTATTAAAGCGATTTATAAAATAATTATTTATAGTATTCCTAGTATTTATATTAATTATATTCTTTATCAGTAAAAAAAAATAGTGTTGTATTTTATTATAGAATTATGTAAGTTATTTTTAAAATTGTATCTTGTAATATATTATTCAATTGAATAAAATGCACTTATAAAAAAAAAACAAATATTTACTTAGATTTTATCTTTTTATTATGGTTTTCATATAACCATTAATTTTTACACCGTCACCTTGCAAGCTAATAATACATGTATAGAACCTCTTTACATATTTTTTTTCAGAATTTATATAAACTAAATAACGAATCTCGTTCGAAACTTTTACTATTCACTGTATATACCTATCGAGAATACTAAAAAAATCATTCTATTCTAATACTTATTTACCTAAGTATGATATATGTAGTACAAATCTTAGAAAAGATAACAAAAATTCTAGTTAAAAGTAATGAATCATGCCCATTAATTCATTATTATTGATAATTAAAACAATTGTTTCATTATATGTCGTTAGTTTCTTTTTCTAAGAGAATTTTAGGTCGTCGTGATTATCGCCAATGTCGTAATAAACCAATGAATTTAATATATGATGATTTATGAATTTTTACAGCGGAGAGAATATGACTTTTTATCTAGAATCTAATTTTATTCTTTTATATTAATCCTAGTGATCATGATATACTTTTATTATCCGAATTATATGTTAATATACTGTAAGTCTGATGTAAATTAAATTGGAAAAATGTGTTAAATATATTGTCGACGTTCCCTGCCGAATAAGAATACTTTAAAGCAGCTATTTAATGCTAAGCATTACTGTAGTTGTCATCAGATTTTACCAATTAAGGCAGGTCAAAGGTCAAATTGTACAGATTAAAATTAACAAAACGTAGCCTTAAATATTAACGAGGTAAAAGTGTATAGGACGCCTATACAAATAATACGATGGTATTTGATGGGAAAGGCGACTTTTCAGTGAAATACTTATTTAAATGTATATTTTATTTTTTAGAATAATTTCCATCAATTCTATACACTTAACCCAGCGACTTTCCAATTTTTTTAAACCGTTTAAAAAGTAATTTTCCGTAAACTCATCAAAATAGGCATTCGGTTCGGTTATCACTTCCTCATTTGTCCCGAATTTCTTCCTTCAACTAAGTTTTTCAAGTTTTAGAGGAAGTTTTAGGAAGAAAAAATGTCTTTGGAGTCATCAGATCTGGTGAATATAGTGGATGAGAGGCAGCAATTCATATCCCAATTCGACAAATTTAGTATTTTCCATAACCGATGAATGAAATGGCGCGTTATCCTGATGGAACAGTCAGTTTTTCTTCAGTTCGGCATAGGGACGTATCAGTATATCACCTACTAGTTATTGTATTTCCCTTCTGCAAATAGTCGTTAAAGATTACCCTTTGAAATCACAAAAAAAATGTGGCCATAATCTTATTGGCCGAAAAACGGCTTTTTGATTTCTTCGGAGTATGTTCACCAACAGAAATCCATTGTTTTGACTGCTTTTTTCTCTTTAGTGATGGATCGTAAGTTTCATCTACGGTAATATATCGACGAATAAATTTTCTTGGATTCCGTTTATACTAGCTATACATCATTTGAAATTATAACATGTTTCCGCATTTGCTCAACAGTAAGTAAACGCGTCACCTATCTTACGGTTAGCTTTTTCATATTTAAATGCTGATACAAAATATTGGATATCCATTCGGTTGATAAGTTTACGGCATTAGCTATCTAAAATACACTTTTATTTAGAGGTCGCTCTTTACAATGGTATAGACTTTTATTAATTATGTTTAATAAACATAGGAAATTCTTGTTCCTCATATTAACACAAAACCAACAAATAGTTAAGTTTAAACGATTGTAAAAACTTACTTCTCTGACAGATTGGGTGAAATTTTTACCGTCTGATTTTTATAACATGGTTGAAGTCAGCAATATATTCATCATAGCGAAAGTTTTGCCGACTTTTGAAGAATCACCCTCCCGTCAAATCACCCACGCATGCACTGCCATTTTGTTAAGTGTGTTTTTGACTTCTATCTTCGAACGCCTAAAGAAGACTACGCTAAAAAACAATAATCTAATTAGAATAATGCTTTTTAACGATATTTCAATGTTCATTTAGAGACTAAAAATTATATACGAGGTGCTACTCGGAATTCACTACCATCCCCTTCAAAGAACTCTCTTTCCGCATGAATACACCAATCCCAGCGACTTGTCCATGACTGGAAGAAGTGCTGTAAGTCTTCGCATGTTAATATGTTCTACACTGCGATTCGGTCTGGATCTCCTCAATCGTCTTAAAATGGCGCTCCTTGAGCTTCAGTTTCAAATTCGGAAACAGGAAGAAAACACAAGGGGCAAGATCTGGGGAGTAGGGAGGGTAGGGGTAGTACTACCGTCTGCGTTGAAGCTAAATTGACGTAACAAGTGATGTGTGAGTTGAGGCATTGCCAACCCACACGAGAAATGCCAACTTTGAAGGTGATATATTCCACACTCATTTGGCGATCCTCCAAAATGAGTTTATCCATTCACGTGATCGTGTCGTTAGACTAGCTGGTGTGAGGCCGAGATTGTCTTGGTTTGTTGTCATACGACATTCTGCCTTCTTTGAACTATCCCACCCACAAACGCACATTAGACACATCCATGACACCATCACTACATGTCTCAGTCAACTGGCGATGAGTTTCAATCGGTGTCACACCACGCAATTGGAGAAAACGAATAATTACACGCTGTTCTTATAATGAAAATGTCGCCATTTTAAGTATCAAAAACAGTCCTCACTCTCGCCGCTGCCACTAAAGTCCTGTGTGCCGTACAGTGTTGCCATTTCTGTCACCCATTCACAAAGGGTCCATGCGTATTTTGAAAAAAATTCGGAAGTGTTATAACTGAATACACCTCGTACATCGAGACACTTTCTGACTCTACGTCGAATATTATTAAATGTGAGGACTGTTCTCTTTCCGCTGGTCCTATCTAGTAGGTGATGATATTTTACCTCAAATTTTATTTGACGGTTTCAATCTAGTTGGTTACAAGTTTAGTTATAGTGACAGTTGTCAAATATACTTGATTGTATGCAAGTTACATAAGATTAAAGTAATCCTTTCTCCAATAAGTCATGCAACTGAACAAGGAACATTATCGAGCTGTGATTTTTTACAATTTCAAGCGTGGCTTAAGCCGCAAAGAATGTTCTGAAGAAATCAATCGAGTGTTTTGTAACAAGTCGTGTTCCTTCGCTACCGTAAAGCGGTGGTACAATTTCAACGCTGTCGACTTTTCGTAAATAAAAAAAATATTGGTCTTATTCGGAACAAGATTGAAGAGGACTGGCATACTACTGTCGGAAGCAACTTTAAAGATTGGTGTGGAAGCAATTAACATTATTTTACACGGACATTTGAAGGTCCGTAAGCTTTGTTGTTTGTGGATTCCCCACAACTTGACTGCAATTCAAAAAGAAGACCGTGTGAGATTGTGCAGATCTACACTAGATCGCTTTGACCGTGGATTGTCTCATTTGGTGTACATCATCACAGGTGATGCAATATGGGTATACTGCTATGATGCTGAAAAAAAGGAAACAATCGTCAGTTTGGGTCTTTAAGAATGAGTCGGCTTCAACAAAAGTTGTTCGCGAAAAAAGGCGAAACAAGAAAATGGTGCCCATCTTTTTTGGAATTACTGGCCATGTTTACTGTAGCACTGGAGATTAATTCAGAATCGTACACTACAGTTTTTTTGCCTCAGGTTCCCCAAAATGTTCGCGAAAAACGTCCAAGAGGAAGGATCATCTTGCATCAAGATAACGCTCGGGCCCACACTGCCGCTCAGACAACTGAGTATTCGAATGCCCAAAACATATAAATAATGGGTCATTTCCCTATAGTCCAGACCTTGCACATCATGACTTCTTATTTCCGGGTAAAGTATAAATTACGGGGTTTACGTTTTACACCGGCCGAAGAAGCGGTTGATGCCTTTAACAATGAAATAAACAAGCTACAGTCAGAAAATTGGAGAAAATGTTTTCAAGATTGGTTTTCACGGATGCAAAAATGCATTGACTATGGATGAGAATACTTTGAAAAATCATAAATAAATGATTTTTGTAAATAAATTGTGTTTTACTTTACCAGGCTTAGCGGAAAGAGCCTCGTTCATAAAATTTTAAAATATGTGAATTATTAATTTCAATAAATTGATCAATAATTCTTTGCCTGAGTTCATTTAAATTACGCACACATGTTTTAAAAATGGTATTCTTAAGGTAAGGCCATAAAAAGAAATCACAGGATGATTGACTCATGACCTCATAATCTTGCGGGCCAGTAATTGACCATATTTTGACTTATATTATTCGACCATTAAAGTATCCAGAAATTCTGTCAAGTGTTTTACGTGTAAGACGAGGTGATGCATCATCTTGTTGGAAATATCCTAATTGGAGTTCGTCATCATACAGTTCATTTATAAACCTCTAACATTTCCTAAAATAAATATAAAATTTGTTCCTTTCTAGTTAGATTTAATGGTCATTTTACTTTTAAAAAATATGTAACCAATTAACCGTCTTCTTAACATACCAATTGCTCCAACTTTTGCGGGTGAGAATTTTTATCTGATCACTACAATGTATTTTGAATTAATGTATCAAGAAACATGACAACATGACGATCTGATAGAAAAGTTCTCGTTAAAATATTATTTACAATAACGGAGCCTTTGAGGTCGATTAATTGGCAGAAGTTCTCGAACAGATGTCTTTTTATATGAGCATAGATGCAGGATCTTTTTTCACAGCTGCATGACAAATTCTGATGGAAAGTTAAGTTTATTGTGGTAAGAAACGTATTGAGGTTTTTCGTTCATTGTTAATTATTTGTTGTATATTTTCAATTGTCGCCCACTGCCTTCTTTTTGCTAACATCTAGCGAAACAAAATCACACAACGATTTATAATAATAAAATAAAATAAAACAATAACTTTGTTATACAAAGAATTCAAATAAATTTTACCTCACAGTAGCCCTTGGAAATTATGATTATGTCTTAGCTTGTTACTAATTTTAATAGGAATTTTGTTGGTTATGAGATGAGATATTTGATTGAAATGACAAATGTCAAAATAATAAAACGAACATTTTTAGGTGAATGAAATATGTTTATTTCCAACAAACAAGCAAAATTTTATAAAAATTGTTCAAAGTGTCCACCACCTTGTTCGAAACATTTCTCACATTTTCTTCTAATGGAGGAAAAAGTGTTTTGTAGTATCGCATTGTCAATTCCATTAATTCTTTCAGCAATTCTGATTTGAAGGCCTGCAAGATCAGGTATCTGTACTTGATAAATTGAGTTCTTTAAGAATGGCCATAAAAAGAAATCACATGGGGTAATGTCACAAGATCTTGGTGGAAATTCATGTTCAGTGTTTAAACTTATCAACCGATTTTGAAAAAATTGCTGCAGAATATTAATTGTTTCACCTGCTGTGTGTGCTCTAGCTCCGTCTTGTTGAAAGTAACCCTGTGTTATTTCTTCGTCGTCAAGCTGTTCGATAAATGGCGTAATAATTTCTTGTCGATACCTTTCTCCTGTTAAGGTTCCGTTAAAAAAAATAGGGCCAATAATTCTCCTTCGACTAATCGCACACCGTACACCAATTTTCTGCGGATGAAGTGCGGTTTCAATAAAAACATTATGTGGTTTCTCATTAGTCCACATCCTCATATTTTGTGAGTTCACATATCCATTCAGATAAAACCATGACTCATCAGTAAAAAAGGTTTTGTCAAGAAGGTCATTATCAAAATTATTTAAGAACCACTGACTAAACGTTATTCTTCTGGGATAGTCGATTTCCTTGATTTCTTGATAACAGGTCATGTGATATGGAAATAAATGTAAGTCCTTTTTCAAAATTGTATGACATGTGCCAATTGACACACCCACTTGTTGCCCACTTGATAATGCTCGTACGGAAGTTCTTGGTGCATTATTTATAATTTCTCTTACATTATTAACTAGCTCTTCTGTGCGCTTTTTCGCCCGACCTGCGCCTTCTTTCTGTTTAACACTCCCTGTTTCTCTGAAAACCATAACGGAATGTGTCACTGTGTGCCGAAAACTGTCATAATCAAAGACGTTAGGGAACTCATTTCTAAATTCTTCTAAACAATCTTGAAGAGAATACTGCCATTGTCCGTCAATCTTACGTCCGTTTCGAAAATAAGATTCTAGCATGAATGATTTGTGTTGTATAGTAAAAACCATGTTAAATCAATTTTAAATTACAAAGCAATTTTTGTCAACTATGCATCTGTCTAATTGACAACTAATGCAAATTTAAATTATTAATAATCATACGTTTTTAAAGGAATGGCCTACTAGAGGCAAAGCTTATTTGAACGCTTTTTAAATTATTATTATTTAAAGTATTAATTTTCTTCAACGATTTATACTCTATCCGCCCAACAGAAAAAGTGTAAAAAATGCGTTTTTAGCTCGTGATCACAAAAACTAGCTGT
The DNA here is from genome assembly GCA_935421215.2 of Melolontha melolontha. Taxonomy (NCBI): domain Eukaryota; kingdom Metazoa; phylum Arthropoda; class Insecta; order Coleoptera; family Scarabaeidae; genus Melolontha; species Melolontha melolontha. Next base: position 49,799,264 of record OW285242.1, read on the forward strand.
TTGATTGGCTGGCTAAAATTTTAAAAAAATCAGTTACAAACGATTGAAATTTCAACGATTTAGCGACATAACCTAACTTTGTCAGCTGTCAGCTATGTTTACTTAGAATTTTGCCGTGATTTTGAAACTATTCGCATTTTATTTTTTATTGTAAAATTAGTCTTGCTGTAGGTAGCACATAGTGTGCCATCAATCATCGGTGTTTAGTTTAAATTAAATTCATTAGAAATTGCAGAATCACTACCGAAAAAGCGTAAAAGCAAGCATTTTTCTCTAATTAAAAACAATCTGTATTAAATATATACAAAATACGCAAATTACAACAGCCGAATGAACAGAAAACAAGAATTGTTGAATATGTGGAAAGAAAGCATTCACGATAACAAACGAGGCACGTGATAAATAGTTACAAAACAGGGTTGACAAATCTACATTTCTTTGAGTCAGCTGTTGTTAGTAAATAATCTATGAGATTAGGTTTATGTCATTTTAAAATATTTACAAATCCTATTAATATGTTTTATGTTGTTATATATACAAAAAAAAAAAAAATCAAAATGTATATGTGAATTTATTTATTTTAGACTACATATACAAAAATAATACACAGAAAATCAAAATACATAGAAATTAAACGACTTCTAACATTATGATAAACATATGATATAAATAAAAAGAAAACAATATTAATATGAACTACTAATTTTATTTAACATTTGCGCTGTCTTCAGAATTACTTTCATTGATTATAAATGGTAATATGTCTTGCCTTTCGCAACCCACTTTCCTAAACCACCATTTTTGAATTTCCTTTTTGCAATGGTTAATGCTGTTAGCCCAAATATCAGGGGTTAATTGGTCTAATGACTTTCCATAATCTAATACATTCTTCTTTCCTACCATATTTTCCTATTTTATTTTTGTAATATGTTTTTATTATACCCCAAATGAGTTCTATCGGGTTAAATATACATTGGTAGGGTGGAAGTCGGAGAACCACATGCCCATATTATTCTACTAATTCATCAACTTCAAATATAGTTGGTGGTTTATACCTTTACGTAAAGATATAAATTAAATTATTGAATAAAATAATTAAATATACATATATATGTCCTAACCGTTCAACTAAATCCAATAATTGTATTTTAAGGCAGTTTTGTCATAACCAAAATTATTATTGGTCAGCCATGTTTGAATCTTATTTTTATTAGAAGATGATTTTGGACTTTTATTTATAATAGTACTATGATAACTGACATTATCTAAAACAATTGTGGAGGGTTCTTCTAAATTCATAAGAAGTTGATGTTCAAATCAGTATAAGAAATTGTTCCTGTTCATGTCACAGTGGTAATCCATATACTGTCTGTTGTAAATATTAATTCAGCTTCAGGAATAAATCCATTAGAATTACATGCATGTAATACAATGTATCTATAACAAGATAAATACACTTTACGTACCAATATCAATCTCTTAGTAATACATTGTACCTTTTACCACCCTTTTTTTGTAGCTTTGACTGCTTTTATTGACTCATTTTGTCAAGATTGCAAATAGTTCCATTTCGGAAAACCCAGGTTTCATCGAAGAAAACAAACTCACATATGTGCTCATGTTTCATACGAACATATTGTTGCAAGAACGTAACACGTTTTAATACAATATGTAAGACTTCCATTAATGCTCGTACAAAATCATCAACACCTACGGCAGGCTTTTTTAAGTCTGTTTTCGCTTTGGACTAGATGGTTCAGCCCCCATTTTTGACGCAGATGATATTTTATTTACTGTGGCAATATGGATATTTAAAACACTTGCTACTCTCTGTAATAAAAAAATATTAGTGTTAAAACGTTTATAATATAAATAATCGAAAATATTACCTGTCGAACAAGCAGAAAGCGGGAGTAATGGCCCATTATTATCGCGTTCTATTTCGAAATACCCTATTAATGATCAAATGATTTCTTTTGCTTATTTTCCCAACGGTCTAGGCATGATTTAGTTGTGAAAATAAATGATCTTATATATAATATCATTTTATAAATCAAATGAATTAGGTAGGAATTTGTAAATATGAACTTATTGTAAACAACTTATTCAAATGACATTTGACAGAATCCAAGCTGGCAACCATGCCCAGTTCTGGTAACCTAATATATTCACTTAAAAGAGAGAAATACTAGGATTATTAGGTATTATTGTAATTTAAATGTTACTTGTTCTGAAGTAACTGTTTATCACGTGTCTCGTCTGTTATCGTTAAAGACCTATACACAGCAGAAGCAGCAGGGATATTACAATCAAGTGTTTATAGTAGATACTTTCCTTTGAATAATAAACAAAATTAGGAAAAATATTTTATTTTTATAGTGTTTTATAGTGTATTATAGTATTAGTTAAATAAATATTCACACATGTAATTATCAGAAAATACTGAATAAATTATTAAATCTACTTTTCAAATTCAATAAATCCAAAGGTAACAAAATTTGCCATAATGGTGCTTTAGCTGTATTCTACCATGAATATTTTTTAATATCGATACATATGGAAAACGTGTGTGCTCATATGTCAACAAAGTACCTAATTATATATAGTTGAGCAGTCGATTTTCAACAATTTAACAATTCAATCTTCATACGTAAATTTGGAGTGCTTCAATTTTCTCTATGTAGAAATGACAAATTCTTCATGTTTTGTTTACAATGTATAGTAATTTATTTATCTTCTGAGGATAAGAATTTATCAATATTTGGAAACCTTAATATTTTCTCGTTTACTTTATTATTGCCTTTTACTTCCCCCATGCTTGATAACAATTGCTGAACATAATTCTTTCAATTCTTCATGTCTATAAGAAGGTTACGTACATACAATACATATACATACTGTCGTGAGCAAAAAAAAAAACGGGACAGTGTCAAAATCGTTATGTCAATTTCCTTTATTTTTTAGCGTTGTAATTTTAACATTTGATTAACTTTCAAACTCTACGTCAAATTATATATCATAGTTGATAATTCAAAATTGAAAATGCCGCATCTTTCGAAAACTGATAAAGCTAGACTTGTTATAGCAATCGCCAATTAAGTTGGCGCGAGGAGGGGGTGCGCAGAAGCCGTTTTTAAAAACGTCCACCCCCACTACTCAAGTAATTGTCAGTATACATTCGTCATTGACGTTTGACGGAACATAATGTCTTTGCTAGGGGATCATAAAGTGATACACGCTCAGAGGTTAGAATTACCTGACATTTGATGTAAAACCAAATACAAATCTCCCCACTACTTTTAATCCTGCGCGAACTTACCCCTCCTCGCGCCAACTTAATTGGCGTTTGCTATACTAGTTTGAAAAATGGGAAATCATTAAGAAGTATATCGGTTCAATTTAATATTGGTAAAAGTTTAGCCGCAAGTTTATATACAAAAAATGGAGGGAAGAGGATAATTTAAATCGGAAAATAATTTCCGCACCTAACAAAATTTCGAATACGCAGGAAGACGAAACATTAGTTACTGAGATTAGGCACAACCCTTTCAAAACATTAAAGGAAGCTTTAAGAACAACACAATTTCCTGTCTTATCTTGTAACACAATGGTTATAAGAGAATGAAATTTAAACTTGAGATATCCAGCCCTACAGTCCTTATCTAAATCCCATTGAAAATGTATGGGGATTAATGAGATAGAGCTTCTACCCAGGAAGAATTTTGGGAGATTGTTTATAATGCGTGGCATCAAATTTCTACAAATTTTGTACAAAATATTGTCGCTTCAATGTCTACAAGATTAGATGCAGTTAATAATAACGGTGGAATGACGAAATACTAATTATTTTAATGTAATAATTATTTTAATTTAATAAATAATCTTTCTCTATCGTTTTTAGTAATTTTTATTTACATTTATTTTAAAAATGTTTAATAAATGTCAATAAGACACACATTTTTGACAATTCCTGACTTACTATTATGAGTAAAGATAGCCACTTAAGTAGTCACAATTTAAACCCACGCAGAAACAGTGTCCCGTTTTTTTTTGCTCACGGCAGTAATTTTAAACTGTAACATATCGTTTTTAGTATTACTTGAGCAGAGAATTACAAAAATATTTCGTAAGTCTACAGAAATTTCACCATTTTATAATACTTAAAACAAGCAGAAATTGCAAGAAATTTACATTATGACTTATGAAAAATATTTTAATTGCTTTCTCAACTGTAAAAAAAAATAACACTGGCATAGCGACATCTATCACCTACGAAATCAGCGAGTATTTTCATTTTTTTATTCGCTCGTTTAAAACCGGTTTAACAGGTGCTTGTGTCGTGATCACTCTATCTGTTCGGTGAACAGACCATAGAGTTTTACGGAATTGATGGTATTCGGCAGCAACTTCTAGGTATTCAATTCAAAATTCAGCTGAACATTTATCAACTGAATAAGACCAAATCTTATTCGCTGACCATTGCGAAAATACGACTTGATAATAAAACTTTTGTGTTCTTGCGAAAATGGCATTGTTAGCGACCCATATTAACAATATATTTGTTTTAAGAACAAATTTTTCAACTTTTAATTAATATTACGAGGTGCCGTAATTCCTGAAATTTGAATGTGACGCGCGAAGTTTAGTAATACAGGTCTATAGCGCTAGATGGTGTGAGCTACATCTATACTAAGTCACTCTGTCAAACGGTACTTAGTTGGTGACAAACTGATGAGTTATGTTTAAGTTATTCTGCGACACTACAATGTTTGATTGATGTGAAAGAGCAAAGAATGTGCATCAAATGCTGCTTAGAACTTGGTAAAAGGGCAGCGGAAACTCTGAAAATATTTAAACAAACGTTTATTGGGGATGGTTTAGGTCAGACGCAAACTTATGATGGTAAATGGTATAGCCGTTTTAAAAATAGACGTACGCCACAAAATGTGGCAAAAGTGCGTGATACTATCCTGTAAAACCGAAGGAGAACTAGCCATGACATTTATAACATTGTCGACTTGTCATACGGCGTTTGTCAGGATATTATGTCCGGCGAAGTCAATATGCAGTGTAATATCAGTTTCTCACCTCAATGAAGACGGCAGTACTACCCCACCCTCTGGACTTCACAGACTTGTGACTTCTTCCTTCTACTTGTGTCGTGGTGTAGGATCCACGAATTGTTGCTCTAATTGGCAGGCCGTTTGCGTCAAATATTTTCTCTTAATCGTCGAAGAACATCGCAAATTCCTCCATTAACTGTTTCACTTCTAACTTCTTTCTATTTCCGAAGTTAAAACTAAAACTCAAGGGGCGCCCTTTTGACCCGATTGAGGAGATTCAGACCGAATCGCAGGCAGTGTTGAACACGCGAAGACTTTCAGCACTGCTACAGTCATGGACAAGTCGTGGGGATCGGTGTATTCAGGCGGAGGGAGATGATAGTGAATAAGCTGTAAGAATAATTTATGGTTTGTTTTTTGACATTTCGGGAATTTCTGGGTAGCACAACGTAAAACAGAATAACAGAAACTAAATACGCAAATGATAGAGGGCCAAGTGCAATGACATGATAGACGTCCGATTTGTTGAATTAACTTCAGGCATACACCGTTTATGACTTCACAACGAAATAAAGACTAACTAAAGACAGTTTTTTTTGAACGCACAATATAAGTACGAGTAGTAATTGGTCTGGTCAAAATAATTGCAGGAATGTAAGGCTAGAGGCAAATACATAGTAGAAACATATTTCATTTCTCAATTTATATAAAAAGTTTAATAGTTTATATATAAATTTAGTATCTTGTTCCGTAATCGTAATTTTGTAACACTACTGCAACAAAATCGTAAGCTTTTCAAAAAACCTATAACAATATATAAAACATAACATAATTATAATAATGTGTAAATATTATAAAATAAAAATGTTACTGCATTACATTGTGTTTGTTTTGGACATAATTATTCTCACACTAACTGATACGTCCTTGTAAATAATGACTCTATTTAAAGCAAAATGTTTTCTAAACATAGATAATCCTAACAGATTTGGTGCAATTTTAATTGTTTTATTTCATTAAATATCATTAAGTTTGTAATCTATAAAGTTGAGGTCAAATTATTAAAAAAATGCTGATATCTAATATACAGATCAACGGTTGAATTTGGGAAAATTACACCAAGATGACAGCGAACTTGTGAAAGGTCAGATAATCATATCGTTAATGTCCCGTGATGGTCCCTCTGGTGGGATACCCTTGGCCGTTGTAGGTCCACAAGGAGAACTAAAAGGTCCGTCGGATCGCGAAACGTCTCCGACAGAAAACGATGAACTTCCGCATGGTTGGGAGGAAAGACGCACTGACAATGGACGTCCTTATTACGTGAATCACATCACTAAATCAACCCAGTGGATCAAACCGCAGATCACGAATAAAACTCCTCGTGGTCAGGCGAATCGTAACGCCAGAACAAATCCCAGTAACCCTGATACAAACCATAACAATGTGGTAGATAATAGTCGCTTGCAGGAGTCTGTAAATAATAACACGAGTGTCGACGAGGTTTCCGTTTTACCGAGCGTCAGTCCCAGTTCGAGTACATCCCCAGTTTCTCCCGTTGTTAGCCCGCAAAAGGAGCAGATTATTCCCCTGAGACCTATACATACGAGTACGCCGTCACAACCTGAAACTTCTGTACCACAGCAGAGACAAAATTTCATGTCGTCTCCCACTTCGACAGCTGTAATACCCGCTCCCAATAACATAAGTTGTAATGTACCGAATAATATTAGTCAGAGTAACACTGTAACACAAAGTAACAGTGATAGTGTAGCAGCTCAACAACAGGTAGCGCATCCTCAGAGGCAGCATAGAGAGAGAAGACAAAGAAGTGGAGAGGATAGGAGGAATGACGGAAGTAGTAGAAGGAGGGGTGCTAGAAATCGTAATTCGATACAGAATGCCCAAATGGCACCTTTGTCACAGCCTTCGAACAATCAGACTAATTCTAGACTAGATTTACCACCTGGATATGGTAATGTGACGGCATTTATTACTTTTTTCTTGTTTAAATGTGATCGTCATTTACAGAGTTGCGAACAACTCAGCAAGGCCAGGTATATTTTTATCATATCCCAACTGGAGTTTCTACTTGGCATGATCCGCGCATTCCCAAAGATTTGGCACCACTCGGCCTTTCCTTAGATCAATTAGGTCCTTTGCCACCTGGTTGGGAAATGAGGCAAACTGCTTCGGGACGGGTAAGCACCCATTTTTGATATATTTTTAATAGAAGTATTGTTCACCATACATATACCATAGTTTTACTGCCATATGGTTTGTCAATGTATTTCTATATTAATTGTATCATCCTTTTCTGTCTCATTTTTATTTGTAAAAATTAGAGGCAATAGAGAGGCCATAACTTCTTATTTCCCAAATTACTTCATCCTATTTAAATAAAAAAGAACATGTGATCAATTATGTTGTAAGAATTATTTGTATTTTGTTTCAGGTTTATTTTGTGGATCACAATAATAGAACGACACAGTTCACTGATCCCCGACTGAACACCCAAATCCTGACAAATCTTTTAAGAAGCAAAAGTCAAAATAATACCGTTGTTAATACTTCTACTGCAACCACATCTGCCGTCACGACCGTTACCACGAGTACGGCGACGCCGACAACGACCACTGCGTCCAGTTGCTCAACAACAGCAACAACATCAGTCACAACGACGAATAGTACACCTAGTGTGACATCTTCTGGAGCTCCGATGTCTCCGCGAAATAAACCTAACGACAGTGATTTACCGCATGGCCTTCTGAACGAATCAGAACTATTGCCGAAATACAGGAGGGATTTAGTAGGAAAACTGAAAGCTTTAAGGGCTGAATTGACCGCTTTGCAACCGCAAAGCGGTCATTGTAGATTAGAGGTTTCGAGAAGTGAAATTTTCGAGGAAAGTTACAGGTGATTTTCAAAAAATTTTTAATTTATTCTAGAAAAAGAAAATGTATTTAATTTTAGATTAATAATGAGAATGAAACCCAAGGATATGCGAAAAAGACTTATGGTAAAATTCCGTGGTGAAGAAGGACTGGACTACGGGGGTGTTGCTCGCGAGTGGCTGCACCTACTTTCTCGTGAAATGCTAAATCCTCAGTACGGTTTGTTCCAATACAGCAGAGACGATCACTACACCTTACAAATAAATCCAGATTCCGCGATTAATCCAGAACACTTATCATATTTTCATTTTGTCGGGCGTGTCTTAGGTATCGCAGTATTCCACAATCATCAGCTGGAAGGAGGTTTTACCACACCATTTTATAAACAATTGCTGAATAAACCTATCACTTTACAAGACATAGAAGGTGTTGATCCTGAACTGCATAGAAGTTTAACGTGGATGTTGTAAGTAGTTCTATTATGATCATGATGTGTGTTTCTTAAGCCCGATAGAACTTAAAATTGAAAAAAAAAATAATACAAGACCCTAAAATTTTAAAATATTTTTTTATTCGGAGGGTACTGATTCAAAAATACAGTACAGTCTCGTTTATCTGAAATAATGTGGACCAAAGTGATTTCGGATAATCAAAATTTCGGTTATTCCGAATTCTCTTTTGGAAAATAGGAGTTTAGGATGCGTATATCATTAGATCGACTTAAAAACATTTATGAAATATTTTACTTGAATTTGTGTATTAATTTAAAAATAAACATCAACAAATAATTTGTTTAATTTTTATTACTTAATTTTTTTTAACATAGTATGTACATAAATGCCTAAATATGTATATACATATGTACATTCATAAAAGACATGTTAAATGCAACGTGAAATATAAGATATATATCCCATTCTACACTTTACTGTTTAAAAATGAGGTAATTTTTAACTGCACTCGTTTAGCACTACTTCTGTTTTTGGCCGCAATGTCTCTCCAACGTTTTATAAAAAGAACATCCGCGGCAGTTGCATTTTCTTGTTGTTCTACATAAGTTAACGCTTTCTCCAAGGCTTCTAGTCCTTCTGAATGTGACATTTTTACTGGAATATTGTCAGTGCATTCTACTTCGTCATCGTCATCACTGCTTATTTCATTAGCATTTTTGCAAACACTTTCAATTAATTCTTGGTCAGTCATTTCATCTTCTACATTATCACTGTTTAACCATTCATTAACTTCTGTTTCCGTAACATTTTCACATCCTGGTATTTTCGCGAAAATTTGCTGTAAACTTTCTTCATGGTCGGACTCTGCTTCTGTGATACGTCCCTCCTCGTGTTGAATCAATTTTGACCAAGATTTTTCCAGGGTTCTACCTTTTACTTGATTCCAAGCTGAAGCTATCCAATATACAACATTTTTCAAGTTTAACTTCTTTAGACATTCAGTGAGATTGGCACCCTCATCTACTTCTTCCAAAATATGCTCCAATAGCAAACGCCTGTAATTACGTTTTAAATTTTCCAGCACACCCTGACCCATGGGCTGAATGAGAGAAGTTACAGCAGTAGGCAAAAACATTGCTTTTATTTCCCCACTTTCAAGTTGCTCCGCACTTGGGTGAGTGGGAGCATTGTCTAGTAACAAAACACATTTTCTGGGGTATCCGTGCTCTTTTAAAAAAGACTACTTTTGGTACGAAATCTTCAAAAAACCAATTTTTGAATAGATTTGCATTCATCCAGCCTTTTTTTTTATTTTTATACAAAACAGGAAAAGCATTGGGATGAATATTCTTGAAGGCTCGTGGTTTTGCTGACTTACCGATACATAATAATGGAAGTTTGTGTCTCCCAGAAGCATTAGCGCATGCAAGAACAGTGATACGTTCTTTGCTACGTTTATAACCAGGTGCTCCAGCTTCCGTTTTTGAAGCTAAGGTACTTGACGGCAACATTTTGTAATTCAAGCCGGTTTCGTCACAATTGTAGATCTGGTCTGGTTGTAAATCATTTTCTTTCATAAGCTCCATAAAATTCTCTGCAAATTTTTTCGCGGCAGATACATCGGCAGACAACTTTTCCCCACAAACTTTCAGTTGATGTACACCATGTCTTTTTTCCATCGGTCTAGCCATCCATCACTTGCAGAAAAACTTTCAGGCGCTTCAATGACCGGCAATTCTTCGCTTAAACTCACTGCTTTTTGTTTTAAAATGGTCCCCGAAATTGGTATTCCACGTTCTCGATTCTGGGTAAACCATAAAAATAAAGAATCATCCACTTTTTCGTATTCACCTCTTTTCATACTTTTTCGTGCCGGGGTCGGCGATGACAAAACACTACACCATTTTTCAAGTTTTTCGCGATTTTTTCTCCATTCTGCAACCGTACTTACGCCTACGCCTAAATCCTTTGCTATATTTTTAAGCAATTCACCATTATCTAATCGTCGAACCGCTTTAAGTTTTTCCTGCAAGCTGATAACAACGCGTTTACGTTTATTGCTCTGACACTGCATTTTGTAAAATATTTGAGAATAAATCTACTCTTTTTGCGATAATAACAGACGTTAATACATATGTACTTGTAACACTCTGTCGGCTAACCAAAACAATTCGCATTTTAAACCGTCGTATTGCCGTGAAACCCCGAGGGGAACTACCTAGCAGTATAGGTGAATCCCAGACGCGTTTCGTATAATGCGAATTTTTTCGGTTAATCGGGATTTTTGTTTTTAAATAATTTGTTTCGGTTAAACCGGATTTCGGAAAATCGCGATTCGGATAATCGGGATTGTACTGTATTTCATTTCAATTCATGGTAATAACATTTCGGGGTTGTGGCTATTTCAGCTGTTCTTGACGAAGCGTGTTCTGAAAGTCCAATTTTGAGTCACTTTTTCGAGCACTGCTGCTCGTCTGACATTGTTCTATCTTAGCAAAAAAACACCCATTAATAAATAAATAATAAATAAAATAATAAAATTAATATAACTTTATTTGCAGAGAAAACAACATAGATGGTGTTTTAGACACGACATTTTCGGTTGAAAACAACAGTTTTGGTGTAATCAAGGTGCACGAATTAAAACCAGGTGGTGCTGCGATTTCCGTAACTGAAGAAAATAAACGCGAATACGTTAAACTTTATGTCAACTATAGATTCATGCGCGGTATCGAGCAACAATTTCTCGCGCTGCAGAAAGGTTTCACGGAACTTATTCCGACAGCCTTGTTAAGGCCCTTCGACGAGCGAGAACTGGAACTAGTCATCAGCGGTATAGCGACAATAGACATCGCCGATTGGAGATCGAACACACGTTTGAAACATTGTACTCCCGAAACGCCGGTAGTCCAGTGGTTCTGGCAGGTTGTCGAATCGTATTCCGAAGAGATGAAAGCCCGCCTGTTACAGTTTGTAACCGGTTCGTCAAGGGTTCCTCTGCAGGGGTTCAAGGCGTTACAGGGTAGTACTGGCGCGGCGGGACCGCGGCTCTTCACAATCCACTGCGTTGACGTGTCGCCACAAAACTTGCCTAAAGCCCACACGTGCTTCAACCGGATCGACATACCTCCTTACGACACTTATCAAACGTTAGCTGATAAATTAACGCAAGCAGTCGAAGAAACCTGCGGTTTTGCCGTCGAATGATTACTACGTTTACATTTTAAATATTGAGAAATGTCAATTACTGCGTTTATGCTATGCATTATTACGTACTATTGATCGAAAAAGTTTATGTTATTACGTAACGCTTTAGTTGTATTGTAAAATAATAGAAGAAAATTGTAATTAGTGCGTACTAAGTTAATGTAAGCGTGGTAGATCAATACGGAAAAAGGAAAGGGACGAAGCAGGACAATTTTGTTTTTTATAGGGCTTTAACAATCTATTATTTTGTATCTTCATGTGATCATTTGGTATTCTGGTAAGTCTTTATTATATATTTTTCGGTAATGTAGAAGATAATGTAGTAAAGCACATATCTCATATTTAGCAGTTAGGACGTAAAATATTTGTACATAGGTACCTAATGAGTTTATATATTATATAAATATTATACAAGACAAATTAAAAAAAAAGAGAAATATTTTACAAAGAAAAAAAGACAACTATTTGCATTCTTTTTTTTTTCTCGTATATTACCGCTGTTAACCGTACATTTATATTTTCCTAAACCATAATAACCTTTTCTAAGACACTGTTGTACATCATTTCGCCCTTTACTTATTCACTTTATCGAGTAGTTAACCTCTAAAGCAGGAAGTTAGATGTAAAAGTAGCAGTCTTCACCCTAATTATCTTGTTCTAGTCATTCAATCAACTATTTTCGCTAACTAAGGAACTAGTTTAAGCTAGTCGGAGATATGAATTAAGGTGACTGTACATGGTCAAAAAAATTCATGAATTTTGTGACCTTGACTTTATTCATACGTGTAATACACAAAATTGTGAATTTCCTAACAGCTCATTCTGTTACTTCGCGACAACGTTAAAATGTTTCTTGCTGCCGATCATGTAAATTAGTGATACAACCCTAGTAACATAGCGTATAAGTCGACTATAGCATTCGTTTGTAGTTTCATCTTGACAACGGAACATAATACTATTATGAAAATTTCTAAGATAATAATCAACAACTCATGATTCTGGTTCAAAAGTTTATTTGGAGTAAAAATTAGGAATATCAAAACTGAAGATTTTTATTATGAAATACATTCATGAGCAAAAGTATTGCATATTTTGAATATGTTAAATAATTTATTACCCTTATTTCTTCATTCTACGACTTATTTATTTGATTTTATGTAGCAACAGAAACTAAAGTTGATTAACAAGTGTTTTTATTAGAAATTAATAAACCAAGACAAGTTTTTTAAATGCAACAGTTTGTTATTAGTTAGCTCTATTTAAAGTTGGATTTAATATCGAGTATTGCCTCCTGTAGCATCTAATACAGCTTGCATAAGCCTTCCCATTCCAAAAATCAAATTTCTTAAATACTCTTGTGGAATTGTTGCCATTCTTCCTCAAGGTCTTATAGAGTTCTTGGAGGCGGATTTCGTTTCTTAATTTTTATCTTTAAGTAGTCCCATACTTCCTCTATTGGATTACAATCCGAACTCTTTGCAGGCCAGATCACTCTCTCAATTTCAACATCAGTAAAATACCGTTATACAACATCAGCAATGTGCGGGCGTGTGTTATCATGGATCAATCTGAACCTATCAAATCAAATAAAGCCGGCGTATAGGTAAACATGATCCTGAAGAATATGTTCCAAGTAGCAAACGCCTGTCATTCTTTGAGTGACCTCCAGAAGCTCAATACGTCCTTCTGAACATAGACCTGACCAATACATCACTGAGCCGCCATCAAAAGCAATATTTTTCACCAAAGTACATGGTGCAAAGTTACGCCCATCTGGATGATACAATTGAGTTCGTGCTTCGTCACAAAAGAGTAGATTACTCCATTGCTCCGCAGTCTACGGTAAATGTTCTTGAGCAAAGTTTCGTCTTTCTGTCCTGTGCCGTGGAAGCAATTCTGGAACTTTTGCAGGTCGTCTTGCTTTTAAACCATATTCCTTTAGCCTTCTCGATACAGTAAATCTGCTCACATTCGTTCCAGTAGCTTCCGCAAGATGTTCACTAAGCTCAGATGCCGTTGCAGAACTGATCTGTAGTAAACGATTTTGTCTTGGATTGGTGCATATGCAAGTGTTCCGATATTTCCATTTGCTTCGGACCCACTTCAGATAAAGCAATAACTTCAGCAGCTGTCGGCTCGCTGTAATTAGGTGTATGTTCCATTTCAGTGACAGTACTAAGTAGACGTTTATGTCGACACAGTCTGAGAAAACAATAACCTAAGATTATCTCCGAAACAACGCAATAAACAAAATGTTACAACACCAACCTTTTTTTGGTAACCGGGGATCCGGTTGTTTATTTGTAATGTGTTCTTTTTAACATTATTATTTAAAAAAGTATATAGTATATTGTATATACCGGTATGGTAAGGGGTCATCTTAAATGCGGCTTTCCATGTATAACAGGAGAATTCTAGGAGCACGTTGCCATATCGTACAGCTCATGCTACAAGAATTGTGCGCCTGCGTCATTTGCGTTCACAACGAGTAAAAAAACATCATTTAAAATAAAACATAACAATGTACTAACATACTTGGAATTTTAATATTAAAATTGAATAAATTACATTAAATAAATAAATAAAATTAAATTAAAACTTCTTTTCCAACTAAATAAACTTCTTGCAACAATCAATACAATACGTAAAAAACAATTTTCTCAAATAGAATACTAAAACGCAAACAAAAAGCATTCTTATAATGTAAATGAAAAGATGTTTCTAAAAGTAAAATAAAACAAAAAGATTCTTCTAGGAAAACTTAATAAAAAAAATTCTTAAGGAAAAATTGAAATTAAAGTAATTGTTCGAATAAATCGCCTCTCTGTTCTTGACAAAACCCAAGCCTGTGATATAGCGTGATAGGACGCTATATTACAGTGATAGGACGAACGCGAGACGATATAATTGACAGCAGCGAAGACACACTCAATACGTGCTAGATTAGTACTGCCGCACTAGTCATACTTGTAGCTTGTAGTTCATATATCGAAAGACTGTATGCGTGGTGGGGGCTTGGTTTCTAATCGTTGCTACATACGAGGCGATACTGGCAACAGCGCCGTGTTTTTATACATAGGTTTACGTTATATAAGTGTTGTCTTTCCGTACCGGTATGTGGTGACAAAAAATAGTCATAAATAAACAAAACTTTTCACGCAGCACCAAATATTAAAAATATGCAATATTTTTGCTCATGAGTGTATATACAAAATTACGTTTTTTACGTTTTTTTCTATTTAATTCAATGTCCATTTCGAATTGATTTCCAGCGTTTCATGCAATTTTCAATCATCTCGGTTTGTCTATAATGTCAACTATATGTATGACATGGTAACACGATTCACGAAAAGGGTTTCAAATCAAAATTAATTCTGACAGGTGACTGACAAACCCAAACGATTTCTTAAAAAATATAGATTAATTTCTGACGGCAGCAGGAAAACTATAATAAGTCACACATATTCCTTACAGGAATGTAAGGACGTATTAACATTCTTGGCAGGCATTTACCTACTTTGAATGTTAATACGTCCTTACATTCCTTGTGACTTGTAGCTATTATCTAGTTTCATACTGTAATATCAGCATTTTTGTTAGTATCGTAATGACATTTTTTTTACCGCACTAGTGAGGTAAAGAGATTAAATGGTTAAATAATCGATGTGAATACATGTGTTCAAAGTGAGCTCCGTGATTAAACCCATTAAATAGGAGATTACGAGCAATCATTTAGTAAAAGTTAGTGTATTCTTAGGATAAAGTGTTTAGAGTAAAATTAGACTTAAAAAAAGGTGAGGTAGCCCTAAATTAGCAAGAGTTTTAAATAAAGATACTGTTCGAGAAAGGTAACAGGCACTGATAGAGGTCAAGGTCTCCGATGGGATGACCACGTCCTTGACTTTTTTCGCGGTGTCAGAAAGATAAGAAAGAAAAACTAACGTTAAAAATCAAAGTAAAAATATACGTACATATATGCATAGAAAAATAAGGAAACAAGTTGATATAAAAAGGAACGGTTTTTAGGAGAAACATACAGGAATGGTCAAATTTAATTGGACAAAAATGGAAAAACAACAACGTAAATTTTAAGTTTCAACAACAGCGGTATTAAATAAATTAATGAGAACTAAGTGTATCGTACAGTTGAGGTAGGTCGCAATATTAAATAAGTAACAAAAAAAATAAGAATATTGTGCAAAGTAGTAACAAACCGAGAATAGCTTCATGAATAGGAAAGGGAGAAAGGACGAAGTGAAGCAAAACCAGAAAAGGAATAACCCAGATCACGACACCTCTTGGGAAGAATCACAGAAAATAGCTCAAAGAAGTAAGTTAACTCCAAGAACACCTACTAAAGTTGAAGAAAATAAGCAGTCTAAGATGGAAGAGATCAAAAAAATGTTAATAGCATTTAGAAAAGATATAGTGGACATTAGAATCGAAATTAAAAGTGACATTAGAGAAATTAAAGATGATTTGAAGGAAGTAAGGACAGACATTACACAGAACATGGAAATGAAGAAGATGAAACAAGAAATTATCAAGACGAGAAGGGAGTGGGAAGAGGACAAAAGCAAAACTGACAGCTAGGTTGAAGGAAATAGAAGATAAACTAGAAAAAACTGGAGAGGGATAAAATTCATAAATCTAATAATAACTGGTATAGTGATCGATGCTGATAAGGAAGATACTCCAAAGGAAGCAGCAGAAAAATTAATAGAGAAGGAACTTGGAGTAAAGACAGGTGAGAATAAAGCAATCAAGATTGGACAAAATAGGTGTGGAAATGAGAAAATGGTCAGACAAGATAGGAGTCCTAAAAGAAAAAAGAAAACTTGAAGGAAAAAATATATTTATTGATTAGGAGCTAACCCAGAAGGAAAGAGGTATACAGAAAAAGATTAGAGACACAGCAAGCGAGGAAAAGAGTAAAGGAGCCAGAGTGAGAGTGGGATACCAAAAATCGGTAATTAATGATAAGGAAATGAAATGGGGCGTAAAAGAACAGAAACTAACCAGCCAAACTACCAGCACTTAATGACGACAACACGGCTAATGAACAGGAATAAGAACACATATGAACAATATAGACGACATATTCTAGAAAACATAAAAATATCGGCCTATAACCAAAAAGTTTCTATAAAGAACAAAAAACGACATCACAAATCTCGATATATCAGCAATCACTGAAACAAAAAAAAAAAAACCAGGAATTTTGAAATTTGTATACTCTATGTAACAACGTTACACTTTAGGGTAAACAAAGTTTTAGAATATATATATATATATATATATATATATATATATATATATATATATATTTAGATAATTTCTTAGCCGTTCATTATCTAAACACTCATATAGCTATGGAGTAATAATTAGCAATTTCAAATCTTCAAAACTGACATGCTTTCAAAACTGACATTTGCTTTCATATCAGACATCTGCTTTCAAAACAGACATCTGTTTCCAATAACTGACTTGCTTTTAATAACTGACATCTGAATCATTAACACTGTTACTTTATAATGCATTTCTAAATAATCCTACCTAGGTTTATTGTGGCTAAGTGGTAAAAGCGACAGTTCGGCAAACTACTGTTGAATTTCGTTTCGAAGAATAAAAAATACTTATCATATCTCGTTTCTCTTCGTTAGTGTATGACATTTTTGTATTATTAATGAACAATAAATGAAATGTTTGACAGATTGAAATTCCAAAGGCTACCTTATTTAATCTTATAATTTATTCTTTCATATAAAACCTAATGTCAAAAACTTTAGTCAGCATGTGGTACATGGTTGAAATCAGAAAAAAAAACTCTTTCTGAAGATGTCTAAATCCAATATGGCGCCTATAAGAAATTAGATAGTTGATGATGGCCAGAAAGAAACGAAACGTCGTATAAAAATTTAGAGTACACCACTGGATAGAGGTTTAGAAATGGCCACAAGGATGTGTTTTTATTTTTTTTCTACAAAGCAAAATGTCGGTGCTTCAGGTAAAAGAAGAAAATGTATTTTTCGCGTTTTCTTTTTAAATAACGAAGGTCATTTGTCACAGGTCTATTTTCTTTACGGATTTATAACAAACACAAAATTTAACAACTTTGCCAAATTTAAACATATACTCTATCTCCAAGAATAAGAGAGATCCCCATGGTGAGGGCCGAAAATGAATCAGCCTGTATATATATATATATATATATAAATAATTTCGTAACTAGACTTATTAGACTAACTTTTACATACGCAATTTTAAAACTAAAAAAATATATATATGTATGTATGAAAGTAGATAAAACGTACGATATTTGTATCGTAATGTGTTTTTCGATACTTGATACGATTATCACAATTTTTCAATCGCGTATCGTAAAATTACACATATCGTAAATATCTATTATCGCTCACTTAAGCGATTGACCTTGACACAAGGAAATACATTTTTGTTTAGTTATACTTTTACAGAAATCATCGCCGCCACCAAAACAATTTACCAAAGTTTTATCGCAATCGGTTAAACTGTATAGAAGCCTATACGGAACATACAGACACACATTAATTTTATGTATAGATCGTCGCATTAAATATTTTTAAAGGGGCACCATTTTTTTTTGAATGCAAAAAGAAGTTGAGCTTTTATAATCAAAACAGTTCATTCGATTCTTTCAAAAAAGATAAAACAAAAAATAAGAAAGGGCGAAATAGTGTATTCGACGGAACTCCATATTTTTACTTTACATATTTAAAAAATCATGTATTTATCCTTTTATTTCTTTTCCGGCGAAATAAATTAATTTAAGTCGAACAAATCGTAAATAATAACGGCACACATACCTGATTTAACAGACTTCTTTCGAAACAAGAATCGGATCGATGATTAACCACTCAAAATCTATTTACAGCAAAAATTTTCTATTTAAGATTTTAAGTGAATTCTTATTTTTCATTTTGTACTAAATTAAATATATTTATTTTCATACATACAGTGGTGGTCACAGAAATAAAAACAACCACTTTTTCAGCAAACATATACAGTTAATAATAATATCAAATAAGGAGATAATCCGGTCACCTATTTTGAGATTTGAAAGTATATTTACTATATTGAAGGTTACTGAAATCACTGCAAGAGAGTTAAGATTTTCAGGGAAATCCCCTTCTTAGTCAACTCTGGTGATAGTGATTAAATGGTTCATATTGCTGGCGCACGGTACAAGTTTGACCGGCGGTTTTATACAAGATGTCCTTGAAAGAAAGAGAACGTATGAAAAATGAAAGTTTGCAACTATATGGAATATGAAAAAATTAAAAACCCGCTGATAATTGTATGTGCGCCTATGGATTCAGAATGTCTTATCTATTGAACTTAACACACACCCACACACATTATAATAATATTGTGTAATCATATCATGTATATCATAACAAAGGGTTCGATAACCTCGTACGAAAAGTCAGCTGTTAAAAATTTATACTTTTAGTTTGTATGTATGCCTGTGAATTATAAAAAGAAGATGTAAAATGTGTGCTCTACAAGGCATTTCATGCTCACTTTGGAAACAATCTACCTTTAATCGAACAGGTAAATGTAAATCATATGGAACGTACACATGTAACGATAGACAACTGACTGAATCGTGGAAACAATTGTTTCAATACTTAAAGCCGACCGACTATAACAAAGAGTAGGGGGTACCTATCATGAGTTAAAAAAAGCAGCCTCAAACTTAACTGCACTGTTCTAAATTGTCAAATGTTACTGTCATTAGTGTCATCCAATAAAAACACTGAATTTTATTTATTCATGACAGGAAGATTATTTTTACTCAGATAAATTATGTTTAATGTTTGCATTGCAAGGTAAACTATATTTTGTACATACACTATTATAGTTTTTAAATTTCTGTGTTTTCCAGATCTAATTAACTAAATAACATATGAGTGCCTCGGAAATTCGAAGGTTATGCAAAACAGCACCTTGAAGAACATCAAATATTTGTGTAAACAAAAAAATAAATCAAAGAAGAAACACAATAAGCCTTTTTCATTTTATAGATTACGTATTCATAAAAGATTAAAACTTTTACTCTATTTATTTTTCTAACCCTATCTTGAGCACTGAGCACATGTATTTTGCAAAGTTCACATCACAAGTTGAGACAAATATTTTATATATGTACTTTTATAGTTTTTACATTTCTACATTATCGAGGCTTAAATATCATGAGTACTTTGCAAACCTGAAGGATTTAGAAAATAATTCTTTCAAGTATAATAAATATTTGTGTATATTAAATAGAAAGATACGTTGAAAAACAAATAAAACAAAGTTTCAAAAAAAGTTGAAAATGTGTACCTTGTATTCCATACATTTTCTAAAGTCTGTGGTTTATTGTTTATCTCATTAAATTGTTCAATGATGTTCATCAAAATATTCTGAAATTGTATTTAGAGTTTCACGGGTACAATGAGGTGATGCACCATCTTGCTGAAAATATCCTAGTTGAAGTTCATAATTATGCAGCACATTAATAAATGGCTCCAAAATCTCTTGACGATACCCTTCAGCATTAATGTTTCCTAAAAAAGCATAAGTTATTTCTATTAAATGATGATCATTTCTATTTACTTTAAAAAAATATAGGGCCTATTAATAGTCGTCTTGAAATAGCAGTCCAAACTCAATTTTTTTTAGGGTGTAATCGAGACTCGATAAACTAATCAGGATTTTCTGCAGACCATATCCGCACCTTCTGTGATTTTACAAAACCAGAAACATGGAACCATGCCTCATCTGAGAAAAACGTTCTTGATAAAGCCTTAATGTTATCCAGAGTATTGACAAAACATTCACAATAACGAAGTCTTTGAGGTGGGTCAATTGGCAGAAGTTTTTAAACTGACATCCTGTATAAGTGTAGATCCTTTTTCAGAACAGTAGGACAAGTTCCTACAGAAAGTTGACTTTGTTGTGCTAAAGAACGAATTGAGGTCTTTGGTTCATCATGAACTATTTGTCTTATGTTGTCGACTACTTCCTCTGTGCGTTTTATAGATCGTCCACTGCCTTCTTTTCTACCAATACTGCCTGTCTCGCGAAATAAATTTAAAGTTTTTCGAAACTGATCATATTCTACAGCTATTTCTGGAGATTCAATTCGAAATTTTGCCAGACATTTTTCCGTTGAGTAAGATCAAATCCCGTCAATCTTGCGACCGTTTCGAAAATAATATTCGATTATTAAAATTTTGTGCTCGTCAGTAAAAGGCATCGCTGGAGTAACAGCTCGAACACGCAGAATAAAACACATAACCCAACTTAACCTTGCAATTTTCTAAAGCCCCCTGTTATTTAGAGGTAAATTTCTCAAATGACAATTATTGTTATTTGAGAAATTCATATTAATGAAGTTACGACATGCTTTTTGTTGTCACTTAAAAATCACTGCTCACTAGAGCCTGTTTTTTTTTTTGAACGCACGATACTCTTTATGTTATAGTTGGTCGCACAGTGCCGGCACAAATATTTTATAAATATCTTTGTAATTTTTTTTCTCGTGTATGAGAGGGAATTTTGGGAAAATATTTTGGATTCATATTCTATATAATTATATTTTTCCATTTTTATACGTTGTGTCTTTCTTTCAAGGACCTTCGGTATATCTAAATCAGTTCACTCGCCTTGCTTGCTACATATTTTATAATACACTCGTAGAAAACATTCGGATACCACCATGAGCGATTGGATTCAGATGTATAACACGCTTGCCGAAAATGTATGGGCGCGTTACTATGTGCCAACAAAATGAACACTTTCTGAATGAATACAGTTCTCGACAAATAAGACGGGACACGTCTTATTACGATTTTGACTTAATTTTATTTGTGTAAGTAAGTCTTTCTAAAACAATTAATGTTATGAATTTTCTTGTCATGACATATTGCTATGAATAGTGGTTTGTAGATTTACCACGCCACCATCCACAATTAAATTAAAATACATTTAAATAACATCTTGAATATACACTTTATCTCACAATAATTGTACATTTATTTTAAATTATTTTTAAATATTATTATAGAAAAAATCCATAGCAATATGTTATAAATGTCAAATATGTATGGCGTTTAATGGCAAAACGCATTAATAAGCAAAATCTTAATGTGCATAGCAAAGAGTAATTATTTCGCATAGTACAAACGGCCTGGGCAGAAAGTGCTCTTACCAAATATTAATTTTGATCACACGTTTATGTTATAATTTTCGATAAAAGGTTTTTTTAAACTTTTTGTCATTTAAATAAATATGATTTAATTGTGGTTTTGAAGTTTGGGTACTGTCAAATCGATAAATAACATTTTTCATCTTCAACTCGTATCAATATTCTGACTTACAATAATTAAAAAAAGCGTCCCGTTTTATTTGTCGAGAACTGGAATAATAGTGGTTTGGTCAATATAGATTTAGTGAAATGGAAACCGAAATTATATTTTATTGATGATATATCTTATTAATAGTTATTATTTAATAAATTGCCATTAGTATATTATATAGATTTAGATAAAATGGGTTACGCGTACTGGCGGAATACAAATTTTAACACTCCACAAGCAAGTTTGCATGTCGAAAGGCAATATAGCAGGTATTGTAGGTTGTTCAAAAAGAGGTATAAACTATATTACGATTTAAAATTAGTAAAAAAAAGTTGGGAATTAAAAATAGAAACCTCTGCAGGTAGATAGAAGAATTGTTTTATCAAAATTGATATAATGAAGTTTGAAACCAATTAAAGCAGAGTATCATTGCCCGCATGGTTTATAGATTACAAGAAAATGATTTACAAATTTTGAAATTAAAAAAACAAACTGTCTAACCTTTGCAAAAGAGCATATTAATAGAAGTGGTTCAGAAAATATTCGCTAATAAAAAATCAGTCTAGAGTGATAAAACTACCGTTTGCTGGATTACCTCCTAGAAAAGAATTACTGTAAAAGTATACAAAAAAAATGTAGTTATGGGATGCCTTCTCTTGACATGGAATCGATTGTTTATTTAATATAACAAAATGAATATATATATGTTAACATATTTCAAAATATTAAATTGCTCTATACGGAGCAACGGATATGTCGTTGAAGTGGATTCTGTGAACAGGATAATGATCCAAGGCATATCTTGCGTGGGGCAGCAAAAAATTTTCAATTGTGAAAAAATTAATTTACTGCCACAGCCTTCATACTCTCTTGAATCTGACAAATAACCTATAGAAAGATCTCAAGAACATGATTGGAATATAAAAAATATAATAGTTCTTAAAGAATGATCATCCACAGCAGTAGCAAGAGATATCAACAGCTGATCGAATTTATCTCGAGGCGTTGTAAATTCCGAATTAAAAATAAAAGGCAAGTTACAAATTATGTCCTTCAGAAATTTTTCATTATTTTAAAACTTTTCTTTTTAGAAAGCATTGTTTTTTGTTGATCAATTGAATAAATATGTACAAATTTGTTTATTATTGTTTTAATTTTATACTATTTATTTTCAATATTCCTAAATAGTGGTTTTATTTTCATGACCACCACTGTAGTTATTTCCACCGGCGAATATATTTACACAATTTGTTTATATATTGTTTGTTTATTCTGCCACCACCGAGAAATTACTAAATCTCGTGAAAATTGGCGACGTTATGAAACATATTCTAAAAAAGTCTTACACATAAAAAACTACACTCAGGGACAAAAAAAAAACCCGGACATTTATTTTATAAAAAGAAAAATGAGATGTATGTTAGTCAGAGTTTTTGTAGATAATGTAATTTAAAATGCATCAATTTGTGATAATTTTGTTACCATGGATACGTGTAAACAAGCCATTGTTATGAGATACGCCATTTAATTGTCGAAAGTCAGTCACTGCAGAATTTGTCTGCCTTTTTATTCTTTATTATCACTATTTGTTTAATTTTCACGTGTTATCAGTGTTTTGAGTGTAAGACGGTAGTCACAATTTATCTTATTACACAATGAGACCCGAAGATATTGCTGCAGCCATTGCTTTACATAATGATGGACGCAGTGTGCGTTACATCGCATATGTCATGAATATGGCTAGAAGTACCATTCATGATGCTTTAAAACGTTTTAGAGAGACGCAAGAATACACCAGGTTCGGGTCGTCCGCGATGCACAACGCAAAATGAAGAAAGGCGCATGGTGTTGTCAGTTCTT
Source organism: Melolontha melolontha (assembly GCA_935421215.2). Classification (NCBI taxonomy): domain Eukaryota; kingdom Metazoa; phylum Arthropoda; class Insecta; order Coleoptera; family Scarabaeidae; genus Melolontha; species Melolontha melolontha. Next base: position 49,823,125 of record OW285242.1, read on the forward strand.
AGGGAGCGCAACCTGCCATCTACGATGGTAGCCCAACGGTTTTTTAACATGCATGGACGTCCAATATCGGCCAAAACAGTTAGAAGAAGGTTGAAAGCAAGTGGACTGATGTCAGCTAAACCTGCAACCGGTCCCAGATTACTAAGGATGCATCGCGTCGAAAGATTGCGCTTTGCACAGAATCATAGAGCCTGGAGAAATAAACAGTGGAGCTGTGTTCTGTTTACAGACGAATCCCGTTTCAATTTACGCTCACCTGATGGACCTGAAAAAGTTTGGAGAAGGATAGGGGAACGATATTCGCAGTGCTGTATTTCCGAGAGATCGCCATTTGGAGATGGTGGAGTGATGGTTTGGGCAGGAGTGTGTATGAACACTCGTACGGAGTTGGTTTTCATAGACGGAAATCTAACAGCTGATAGGTACAAATGAATGTTTGGCGAATCATGTGGTGCCATTTGGTCCATATATATGCAATGATTTTCTTCTAATGCACGACAATGCGCGCCCACACGTCGCTCGCGTTACCACAAATTATCTTCAAGAAGTGGGAATTCACGTTTTGCCATGGCCAGCAAGGAGTCCTGACGTTAATCCCAGCAGTTGAGCACGTGTGGGACATGTTGGGACGGTGTATTAGGAGGCGGCAGAGACCATCGGAAAACTTACAGGAGTTAAGAGAAGCACTTCTAGAAGAATGGGAAATCATTCCCCAAGAAGCCATTTATAACCTGATTCAAGGCATACCAAGACGTGTGGATGCAGTTATCCAATGCCGAGGGAGTAACACGCGTTACTAAAAATGTGATTTCAATGTTACAATCACAAAACATCTAAGCCACAGCTGAAAATGATGTTGCTGGGTTTACGCCATTTCCGTTTTGACGAAAATATTTATTTTTCTAATACTGTATTCATGATTAATTACATGAACCTTTGTTTGAAATGCGTTTTTCTATCATTTAAAATACTTAACCATTAAATCTTATAACATACTAGATCTTTAATTAACAATTTCTGACATAAAACAAGTGTCCAGGTTTTTTGTCTCCGAGTGTACAAGATAACCTCACATTCACACTAAATACCCTTTTATTGCGCAGGCTTGTCTTTTATATTTTGCATATAGAGCTGGAATAAAACAGTAAGACTTTAAAGACTTTATTGTTTTCCGAAGTATTCTCCACGAAGCTTAAGCGTTTTTGCATGCGCTCTAACCACTAGTTTGTTGGTACTGTCAAAATTGCATTTTTGAAGGCATCGACTGCTTCTTCTGACGACTGAAACCTTTGATCACGCAGTCAGTCCTTGATTTTCGGAAAAGTAAAAAAATCGTTGGGACTTAGGTCGGGACTGTACGAGAATGGTCTAACAATTCGACGTTTTATTGCGTTAAAAATTCAATTGACTTACAACCTGTGTGCGAACTTGCATTGTCTTGGTGGTGCATGATTCGTCGTCGTGAGTTGCTTTCTCGGAGTTCAGCGATGACTTGCAGCAAACAGATGGTTGTATACCAATCGTTGCGACCAATTGTTGCGACATGACCTGCTTTCGACACAAATGTCGCGACCATCTTTTTGGAGACACTTTGGAGAACGGATAACTTCTGTCGGCTTTTCTTCACCTTGGAACGTCCAACCAGACGACTAGCGTTTATTTTCTGGCTCGTATGAGTAGGTTCATCACCACTCACGATGTTGTACACGTTTTTAGGGTTTCCTATGTTGAAGATGTATAGAATTTTTTGACACTAATTCACCTTAGCTGTTTACTGTTGTTCGGTCAACAGATGCGTTACCCAACAGGAAACTATTTTTTTTACACACAATTCTGCATGCAAAATTTTTTTGGATTGAAGTCTGAAATTCCCAATGATGCCTCAATTTCGCGATATGTCATATGTCGATCTTCGTTGATGAGTTGCGCACAGCAAGTAACTGCCGTTTTTGGTGCACCTGCTCTTGCATCATAAGACTAATCCGTCCACATTTGAGTTCTCCATATCAATGAGAAATTGTTGTCTGATGTGGTGCTTCATTCAACTCGGGGAGAAATTCTTGTTGAGATAATTGTCTTCGAAAATTATAAAAAATTATTGCGCGAAAATTTTCACGGTTAATTTTTAATACTGACATTTGGTTAGTTGCGCCCTCTATGTCCCAGTATGCAAAACATAAAAGACATCCTCGTATTAACAACTCTCGTTATGAAACGTATTTTAAAAAAGTCTTACACATAAAAAACTTCATGAAAATAGTATAAGAAAACAACAAGATAACCTCACATTCAAACTAAATACTAAAGGCCCTGTTATACAGATGCGGTTCTTATCGTGTGAATAAAGTTTCATGCTGTACTGTTTTTACAATGAATGTTGGAAATGTCCACCATTATTTTCAATACAAGCGTTGCATCTACGAATCCAGTTTTCCCGAATATCTGTGAATAGACAAAATGTGTAACAATCGACTATTTTTTTGAATCTTAAATGGCACACAGCAGTTTTAATCATATAGGAAAATCTGCGAAGCAATCCACTTTTGCCATCAACCAGAAACAGTGACATCTGCATTACCAGTCTCATAACAACGAAAATAATCGTCTTATACGATACTAAATTTATAATTTTATTAATCTGGAATATATTATATGTATATAATAGTAATTGTAGGGTTATTTCGATGAATATGAATATTAATTAAAAATTATAATTTTGGCGTCATTTCAACTAGTTTTATAAAAGATATTAACATAAGATAATAAAAATAAATTAAAACACTTGGCTTGTTTCACTATGAGATTTATTTAAATACTCTAACAATTGTTTCGGCTGTTATGCCATTCTCAAAGAGATCTATAAATCTAACTTAAAGACTATCGCACTTGTTCTTATATGTTGTCTGTTCTTGTGTGTAGTGGGGGTGGTATTATATTGTGTATTACGGTGTCTATAAAGGGTGTATTGGCATATTCTATCTGTGTGTTGGTGATTAATAGATTTTGTTTTTTCGCTATTTTTATTTCTAATATTTCTAGGAGGTCCAATCTCTTGCTTTTTGTGATATTGTGTATTAATTCGCAGTTATCTATATCGGGGAAGTGGTTGAGTTCTATACAGTGTTCGGCAAAGCCTGTGTTTTTCTCACTATATAAAATTGACTTTTTGTGTTCTTTAACTCTGTTTTTAATGGCTCGTCCACTTTGGCCGATATAGATAGCTTCACAGTCTTTACATTTTAATTTATAAACACCTGATTGGTCCATTTTATCTCTTTTATCTTTGTTGTTGCTAATCATTGTTCCTAAATTTGTTTTATTTACCCAGCTTATTTTGATATCTAATCCTTTTACTATTCTGTTTATTTTATTAGTGAGTTGTGGTATGTATGTAATTTTGTGCCATCTTTGTATATTTTCTGTTATTTTCGGGTATAGGTATTTGTTCTTATTATTTTGTATTTCTTTACGTTTTAACAGTTTATCTACGATTTTAGGGTCATATCCATTATTAAATAATGGATATGACCCTAAAATCGTAGATAAACTGTTAAAACGTAAAGAAATACAAAATAATAAGAACAAATACCTATACCCGAAAATAACAGAAAATATACAAAGATGGCACAAAATTACATACATACCACAACTCACTAATAAAATAAACAGAATAGTAAAAGGATTAGATATCAAAATAAGCTGGGTAAATAAAACAAATTTAGGAACAATGATTAGCAACAACAAAGATAAAAGAGATAAAATGGACCAATCAGGTGTTTATAAATTAAAATGTAAAGACTGTGAAGCTATCTATATCGGCCAAAGTGGACGAGCCATTAAAAACAGAGTTAAAGAACACAAAAAGTCAATTTTATATAGTGAGAAAAACACAGGCTTTGCCGAACACTGTATAGAACTCAACCACTTCCCCGATATAGATAACTGCGAATTAATACACAATATCACAAAAAGCAAGAGATTGGACCTCCTAGAAATATTAGAAATAAAAATAGCGAAAAAACAAAATCTATTAATCACCAACACACAGATAGAATATGCCAATACACCCTTTATAGACACCGTAATACACAATATAATACCACCCCCACTACACACAAGAACAGACAACATATAAGAACAAGTGCGATAGTCTTTAAGTTAGATTTATAGATCTCTTTGAGAATGGCATAACAGCCGAAACAATTGTTAGAGTATTTAAATAAATCTCATAGTGAAACAAGCCAAGTGTTTTAATTTATTTTTATTATTTACTGTATGAAGTTAAAATGTTTCACCAAGAAGTATCTGCAACAACAGCCGAGAATATTAACATAAGATGTAAAAATGTAGTTTTATTTTCTTATAGCCACAAAATACGTTAGTTTGTTACTTATTTTCTTTAACGAGAATGTATTTAATTTGCCTTTAAAAAAATTTGTCAATTTAGACATAAATATAACATATAAACTTCACCCCAAATTTTATAAATCGACACAAGACTTACATACACGTACTACAACTATTACCTCATAGGATTTTAATGACTAAAGTGAATTGCTTCGTGTGTTTTCCTATACGAATATTGTGAGGTCAACGTAGTAAAAGTAAATAAACAAACCCCCACTAAATATTTAAGTAAGATAGGTCGGATTCGGTGATGTTGCCAAATCGCAGGACAATCATGGATATTTTTTTACTAAAATGATTAATTTTACAGGAATTGAGTTTTTTTTGTATTGTGTTTCTACATTCAGTGTATAAAACTCTAAACTTTATATTCTTTACGTGCAAACTACCGATTTTTGCCATACATACAAACTTTTCTAATTGTTTTTATACATTCTTAACTAGTTTCAAAAGGATGGCAGTCATTTCCTTACATATTGTTTATACCAGTTTGTCAAAAATTTTTCCTCAAACTTTTGAAATATGTATCTTTGACAAATTTATGTCAAGATATTTTTTTAAAAATTGTTGATCAATGAAATAATTATATATTTTTCATTACATTTATAATTGGGAGAATTTCGGAAAGATATAGAATCTTAAGCGAAATTATTATGGTTGAAGTTACTCGTTTGATTTTCATTTTGTTTATCAACAGGTTGACGTTTTAAAATTATACGTAATAGTTTTATTATTCGCGAATGTTTTTAAAAATCATTAAATGGATAACTTTAACAGGCTTTATAGAAAAGTGGACATTACAAAAACACATACGAACATACATATCTTTAATGATTTTATCGTACGCGATCGAATAATTGTGCAGAAAACTTCAAGCTTGATAATAATAAATAGAATTAAGTGTTCCTGACTTAATTTAAAAAATATTTGAAAATACATTTCGCTTAATTTAACATCATTGCAGCATAATTTATAATTCTCAAATAAACTGTGTACTACATACTAGATACTAGACAAAAATGTCTTCTTTTCAACTCTTACGTATCTGATTAGAAATTATATGAATTTGATATATGAAGATCACTTTTGACGTTTAAAAATTATCAATAAAAAAAATACTTCCACATTCGAAAAGAAGTTTTTTTTTTACAGAAGGCTAAAATAACAATGACAATAGAAATTATGGCTAGTATCTTAAAAGATGTTAGAAAGTATAAGAATTGGGATCATGCTGTAAAGAAATTAGTATGGATCTTTCGCTCATTACAAATTTTTATCGTGGTCCGAGAGAGAGAGAGTGGACAATTAAAATGTCATATCAAATTAAAATTTAAAAATGTGAAGTCAAATATAAATTTCAAATAATCACAACAGTTTTTACTTTAAATTGTGCTCTTGATTAGTACAGTTATTATATATGTTGATAGTTACATGAGCTGCAAATTATAGCAATACAGTATTTTCTTTGAAATTCATCAAATTTCACAAACTCCTTTTCATTCCCATTCAAAATAGGTCAATAGGGGTTTTCTGATTTGGAAACGATCACAATCTCAAGAACATGTCAATAGCGGAAATAACAAAAGCAAAACCCTATGCCAAATTTGTGATAGATTTAATATTTGTAACTTTTAATATCATTAAAAAAAACAATTTCGTAAATTTTGGGATAAATATAACCCCGACCGAAAATTGCCAAGTAAATCAATATTGTGAAATTATTTACCACATATGCGTGGAAGAAATTCGGTCAAAAATTGTTGCACTTTACATAAGTTCGAAATTCCTGCAGTCCAAGTATTAATGTTGATTGATAACGGATCAATTATGCTTTGTGCTGGCCATTTGCTTAAATCAACTTTTCCTAATCTGTTACGTGTATACTGCATGCGTTACACCTTCTAACCGAAACTATTCGCCACTGTTATCCAGATGGAAATGCACTAATAACAGACGAAACCAGTATTTGCCAAATTTTCCAAATAATTCGGCGATTTCATGAACGGTGACCTAATAACCCAGAACCCTCACAGTTTTGATCTGATGGGAAGCGTAATTGGAAGCTACGTTCTATTTTTTTCAACATTTTCATTCACTGTGGTCCTTAATGTTTCAACTTCATAGAAAAGAAGTTTGTTGCCATCAAAGCAAGTCAATTGAAATTTAAAGTTGGAATTAATTTACAAATTATTTTCAATAACTACCAAGTAATAACAAATCTCACAAAGGTTTTTATTGCCGTTAGTCGAGTCCTTACAAGTAGTAGATAACATAGCAAGAGTGACAGACACCTTAAGTGAAGTAAAAAGTGCCTGTGTTAAAGTAAAATTTAATAGTGCACTGTAAAAACATACAGATTTTACTAGATGACAGATTGATAATGACAGTGTTCTTACAGATACGTTACTTCTTTCAAAGATATTATATCTATAATTAGGCAAACATTACGCCATTAGAACAATGTGGAACAATCGTTATATAAAAATATTTTTATTTCATCCTGTGCCACATTCTTTCTTTTCCCGGACTCATTTCAGTCCGGAAAATGAAACTTTACAGAATTGTTTTGAATTGAAGAAGTTGTTGAAATCTCTATTTTTTCCTGTTGCACACCTCTATTAAATTTCCTCCTCCTTCAATTGTTTTTATTATCTCCGTTTTCTGTCCAAGGAAATCCTTGTTTTTCTCTTGGCGCTGCAGTGCCTGTACAAAGTTTTCTTCTGCTTGAATCAATCTTACTACTTTTATTTTCTGTTCAATGCACTTGTCCATATACCTTTCAGCAACTGGCGAGTTTTCCAGCCCCATGTCTTTTGAGAAGGGATAAATCCGCCCCTGCGTTGGCAAGAAGCGTCGCAGAAATTCGGCGGAAACCTGTATATTTTTCGGGATCATTTAATCTTAGAAATTCAGCGATTTTTCGAGGCGTACCTTCAATAATGTGAATATCAACCCTTTGTGAGATGCATTTACCTTTTCAATATCCCACGAAAAGCATTTTATGCTCCAGATTTTTTGGTCTCAACCCCAAATACCTCCTGAATAGCTCCGAAAAGTGGATTCCTTCCACTTCATTAATAACACTAAATATTCTCCTTTGATTTGTTTTGATGTAAGGAATAGCAAACACTAGTTGTGAACCTGTATCTTGCACATCATCAAGAGACATGTTATGTAACTCCTCCCGACGACAACCTACTCCATACAAATCATTGCCACAACTTTTGTCAAAAGATACTTCTCATCAGGTGCTTGCTCTAGAAACCTCCGTATTTCATCTCTCAATGTTTGGCCGGTGTAGGTTTATAACCCACTAATTCCTTCTTAAAAAAAGCAATTATTTTCGAGAAACGATAAATATCCAAATTTCCATAAACTAACAATATTGGTTTCATCATTGAATACTTAGACCAAAGAGAGATTTCTTAGCCTGCAAATAATATATTTAATGTAAATATATGCAAGAATTAGAACACATGCTTACCAAATCTAGCATTACATCCTCATTGACTATTTTCACTTGGTTTATTCGTTTCCACTGATTAAATAACTCAAATTCTTTTTTATATCGATTTGTCAACTTGACCGGAATTAATTTTTCAGTAGCTTCGGCCGCTTTTTTCAAAATTTTCTCGGAAACTTCGTTTTCACAATATTTGAGATATTTTTTTTAATATTAATAAATTAAACAATTGCTGGAAACCGTTAGTAATAAAATTATGATTCACAGACTTAATGATTTTTGTGACATTTAAAAAAGAACACTGGCCAACACTTTTTTGCTGATTTTTAAGCGAGAGAGACTTGTTTTTTACTAATTCTGGTGTGCTGAATCCGAAAATAATTTTTAATTCAGTACTGTATATTTCTCATCATACTGTAGTTACTTACATAAGATCTGTTGCGATATAAAGTATAAAATTTAATAATTCATTTATTTATGTCAGTACAATATTAAGTCACGAGTATAGTGCAAGTATTTACACAATAATCATTAAAAAATGACGTAACGGTAAAACCTCATTTGCCGGACTTATAACGTAAATAACTATTTCACAACTGCGAACTAAACTCAAGGAAACAACAACGGAAACATACGCCATGATTCAAATGTTTATGTCGAATCATATTCGGAATTTTAATATTTACTAGGTACTATCGTGAGCAATTGAAAGTTAACACTTTATTATGTTGGCATGTCGAAATTTCAAAATTTGTCTAATGTATACAGTACTTTTGAAGTGTCAGTGTCAGCATTTAATCATAACATAAATGACATTAGCTTGACAATTTGGTAAAATTTACGCAGCTATAATAGTGCGTTTACTTTCAATTGCTCACGATAGTACGTGATTTCCGATATGTATTATGTTAATTATAATTTATAAATTCTTAATTAAATAAAGTTACGTATTTCCCAGTCGGACACCTGTGATCAGGAACTCGCAGAAAAATATACCTAATTAAAAATACATGTTGCTTCGTGCTTGTTTTTCATTACAAACGAATCAATTATGCTAAATAAGTAATTGTGCATTGACAAAGTGATCTGAAATATCATTTATCAGAATCAGATATTTATGTTGAGAGGAGGACTTAATAAGTAGAGTTGCACACTTCGTCTGGAATGCAGGGATGTGTGGTAGGGATAACCGCCCGATGCGAATAGCAGCAGTGAGAGTAGCTAAGCCCGAGTTATAGCACTATGTGGATTAAATCTTTTTTGCACACTGTACACAATATTTTAGCACCATTATATTTTAATTCAGGATACTTCCGATAAACTTGTTTACTTCATCAGCCAATAGCCGCTTTCTACACGTCGTTCCTTCATTGCGTAATATATTCGTCTGCTCTGTTGAATACATCGAACCAGACTGTCGTTCACGGCTGTTATTGAGTTCGGCCGGCTGCCCCACAATACAATATATCCCTGCATTCCGGACAACGTGCGCAACTCTACTAAGTTCAAACACTTGCCAAAATCTCCGGCCATTGATTTTGAAAATTTTATTGTTTACAAATTCACAACTAGGTATGTCATCAACGTTACCACGATCGCCTGGTGAATGATTATTAATTCATTAATAAAGCCATAGTGTACAGGAAATTCTAGTAGCCCATGTCCAAGAGAAAGAAACACTGTAGGTAGGTATTAGTCGCGCCTCGAAAAAGTACATATCGTTTATATTTACAAAAATAAATTGGGAACGAGATATAAATTGTTATTTTAGTGAGGAAAGACTGGGCGGAGTGCCTTAATAGTACATTGCTTTCACAAGTGCCTAGCATAGATTCTTTTTTTTGACAGACTTTACCGCTACTTAGTGCACAATGACTGAAAAAGAAGTTATTATGTTGATGTAAAATATCACATTTGTATATTCTTTTGGTATTTATTATTTATTAACAACTGCAGCGTGTTGTGATAAATATATTTTTTGTTATAGCAATGGCAGCGAAAAAATCATAAATCGTAGAAAAATCTAATGTGATATTTTATGTTACATTTGTTTTGTATCTCCTTTTGTAATAACAAGAAAGGTACCATCGAGTAACATCGCACAGCCGGCTCGTCCTCGCGCGTGTATATATTTTGTCAGTCGCCGGTGGACAATATAGAGCTCACTTCGCTACATCGTAAAACGTTCTTTTTCTGGCTATTAGTGATAGAAAATTATTATTTATCACTGTAAACCAGCGAAGTGCACCGAATGGTGTTCGGACGGCGACTGACAAAATATATATACGTGCTAGGACGAGCCGCTGGTGGGACGATACTCGAATATACTCTCTAGTAATAGCACAGTTTTGTATAACATAGATTTAGAAATGTTCACTCAGATGTGAACTTATATGTATTTCTTTTACTTCAAAATATATTACAATTCATGAAAGTGTACAAAAGAGTAGTATTTTAAAGTTATTTAATGCAATGCATATTGCAAAGTATAAAATAAGTTTACTCACGATCGGTTAGTAAACTGAACATTTCTAACCTTCAAACTGGATAGAAAATACGCTATTACATACCGAGGTAGGTAATAGCACTTTACCAGCTAGCTTATGTCACTTTTCCGGCTAGGTAATGTCATTTCAGTATTTATGAAACGTCAACTATTCAATCTTTATTAAATAAATAACAAGACAACGTTTTAATACAAAATTTATTGCTTTTGGAATTAATTTTAATTGCTACATTAGAATTTCCATGACTGTTTACTGTTAGAAAAAGACCATGTTTAAAATCGTAGCATAATAATTTAGTAATCTGTCAGAAAATATCACTATTAGTTGTTACGTTTCCTAGCAACAGTACCCGACAAATTCATTTATGAAAATGCCTTGAAATTTAATACTATTATATTTTTGAAATTTAGTGTTTTAATAGTTTATATAATAATTAATTACTAACCGATTGTGAGTAAAATAGTATACAAACCTAGGCGGAAAGATTATTCCCGTCTCGAGTTTAAGTTCACCTCGACGTTGCCTCGGTGAACTTTCTAATCTCTCGACGGTAATGAACTACTTTCCGCCTCGGTATGTAATCTATTACTCAATTTATACAAATTTAAAAAATACACAGCTCCTAATAATTATAATTTACATTATCATTAGTTTCAGAGACACAAAAATGTTAAGGGTTCGTGTTGGAAGGCTTACAGAGTTTAAAAACCTAGGTCAACCGATATTTTATTTTAATGTTTGGTATATAATTGAACTAGTTCTCGGCATTACTGGTTAAAAACATAAAAATGAGTAAAATTGGAATCTCAGACAGTAATCTGACTTTTGTATCTCACTCCATTTTTCGACATAATCTCAAAATTTAACGCTCTTGGTCCAATGTTTCTCTAGATTCTTCATTCCTTCTCTGAAGTTCTATTCTTTAAGGCCCTCGAAATAGTCGCATGGCTTCTTCATTACACTCAAATTTTTGTCCGGACAGGAAAGTTTTGCGAACAGATGAAAGTACAAGGGAACCAAGTTGGATGAATAGGCTGAATACAGAAGAAGGTTCAAAACAAATTTGAATTAATTTTTGCCTAGCTTGAATGGACTGGTGTGTTATCGTGGTGGAATAACACATTGTTTCGTGACGATTTCTGCCCAAAATGGATGTGAAGTATACGCCAGTGATGGTTTTCCTTTCTCGAGGTAGTCATTTCGCGTTTTTCGAAACTGATTTTCCCCGTGTGGTCCATTGTTAACTGTTAACAATAATAATATTCTCTAATACTCAACAGGCTAGGCTAAATAACAAAGTATATACAATTACAGAGTAAGGTAACATCTTCTGCGCAAACACATCATCCAGCATTCTGTTGGCCACGCCGGATAGAATATATATAGGAGTCCGTTTCCTGACATTCGTTTTCGCAAAGGGAACCATGAATGAAACGCCATCTGGTTCACACGGGGAACCAAAAACGACATTCGCTCCAGTATGAAAGGGTTATCAATATTTTTAATCAATTTACTTAAAATTTAATAGAAATATTATCCCTCCTCACGCCCAGAGATGATATGCCATGGCGTAAAACCAAATCCTCCTGGGATGTACCTCTTTCCGATTAAATCAATTTTGAATGTGAGAAACTTCAAAAACTTTCGGTGAATTCAATATTGTGATGAATTCAAGTGCGTCCATTGTTACAAAACGCCGTAAAAAATCCGCTGAATTCTTGAAGAATTAAAAACATTCGGCAGATGTTCGCATGCGATTTCGTTTCTGCTTTGGAAGGAGCAAATGCGGTGCCCATCTTACGCAAACTTTATTCATGTGCAATTAATTATGCAAAATGAAATGTATTCAATCAATTGAAAAACCTGTGACCTTTGCTTTTCACTTTTTTCACACGCCTGTCGGCGAAAATGATATCGTGATCTTGGTCAATATCATTTGGTGTCCCAAAACGTGGTGCGCCTTCGATGCTTATCATGTCTCGCTTGAATTCTTTGAATCAAAGTCTCACGATCTCATATGACTCACCTAATGTAGTCGCAATCCTTTCACGCATTTCCGTCACTTTTTCACTTCCTGAAAAAGGATTTAAATCACACCACGGATACCAATTTTATTCATTTTTCTCTTTCATTTGAAACGCTTATGTTCAAGCAACTAAAAAAAATATGCTTGTGTGAGAATGACTAGTAATTATATAGATTTCATTTATAGGAAGGAAGCTTCCTTATTACATATACAGATGTCATCACTCATCGCTATTCTCTCTTAAGCGTCTGAAGCCACCCTCATATTTATGCAAAAACATAACTTTTTTGTACACTTTACTGTTTCAATTCTGGTAATAAGGGCAATAGACTGCTTATTCCGAATTAATAAAAGCTACAAATTTTGTATTTTAAATTATAACAGATACTACATTAGATTGTTGCTAAATAATATTGCTCATATTAATCTAATATTAAATATGCACAGAACAACCAAAGGTACCATACCAGAGGTATGTCAATACATGTAAATTACGTACATTTTAGTAGGAATATAGTCGGCAGTCATTGTAATAATAGTTTGTGAGATACAATAAACGGTCGGTTAAGGTTCTATTAGTTTAGTATATCGTTCAAATGACTGTTTAGAAAGTCTTTTAATCCTTTAAATACTGAAAACTTGCCTATATTTATTACATAAATTCCCTTATATAGATTGGCAGCTGCTGTTTTTAATACTAGCAACGTGCAGTTTCAAAAAATGAGACGCCCTTGGAATAAAGTTATCTAAATTTGATTAGTTTTTCATTTTTCAACGCTTACATTTTCAGGATTTGAAGACTTCTTGAATAGACTACAACTAAAAACAAAAATTAGTAAGATTAATGCATCTTGTGATCTTTATCAAAAACATGAACTGAATTTTTGTCTTTTAAAGCACCATTAGTAACCGCATTTAAATTACATCTATGTGATCTGGCTTTAAACTTTCTATGCCAATCTTATTCGAATTAGATAGAAAATAATTGTTAAAATTAATGTGATTTAGTCATAACATTTATATTTGCATTTGCACAAAAGAGATAGTACATTTAAAAAAAGCAATAATGAAGATTATGTATTTAAATATATATTATATTATCAGTGAAATTGTTAAAAGATACTGGCTGTATATTTAAGTAAGCAATACTACAGAAATGGAAAGCTTAACTAGTGATAAATACAAAAGTAACAAAAAATCCAAGAAAAGTTCGCCTGTAATAACAAAAAGTTTAGATTGTACTGTACCAGAGCAAAAGAATAAGATCCTACGACTAAAGTTCTCTACTGTGCAATCAAAACCATAATGCGCTCTTTTTATTCATCTAAGACTCGGAAGATAATTCAGAAAAATTACATCAAAACTTTTTGCAAAAAATCGTAAAATCTTAGCTTTGTGGGTTAACACGAGGATACAATAATGATTAAGTTACTCACGTTATCAAATCATTTGTATCCAAACAAAAACACCCAAATAGTTTAACGTCTGGCTGAATTGAGAAATGTATTCGTAGTGAATACCTTTAGGCTCGAGAAAAAAACGAGTTTCATTTACATTTTGCCCCAGTAATCCGGACAATACCTACCATAGAATATTTTTTTTTATTTAAGTCTTATCGGTCGCCTACTATGTCATCAGTAGCTACTAAACATCAAAGACCACGTTTATATAGCGGGGAAAGACTCCAATGCCTTCAGTGACGAACCTAGATTTTGTTAGAGGATGAATAACAACTGTCAGACCTTATATTTTTTCTTCATTATGCACTTTGGGGTTTAGTTAGTTTCACATTGGAAACGTGTCATCATTCATTACGTTTCAACAGAATACCAAATCTTTAGAGTTTTTTGTACGAACCTTGATATTTTTTAATCGATTATCAAATAAAGCCAAGTGTTCGTGTAGACCTGTTTTTTTTTTTAATTTGCCTTTAAGTGCTGATTTTAGGAACGTTGACGATTTTCCTAATGAGAATCTCAGACATACAGCGATTAATTTCAAGAACTCCAACTTTTTACAGGTTTTTCGTGTCCAATACGTCCTCTCATGGATTGTTTTCATTTACACCATGAAAACTTGCACATTTATTTGAAAACGTTCTCGTAACTTACGAAGTTGTGACTTCAATGCCATACAAAATTGTAATAATTTCAAAACATTTCATTCGCAATAAAATTTAATGCGAGTTTGTACAAGGACATTGGCACATTTCTTGTAATTGACAAAAAAATAAACATGGTAACACTTCAATTTTCTTAGTGATATATAGTTAAAATGCGTTTATATATTCATTAACACATATGACATATCTGAGTTGGTGCTTGTATCGTAATTGATTTATAAATGCCAGTTTGAAGATAAAACCATTCACTTTCTCACTAGGAGACATGTATCAACTAGAACTAGAATTATTTACCCAAGCTTGAATCTGAGTACTTTTTAAGTTGTGCTTTCTCAGTAAGGTTTATTGTTTTTGTAAATATTGTCTCACACTTTTTAATTTGAAGTTTCAATGAAATTGTTATCTTGTTCAATTTCTCTTGGATTGTTTCCGTTTCTATTTCAGTTAATCTAATTTTTCTACATTTGGGTTCATATCTGTTGATGCGTTCTGTTATTACAAATGTTATTTTAAGGATTAATTTTAACAATATAAATTCCGTACACTTGGTTAGTACATTCAATTAAAAAGAACTGATTTTGCTTTCCATTGTTTGAAAATGTTCCTTACTTATTAATACATCCGGTATATATGAATGTACATCCACGACAACTGGTATTAAGAGATGAACTAAGCAATCTTTTGTGCACTAAAGTAGTTTCCACGGTTTTGACGAACTTCAACATATACAATAGCTCTATTCAACAAAAAGAAATAGGTTTGACTGCTTGCCATCCTCAATTATAGCTTGCAAATTCTAGACCCATTATTAAAAAATAACGAACATTATCTCAAAAATTATGATTTGGAAAAAAAAATTATTTTAACTAACAACTCGTTTAAAAATGACATTGAAACCACCTTCAAGGTCTAAATATCGAATTTTTATAATATATACAGGGTTATTCTGAATAAATGTCATTAATTTAATTATTAAATTATACTACTAAAATATGTCAATTGTGTTATTTTTAATTTAAAAAAAAATGAAAAAAATTAATTTGAACAGATAAATTTTGAGCACCGCTGTTCGTCCTGACCCGATATATTCCATCTGTATATTCCGTGTCGCTTGCAGATATGCGGACGTATTTGCTTACATACGGTTTGTTTTCAGTGAATGGATTTATACGCAAGTAAGGTATAAATATGCGATACCTAAGATTTAGTAAGTTTCGTCGTACTCGATACAATAGGTGGGTGTTTCGTACGGTTCCAAAACAGTTTCATTCAATTAAAAATAAAATTACACAGCGAACTTTTTAGATAATTTTTTTTATTGAATATTAATTAACATGGTTAATCTAAAATTAAAATCTCTGCCACTTATTGAGTATAACACTGTATGTAGTATTTGTTTTTGCCTGCAGGCAAGTTTTAATTTTTGCAAAAATCTTATTTACAGATTTTTATATGAATTATAAACCAAGCGGATGTCTAGTACCCTAACAAGTAATTTATTTAATAAGTTGTGTTGCTATGCAGAGTTAGAATCTTTCAATATTTATTATTTTAACGATAATTATTTATTTACACTTGCCAGAATGAATGTACCTAATTAAGTAGTGTTTGCTGCGAATTTAGCAACATTAATACAAAACTGAGCTGCAAAATGAAACGGACACTCGATTTTTCAAAGTATTTTCAACCCGTCAAAATAAAAATCATGTTTGGTAATTAAATGCTTTATTAACACATTACAAACAAAAAATCAATTATAAAAGAGCGAAATCTAAGCCAATACAAAAAATAAATAAAGAACTTTGGGAACAGAATAAAACTGCTATAAATTGGAAATAAAGAAATGTTAATTTGATTTCAAAATATAAAAAATATTCAATACACAAGCCCTAATTACGGCTGCCTTTCGATCAGCTATGCTCCTGATCAAAGCGGCAAATTTCTCTTGAGAAATTTGGTTCCATTCGGCAGTTAGGGGGAACTCCGAATGGTTGCGGTAAATACATCGTCGTAATATGCCCCATGCTTATTCCATGGGATTCAAGTCAGGGCTATGGCAACAATGCAATGCCAACTTCTTCTAAGTAAGTCCGCATGATCCTTGCAATGTGTGGGCGGGTA
Source organism: Melolontha melolontha (assembly GCA_935421215.2). Lineage (NCBI taxonomy): Eukaryota > Metazoa > Arthropoda > Insecta > Coleoptera > Scarabaeidae > Melolontha > Melolontha melolontha. The sequence goes on from OW285242.1 coordinate 49,839,771, forward strand.
TTACCTTGCATTAAACGAAAATTTACGCCAACAAATGGCGTAAAAGGCATTACATGTTCTAAAGATTTCTAAATGTAGCGATCAGCAGTAATTGTCCCACCTCCGGATTCCCACAAACTCTGTATTAGCAGTTAACGAAATGTCCACCCACATCATCTCCACCGAATGGTACTCTTGACAACAAGCAGGCTTCGGAAAAACGCTCACCTATCCTTCTTCATACCCTATCGCGCCCATCTGATGTATACATCAATAAAAAGCACAGTGAACCATTATTCAAGACCCTAATCAACATGTTCCTGTGCAAATTACAAACGCTGTTGCAGGTCCTTTGGGTCTCAACCCACCTTCATTTAAGCTTCAACCTTTGCACAAGAGCAGATGCTGTCACCGTGCGATCACGTAACGCCTGCATTCGAGAAAACCGATCTTGGATGTGAGTTGTTGCTCTTCGTCTACCTTGTTCAAGTTTTGCATGGAATTCCTAGGGCTTTTGCGATGTAACGCACACTTTGTCCGTCATTTTTTAAAGAAACAGCTTGAGCAACTTGTTCGAGACCCATGTGTCTTTCTTGTTTTTATTTTCCAAAAACAATAAATTGAAAGTGTTACTACGCAAATATCTTTCGAAAAAAACGGAGCTTTCTTTGCGACACACGTTGCAACAGTATTGACACAATTCTTATCTGCTATACGTGTTTAAACTTAATCGCCTAAAATCCAGCACAATTGCATGCCCGCAATTCATGGGAAATTTTGAAATATTTCGAAAAATTCAAGTGTCAGGCTAATTTTGTACCTCAGTTTATATTTCGCAAAAATGTTTACCCTACTTTCGGAGCCAAGTAACATTCGTTTTCGGTAAATTAAATATAATTCTAACTCCATATTTTTATGTCTCTAATTACATTAGTACTTAATAAGCAACAATGTCCATATATTATAAATCAATTCTTAACTTAAATCATTTGATAACGTTCCCGTGTAATAAAAAGAGCTTTTAGAAATACATTATCACTTTAATAATTAAGAATTATTTTTGAATCAGTTGTTGGATGTACATATATATCGTGAACTATCTGAATTAAATCAAAATTCGAGCTATTATCTTTTATCATGAATAAACTTTGTTTTGTAAATAATACTCTTCCTTGTCTATTGTTTAGTTATGTAATCAAATTGATTATTTTATTACAAATTATAAATATCAAAATTTCACCTATTATAATTTAATTTTAAATTATGTGCAGAATTAATTTAAATAAAGACTTTTACGTGTTTTATATACACGGTATTTCATAACGTATTAAAAAGAATTTACTAACTTACATACCAAGTCAGGAAATTAACTTTTAGTGCATCAATTAAAGTAAAATACTTTAATCGGAAGGGATACGATGACATTTAGCTATAGTTATGAAACATCCTGTATATATTTTTCATTATCATTTTTTCCTTCTGTAATTAAAATAAAAAACGCATAAGTGAGACTACAATCGTTATTATAATACTCTGTATATAATTTGGTTTATGTATTAATTATTACTTGAGATGCATATATATATTATGTATTAGTGATATGATTATTTTTAAGATTATTTTGTATAAATGTATTTTTAAATAAAGAAGTTAAAGAGTATATATTTAAAATTAGTGTATTACTTTTTAAATAGTCCTATTTTAACTCTATTGGATTTACCAGATCCACCTCAAGCGAAGGAGGTTGGCATGATAAAAATTAGTTTATCATTGTGCAGTTGGCAATGTGTTTCAATCGAATCGTCGTAACGACAAGTAACATACAAATGACAGTAGTGTCAAACTGTAAATAGCCATGATCGGTATCTGACAAACTTAAAAATATGCTCTAATCTATGGAATCTTATAGTACCTCCACACTTCAATTGAGATTGATCTCTCTCAATATATATATCACATCAAGTATTTGTAAATACATTAATACAAGCATGTACAAAACATATTTGTATATATGGACATACATAACGCATTTAAGCAATGGTAACTTCAACATACAGACACGTGTTTCGATCTAACGATCTCATTAGTACTTTTATTTGAAAAAAATCTTAAATTTACAGGGCGGGTAATGCTTATGACCAATGCTGTATATTCACATATTCGATAGCTTTTCCTCTCGTGGAAGAACAGTGTTCAACTCTGGTAATATTGCCTATATTTTCCTTTTTGAAATTATGTTCGGCAGTTTATCGGCTGAAGCTGTTAGTAATTAGTATAAATTGTTTACGACGCACGTGGTACATTTCAGCGTCATCTTAGACCTGGCGTCAAACCAACATATAAACCTAACAGCTACAGCCCTTTTCACGTTGGATTACTTGAAGTTTACACCTGCTATTCTATTATTTATTTATTAGACATTGCGAATATAATTTATAGGTTTGTTCCACCTCGCTAAGAAAACCGTACAGTGACGGTCCGGTACATGTGCACTGCAGAAAAAGTGTTCCAACTTCATTTTTGACCGTACTTTGAACGATACCAAAAGTGTTCCAACTAAATCTTGATCGTACACAAACCAATCAGGGGACCGTCAAAACTGTTCCGAGACTGAAGCATGTCCCTACTGACATGCGCATTACATAACTTCATCCTGTGAGAACTACAGTTGGCAATGGCAATATCATATAACAGAGCAAAAGCAGTTCAAAACTAGCGCTTGCGCACAAAATAATCACCAAACGATACGCGTACCGTAACGAAACCGGTAGTTGGAACAAACCTTATATATAACCTCCAGCGATATCTTGCAACCCCTAGCAGTTAGAGCGATTTTGATGTCACTTTTCGCTTATGGTCTCCTTTTGATACCCTGCAGCTTCATCATCCCCATATGATAATGCAATCCAAGGTCTCCATGTATATAGTGTGATGCAGAAAGTCCTCATTACTTGCGGTTCTTTGGGGTTTTAATTTCGCGCGCGCTGTGACCTGGTCATGCGACTGAGAGAAAAAAAGCAGAAAGTGACCTGTGTTCAAACATATGATATTTTGATCCAGTACTTTCTTAATTTATCTACTCTCTAGTCAAGTTATCTATCACTCAAATACTGGTGCTCGTAAAACGTCCAATGTGAACAAAAAGGAGCTGGGTACACAGATAAGTTCCTTATAGATAGCCGATGCCGTACAAAAACGTAAAATCATACATTTATTACAAATTTTAAGATATATAGAGCTCTGCTGGAACAAGTGGAGAAAGGGAACATATCGTTATGCCACATGATCGGCGGGCACACTACGCGCGTCGTAGGGTTCCATTTCTACTAAAATGCCGTGCCAAGTTTCGTATTAGGCTAAAGGTAAATGGCTATGATACTGTCTACTCTTTTTTTTATTAAACTTGTAAATGCACTTTAGATTGTCAAACAATTATAAAGATAAAAAAGTACAATTTCTTATGTAGATAATTTATTAAAATTGTGCATCTTTTACATATTCATGTTTTTCCTTCAAACTCTCTTAGGTACAAAGTAGTAATAATAAAATATCACATTTAAAAATCCAAATCGATACGTCGAGATATTTTAAAAAGAGGTGAACTTATTCTACAGATTTAATCGTTTTTGTCCTCTGACACGACAACCCAAGGACAACTGAGTTTCACATTCGCATTTGAGCTGTCTTAAGTGTTGCTTGATAGGTGTCACTAATGTTCCCAGTAGTTCTTCTGTTGTATGAACACAGAAATAGTGCTCTAAATTTGTCTTCAGGTAGTTTTCTAACGACGAAATTTCTAAATGTAAGCTACAACAAAAATATATATTTAAACACACAACGTAATAACGTCAAATCATCGAGAAATTGAAAAATCGAGAAATACCTTGTTAAAACCGGTAATATACTGTCTATTTGCATTGGATTGGTGTAATTACTCAATACTTGCCACTGATTAAACCAAGTGTTCATCCTATAATATAGCAAATAAAAGAACATAATAAATGCAATGTATATTTCAAATAAATACTTTATTTATAACGACTGAGCCACAAAATTTTTTTCAGACTTGACTATGAATGAGAAAAAGAGATATAGCAGTCATGTCTGAGTTAAACCACATATAAGTTTCTTACAGATAGCCGATGCCGTAAAATCACGTGGGTTGTATGCGTGTTAGGCATTTTATTACAAATTTTAAGATATATAGAGCTCTGCGGGAACAAGTGGAGAAAGGGAATACATAGTTATGGCACATGATAGGCGGGCACACTCTGTGCGCGTCGTAGAATTCTATCAGGGTTCCATTTCGACTAAAATTCCGTGCCAAGTTTCGTATTCTCTTCAGCTATCTGTGGTTAAACTTACCTATGTTTAGTCTGTTCCCACCTTAGAAAGGTACAGTTAATTCCAAAACGTTCAAAAAAATAATTTTAATAACTATATAGAGATTCTGATATAATAACTTATTAAAAACTAGTTAGGGTTATCATTGGGAATTTCTGTACTTTAATGTTTGTGGTTAGTATTTCAATCATTGGACTGCTATGGTTATGTGATATTTTCTTGTTACAAAATATAAGCTACAAAATTGTCAATATACCATCTGTTCAATAAAGATTGTAAAATATTAAAGGAGGTAGTAGTATGAACCAAAATAAACAAAAAAGTCTTAATAAACACAGTCGCGGCTCGTGATGACGTAAAACGTGGGCACCTGCACGGATGAGACTGCTTCGAACAATTTCGGTTGCACCTACTCGCTTCTCCGTATATATGAAAGCTTAAACGAAGCAGTCTCATCCGTGCAGGTGCCCACATTTTACGTCATCACGAGCCGTGACTGAATAAACATGGGTGCGCAAAGTAACGGTTTCGGAGATATGGAAAGTTATTCTTCTCTTACCTCCTTTTTTTATTTTGCAAAAACTTGCAATTTCTTATTACAGTTGGCTGATGGTTTGTGAAATAAACATTAAGTATTTGACTGTTGTTGTCTGTACACAAGTTTTCGTTTGTTATTCCTGTTTACTCTAACGCAGTATGGTCGTGCCACCGAATGTCTCCGTGATGTCTTTATGTTGAAGCTTATCCAAATTGCCAGATTCCTTCACATCGTGTGTTTGGAAGAATTTACCAAAGATTGCGTGATACTGCTTCACTGAGCAAACAGTGCCATTTATCCGGAAGATCAGGGTCGGTATCTACTCCTAGGACAGAAGAAGATGAAACCGGGTTCACACGAAATGGAATTGTTAATTTTGGGCCGACGAAAATCCCCATGCTGTAATGGAATCTTAACATCAGGCACGTTTTTTATTAAACATTTGGATGGGTATTGTAGGCGACATGTTTCTAGGTCCTGTTGTTTTACCAAACCGATTAACAGGCGCTGCTTACCTAAACTTTCTACAGAATACGATATGTGATCTTTAGGACGACATTCCTTTGGACCAAAGTCAACAAATGTGGTCCCGGCATGATGGTGCCAGCTCATTTTTCGATTAGCAAACTTCCCCACGTAGATGGGTAGGAAGGGGCGAACCTGTTTTATGACCTGCAAGATCGCTTGATTTAAACCCTCTAGATTTTTTTCTTTGAGGATATTTGAAAACATTAGTCTATGATGCTCTTGTAAATAGCCTCGAAGAGCTGCAGCTACGAATTAATAAAAAATGTCAACAAGTTCGAGCCAATGAGGGGGCTTTAGAAAGAGTTCGAACATCCTTCCGACTAAGATGTACCTGCTTGGAAAAAGAAGGGCACTTCAAACATCTTATGTAACCTTGATTTTTTGTTCTTGCTAGAGGTTTCCTTTGTTTGTTTGTACATAATAAATAATAAATGTTTCAAAAAAGAATAAACTTCCTTATCTCCGAAACCGTTACTTTGCAAGACTTTTTTGTTTATTTTGGTTCATACTACTAATCGATTGTATAGAAATTCCTGGGTATGATGGATAGCTTTCCTAAAGAGCTAACTTGTTATCGAATTCGAATATACCCAAGTTTATCTAATGAATCTATTCAAGTGCACCGCATATTAGTTTCTTTTAATGCTTAACTGAGTTTTACAGATTTATTCCTAATAAAGTAAAGAAAGTAGTTGTGTATCAGGTGACAAACATATAATACATTACTTCATAATTCATTTAAATAAAATTTGAATTCGAAATATATCTTTTACTAAATATGTATATAAAGAAAATAAATTTTTCAAGTATCATTGTTATTGTAGGTTATCAAATTAGAATCCAAAATACTTGAATTTTTTAATTAATTATAGCCGTTATTATTTTGATATGGGTGCTACTATTATTATCTTTTACGAATATGATTAATTCTTGAATATTATTTTCAATTTCGTCTCTCTGGAATATTTCTTCTTCAACTGAAATATATAATACAATAATAATAGCAAACAAAGATGTTAATTAAGCATATACCTTTTTTACATGATTACGGTAATTCGTCCATTGCTTGTATACAACTTAATCATATGCTCCGTCTATTGAAGCCAGAATATCAGAAACTTTGAAGGTGTATTACTCATTCTAATAACGATAGAAATTAACAGATAAACACAATGATAATATGGTGAATGATGCAGCTCATTTCATTCTAATAAAATTGTTTAATAGAATCCGACAACATTGTATGTTATATACATTAATTCTATAATTAAAAGGCATACATATAGTCCCACAAGACCTTATACTGTTTTTAAGGTAAGAACAGAATACAGAAAAATAGACTGAGAACTATAATTTATAAACCAAATTGATAAGTTCAGAATACTTGTGGAAATTTGTCGGTAAATAACGTATTTCGTACCTAATAAAGAGAAAAAATAATATACAGGTGTCTTAAAAAGGAAAACACAGCGTATGAAAAATGGAAAGATGTATAGTTTATTTCAAATTATAAGAATATAACTTTGAACGGCTCTAATGCTTTTATTGCACCACCTTCTGTGATGATAATTATTATACCTGGTCTCCTTATTGAACGGGTACGGTTTACCTATTTGCAACGTATGAATCTAGGGGCCGTATTGACTATAAATTAGGGCCCTATAATATAATAATAAAACGCTGTTAATTTCAAGTATATAATAAAAAATATCTGTACATTGGGTTTATATACAAAGAAAAAATTACAAATCATGTGGCAACATGTGTAATGGATACTTATAGATATATAAAGCTAATTTATTTGTAATACGCAATAAAATTTTTATGTGTCACCGCATTTCATAAATCATCTGTGATTGAGTCGTCTTGCAAATCGGTGTCTGTGTCTGAATCGTATTGCAAATTTATAATCAAAGGTGCTACTATTATGTACATGCGCATATATTCGTCCTCTTTTGCTATTGCGTGTTTAACAGCATTTTTCCAATTTACAGCAGTTATGTGTTCCATAGCATTTTTTATGTGTGTTACACTGCTTTCACTAAATTTCGTTGTTTGATTTGTTCGTCTTATGGTATTTTTCAGTTGGGCCCATATCAATTCAATGGGATTGAACATGCAATGGTATGGTGGTAAACGCAAAATTGTATGTCCTGCTTCTTTGGCTCTGTTATCCACATAATAATCCTTTAAATATTCTTTTGTCTTCATCACCTCTATTAATTGGTTTTTTGTATAATGATCCTCAAAATATAAATCATTTGCTTCTAAAAATGTTTTAATATCTTTCTTATTATTACATTTTGTAGGTACTTTGGTTTGCTGTCGAGAATGATACGGAGCGTTGTCCATCACTATCACACTATCTTTCGGTAAATTTGGCAGCAAAGTGTCACAAAACCATTCTTCAAATAAAGATGAGGTCATATCTTCATGGTAATCTAAACTTGAGGATTTAACATTTTTAGCAGATAATAGCGGCTGTCCGATCCATCCTTTTTCTGACCCAGCATGAAGAATGATTATTATCTTCCCTCTCGAAACTGGCGCGCCCAACTGACACATACTTGAACTATCCACCCAACCTTTGCAAATTGTGTCATGGGTGTCATACCACGTCTCGTCTAAATAACATATGAATCGTCCTTCCTGTCTATACCTTCTAATTGCCGTTAAGTATTCATATCGAAGTTTCTGTAACCTCGGACTTTCCATAATTGTGTGACGTTGGTCTATAGTGCCAAACGTAAAACCAGCTTTCTTTAGTGTTCTAAAGCAACCTTGTGGCGGCACAAGGTTGCTTTAGAACACTCAATATTTAGGAGTATACTTGCTGCCTAATAGTATCAATTTCATACTCTTCAATTTTTCTCGGTGCTCCTTTGTCACTTCTTTGCTTTCGAGGCCCTGCGTTATTTTTAATTACTTTATATATTGTTCCAAAAGGCACCTTGGTTAATTGCGACGTTCGTTGAATGTTCTGGGTTTGTAGTTCCTTATTTTCTTCCATCAGGGTATGATAGACATTGAAAATTATCTGTTTTGCATCTTCTGATATATGCTTTCTCTATCCTGCTCCAACAATATTATCACTATCCACATCATAATCACTAACACTTTCAGCAAAAGGTCGCCACATGTTCGTTAAGTAAAGAGATAAAAATCAAATATGTATACAGCAGTAAAGATTAACAATAAATGATAAATAGACTCAATATTAGATGTAATATATACCAACTCTCCTAACTATATTTACTTAAATTTTGTTTAATAAATATAAGCACTTATTTCATCTAAATTGTAATTTAATGACTATTTAACTATATATTCAAATTAACAACTGTTGGTACTTATATTATTATTAAATTTTATTTCATCTAAATTGCAGTAATTACAATTTACTTAAATATTGTCATTACGGACCTCAGCAGTTTGTTTGCGTAAAAGATAATGGTATTGAGCGGCCAGGTAGTTATTGCCGCAGGTGGTGAAATAAAAGCATTAGAGCCGTTCAAAGTTATATTCTTATAATTTGAAATAAACTATAATCATTTAGAATAGGAATCCAAAAAAGTCAATATAAGTCAATTTCAACGCGAACCCGAAAATTAAAAACTCGCTGAACGTTGTATTATGTACCGTATATGAATTCAGAATGTCTATAAATAATACCCTATTGAACTTACGCAGATACATATAGCGTGTGTATTACATACGTAATAGTTGTTGAGACTAGATATGCTAAGGGTTCAATAACCTCAATATATTTACGTACAAAAATTTCAGCTGTTAAAAATTTATACTTTTATTTTGTATGCAAGTGAATTATTAAAAAATAAGATATGTTTTTTACGGGGCATTTCACGTCCACAACCTTCGTAATTTGATAACAGTCTACCTGTTACCCTTAATGGGAATGTGTAAATGTAAATCATATCGAATTTACACATATACACATGTAACGATCGAAACTGACTGAATTTCGGCACAATTGCTTCTCTACTTAACGCTGCCCCTACTCTTTATAGTTGGTCACACTTCTTGAAATGCAGTTGCGGGACAAATATCTTATTATCTATATAATTACATCTTTCTATTTTTCATACGTTGTCCTTTTCTTTCAAAGAACACCCTGTAAAATTTATTTAAGTAACAGCTTGGTGAATGGATTTATTCTGTAAGAAACTTGTGTAAAGATTTTCTTGAGGAATTTGCAAATCGAACTAAGGTAAGCAAGGTAATTTTTAAACAATGAGACAATAATTGAGGAACACCCATATATTTGTCTGCAACACTTTCAGCAAGAATTAGATCTTTCTTGCTGTACTAAAAAATAAAATGTTCACACATCTTTATTTTTTAAAAGCCACCCGTGAAATACTTCCTACAGACATATTCCGAAGACAAAAATTTCGTCAGCGATTTATTGATTATTTCAACCAAGCTACAAAAATTACGTTTAGTTTGATTTCGTTTTCAAAACTATATTCATAATATGCAAACAATAAAATAAGCAAAACAAATCAAAAATATCTAACTATTAATACAGGATACTCTTTACATAACATAGGAAAATTTCTGCATAAACATAGTGGCACATAGCAGAAAGACAGACAAACTAGTAAATAGAATCAATATAAGACGCGACTCGTTATTCTCATGGCTAACTCTGAAAAACAAAATTTGTGGCTCACACCTTACTTACTGGTCACTGTCGATAATACTGCGATATTTAGCTTTAATGTTCAGAAACCAATCAAACCCAACGAAAACTTGCCAACCAGGAAATGACAATTGAGGCGCTATAGGTGTGGGTCTTATGGGTGTTTCAATGTGAAGTGGTGCATCTGTATAACCTAACATCTTACTGACTGAACTAAAATAAAAACCTATGAGATACATACAAGCTACATAAAATAAATATACCTGTGAATGTCTTGGTTATAGCCACCAGCTAACCAAGTTTTCAAACACAAACATAAAGTTGGTAGTGAACATGGTAAGAGTTCACATAAGGTAGCATAGTGATCATATCTAAAACGATATTAATTATTTTTTACATTTGAACTAAAACTAATTCTGATTAAATTGAAGACTATGCTAATTATGTAAAAGTTAATTAAACCATAATATGTAGTTTTATTCCTGAATACGTACTTAGACAATTAAGTTGCCATCCTCAGCAGTAGAAAGTATTACATCAGGCGTAGTATTAATACGACCGTGGTATAGTGATACGCTTTGCTTTGTAAAGTTTATAGTACGTTGAGGATGACAACTTAGCTGCCGAAATATGTATCCAGAATTTAAACTACATTTCGGTAAGACTTTACTCATAATTAACTTTTACAATAACTGATATTTATATCCACATTAAAACAAACTTTGTGTCATGTTTATCTTATCACTATCGAAGTGAGAAAGATACATATACAATCTCGTTTAAAGAATACATTCTCGCTTAAATACCCTATTACTTTCAAATAAAATACTCACGACGATTAGCCATTATAAATCGAAATACGTCCGATAAAATAGAGTTTACGTTGTAGATATTTATTGACGGGCATTGATAAGGCCATTAAAGTTTCCCTTTCTTTAAGTAATTAATTTAATACAAGAAATAGAAAATATTTACCTTGACCAACCTGTCAGTGCAATACCTCGAAAATTTAGCACTTTACCTATATGTATTGAAAGTTCCGAGAGCCACGCTTCATGATTACTGACGTGATATTTATTGATGGGTAAAACTTGACAGCTACTGGTGGCTCCTTTAAATGCCGTTGCACCCCACACATTTGTGAAAATATTACTATATTTTTCCCAAACAGTTCCGCCAAGCTGAAAGGTTTCGGCGTTGTTGTAATGCCAGATCATGGGCTCAACCAAATTTCCAAGATAATATTCTAAATTTCGAAAAAAATTACGAATTATTTCTTAAAAAGAAAGACCAGAAAGAGCTAATTATTTCTTTATTCATTGTGATATACAGTAAGCAGAGCTAGAAGTTATTTTGGATTCGCAGTTAATCTGCAGTTGTGTACAGAGATTGTTGTTAGTAATCGTAAATAAACTGTATAGAATTTGGATACATGATAAGAGAAAAATGCAACCAACATGAAAGTTTTATTAAAAATATTCTATTTACTCATGAGTAGACATTTTCTTTGGACGAGCGTCATACAAACACTGTTCGCTGATTGGTACAGATTTGAATCCAACCAAATTCGTGCTTACCCGCAGTGAGATCCGTGTTCGACTATCTTGTATCAAGCGTATGTCGTTTCTTAAGGCCCTGCTTACTGTATACTATGTTGACGAAAAATTTTTTGGATGCTTTGGATCAGATGTGTATATTGAAATTTTTTCAGTTTAGTAAAATAATATATCCCAGACATTTCAATTTAAGTAGAATAATAGCTTTTTATGTTACAAGTACATAATATAGGACTTTATTGACGAGCCGAGTTTATTAGTCGAGCGAACTTTTGCGAGCGAGGCTAATAAAAAGGGAGAGTCAATAAAGTCTAATATATACAAGTTGCATATATAGTTTTATGTTCGACTGTTTTGCATGCTTAAAAGTAGGAAATATTTTTTGGAAAATTCCAGTGTCGGTTAATGATTTTTGCTGTTGCCATTAGTTAGTTACCCAGATTAATGTCAAGTTTAATAATTTTGACATTTGGCAAAAGTAAATTTAAAATGAAGGAGTTTGAAAAAATAATTTCTGCCGATACAAATGAAATAGCGTTGAATGCTAAACAATTACTTTTGCCAAATAATTCAACACTTATGCGAAGAGACCTATAGTATACAGGGTGATAACGAACTTCTTAAGGAGCAATGAAGTATGAGTAGCCCATAGGGATGTAAACAGCATATAAAAAAATTAGGGTACTTTATGTATACAAATTGTGCAGAAAAAAATTTTTATTTAGAGTGTGTATAACCGTTTTGAATGGCACTGTATGCACACAATGTTATTGACGCTTTCGTATGCACAATGAAATAACTGATGCACTGTTACACGTGCGCTATCCGATACAATGATCAATTGATGTCTTTAACCTACTCAACGTCTGAGAATGCGAAAAGAAAATAACGGATAGATAATGCGCTGTTAAAACAAATACGCTTTTATACGTACATTTTTTCACATCGCCACGGCAGATCCACATTTCGGAAACCGCCGAAGTGGGGAGTTATTATAGTAAATGCTCGAAGTTGCCACCTCCCTCTTCAATACAAAGGTTTAATCGTCGTGTCAATGATTCACGAATGCGTTCCATGTTGATGCTGTCTCTGATTGATTGTGCGCTTACGTAGATGCGATTGATCAACTCATTTACGTCGTTAACTGGGGTTGCGTAAACAATATTTTTTAAATGTCCCCACAGAAAGAAATCCAGCGGAGTTAGGTCTGGAGATCGGGGCGGCCATGCTTCGGGTCCAAGACGGCCAATCCATCTTCCCGGAAACTGATTGTTCAAGAAATTTCGCACTGCTTGTGCAAAATGAGCCGGGGCCCCGTCACACTGGAACCACATACGCTGGCGTACATCTAAAGGTACATTTTCGAGAAGCTGTGGTAAGTCCTCTCTCAAAAAGTGTAGGTACGCTTGACCATTTAAACGCTGCGGCAGTATAAAGGGTCCTAGGATTTCATCGCCAATGATTCCGGCCCATACATTTACCGAGAATTGATGCTGGTTGTAGTGCCTGTGTATTGCATGCGGATTTTCCACAGCCCATTGATGTGTAGTGTGCATATTGAACATTCCATTTCGCGTAAAACCGGCTTCGTCGGTAAATAAAATATCGGCTAGAAAATTAGGATTGTCATGTTGCATATTCAAAAGTGATTGACAAAACCTAAGTCGTAGTGGATAATCAGCTGCTGTTAATGCTTGTACTCTTTGCACGTGGTATGGATGGTATGGGTATTCGTTTAGAATTTTCCACACAATCGGTTGTGATAAACCTGTTTGACGCGCAATTTGACGAGTACTTGTATCAGGAGATTCTTCAATCAAAGCCAGCACTTCCTCTTCGGCGTTCGCTATGCGTCAGAGTCTCTGGCGACCTCTATCTCGTCCGAACTGAGGCTTTACACTGCCAGTGTCTCGAACACGCTGCACAGCAGCTAAAATTGTTCGAGCATTCGGCCGATGTCGCTGAGTAAAACGTTCATAATAAGCACGTGCAGCAGCCTCCATATTTTGATGAAACTCTCCGTACATTACAATCATATCTAGATATTCATGGTGCGTATAATGATGAGCCATTTTCATAAACAAAAAGTATATTGCGCTAACGAGAACGGTATAGTAATTCGTAAAAAAAATTCACCCCGACAAATTAATAATTTTATTTAACACATGCACACTTCACTGGTTGAATTTATACTAACTTAGACTGTTTGCTTTTCGCATTCTCAGACGTTGAGGTAGGTTAAAGACATCAATTGATCATTGTATCGGATAGCGCACGTGTAACAGTGCATCAGTTATTTCATTGTGCATACGAAAGCGTCAATAACATTGTGTGCATATAGTGCCATTCAAAACGGTTATACACACTCTAAATAATTTTTTTTTTTCTGCACAATTTGTATACATAAAGTACCCTAATTTTCTTATATGCTATTTACATCCCTAAGAGCTACTCATACTTCATTGCCCCTTAAGAAGTTCATTATCACCCGGTATATCGCAAATGGTGTTCAAAAAATAAACTTTTATTTTGACACTGACAGTAGAGTATTTTCTGCATTATATTATTTTACTATTACAATAAAGTACAGCTTTACAGCCTCAAAAAAGTATCATAAAGCGCCTGTTTCTAACGCAGTCGTACATAAAATTTTTACCTTGTAACACGTTCTCTTCTATATTTCTAAGCATATCATCCCACATAATGATTTTTAAGTTGGGATAATTGTCTTTAATATACTGGGTGACCTCTGTGATGTGTTCTAAATATAAAGCAGCTTTCCCATGTTTACTACTCTGTATACGTTTAGTACATGCTGGACATGAACCTATGTGCCAAACCTAATAAGAAAATTAAATATATTGCCGTGATTTATGATAATAAATAATTTAATTCGGTTAATGTTGCACTTTACTTTCCCTTTTTAGGCAAAATCTATGCATGAATTTGTAACCAATGAAACGCGACTACCACTCAACAGCGTTGCCATACATTAGATTATTTTGAAGTGAATAATTTTAAGACGTTATAACAGATTATTATATCCGCATATTTTTTTATTTTAAAAATTATGATAAAAATGCAACTATTTATTTAGTAAAAATATATTTTGTAATGATATTACATATCATAATTATTTGATAATTGGGAGTATATAAAATTATATATCACTCTTATATGAAATTAAATGGAAACATGACTTTTAGTGAATAGTAATACAGAACCCAGTTGTTCATGGAAGGAAGGTGTTGTAAAGGTATGTAGTACTACTAGAAAAACTTGACAAGATAAAAACTTCATTCAGTTAGTAAATATACATATAACATATATTGGTAAATGGTTCGTATCACTTTTCTAGTATTTTTCATTTTAAGATTAAATACAGGTTAGAATGCCAAGCACCTAACATTGACTTGACGCAATGCGCATTGTTTATAAATGTCATAAATGTCACAGTGAAGTAGTTATCATATCACCACCAACTTTGACACTAAAATCAATGGTACCAACTATGTCAGTCTTTTTTGTCATAAAACGAAATATTTTATATTGTATATAGTCATATATTTTAGATATTAGTAAATTTAGTATAACATAATTAAAGAATAACATTTCAAACTTTATAAATATTCAGTGTCCATTTTCAAGGGTAAACCACTATATACAACGTATTTTTATTAACAGTCAAAATTGTAATATTTTCCTTGGATTCAAAGAATTTACATTTACTAATCCTATTACCTGCTTTATACATTTAGACCATTTCTTTATTACCTAGGGTAATTAGTGAACAATTTCTATAGACCCTTCAATACCGGATATACATAATAGGTTCAAGATATCAAAATATGCATGTATCATAAAAATCTATTATAGATGAACCGATCAGACAGAAATACATTAAGAAGATTTGTAACACCCTATTAATACGTAATTAGGAATTCTATTTTATTATATTTATTAATCAATAAGATCTTTAAGACATCGGAAACATTTGGTATTGTTTGCATGTAGATACAATTTCTAAGAAGTAATAATGTAGCTAAATGCCACAATTACGTAAAACACATACACACATTTTAGTTATGTTAAGGTAGGGGTAGTGATATATTTTATATATATGTACTTGTAACACAACAGTCACACATCATTCTCACTGCGACTTCTGTTCCAGCAGTATTCAATTTGAGAAAACCGATGGCGACATATCGTCAAGCGAAGCCGGAAGCAATGGCCGGACGAATTATCACAATTACGAACGTCAAACTGAATCCCAACTTCGTTAACAACTGGCCACCCGAATTAATCGAAGAAATACGGGCGATAATTGATCGAACTCACATTCAAGAACTTCTACGGACATCACCGAGCTTATTCATAGTAGATCCAGATCAACCGAAGATACAAATTGAGTTAACAGAAAAAAATACCGAACCGACCAAAGAAGAAAAACACCACAGAATACAGAACAAGAAACATCCTGAAAAGAAAATCGAAGACTTCATATACCCTAAATTTACAAAGCTTAAAATCGACCAATCAACCAAACCACTCGAAATAAAAAATTCCGGCCCTTGAAAGCAACACCGAAAAATAAAAAGGAACAAGACGCAACCGAATCCACTCCACCACCATCAACCTCAGACAGCACACCCAGGGTAAGTGACAAAACAAACACTACACAAAACACAAACACCGAAACACGTAAAACACACAAAATCGCACCAATCATAATCAAATAATCACCAATCATAATCACAAATGGGCACAAATACGACAAATACTTAAGACACACAACATGAACACCGTACAAAACAAATTTGTAAAACCTGGTATACAGACTGGGGCTCTTACAAGGAAGGCCTGTTAGCTGCAACCCGAAATATCCTTGTTAGAATAGGGAATGTGGAAGAGCTGGAGTTGGCTGTTGAATGGTTGCAACGGACCATTCTTTCCTGCTATGAAAATAACTGTCCCCTTAGGGAGCGCCGTATAGCTAAGCGGGCTGCCTGGTGGAACGCAGAGTTAACCAATTTAAGGAAAGAAACTCGCCGGTCATTTAATAGGGCGAAGAAAACAGGTAATTGGGAAGCCTACAAGGCTCTCCTCAATAAATACAATGATAAAATCAAAGAGAGCAAAAGGAAGGCCTGGAGAAAATTCTGTGAGGACATCGAAGGTGTTCCTGACATGGCCAGAATAAACAGAATTCTCAAAAAAGATCTTTCCAACGCAATTAGATCTATACAAAAATCGGACGGGAGGCGTACCATTACCGTGGAAGAGACTTTAGAGTATCTTCTGGGGGTACACTTTCCAGGTTCGGAGCGTATGGATGATTGTGATACCAATCAAGTTGTCACCTCTTGGAGGGCGACTAGGAATGATTGGGAGATATCAAACTAGATCTTCAAGCCCCATTTAATTAGATGGGCGATAGGATCGTTTGAACCATATAAATCCGCAGGACCAGACGGAGTGTTTCCCAAGCTCCTTCAAGAGGGAATTGGTGAAATTATGGGTCGTCTATTGGAGATATTCAGGTCTAGCCACGCTATGGGATATATCCCTAGGGCGTGGAGAGAAACTAGGGTAGTGTTTATTCCGAAGCCCGGAAAAGTAACATATACCCACCCTAAATCATTTAGACTAATTAGTCTTACCTCTTTTATGTTGAAGACTATGGAAAAAATGATATATTTAAATATTGAAGAAGGGGCTCTGGATCGATCTCCTCTACACCCACTGCAATGGGCATACCAGATGGGAAAATCAGGTGAGGGTGCCCTGCATAGCCTGGTGAGAGGGCTCGAAAGGAGCCTACACTACAAGGAAATTGCACTTGCAGTCTTCTTAGACATAGAGGGAGCTTTCGATAACACCTCGATGTCTTCTATTATTCGATCTTTAAGAGATCGAAAAATAAAAAGCACCACATGCAACTAGGTTCATCACATGCTGCGTAGCAGAGTAGTTCATGCCCAAATGCAAAACAAAACGATCTCCATGAGGACAACAAAAGGGTGTCCTCAAGGAGGCGTATTGTCACCGCTACTATAGAGTCTAGTAGTGGATAATCTCCTCAGGACATTAAATGGCCAGGGAATATGGACGCAGGGGTTCGCCGATGACATTGTCATAGTATCCCAGGGTAAATTCTCGGGGACAGTGGCGAGCATCATGCGAAATGCTCTGCGAACTGTAGAAAGATGGTGCCTTGAGGAGGGATTAACTGTCAATCCTCAAAAAGTTGGTAGCCTTTATCAACATGAGAAAACTAAATGATCTGGGCAGCGTAAAGCTGTTTGGACAGGAGTTAGAACTAACCATTGAAGTGAAGTATTTATTTAGGCATAACACTTGATGCGAAACTGAATTGGAACAGACACCTAGCCAAAGTGGCCGACAAGGCGGCGCAGCTCTTCTGGAGATGCAGAAGAGCTGTTGGCAAGACCTGGGGACTAAAATCAAATGTGGTACACTGGTTGTACACAGCAGTAATAAGACTAACGATTACCTGTGGAGCAGTTGTCTGGTGGAGAAGGGCGGAGCGGACATCGTCGGTGGGGCACCTCACAACTCTACAGCGACAGGCCCTGTTGGGAATCACGGGAGCTATGAACAGCACGGGAACCGCTTCCATGGAGGCCATCGTGGGTCTCCCTCCGCTGGAACTATTTATAAGGGCGGAGACAATGGCTGCGATACTGAGGCTGAAGGCCAATGACGTATGGTGTCCTAATAAGGTTGTAGGGAACCATACAGATATCACAGGAACTATACTGGAAGAGCCGATATATCGAATGCCGGTGGGAAGTATGGCACCTGAAATTATGTTTACAGCTAAGCTGAACATACTTATACCGACCAGGGAACAGGCAAAAAGTCGCTCGATCGAATGTGGTGCCGGCATCTGGTACACTGATGGATCACAATCTAGTCAGGGGGCAGGTGCAGGCATATGCGGAATGTGCCCTAGAAGGAAGATATCGATATGTCTGGGGAAACATACTGCGGTTTTCCAGGCCGAATTGTTAGCAGTCGCAGCCTGCGCCGATGAAATTCGGGAAGCCGGCTGCGCAAGCAAAAAAATAACATAATGACTGATAGTCAGGCGGCTATTAAAGCCATTATGAACCCATCTACCAGGTCTAAGCTGGTGAAATATTGTAAACAGGTCTTCAATAACCTGGCACAAGACAATACAGTGTCGCTGTTATGGGTGCCAGGGCATGAGGGAATTAAACGCAATGAGACGCCGACAAACTGGCCAAAGAAGGTACTAATAGGAACTTCATAGGACCAGAACCTGTATGTGGAATCACTAAGGATTCCGCTAAAAGGTAGATCTGGTTATGGCTAGAAAAAGAACATAAAAATAAATGGAGGTTAACGGAAGGTCAACTCCATACCAAAACACTACTAAGGGAGCTGGACGGAAAGTTTTCACCCAACCTAGTTCGTAGTAGCAAAAAATAAATTAAAGTAATTACCGGGTTAATAACCGGACATTGTCCTTTAAAGAAGCATTTTTACAGCATGGGCTTGGTTAGCGAGCGCTGGTGTAGGAGATGTGAAAAACAGGAGGAAACTAGTCTTCATGTAATATGCACGTGTGAGGAACTGAAGGAACTCAAGACAGAAATATTTCGGGAGAGATCTATTGGATCCTTCGAGTGTACTCTTACGATTAAAATCGAACAACTTAACACACGGACAGACATAATAGAATGCCACAAATGTCAGACTTTTGGACATCAACAAAGACACTGCAACGTACACTACAAATGCATGAAATGCGGAGACTCACATTCAACACACCTATGCACAAAACCAAAAACAACGCCACCAAAGTGTGCAAACTGCGGTGGTCCTCACTTATCAACATTCCTTAACTGTCCTAACAACCCTGAAAACAAAACCACACTCAAATACAGCCAAGCACCACCAACAACGAACCCCTGAACACAAAAACGAAACAACACAACACCTAAAATAAATGACGAATTAGCACTTGCCTTAGGCAAAATACTAATAACATTACACTCTACAAACGCAACAACACAACAGATACAAGACTTCGTAACACAAACAGAGAAAATAATTACATTTTACAACAAACAGTGAACACATACATGACTTAAACGCAAAAAAAAAGCGACAAACACACAGACTACACACACGCAACACAGGACTGCACAAAAACACACGATTATTTATTAATCAAACACAAACACGTTACAACCCTGGGAAATACAAAACAATGGAGTGGAAAAGGAGGTAACTCCGACCACAGGACAAATCCAAACGTCTCATGAAACAGTCATACAACATCATCAATCAATCTGAACATAGAACAATCATTCATACATAATAGAACACAATATACATTCATAGAATATGTATACAACAATAAAACAATAAAGAATTAAGTTTAAGTTAACATTAAGTGCGAGATTTATCTTATGGAATTAGGTTTAAGAGTTTTTTGTAAAATAAATAAAACATTCAGAAAACACACCAATTTTCAATATAACTAGTACCAACCAAAAGAAATAACCAGCTTATACGGAAGTTACAACTCGTGAGCGGTGGGTCAATTACAAAACATATACATGGTCCTTCAAGAATCGAGTACAACGCAGCATTCGGTACTTTGAGCCATATATAACGGTTCTTCAAAGTAGGAGGCACAAACATGGCTCACATAGTACCATATGAGCAAAAATTGGTTAGATAAGGGATGACCATGGTTGGGAGGATCACTATCTTTGATAGGTTCAGCCTGTTGTTGGCTGGATGTCTGTTTCGATTTGAATTTTGATATGAATTAAATGTCAGTTTCGATTTGAAGTTTTATTCGACATGATTTTAATGACAAACTGATTAGCTAACATAACCAATATAATTACAACTACTACAAATCAAAACTGGTATTTAATTGGCAACAACAAGCTGAACCTATCAAAAACAGTGATGGCCATCCCTTATCTAAATAATTTTTGTTCATATGGTATTAGAAAATAAGGAAAATATAGCCGAAATCTCTTGTCAGGTGTGAGAGCGAGGTAATAGCAGCATACAACTACGATATCTAACTGTTTCCGTGGTTATGAAATCAATTCTTTGATATGATTGGTTACAAATTCATGCATAGATTTTGCCTAAAGAGGGAACATAAAGTACAACATTACCGTTTAATTCTATTTTTTTACCAATAGTACTTGTGATGATTATACACTGCAAGTTGTTACACTTCTACAATTAACATATTATGAAAATTAAAAATATAAGCTGCCCAATATGAATTACTAAGAAATAAAATTATGATAACTATTTTTTCATAAAATTCATTTACCTCATCAGCTCCTATGTGTAAATATTGAATATTCTGGTGAAAAGTAACAATTTGTTTGATTAAGCTCCTTATTAAAGGCATAGTACCACTATTACTTGGACACATTGAACTAGGATATGCCTCAACCTCACGTAAGCTTCTCCATTGTTCATGTTTCAATACAAATTCCATATGACCAAATGTTTGCACTAAAGGCACTACCATCAAACCACTATCTGCAGCTGTTAAATTATTTATATAAATTAAAACAATCAGAACAAATATTTAACATTAAACCTAAATCCAAAATTTGTCTTGCCTCTTCAATTGAATATGGAGCATTGCTTACTTGGGCACTATTTGAAAGTCCTCCAATTTGAAGCAATTCCTTTGTATATGGAAAAGTGTCCTCCCATTCTATTAACAATCCTGTAGCTCCAATATCTTTTAAAAATGGGAAAAACTATAACAAACGTATATAACCAATCAAATATCGTTTCTTTTCATCGTTTTTGACGTTTATTATAATTAAAACGCATATCTCTTATTACATCATTGTTGTTTACATTTTCATATAATTAGGTTATTGTAACAACTTACTTTTTCTAAGTATACGAGCTTCGGCGGAGCTCCTTTCAAATCTAAATGGACTAATCTATAAACATATTACGACATAAATAAGAAAAAAAGACGTATTTATGATAAATACCTCTGTGTTCCAAAAGTTAATGTATCCATTATTGTTTTAACCTCACTTAAAATGTCATCAAACCTATTCATCAAAGTTATTGATTTGTTTGTAAACACAAACCTGTTTAAATATTTATTATTGTATGATTTTTTTTTGTGATTTCCACAACAAATTTTGAAGACATAGTCGAAAATTAATGAAAAATGATTTATGAGGAAATTGAATTCATTGTCGAAATGAAAGTTGATAGACGTACAAAACCAAAATGAAAAATGACTACCCAAGTTTACAAATATTTTTTATAATCTATAATTTCTAAAAAATAGACAGCAGCATATTATTTTATTCTTTTATTTAGTAAGTGGCGCATCTATTACAATTATTTAATATGTATAAACAAGATTATATTTAAGAAATACTATATATATACAAAGGAAGGTATTAAACAATTACATTATTATGTTAAATTTATAGGTTTCATTTTGGGCTACTAATTATTGTTATTTAAATACAAGTATATAAGTAAATATGATTTCTACAAAATTATTGTTCGTAATTGTTACATAAAAACATTAGTTTTGTGTGTTCAAGTAAAACGTGTAAATATAGGTATTATACGTAGCTAATCAATAGTCTGTCCAAGTCAAAAATATATAGCCCAATTATTACTAGAGAAAGGATTATATGCAAGTGCATATTTGCCAATAATAATTTTTATCAATTAGTTGTTATCAATATGCAAAACAGTTATGAACCTACCATTAAATATAAAGTGCATATTTTGACTAGTACGGGATCTTTTTAGTTTTTTTGTAGGCGTAAAATTTAAGAACCGACCTAGCTCACATAATTATAAACGTTTATTATTAATTGTGTCTTAAATGAGTTATATTTTGTTAGAAACATTAATCTTTCTTAAATAATATAGAAAGGAAGTACCAGACCCATTAACGTTAAGAAGAAAGTATGTTTTCATCTAGCGAAGTTTCATGAAAACGGTTTTTCAAATAGAACAGATAATTGATAATTATATTTGCTTTATGATTGATAAACCTAGTTACTGTGGCGATGTTGCTGGACTTCTTGAGAGCTTTTGATACTGTTAATCATGCCACATTGCTGAGTTTGCTTGCGGAGGGGGGGTTTGGTTGTTGCCCTTTCGATTTGGTGGCGGGTTTTATCGTTGGTAGATCTCAGTGCGCATTTTTGCAACCATTAATGTTGCGACATGGCGTTCCCCAGGAATCTATATTGAGCCCGCTTTTGTGTTCTTTGTATACATCATCCTTCTCCAATAATTTGTCTTTTGTTAAAGTGCAGTAAGTGCACAACAGTATTATTCTTACGAGAGTTCTGAATAGGGTAGGGGTATTGCAAGAGTCAACAATGTCTTGTCAAATCTATATATCTCCATGTCGCACTCATTGCACTGAAAGTCGCAAGTACCTACTCATTTTTAGTAAAAAAGTGAACTAGTTAATATTAAATTAATAATGTCGGTATACCGGTTGTTAACAGCGAAAACCTTGGGACTCTTGATCGATAATTTATTTGGGTTGAGGGATTAAATCAATAAGTATAAGAGTGCCCTATTTGAATCTCAGGACACTATATCCGTTTCGGTCTGTCTTTTGCTGTCAAATATCGATCAATAATTTAGATTAAACGCAACACAACAGATTTTTTGCGTCGACTTGTTATTTGTGACGAAACATGGGTTCATTATTATACACCCGAATCTAAACAACAGTTGAAGATGTGGACCAAACGTGAAGAACCAACTATTATCTGGATAAAATAGTTATAATGGAATTTCATCAAGTAATGGCTGAAACAGTCCTATATTTTGAAGAACCAACTCCAAAGAAAGGTAAGACAGTTTTATCGGCGGAAAAGGTGATGGCATCGGTATTTTGAGATGCAAAGGATAGACTATCTTCAAAAAAGCAAGGTCGTAAATGGCGAATATTCTAGATCGTTTGAAGACGGCTATCGCTAAAAAGCGTTCAGGAATGACTAAGAAGGAAGTGCTCTTTCACCATAATAACGCACCTGTGCATTCCAGTACCGTTGCTGTAAAAGGCATTGAAGAATTAAGATTAGAATTAGTGCCGCACCCGCCATATTCCCCACACCTAGCACCATCTGACTTTTATCTGTATAGGTCTGGCAAATTTGCGCCAACATCCAGTGGCCATCACACAAAATAAATGGGAAGAAATAAAATATAAAATGTGCTCAAACACTTACCGTAATTAAGGATCTTCCGTGAAATCACAAAGTGGATAACATCTATTAAATATTTTAATCATTAAATATGTATGCATTTTTAAAATCGAATTAATGTGGTAACAAGTTGATAGCGTCTATAGAAATAACCCGACATGTTGGTTCGGCGGTGACTCATCTCAGAGTCCCAGCGCTTTCTCGAAAACCGATAGACCTAGAACCGTTTTGATACCGGGTTTTACATTTCGTACTACGACGTACCACAAGGTCCTCATATTGCATGAGGACTTTGGGGGCCTTACAGGTACGTCGTGATTGGTGGATAACAACAAAATGGCTCTAACTGCTAGGGGGTAGTGAAATACTGTAATCTGGTACTCAAGAAAGCCATACACACGTTACTTTATGAGACTTTCCGGAGCCCCCTTAGTGTTCACCCGGGGCCCTCCGAATTGTCAAATCCGGTGTCGAAATGGCTTCAGCTCTATCAGTTTTCGAGAAAGCTCATGCACTCGGGGATGAGTTACCACCGACCAACGCGTCGTTTATAGGCGCTATCGACTTGTTACCGCATTATTTAAAAATGCATACATATCTAAAGATTAAAATATTTAACAGGTGTTATTTCGTTTTTGACTTCAGGGAAGACTATTAAAACGGAAATTATTCGTTTTATAATTTACTTCTATTTATTTTATGTGCCAACTTTTAAGCGTCCGCCTCTGGCTGTTGGTGCAATTTGCCAGCTCTAGTCATATATTAATATTCCGACTCGTAATCTAGGACACAGTAGAACCGAACCATTCGTGTCCGAATATTGATCAATAGAAGCATCCTATTTAATTAAAAGTGGTATTTTACAGAAATTATTTGTTTCGATTGTTAGAAGTGCAATAGGTAACATAATAATGTCGTTTTCACTTTGCTTTGTCCAGATTTAGTATAATTTTTTTATTATGTTAGTTTTTTTTTGTTTTTATATACGAGGGTGGATCAATAAATACCCGTGTTAGGAAAGAAGACGCAAGTTTTTCACAAATTTTTTATTTATTTTTCAACGTAATCACCTTTTAGTACAATACACTTTTCCCAACGTTTCTGCCATTTCTTTAACCCCTCCAAAAAATACGATTTGTCAAACTCTGCAAAATACGCTTCTGTCTCGACGATAACCTTCTCGTTTGAGCTTAATCTTTTTCCCCCGAGCCACGTTTTCATGTTGGGGAACAGAAAGAAGTAGCAGGGAGCCAAGTCAGGCGAGTACGGTGGGTGTGGCAGCAATTCGTAGTGCAGTTCATGCAACTTTGCCGCGACAATTCTGGATGAATGCGCTGGTGCATTATCGTGGCGAAACAGCACTTTTTTCTTAGCCAAATGGGGCCGTGTCTCCTTCAATTTTATATCGAATCGGTCCAATAATTCACTGTAGTACTGCCCCGTGACCGTTCTTCTTTTCTGCAAAAAGTCCATGAGGATTATTCCGTTGGGATCGTCTTTGCCTTCTTCGGAGCAGTTTCACCCCGAAAAATCCATTGTTTTGACTGTCGCTTGGACTCTGGTGCATAATAATGGATCCAGGTTTCATCAACGGTGACGACTCGACGCAAAAACTCCTGCGAATTTATCTTAAAGAGGTCCAAACACTGCTTCGATATTGACAACCATATCCGCTTGTTGTCCACCGTAAGCAATCGCGGCACCCATCGGGCCGACACCTTTCTCACCGATAACTTATCATGTAAAATATTAATTGCCGTTCCATACGACACGCCTACGGCCTCTGTTACTTCGCGCACTTTTGTTCGGCGATCAGCGAGAATCATGTCGTGGACCTTTTCAACGATTTCCTCGGTAACCACGTCTGCTGGGCGGCTTGGGCGCTCCTCATCAACAACAGATGTACGGCCACGTTTAAATTCGTTGAACCAATATCTTACGGTTGTCATAGATGGTGAAGGGTCCCCATAGACAGCATCCAACTTCGCTTTTATTTCTTCGCATGTTTCTCCATCCAAAAATAAAAAGCGAATTACGGATCGATATTGCTCTTTTTCCATTTTATCGAGAAACACGAAACACGTGTGATACAACTGGCTGCCAAATAAAAACTAACCTATGAATCAGTCTGAAATTTATTATGGTGTTGTCTGACAGATGGTAGTACACGACGGTAATGCCAACTTCCCTCAGCAGCGCCACCTGTCTTCAAACACGGGTACTTACTGATCTTCCGTCGTATTTTGTTAATAACTTTTTTGTGAATAATTTTTCTTTTGTTGATCGCCTGTTTTAGTATCTACTGTTGGCATATTAATAAATATTATTATTATTTATAAATGAGACTTTCAATTTCTTCTTAATTTAAACTGATCCAGTTGAGAGAGTAGTTTCAATCCGTATTGCAGAAGAACGTATTGTATACAGTTTGAAATTATAAACGGTTAAATAGATAAAAAATATAAAACGCTGTTCTAATTGTAAGAATAGAAACCCCATATACCCCTATCTCGTAAAACAAGAAATTACATTTTTATTGCTACTATTAAAAAAAAAGTTTCAAAGCAGCCAATAGCTATTACCAGAAATACTAGAACTACCAATTTATATGTAGTTTGGATTCTTTATTTTCTGAACGTTTAAATTATTAAACTCATGCTTTTTATGGTCAGATTGATCAATTTATTATTATTATTATACCGGGTGTATTATGAAAAACCTTTGGGGCTGTAGCTTCCTTATATTTTATCTGATTTTAATGAATGATATGTCAAACTAAATCGTTTTTAAAGCACTGTAACCTGTTTTTTAAAAAAAATTTTTTGGACATTTCGTTTTTGACAGACAGTAATAATTTTTTTTTTTTAAATTGTACTACCTACATATTTTTTTTTACTTATTCTAATACACATTTATTTCCTGAGACACCTCCATTAAATTGAGTGACAAATTTATTACTATTAAAAAAAACTACGAAATTTACAGAAATCAAGCTATCATATATTTTAATGAATCAAATGTTCGAAATTGGCCCCATTTTGTTCCAGACACATTTGACACCTTCTATTAACTCCAACTGCTGCGTTTAATATAAGATTTGGTGGTATTTCATGACATACTTGTACTATCCTTCTTACTAAATCATCTCTGGTATCAGGTGGAGTCAAATAGACATGATCTTGAATGTAAGACCACAGAAAGAAATCCAGTGGATTCTGATCTGACGATCTAGCAGGCCATAGAATAGGTCCGTAAGTGCCCATCCATCTGACGCCAAAATAATTATTTAGAAAATCAGTATTCATTCGTGCATTATGGGGTGTGGTTGGAACACCACCCTGTTTAACTCAGCAAGTGGCAACTCATCTAAATAATCGCCTAATTCATTGCGTAACAAATTATTATACTTTTCTTGGCTTAGATTACACTCCACAAAAAAAGGCCCTACTACTCTATCGCCTAAAATGCCACACCATACATTTACACTGAAACGATTTTGAAAATTGTGTTGCATCACAACATGGTTATTTTCAGTGCTCCAATGGCGATGATTATTTCTGTTGAATACACCATTTTTCCCAAAAGTGCATTCATCTGACCACAACACACGACGATAAAAAATTGGATCTTCCCTTAGTTTATTCATGAAAACCGTGCAGAATTGAACCCTTCGTTGAGGGTCGTTTTCACCGAGAGCATGCACCTTCCGTGGTTTATAAGGAAAGAACTTGTGCTTCTTCAGAATGTACTGAACTGTAGAATGTGATACCTGCATGTAGTGAGCAATTTCTCGGGTAGACGTATTAGGGTTTTCTTCCACATAGAGCAAGACACTTAATTCTAAATTTTGATCTTGAATTACACGTGCGTTTATTTACGGTTTTTTGAATGATCCAAAATTTCGTAAATTTCGCACGAGCCTTCCAAACTTATCGGCACTTGGACGCAGTCTGTCAGGAAAACGATTTCCATAAAGTCGCAAAGCAGCTGCAGAATTTGTTCCGCATTCAAAATATGCTTGAATCGCATCCACACATTCGCCATTATCCATTTCAATAACAAAATTTAGAAATAAATCGTTGAAAATGTTATAATGAATGTGTGACTGACAGATGTCACAGCTCTCTTCGAAAATTTGGAATACACTTTTATCGTTCAATATGACTGCTTGATTTTTAAATTTTTAAAATAAGCACTGTAAATGTTGTTGTTGACCCACCGCTCACTGATAACATTGGTTTGTAATCCTTTATGGGCTATATAGTACTGAATGTAAGTGATTCTAAAAGGTACACACATTTGCTGGTAATAAAATGAAATAGAGTATTTAAAATGCATTTAAGAAATCTCTGTGTTCGAAAAAACCAGAATAAATCGAACTAAAAAAAAACCTTCAATTTCTCGATTTTTTTTCATACAAGGATATCATTGTTTACAGTTTCATATTCAGAAAAAGTAATATATTTGAATAAGGAAAAAAAAAAGTATAGTGCAATTTAAGAAAACACAGTTTGCAGCTGTCTGTCAAAAACAAAGTGTAAAAAAAAATTCAAAGCGGATCACGTTACAGTGTTTTTAAAACGATTTAGTTCGACGTATATTTTATTACATTCGGATAAAAAATAAAAAAGTTACAGCACGAAAGGTTTTTCATAATACACCCGGTATCTGAAGATTTTAAGGTTTCGATGTCGTGTCCGTCTGTGTGTAAAAATATTCAGTGAATTTTTTCCCAAGCAAACAAAAGTGATCAAAGTAAATATTGACCATGCTGCGCGAAGACAGTTTGTTCAATGGATGTTGAAAATGAAATTTCATCACAAAAGAATCTCTCCGATGATGCTAATTTCCGCTTGGATAGCTATGTTAAGAAGCAAAATTTCCAGATTTGAGGAAAAAAATAACGACATGCCACTGTTACCCATACATCTCCGAAAAGTGACAACTTGGTGTGGCTTTTGGTCACGAGATGTGATTGGGCCATATTTTTCCAAAATGACGCTGGTGAGACAATAACGATTAATGGTGCTCATCATCGTAAAATGATAACCAACTTTTTTGGTACCAATTGGAAAACGTTGCCGTGGAGGTTGTTGGCTTCCTACAACACGGTGCGACCTGCCACACAGCGAGAGGGACTGCAATTTTTATCAATCAAATTTCTAGGTCGAATAATTTCTCGGTTTGGAGACCAGAATTGGTGGGCAAGATCGTGCGACTTGGCTTCTTTGGACTTTTCCTTTGGGGGTAGTTGAAGATTCGGGTCTACAAGACCAATCTTCAAACAATTCCAGATCTAAAGAATGAAATCCAACGCCACATCACTAAAATAGAGCCGAACATTAGTTGAGAAAAAGTTTGTTGACAGAGTGAACGCCTGCCAGAGCAGTCATGAAGGCCATTTGCTAGACATTCTCTTTCACGTGTAATGGTAGAGTTTGTACTTTAAAAATCAATGTTTATCAATCAAGATTTCTGAGCCAATTTACTGTATTGTATTTATTTTTCAAATAAAAAAATAAGTTGTTAGTACATCCTTTATAAATACAATGGAGATTGTCAAAAATTTTTATGGAAATATGAAAAACAACATTTTAGTTCTGTAATCGATTTATTGTTGTCATTATTAAATAAGAAAATATAGCATCACATGATAATTATTATGTATAAAGTAAAATTACTAAAAATCTAAATGAGAACATAATTATGCGATTATATTACATAAGCGTCTTGATTCTTGTTTACTTCTTTTTTTATTTAAATTTATAAAAATAATACGAACACCTTAGCTATATATACGTACACATAAAAATAATAAAACGTTCGTTTTGTTTATAAACAGCACTTAAGTGAAAAACATTCACCATTTCGTCAATTAATTAATTAATCAGTGCTATTTTTTCGTAAGTTGGAACTGCTTATTACAAGATA
The DNA here is from genome assembly GCA_935421215.2 of Melolontha melolontha. NCBI lineage: Eukaryota > Metazoa > Arthropoda > Insecta > Coleoptera > Scarabaeidae > Melolontha > Melolontha melolontha. Next base: position 49,869,564 of record OW285242.1, read on the forward strand.
TCGTTTAAGAAAAGTAGTTTTATTCGTACCCCAAAATATGTTTATGATAAAATAGTAGATACCTGAAAAAGAATTATTCATTAGTATCAAGCAATATTTTGCTTCTATGAATGTATTATGTACACTTCATAAAGTTTATCTTTTCAGCTCGTACTGCCCAAGTGTGAACCGCAAATTGTACTTTATCTCTTTCTAACACACATGAATACGCGCTCTAATACTATGCACGTTTGTCATTTTAAGTTAAGACGTACGTCTTTCAAATATTACATTAAATAAAAAGGATAAGTTGTCCAGGAGTCTTATGATATTCGGGTTGCTGTGAAATTATTTCAATACAGCTGTTTATTGACTTTGTTTCCGGTTTTCTGACTTCTTGATTAAGTATTCTTCGAATTTGAATATTTAGTTTGTCATCAAAAGTTACAAAATCTGTTTTTTCGAGAACAATACTGATAATAAATAGTGATGTCAATAAGTGGCAATAAGTACAAAATTGTTTGATTATCACTTTGACATTTCTACCCTACTTTACTCATGATTATTATTTTGACATGTAGGTTATGTATATGCTATCTTTGAATATATTACAAGTAACATACTAAAATTTCGACAATATTGCAAAACATGACGTTTATATTTTATGATGATAAACGGTTGTTTTCGCGATTGAATACTGACTTCATTTGACTCTGAAGTACTGATTTGAATCACATGCTTTGAATTTGGCCTTGAACTGAAAAGATATACTTTATGAAGTGTAGTTTATTAATAGAGAAATCATTTACATTAAATTATAGAGGTTAATTTAGTTTAATCATGAAGGAAGTTCCAAGGATGCGGTTAAGCCAGGTTAACTTAATTTGTTTAATTTAGCTTTACTTTGCGTCTTAAGACTTCAAAAGAAAGATTTTGATTATTATTTGCAGTATCTGGAAAGAATTTGTTTGTCCAATATATAAATAAAATCTGTGGCACATTCAATTGAAAAAAAATAAGTTTGACACCTAACAATAACCTTATAAACTACCAAAAAATAATCTCATTATGAGCAAAAAAAAGTGGTGCAGTAGTGAAGTTATATGTAAAGTCAATTTTTAAACATTTTAGTATTGTGACGTTGCTAAGGTACTTAAAATCGTAGTAACGTGCAAAAGTCATTTTTGACACCTACACCTATCTGTATATCAACGTATATGTTATTTGATACTTATAGGTTATTTGAATATTTAAATTTGACGCGTACATCTAATATATATCTACATTCACGCAGCCTAATTTAATCCGGTTAAAATATGACTGTACCACTTTTTTTGCTCACGATAGTACATGCAGTGATGCCAGATTTTGGCTTAAATCTCACGAGCTCACGATTTGTCTTATATATCTTATGAATTTCAGCAGTGACCGAAATCATAAATAAAAATTACACAAATAACTTTCGGATTTCTTAGTTTTTCTGCTTTTATACGCTAGCCTCTATCAACAGTAGGTAAATTAAATATGTGTCTTAAATTTTATTTAACACTGCAAGCTTGTAACCATGCCAACAAACAATAATAGATATTAGAAGTTGGGGAAGTCCGGAGATCTCTTTTGCATTTAAAAAAATTTGTATAATGTCTATGTTAAGCTCGAGAACGACAATTTTAGTTTTCTTTTCTTAAATATATGCACTGTTCGAACACAAATAAATATCTTATATTCTTAATTGTTTTGTCAACTGCTTCACGTAACTGGGGTGGAGTACAAGATATATTTCTGTCACTCATGTTTATATTTTTAAATAAAATATCGAGTAATGATAACGAAAACTAAGAAATAATATTTCGGGGATAGCAATATTTATATTTGAAAATGTCAAGTATCAATGTGACTAACAGCATACTTTATATAAAAATAAAACTCTGAACGTTCAAATGATTAATGTAAAAAATCAAAATAGAAAAAATAGTAAAAAAACTCGTTTCACAAGGCCCTTTGAAAATGGTGTCTTATGAATAGACTCGGCAAAGAGGGGCAATTCCCAGTGCCAAAATTGTGGTTATGTGTGGATGAAACAACCGATCGTCAAAAAAATTCTGTGGTGAATAATGTGATGGCGTGCAATGGAAGAATTTGAACCGTCATCCTCTATCTTACTTGGTTCCAAAAGGGTTGCAAAATGTACTAGCGATGAAATTTTAAAAGTGGTATTGAGCGCATTGAACAAATTTCCAAGTTTCAACAAACCAACTTTGAATGTTTGTGAGTGACGATGATGATAACATGCTTTCCTTAGGCTGATCTCTTAAATAAGAGAGTGGCAATCTGTTACATGTAACATGTAAAATCAATGCTTTAAACCTTGTGGCGCAATTGATACCGTAATGTTATCCACGAGTAAATGCTTTAATAGCTCATACGAAGGCAGTGTTTCTAAAGTACCCAAAACGTACAAAAAAATTTCAGGAACTGTGTTCCAAAGTGCCTGAACCACCACAGCCGATTACTATGCGTTGGAGAACATGGTCAGAGGCTGTGTTTTACTACTGCGAACATTTTGATGATGCCAGAAAATGTTGCAAGATAGTTAGGTAAAAAGTGATTTAGAAACTATTCGCAAGAATTACTATGGACTGGCGGAGGGAATTGAAAAATTACAAAATGATTCAATGTCGTTTCTGGATACTGTTCAAATTGTGGATGATGTTCACTCACACCTATGTGCGGCGAAAGGCGAATACGAAAATTTGAAAGTGTTATTGACAAGGATTCAGATTTTCTCGTACTAAGACAAATTTGTGAAGGTGCGTCGAAAGATCCATTAAGTTGTCACAGGGATTACTTTAAATTTGCAAATATAACATCACTTGATGTGGAACGGTCGTTTTCATAATTGAAAAATATTTATTTCGCACACCGTACTCATTTGACTGAAACAAGTGTGTAAACATATTTAATGATTCAAATATTTAATAGATGCCACCAAGTTTGTGATTTCATGGAAGCTTTATATATATATATATATATATATATATATATATATATATATATATATATATCATTATTTTATGTGTAAACATTCATGCGTCCGCATCGCCTATGCTCACTCATGAAAGTCACGAACATAAATAATGCGAGTACGTAAACGTTACACAACGCTCGCCTTGATACGGTCGCTAGGCCCCTCCACATTGTTCTTCGCACGGCACTGAAACTTGCCCCTCTTTGCCGACTCTACTTATGAAACTTGGGGGTTGATATACCATTTCGAAATCTCCCGATTTTTTCCGGTGAATCCCACGAAATCGGCTGGGTATAATCTGGCACCACTGTATACATGTATGCTATAGTATTTTGTCAATATACGAGGGTATATCATTATGTCCGTGACTTTAAGTAAAAGGTTCTATCGTATGTACTAAGCTCTATCGTGATTCTATAATATGTAGGAAAATATTTTTAAAATATTCTATAGTAAATTTTTAACAAAAGTGTACTAATTGCATATTGGAAGCACAAAAAAAAGATCAGTTTGACATTAAAGCCACTGTTCAGGCAAATTAAAATTCAGGGCAGTTTGTAGTATTTTTAAAACTGTTTTTTCTCGTTTTTATTTTGCTCAAATCCGATCATAATTAACAGACATTAAATGGAAGTAATTCCTCTTATCTATTAGTACGCTTTTTAATAAATTATAATAAACTTGTTCACTCAAAATCATTGCATGAAATATAAAAATGGACTTTTACTTTTAAGTATAGTTCTTGTCAAATTTTTATATTTAAATTTTGTTATGCAGTAAATATTTATACTATTCTGTTTCTTGAATTAAAGAGAAACATTGAAGGCGTTTCTAAATATGAAGATGAATTAAATTATATCAATTTGTTGAAATTTTATATTTTCAATTTTTGTTTATCTCCCATTTTAATACTACGCTATATGTAGACTTATCAAGCTAATAAGTAGTAATAAGTTAATAACTCTTGGTAACAGTGCATATTGGGTTGCATACGAATCAGTATCGATCTTTATATATTCAATAGAGTCCGTGGAAAATCGAACTCTTTTGAAAACACTAGCGCAGCAACATATTTTACACTTAAGAAGAAATAAAATATAAATATGAAGGGGATCGCAATATTACAGATCATCATGAAAAGACGGATTTATTTACCGCCAAATTCAAATATTCTTGTTTTGTATGCATAGCGTTGTTGTTGCTCTGCTTGATATTTTACCTTTTCTGTCTTTCCTTTTATTATCTATCGTCAGTATTATAGTATAAGCTAACTTTTTTTAAGCTACTTAAGAGTTCTTTTATTACGTAGATAAGTAAGTACAATATTTTATGGTAGTTTAAGGGTATATTTACAGTTCAATGCCTCAAGTATAAAATGACAGACACGTCTTCAAATATCCTCTGAAATCCACTTGGAATGTATATAATTATTTCAACAATGATTTGATGGGAATTTTTTAATTTACATACAAATATATATGTATATTTTTGTTTTATTTTTATGTTGCACAACAATAGGTATGTCAAGAAGTGCTATCCTCTTCGTATTATTGTACGAATTATAAGAGAACACCAGGTTAAAAGTACAGAGCAACAAATTAATATTTTTTTAAAAACAATATGCTGTATAGTTTAATCCTTAAAATTAATTGTAATTCCAAACTTATCCATTTATTAATATGGCACTTATTTTACGAGGGTAGCACCGATTATTTTTGCAAACTAATAAAACAAAATGTTGTAGTCAAAAATGATTTTTATTATTGTTTTACAAAATATTCGCCCTTAAACTCAATGCATTTAGACATATAATATGTTCATTTGAAAAGTCAATCAGTTTTAAAATGGCTTTCACTTTAGAACATAAAATTTTTTTGGTCCAGGCTTATTTTCGAAGTGGTACTAAAATTGATGGTTTATGGGTTTATTCAGTTCATGGTAGAATTTCAAGTTGAGTTTCCACATTTTGTAATAGATTATATACAATTTAAGAATACTTTGGATAGAACTTTAAAACTTTTTTCTGAAACTGGTAGTCTCTTCAGAAAATCAGGCAGCGGAGCAGTTAAGAAACGTACACCTCAAGTTGTCAATCGTGTTGAAGAAATAATGGAAAATGAACCACAAACATCTGTTCGACATTTGAGTCAACAAATAAACCTTTCTGTTGGTACAACTCACAAGTTATTAAAAAAAGATATGCAACTTTATCCATACCGTGTCACAGCAGTACAAGAATTGTTAGAAATTGATTACCCACGTAGACTACAGTTTTGTAATTGGTTTGTAAATATGAACAATAATGGAGAACTTTCGCAAAGAGTCATCTTTACTGATGAAGCATGCTTTTATAAAACAGGATACCTAAATTCACCAAATACAAGAATTTGGAGTAGTGAAAATCCACATGTAATTAATGAAGAATCGCTACATCCAGAGAAAATTGGTGTTTGGGCAGCGATAAGCCAAAGGCGAATCATTGGACTAATATTTTTTCAGGGAACGTTAACAGGTACTGTACGGAAAATTTACAACCATTTGTCAATCAGTTGCATGATGATGAACTTCAAAATGCATATTTCCAACAAGACGGAGCACCTTGTCACTGTACTGCAGAATCTTTGGATTATTTAGGAGAATTTTTTGATGAGCGTATAATTAGTCGAAATACTGAAATTGCCTGGCCTGCACGTTCATGCGATTTAACACCTTGCGACTTCTTTTTGCGTCCTTATCTAAAAAATAACATATTTCGAACACCTATATTGAATTTGAATGATATGCTACAGAGAATCGAACAGAAATGCATGGAAATTAATAACAATCCAGTAATGTTGCAGAATATCATCAGAAATTTTGAACGGAGGATTTTAAAGTGCATTGATCTTGAAGGACAACATTTTCAACATTTGTTATAGTTTTCAATAAATACCTATTATTTGTTATTTATTTGTATATATGAAACTGTCAAAATATACGACTTAGTAGGTTAAGTAGTAAATTTTAATTTACGACATACTTCAAAATGTTCTCAGTAAATCAAATGCTACTAGATTGACTTTTCAAATGAACACTTGTTACGATAAAACCAGTTATCATAGCTTAAATTCCACTCTTCTTGAGTCACTTTCAGATATACAGTTTTTGAAGCTTTCCACTGTACCTTCTGGGTTTGCAAATCGTACACCACGAATTTTATCCTTTAGTCGTGAAAATAGAGAGAAATCTGAAGGTGCCAGGTCCGGACTATAAGGCGGATGATCTTGTAATTTTAATCCGGAAGCTTTCAAAAATTTGTCTGTTTGACGCGCAGTGTGGCTTGAAGCATTGTCGTGATGAAGGACAATCTCCGATCTAGGGTGTCGTAAACGAGCCTTTTGAACAACATCTGACAGATATACTGTCATGTACCATTCTGGGGTAACCGTACGTTTATTTTCAAGTACAACTGTTGTGATAGGGGCCGATTTTGAGAAGAAACGCTACCATTTTCTTTTCAATACTTTTTTACTTTGACTGGATTAAGTTCTGTTGGAAACACCCATTGAGCCGACTGCCGTTTTGATTCCGGTTCAAATGCATATATCCAGCTTTCATCACCAGTAATGATGTAAACTGCTTTAAACCTACCTCCATCATATTTCTTAAGCGTTGTTTTACACAATTCCACTCGGTATTGATTTTGTTCCTGTGTTAAATTATGAGGTATCCAACGACAACAGACTTTCCTCACACCCAAATTATTATGTAAAATCTTGTTTATTGCAGTCATGCCAATACCCAAGGTGCTCCTAATAATCCTATACGTGACTGGATTGTTATCACGAATCATTCTTCGTACGGCGTCTACATTTGTTTCAGAAACGGCTAAGATTGGCCTTCCTTCGCGAAAATCGTCACTAAGTGAAACCCTTTGAAACTTAAATTCGTTATACCAGTTGTAAACACTCCTCTGAGAAGGAACTTGATCACCAAATGCAGCACGAAGTCTTGAAACACTTTGTTTTGGATTTAAGAACTTTTACAATCATAGTAAATCATGACTCTAAAATTTTCTCTCGCTAAATGCATTTTTACTGCAGACCACTCGGTTTGAAATTAGCTTGCAAAATAACTGTTACAGTTATCAAAACTAAATTCAAACTGTCAAAATAGATAACAATAAACGTTTGTTTCATAGCATGTTTGATTTCCTTGATTCAATAGAAATATTAGTTTGCTGAAATAATCGGTGCTACCCTCGTAAAGCTTGAATTCTTGTTTTACAACTAAAAACCGCTACTTGGGTTGGCAAGCAGCGTCGTAACTGCGTTGGCTGTACTGAAATAAAAGTGCGCATTATTTATAAAAATATTTTCCGTTCGAATTTACACCTACACCTATTCGTAAATACGTCTATAAACAACTTCACACTATGATAGCTGTTCATGTATGCATGTACGACATACATATATCAAGCGAGCCACAAAATTTGTATGGTAGGTAGGCCATGAACGACTGAGATAGACATATAAGTCTCGCCTGAGCTTAGAGAATGGACGAATTTTGTAAATAATCATAAGACAAATTGGAATATATTTTAGCTATTTAGTAATGGCTTTTGTATTTAACGGACAACAGAAACGGCACATGGTTGAAATATATTTTAGAAATGGTAGTAAAATTAATGGTGAATGGGTTTATTCAAGAATGCATATAAGGCTTTTTTAACAGAATTTCCAGATATTGCTAACCCATATATTATCAATTTTCCACATGCATTCGCCGTTTTGTGCAATTATTCAGGGAAATAGTAAACGTGTATCGCAAAAAAGGCAATGGTAGGCCAACAGTTAGAAATGAGGAAAATGTTGAAGCGGTAAGACAATTGGTAGAAGAACGTTTTCAGCTATCTGCGCGACATTTACCCCAAGAATTCGATTTTTATTATAGCGCTTGCAGAAGTATCCTTAAGCATGATCCACATTTACACCTCCACCGTTTGCAAGCGACTCATGAAATACTTCCTGTAGATAGATCGAAACGATAGGAATTTTGTCACGGATTTATTGACCGTTTTGTTGTTAATGATGAAGGCATTGAAAAGGTTACGTTTGCTGATGAATCCTGGTTTCATCTTTCTGGCTACGTAAATTCTCAAAACATGAGGATGTGGAGCGCAAATAATGCTCACTTTTTTGTGGAACCACCACTGCATTCACAAAAAATTGGAGTTTGGGCAGCTGTTTGTCAGAGAAGGATTATTGGACCTATATTTTTTGAAGGTATGTGGATTAAAAATACAAAATTTTAAACAGTAGTCCAAAAATGCTTACACCTTACAGCAATATTAAACGCTGCGCGTTACAGACTGGAAGTCTTGATACCAATCGTAAATATGTTACACAACGATGAATTGCAAGGCTATTTCCAACAAAGTGGAGTTAGTGTACATACTACCAATAAAAACATTTTTTCTAAGAGAATTTTTTGGAAATCGAATTATTAGTTTAAATACAAACTCAATTTGTCCACCTCGTTCCTGCGATTTAACACCGTGCGATTTCTTTTTATGACCATACTTAAAAAAAATCTATTTTTGTAACATCTGTTTTTGATCTTAATGACCTGCAACAAAGGATCACTAATACGATCGTAGAAATTAATAATTCACTTTCCATCCTAGAAAATGTTATTAACTCTGTTAAGCGAATAACTTTAAACTGTAGAGATGAAGGCGGTGGCCATATTATGCACCTTATTTAATGAATACTGTAATAGATTGTGTTTTGTTCTTCTTTTGATTTAAACAATAGAGTAAACGGATCATTAAAACCGCACACGATAAACTCCAAATGATGACCTCACGGATGACGAAGATTAATTTCTCCAATAAAAAAAAAACTTTTCTTTTCAGAACCAATACATTTGTGTTAAAAGAAAAAATTCATGATTGCTTCAATGTCATACTTGCTTGTTTTGTATACTGTATAATTATTAATTCATCTTTATTCTGAATATTAGGAGATTGTACATAATAATGTTGTTTAATCTGATTTGGTTTATGATGTTAGTTTTCAAATATTATTTTTCGGTATTTTTTCATTTTAAAATAGACAGCACTAAAAAAAAACTATATTTTATATAATAATATATATATATATATATAATTTTTATAATAAATCATTGTAATTTACACATTCCAACGACCAAAACTTTTAAATAACCGTATTTTCCCTGAAATTCAATTTTTCCGTAGACTTAAATATTAGGTTAACTTAATGAACGTCACTTGGAAGCTTTTATTTAATGATTTAACCTATTACTAGTAGTACGACATGTAGGTTAAATCACTTAATCAATCTAAGACATAACTGGTTTAATCCATGGCATAATCTGAAAACTTTTTTTGTGGTTCACTCAATAGCACTCGAAGCGCTGGTAAAATGAGTCTCCCGAATCTCTCGCTTGCCTACTCCACTATGAGCCGACCAAGAATGACGATCTTAGTTATAACATAAAAATTTCAATTTCTTCTAATTATTTTGCTTAAGATCAAATGAAATGCCACATTTTTCGCGCAGCTTGGTGTCTTCCGATTTTATACAACCTCTATCAGCCGGTATAGCACCAATTTTATTGTAAAAAATATCTACCGATAATATTGAACAAAACGTGATTTTTAAGGATATGCATTGGAAATTATGCTACCTGATCCATTACAAACAAATTTTTGGAACAAGCGCGAATTACATTCTCTCATTTTACAATCTAAATATAACGTATCTATAAATGCCTTTACCCCTCTGAGTCTAGGACTTCTTTTAAATTAGCTCTTGTTATCACGTGGTCGTCACATTTGTACCAATAATCTCTCTGCTGTCTGACATAAGCCGTATAGTGACCAGCGTTAATTGAATTGCCTAGATGATTTATGACAGCGAAAAGTGAGTATCTATTATCTGACGGGATGGGATCACATATTTTCGGTATACTCATGAACGGTGTCATATCCAGCATTTCAGGAAAAGAAATTAGCGTTGATATTTTCTTTTCTATCTGAAAAAATGGGTGAAAATTAAAAAGCATATAGGTACTCAATTCTAAATGTATTTCTTAATTATATTTAAACGCTCCACAGTGGGACGGAACCTCAAATTCCTGGCCAGAATCTCGAAAATCAAAAGTTACCAATCGAGGTTGTTCATTTGAAAACCTGATAGGGAAGGCATTAGTGTATAAGATTTTCAACAGCTAGACGCCTAGAATAAATGTTCGCGTCTCCACGACAGCTCAAAGTCGCTATTGCCCGAGCGAGATTATTCTTGTTTTACGCGTCGCAATGAAAAGTCGTGTATCTTCTACATTGAAAGTCCAAAAATGATTTTTCAAAATGGAAAATGTTCTTCGAGGTACGTACAAAATATCTATATCATACAAAGGTATTTTTAATAATATAAAATATTATTAAAAATCTGGTGTGAAGAACACAAATACAGGTTCACTATTAATATTTTTTGTGAACGTGTGGATATCTTCAGACACATTCACAAAAAAGAACCACATCGCCATATCACAGAAATTATCCAGACCGAGCGTAGAAGTAAATTCAGCGCTGCCTGTTGTCAGACAGCCGAAGTACCTCGCCCTGTCCACATAACCAATGCGAACCAACGACGCCCTTCCAAAGATGGCACAGCCGTCTCTCTAGAAACTGCATTTTGTTTGTGTCTTCACTCACACACAAACGCAGTTTCTAGAGAGACGGCTGTGTCATCTTTGGAAGGGCGTCGTTGGTTCGCATTGGTTATGTGGACAGGGCGAATGTGTCTGAAGATATCCTTTCTCCAGCAGGGGCGTACCGATCAGCCTGTAGAAAGGCGAAATAAGTATCTACGTCTCTGGGGAGGGATATGTTCGGACACGTTCACAAAAAATATTAATAGTGAACCTGTATTTGTGTTCTTCACATCAGATTTTTAATAATATTTTATTAAAAATACCTTTGTATTATACAAAACTGGTTGGGTTTTACCCACTCATGTATGTTTCAATTATTCTGATATCTATATCACGCTCGTCTTATTAATTATTATAAATATCTAAATATGAATCGTTATGGAATACGACACTTATAATACGACTAAATTCCTTTCTTATTGACTAAACGTGAAATCAACATACAAAATAATTGTGTATCTGTGAGGCCACGCGATGCTGTAAAGTGTTTTAAGTGTAGAAAAGCACAAATTTTGAGAATCAGAAGGCAGACCTTCAACTTTTTCCCCTTTTTTTCGCAAATTGATTTTTTCTGATGTCGCGCACGTACGAGCGGTAACCCTCGCGTAAAGACTACTAGACTAAAATGAATGGGAATCTTACGCACATCTTTAAACAGTTTAGAGATCCAACGTTGTAAGAATAGAAAATAAAATGACTCATACCCTACTTCGAATTTTAAAATGTTAATATTTCATTTGTTAGCAGTAAATTCAAAACCCCGGAATCACTGATTTTAAGCAAAAAATATAATTCAAAAGAAAAAGTCCGCCATTATGAATTTTGAAATTTGCGTATTTTATTCATAATCAACGACTGCAAAAATCCTCAAATCCATAATTTTCAGTGTGAGATTTACATATAAGCTGCACAAGCTATAAGGCTTTGGGCCCCCACTTTCTTGGGGATCCTCTACATTGTATCTTTTAAAATGAGTTTGTTTCTTTTTAGAGCAAAATCATTTTCGGATGAGACTGGCGCAGAAACACATTTTAGTAATTAGAAAGAGAGCCACCTCATAAATTAGAGAAACAGCTAGTAGTATAAATCCGTGTACTATACGAGCCACAAACGTTTATCGATTATTTGTCAGTCGGTACCAGGCATTTGATCGGTGTGTTTCGTAGTGGTGTTGTACGTACATTGAGAGTTTTCCTATTTGTAATATTATTGTTGTGTTTTATCTATTAATTTTTTTTTTTTCAAAGCTATTCAAGAGTAAGAATGCATTCTCTTGTAAGTAGAAATATACTTATCATAAAATTCCTGAAAATTTAGTTGTATTTATTTACACAGGGTAAAATGTCTGATATGGCAACAAACTCTGTCCTGGAGGAAGTGAGCCCTTGTTCGAAAAAGAGAAAAGTTATTCTTGAACAATCTCGTGAAATAATTTTTAATGTATATAACTATTTTAAAAAACAAGGTGTGACAGGTAAATATATTTACAAATTAGGTGGATACATAATATTTAACCTGTAATAATAGTACTTTTTTTTAAATCAAATTCAAAATTAAAATTTATGTTGTTCATCATTTATAGGTCAGCTGCTAGATACAGTTGCAGAAGCAACAGATATTTCTAGGAGCACTGTAGGTCGAATAATTAAAGAAGGTCATGCTGTTGAAACAAGAAAAGTAAATTCATTCTTATCGAAAAAAATAAAACCACCAAAATCTACTGTCGATAACTGTGGGGAAGAAATTATTCGCAGAATTATACATAATTTTCATGTGACTGAAAAGAGAAGACCCACAATAAAAGCCGTTTATAATCAAATTCACGATGATGAAGGAATCGGTTTTGCAGGAGGGCTATCATCTTTTAGGAAATTATTGCTGCGAATAGGATTCAGGTACTTTTTTTATTATTTTTAGTAATATCACTCTAAACTTTTTATTAGCTAGATGGAAAAAAACTACTGATAACCGTATGATTTTAATGGAGCGGTTTGACATAAGAGAGATGAGGTGTTCCTACATCCGCAAAATAACAAATTATCGTACCCAAGGACGTCCAATAATATATACAGGTATAAAAAGCATTTAGAAAATCTATTTAATACATATTTTAAGTACATAAGTAATTTTTAGATGAAACTTACATACATGCAGGGCATACATCTCCTTTTGGATAGGTCGATCAATCTAATGAAGGATTAAAGTGTCCAATTTCAAAAGGGAAGCGTTTAATAATTGTTCATGCTGGTTCTGCAGAGGGTTTTGTTAATGATGCGTTATTAATTTTCAAATCAGGTCAAAAAAGTGGCGACTACCAGGACGACATGAACTTCATAAATTATAAAAAATGGTTAGAAACATCTTTAATTCCTAATTTGCCTGATAATTCTGTGATTGTTGTGGATAATGCCAGCTACCATAATGTTATGTGATATAAACATCCAACATCAGCCAGTAGAAAGTGTGAGATGATACAGTGGCTAAACGAAAGGGGCATAACTTACGATGCAAATTGTACTAAACCGGAGTTGTACAATTTAGTAAAACTTCACAAGCCAAAACATATACAGTACAGCATAGATGGTATATTTGCAAAAAAAAGGCCACACCGTCCTGAGATTGCCACCATACCACCCAGAACTAAACCCGATTGAAAAAATCTGGGGCATTGTAAAGAATCGGGTTGCATCAAGAAATGTTACATTTCATATAAATGATGTTGAAAAATTGGCGGGAGAAGAATTTTCAAACATCAAGGTAGAGGAATGGTCAGAAACTTGTCGACATGTAGAAGGTGTAGAAAAAGATTACATTATGAAGGAGCACATAATGGATGATTTTTGTGAAGAATTTATTATTAATGTCAATAATGACTCTGAAGATGATTTCTACGATTTTTCAAGCGATGAAGACTGAAGATTTTAAATGTTTCAAAATATATTATATTAATTTTGTCATCAACGAAAATAAATATTTGATTATACATTGTATGTATGTATATCTGTTTTAATAAATACAAAAATTTTTCTAGGCACATGCTTGTGTATTTATCTTCTTTTAATGTCTCTAAAAGTAAAATTATAATGAGAAAAACCAAAATTAAGGTTAATGAAAACCATATTACTAAATATGTATTAATATAATAATAATTTGTAAATACAAAGACTTAAATGTGAAAGCACTATAAAACGAAATATTTCATTGTAAAATACAATTTATAAAAAATTTGTTACATAATACCTATTGATTTAATAATTATTTTATTCTTCGCGAAGTAATAAGTTTATTTAAAATCGACAACAAAACATAATTATTATGGTTTAATATAACTAAATATTATTTAAATTTAAAACTGCCGCCTATATTGTCAAGACTGCTCAATGTTTTTAAGGTGTTCAGTATTTTTGTAACGTTATCGCTCGCGCATCTTCAGTCTCATCCGAAAGTAATTTTACTCTACTAGAGTTTGTGTTGTTAAGTTTGTTATTAATAAAAATGATTTTGAGTTAAAGATTTATTATTTCATCATAAACTACCTTAATTGTACATTTCAGTTTAACCCTCTAGGTATCCTAAAATCATATTTGTCACTGACAGAAAATCTGGACTTATAAAGGGCCCGATGATTCAAATTGCTTAGGGCTTTATCAAGTCTAAAGTCGGCACTGATAATTTAATGTAAACATTTCAACCTTTTGGGTTTTCGCCAGGAATCTGGGATTTCGTCCCACTGTACGTTCGATGAATATACTTTTGGTAATTGCGATCAAATTAACAGAAAGAACGCACAGTTAATATATTATTTCCCGTTATCGATCATTTGCGGCGTCAAAGCTTACATTTCATTCACACACTGTGAAGGTCCCATATTCAAATATCCGGTAACACTATTATTACGATAAATCTTGAAGTGTTATCTTATTCCATTAGAACTGGAATGGAGACTACATATTTATGCAGTCAAGTTATTAAAGATCGATAAAGTTAGATAATATAGAAAGTTAGATAATATAGATATGGCGCATTTTTATTTCCTTCTCTTGTACGACGTACAGTTCTATTTAAAAAAAAGGTTGACAATCTAAAACACAAAATCAATAAAATATTTTTAGGTCTGGCCTTATTTTTTTTTATTAATGAAATTTTACTATAAACGATAGCGTTCAAGTTACATATAAAAGAGCGGTGGGTTCCCCGTGTTCGTAATTCAAACATGTTTGTATATTATGCTTATTTTTTGATTATATACAACACCAGCGTTGTAAAATAAACAACATTAATCGGGTGTTTTCTGTGTTCGTTAAATTGGGATAACGTGTAGACAAGCTGTTATTATAAGCGATATTGTTATGTTATAAATGTTTACTTTGATTATATTTGTCGTTTTAAGGCCTGTCTAAGACCTTAATTATGGATGATATCCCATTATTGTATTACATTTTTTGCTCCACTTAACACCAAGAATCACCTCCATAAACCGGGGGAAAACCTCATGATACACCCTGTATTTCGGGTAGAAGTATCTCTTCAAGAATTTTATAGTGTTGATGTTTTAAATTATGAAACATTTTATTAAATGTATAAAATTTCTAACAAACTATATTTTTGAATGATAGTTACAGTTTAAGCCGAATATCCGCCGGTTAATTATAAAAGCTACACCATTCTCGAATTTAGTAATTATTATCGAAACTTGGGATGTCTAAACAGTGTAGTTTTCAATTGATAATTAATTCATTTTGTTTGTATGTTGAATGAATATTGACATATTTGCAAAGAATTTATGTCCCATAATTTATTAGAAGTTACGGGACAAAGTCGAAACTGTTTGGGATTGATATTTCGGACGAATATTGTAGAAAGACCATTCACTGAATGCGTTCAAGACTTCAAGAAGTCATCAGAAATTACGTAGATTTGACTCACAATTGATTTTTTTTCATTTCTTACTCGAAATAGTAACAGTGGGCCTCTTTGATGACAAAATTTTATTTTACTTGTATTAGTTTAAATGTTTTGTGAAATTTCGTATTTTTCTGTTAAATATTGTTGTGGTTTCATCTTTTAACATAGCATGTATAACATATACAGTACAAATCTCTTCCCTATAGTCACCTAAAACGTGTATTACGTGTATGTGTGCGTTCGAGAAGCGAGGAATGGGGACGCACATAGCATGTATGTATGTGTGTATGATAATTTATCATACATACATACATATGTACTGTAGATCAGTTTGGATGTAAGCAGTAAGCACATACATAGTATAAACGTCGATGAATGTGGAACTACCGTCAATAATAGGGACTTTATGTAATAATAAATACAAATAAGTGTGGACTTTTTGGAAGATTTTAATATTTTTAACGTTTAAAACAATGTCAGATATACCTATAACAATAACAATAAATAAAGCCGTAAATCATAATAACTTCTATATTCTATACATAATAAATAAAACTAGAATTAAAAAAATAAAAAGTAAACTATTTAATGTATTGTATGCTGAAAACGGTCTCCTAATGCAAACAAGCAATGTCCTAATCTGTCATAAAAGTTTCTCTGAACATTTAAAATCGTTTGCGGTTGAATATTTAGGATAGATTCAACTATTTTCGCCCGTAATTCCTCCAGATTATTAGGTCTGTTATTTGGAAACCCATAAATTGATGTCGTAAGGTGACCCCAGAGAAAAAAATCATTAGGAGATAGATCAGGTGATCTAGGTGGCCATTGAATATCGCTCCAGCCGGTTAGTACTCTGTCATCAAATATGCTGCGCAAATATTCTCTGACAATTACAGCATTATGAGCAGGACAACCGTCTTGCTGAAACCAAATAAGATTTATGTTTGCTACATTTCGTATAGCAGGAATTATATTATCCTGCAGAAGACTTAAATATTTGGCTGCATTTAGGTTTCCTTGTATAAAAAACGGACCAATTATATTGTTGCCCAATAGGCCAGCCCAAACATTTAATTTTTCCGGATATTGAGTTCTAGCATTATACACAATATGCTTATTTTCCCTTGACCAATATCTTACCATGCTTGGATTATGGCGACCGTATAAAGGAAATGAACTTTCATCAGTAAACAATATGTTTTTTACAAAATTATCGTCGTTATTACATCGTTCGATGACTTGTTCGCAAAATTGCATACGTTTATATTTATCATCGGGAAAAATCTCATTCGTTTTCCTTAATTTATACGAATGATACTTATTTTTTTTCAAAACCCTACGAACGGTGCAGCTGGCAATGTTAAGCTGTTCGGCGATTTTCGTGCTAGACGATTGTGGCTGCTCCTCTACAGAAGCACAAATCAAAAAATCACGTTCTTCATTTTGCGGTACCTTTACTTTCGTATGTTTTAACGGATTTGAACAGCCATATTTTTCGAAATTTTTAATTATGTGTCTTATCGTTTCAAACACAATTTTACGTTGAAAGTTAATTTGAAATACCCGTGCAATTTCTCTTATGCTGCGACCAAGATGATATTGTTTTACGACATATTTTTTTTGTGCAAGGGTAAAAATATCCATCGTGAATACCGACTATTCGCAAAAGTTGAGCAAACCATCCAGCTTCGCAAGTAAATTGTAACTAATGGCATGTATGCATCGCTCTGAGCCACTCCTCGCTTCTCGAACGCACACATACGTAATACACGTTTGTATGTGACTATAAGGAAGAGATTTGTACTGTATACTACATCCATGATTTAAACAGACAAATGTTTACTAAACAAACACGTGTTCGCTTTATCAATTAACGAAGCCTGTGCGTGAAAGTAAAAGACCGTCCCAAATGAGATCGGCTCTTGTAGATTGTCAACCTTTTTGTTAATATGACTGTACATGCATATATGGCTTTTAGCTAATATTAGTTCTACATAAGTTTGATTGTATTTTGTTTTCAGGAAATAGGCATTAATTTCTTACCCTTAACGCAGAATATGCGCAAAGTTCATAATGCAGCCGTCTATGAATTGATTGCATGCCAAAGATGTCTGTCAATAATAACCATTCGAGATAGTGTCTCTCTTTTGTTACATGAACTTGAAAAGAAAAATAATGCGTAGGTTGCACCCTAAAATTTGTGTAATGTTTTTGGAGTGGCCGTTGTAAACATACATAACATTAAAAAATGATGTATGAAGTTAGATAGAGATGAATTGAAGCAAAATCTGTATTCGATATTAATGGTGCTGAACGAAATGTTCAATAATTCTGAAACACATTTACAGTTTAGGATTGATTTTGAAATATGACAGGGGGGGTGTTGCATGAATTTACGGAGCCCAACTTTATGAACCTAGTTGAAATTTATTTATGACTACTGATGCGAATGAAAATTAACAATTTTTGGATGCTTTCATTGCAATTAATGAAAAGATGAAAAGATTACAATAATTCTACAGTAATCCTGTAAGAAACATAGAAAGTTACAAAATCCTCTTAATGATGAACAACAACAGCCGAAGTTTACAAGCTTGGTCAAAGTCCTTTCAATTTTTAACTTTTGCAACCAGAAAAGATCAATAATTCTCATAGAGGTGTATTGTCAAGAAATGTCAAATTCGGATGCAATAGTCAAAGACAAACAGTCACGTTTGGCAAATAGGGAAGAAATTAATCACTAGATTTGGAACATTGGAAAGACCTATTAATGTATTATTTTTCATCAGCTTTTCCCTCATAATACTACCAGTAAATATGGAGGGCATTGCAGAAGCGTCCTCGTCGCGGCCCTAGGGAACTGGTTTATAAAACAGCTAATTCTGCAACTACCAACCAATCTATAAATATACTATGTGCGATAACACAAGATTTAAAGGGCCCTATTTAATATCTGTATTTCACATGGTTTTGTTTGTATTTGTTGGACATGAAATAAATAAATACCAGTTCATATGAAAATTCTTATATCAAATATATTTTAATGTTTGTTTCACGTTAATTTAAAAGATTGTTGGATCCTTTTGTGTGTTGCTTACGAATCAATTCCGTTTCTCTTCTAATTAGTCCTAATCAAGAGCCTGGTTGGCAAATTCTTCAAATTTGATCCAAATAGTTAGCATTTTTCGTTAATGAACGGAATTGACTGTAATAACGAGCGATCATTAAAATTTTCACTCGTAGCTGGCCGTGTATATAAAAATTATGTCGTGTCAAATATATATTTTAAAGTTTCATCAAAAGAAAAAGTAATGGCCTTTAATGATATGCATAAAGCGTTTATGGTAGAATGTTACTTCCTGACATCTCAAAAAATTGATGGTTCATTCAGCATTCAATAGAAAATTGCCTTGCGGAGTTTGAAGAGAGATATCCAAATACTGTTCCTAGCTATAAAACTTTCCGTGATACGCTAATGCATTGTGTAAATCTTTTTCGTCAAACAGGCAGTATTTTAAGGAAAAAAGGAAGCGGTCCTCCTCTCAAGAGAAGTCGCGGCGTCATTGAAAATGTCAGACAAATTATTAACGAATCTCCTCAAACATCTATTCGCAGAGTTTCGCAACAAGTAGGGCTTTCGTATGGAACATGTCAAAAAATGTTAAAAAAGGACTTGCACATGTATCTATATAAATTATCTTCTGTACAAAATCTATTACCTACGGATTATGAAAAAAGAACACAATTTTGCCAATAGTTTATTCAAACAATGACAGACAATATTTTAAATCATACTTTTTTCACCGATGAAGCTTGGCTTTATTTGAAAGGTTATGTTAATTCGCAAAATATGCGTATGTGGTCCAGTGAAAATCCTCATTTCTACAGAGAAGTTCCTCTACATCCAGAAAAAATAGGCGTATGGGTAGGTATGAGTCGTCACCGATTAATAGGACCAATATTCTTTGAGGGCACGATAATATCGGAGAAATATCGTAACGTTCTCAGTGTTTTTACTAATCAATTGACTAATGATGAACTCCAGGTCGGATATTTTCAACAGGAGGGGGGCTACATCTCACGTTACACTTGAAAATATTCAGTTTTTGCAACAATTTTATGGCGATAGGATAATAAGTAGAAATACAGCGATTCCATATCCACCACGATCGTGTGATTTAACAGTCAAGGATTTTTTTGTGGGGCCATATATAAAGAATATTATTTATGAAACACCAATTAATAATCTACAAGAGTTAAGACATAAAATCATAGAAAAATGTGAACACATCAATAACTCACCGCAAATACTGATCAATGTTTTCAATGCTCTACGAAATAGAGTGCAATTATGCTTGGTGGAGAATGGTCAACATTTTACACATTTTTTATAATATTCTATTACTTTGTATAAAAATTAGAAATATATTTAATATAAAAGTCAGCATTTCAAATTATTTTTTAACAATCATGACGTTTGAAATTATAATGACAGATCTCCTCTAATAACTTAAGTTAAGACATACTTTTTGTGTATAGCAAACGCCAATTAAGTTGGCGCGAGGAGGGTGTGCGCAGAAGCCGTTTTTAAAAACGTCCTCCCCCACTACTCAAGTAATTGTCAGAATATATTTGTCATTGACGTTTGACGGAACATAATATCTTTGCTAGGGGATCATAAAGTGATACACGTTCAGAGGTTAGAATTAACTGACATTTGATGTAAAACCAAATACAAATCTCCCCACTACTTCTAATCCTGCGCGAACTTACCCCTCCTCGCGCCAACTTCATTGGCGCTTGCTATACATGGCTTACTTGAGCGAAAATTTTAATGATCACTCGTTAGTATTGCCATCGTTCAAAATACAACTCAATGTCATTTCCAACTCAAATGCCCACACTAGTCTTTTTGGAAGTTCAAAATCTCTAAAATTTTCCAACTCCCAAAAGTGTATTTATAATGCTTCTTATTCATGCATTTATTTGTTCGTGACTCTTGGTTTTAATTTTTTTTGTTAATTGAATCAACTGATTTATACACATTACAAATTTCTCTTTTTATCACAAATATTGCGCTGTCAATCAAGTAGGTATCTTTAAAATATTAAAATCATTTTTAAAATTCCATTTATTTTGCGAACAAAAAACGAACGATAAATACCGAATATATAGTTGTAGTAATCGTTGTTACAGTTTTGGCCAAATAACGGTTCAGTGGAAACTCACTGGCTTATTATGTCGGAGTCTTGGAATTAAATCCGAAACCACTGTCCGGGAAGGTTACGGATTCTCCTTCTCGTTTAAGATGAATGTGAGCAGCTTAAAACCTTGAGTCGCTCCACGAGCGCAGGCATAATAACGAATGACCTGCCGATTAGCGCAAAGTTGTTGAGGTATGTAAAGGTATGGACTATTATTATTATTATTACTATTTTTATACCGGGCTTTTCTTTTATCATTACACAAAGGTGTAATGCCTTGATTTTTTTCATTTTGCATTACACATAGGGATAAATGTATGGTGGTGGCCTAGTAGGCAACCAGTTATACACCAGTAACATTTTTCCAATTATTAAATATTTCTGTTTTTCATTCATACTTAAATCTTAAATTAAATACATCTTATTTAAAAATACATAATTTATTTAAAACAGTTAATTATTTCAACAGGCCTATACCTTGTGCGAAGACAATTTTAAATATTTTTAACATATTCAAAGAATATAGATAGTATTTCTTTAAGGTTAAAATACATACCGTGTGCCCAACGTCGTGCGATCGATGGATATATAAGTAATGACTGGTCAACTGCAAGTATATTGGCCTTGCTTGAACACAATGACCGACTGATAGGAATATTCAATGTGCTAGAGAGAGATTATTTGATTCGTACTTAGATCGTATGTAGAATGTGTTGGATAAAGAAAGGGAACGCCCGTACAGTTAGACAGTAGAACCCGATTGAATATACTCTCTCAACCCTAACCACATAAACTCGCTATTTGTCTTCGTCTTACTACATTGTGGTAGATCAATCACTCCCCGGCGTTCGTACGGTATATCTAAGATAATAATAAAATTAGTGTATCAAAAAAGGTAGAAAATATAACAAAAAAGTACAAATAGATTTTACCACATAATGAAATTGTAGAACACCCTCACATTACTTTTAATGAATTACCGAACGTAACGCACGCATTGGGGCCATTTCAGTAACACGATAAAAACAAATAACACGTCGTGGTATCTTACGAATAAGTGGTTTTATAAAATGGAGAAATTTATCTTAAAAAGCAGAAGTAGCAAATTCTTGTAGGTAATAAATATGTTACTATTTCTTTAATAATCACAATAACATTTGGACTGTTCAATTATTTGACAGCATCAACAAACTTTTGGAATCTGTTAAAGCAAGGCTATGGTAAAACTGCAGTTTACGGCTCCCATTTAAACTGACACATCGGACTCTAATACGCATGCGCATAACTCAATAAAGTATGGCAGCATTGCCAAACCGAACGTCAATAACAAATATTGCCGTTTTCACTTTAAGCGGATTTCGCTAAAATTGTTTAAAATATGTGAATGTGTATAATGAAAATCTATGGTGTGTCCTGCAATACCTCCTCTACCTGCAACTTTAATAGAAATTATGAAAAAATAACGAATTAATACAAATCAATAATAAGTATCAAAAACACGTTTCAATGACAAAATGCCAAGTCACTGAAATTTGTCAACGTTGCAGCTGATTCCGTATGATAGTGGCGGCCAATTCGGATGGGAGCCGTAAACTGCAGTTTTACCCACAAGGCTATTTTCATATGAAGGAGGATCAGTTACTAGAGTAGCAACTGTTTAAGAACCTCAATTTAAAGAGAAAGTTTTCGTACTACTGAAAATGCTACCGGGGTGGGGTTACTTCTTTTTTAGATCAAGAAATGTTTAATATTATGAAGAAAGTAGATCCTGAAAATAAAGAACAAATGCCTGTAATCGAAACAGCTATTAGTCCACATCAAAAGTCACTTTTATTATTTGGATTTTTGCAAGAAAGAATAAGTGAAAGTAAAATCAATTACAGCCGATGTAATAATAACTAGAGCTGAGGATGTTTGCGGTATAACCATGGTTATATCATGTAACCATAGTAATTTACTATGGTTACATGATATAACCATGGTTATACCGCAAACATCCTCAGCTCTAATAATAACTATAGGCAATACCTCGAAAGGCCAAATTCAAATCAGGACGTAGATCCTCTTTTATTTTGGAAGGTAAGTTTAAAAAAAAAAAGGATAATTGCATTTTTTATTTGGATTTTCTTTTAAGTATCAGCAATGGAGCTAAAATCCTTAAAACAATGTGCTAGGAAATACTTCTGTATTCCAGCGAGTTCAGCAGAAAGTGAGAGTGTATAGTACAGCTCGTTTAATAATAGAACAAAGGTGTGCAAGACTAAAACCGAAAAATGTTAATATGATAATAAGTAATAATATTAATACGTAACCTTAGTATTTATTTTATTAAAATTACATCCAACCTTTTCCTATTAGCTAAAGAAATAACTCAATGGGTTTCCACCTTACTATGCTTTCTAAATATTAAAAATATGCATGTTTAAGCATTCAAAGCATTCTATTAGGGAACTGTTAGTTTTATTAGTAAAAACTATTTTATTTAAAATTTCTTCGTTTTCATTTAACAAATTAAACATTATATCACAAAAATCAGTTCGTTTTACTTTATCTTCCTTGAAAAGCTCTTGATGGTTTGATATCTTGTATAGCTTATATTTTAATTCTTTCAGCGTTTTGAACACCCAACTGTTCGATACTCCAAAATAGCCTGGCTACATCTAAATGTGATTCTACAGACTGTTCTTCAACATAACACAGGATATTCAGCTTATGTTCTGTTACCACGTGATTGGTTCTAATTTATTTTTTTGTGGGAATTTAGAAAACAACCATCTTCTTTGAATTTGTTAAAAATATTTAAAATTGTCTTCGCACAAGATATACGCCTGTTAGGATAATTAACTGTTTTAAATAAATTATATATTTTTCAATAAAATGTATTTAATTTAAGATGTAAATATGAATGAAAAACAGAAATACTTGATAATTTGAAAAATGTTACTGGTGTATAACTGGTTGCCTACTATGCAATATACCATACATTTATCCCTACGTGTAATGCAAGATGAAAAAAAAATCAATGCATTATATAGCAAGCGCCAATTAAGTTGGCGCGAGTAGGGGGTGCCCAGATTCCGTTTTTAAAAACGTCCACCCCCACTACTCAAGTAATTGTCACAATACATTTGTCATTGACGTTTGACGGAACATAATGGCTTTGCTAGGGGATCATAAAGTGATACACGCTCAGAGGTTAGAATTATCGGACATTTGATGTAAAACCAAATACAAATCTCCCCACTACTTCTAATCCTGCGCGAACTTACCCCTCCTCGCGCCAACTTAATTGGCGTTTGCTATACCTATGTGTAATGACTAGAGACCGGACACATCGGGCTGAAATGACGTCATTACGACGGACGATATAAATAGTCTACAACATCTGTAAGTACATCACGCAGTTATTGAATAGCACTATTCATTCGGTTAACCGCACACAAAAAAATAGATGCGCCGAATGAATAGTGCTATTTAACAACTGCGTGATGTACTGTAAACCCGGTATATGCAAAACACAAGTGAAAGTCGTCGTTAAAGTCAATATGCATTAATTTTGAAACCTTTAAGTCATGTTTAATTTAAGAGAAAACTAGACTTAATTTGAGTCACACTTAAAAGTTGATTAGTTTGAGGATGCAGTGTAATGATTTAAGTCCGCTTAAATCAACTGTGGAAACGAGCAATTATATGCATACAAATTTAAATGCACGAAAAAGACAAAAAGGTAACATTATTAGATGAGACTCATCTAAATAATGCTTCTAGCAGTCTGACCAACAAAGAAAGTGCGCTAAATTTCTTCTCATTATTAAAGCAAGTTTGAACATATTTCATTTATCTTTCGTTTTTACAAAAACAATTCACAATATACAGGTGTCCTTGAAATAAAAAGACAACTATGAAAAATGGAAGATGTAATTATATAGAATAAGAATCCAAGATATTGTGGGTCATGTTCCATACACTATACACACATACGCTACAGCGTAGGCAACAATTTTAAAAACTGTATGCTAAGGTCAAGAACCTCATGCAAAGTCGTGAATATTTTTTTTAAGGATTTAGAATGCCCCTATTGTATTTACATACTACAATATTTATGATTATAAAAACGATAACATTGTGTCTATACTATATTCGCTGAGCCTATAGAGTAATTATGGGGTGGTCACGCCTCTAACGTGTGCACAACCCAATTTACAATAGAGTGGATATGAACTTAACGGTGATTTTACATTCACAGTGAAAAGACAAATTGTGATTTCAAAAGAGCAGTGATTCTAAATGGTGATTATAATCATCATTAATGTTGAATGGTGATTCTGATGATAAATACCTCATTCATACTGTAGATACAGGTGAAAACAAAAACTTCTGGAATGTGAAACAAAATTAACATATAAACCATTTGCTTTTTTTGCGGTTTATAGATCTTACCTTAAATAAAATTTTAATCCTTAATAGACCCTTAAAAAAGACAGAATAATAATAATAATTGTTTAAACAACTACAAGAAACCCAAACACAGAACGATACAAAATATCAAAGGAAAAACTATATATTTCAAAATGGAAGACATTCTCAAAGTCACAACTTTCTGTGACAGAATCACAGATGATGATTTACATCGTTTGTTATAGGATTTCTATGCAGTTATAAGAACCAATAGAAAGGCAGTATTTAAAACTCACGCAGTGATCACGCGTTTTTACTACTCTATATGTTGAGTGAATCAGGTATAAGTTGTGTTATTTTAAGGGTTCGAGAAAGTCAACTGTTAAAAATTTATACTTTAGTGTAAATTTTTAAAGACGATATATTAAAATAACATGTAGGATATGTGCTTTATCGGCACTTTAATGCCCTATGTGATAACAATCTATCTTTAATCGAAGAAGTATCGTATACTACGTACAGCTAGGAGCATGGAATTCCAGACACACTGTCATATAGCGTTTTATTGACATTAGGCATTTATTAATGTTTCATTGACATTTAAAAATATGCCTAGAGTTTTTCTAAATGAAGCGCAAAAATCAAGAGCAATAGCAAAACTTGAGGAAGCATGATCTTTAAGAACTGTTACCGCGCACCTTAATATGAGTAAGTCTCGTATAGAACAGATAAAAAAGCTGGGTGCATCACCACACGGTTCAAAGAGCTCCAGGTTCTGGTGGTCGACGTGTTACTAACGTAGGCGAAGATCTCGCTTTAATTAACCATATAAGAGAACATCCTTTTCAGATAGTTGTTGAAGCGAAAACCTCTGGATCTAAGTGGACTGCTTGGAGAAGAATAATGGAGCGTGCCAATAAACTATTTTTGAGTGACATAAATAAGAGAGTTTAGAGTTCGCTAATTTATATTTAAATTGTGACGAAGATTTTTGGAGTACTGTTGCTTTCATCGATGAAAAGGTTTTTAGCTCTAGTTATAATGGGAAATTACGTGTTTACAGACCTCCAAATTCTCGGTATCAAGAAAGATATGTTCAGCAAGATCGATCGAGCGGCAGATTCTCCGTTAACGTGTGAGCATGGATAACTTCTGAAAGATTAGGGATTTGCCATCAAATTGAAGAACGATTAACGAGAGTTGTATATAGAAATTGATTGGAAAATGTATTGCTACCTTCGGTCTTGGAAAGATTTCCAGATGGTAACTTTACATTTCAGCATGATAATTGCCTATGTCATACCGTCAAAACCGTTAGGGAATGGTTGGCTACCCAAAATATTCAAGTTTTGCGGTGGTCTGCGAAGAGTCCAGACTTGAACCCAATTGAGAATGTTTGGGGATATATTGTCGAACAGCTATATAGAAATAATTTTTGACCGATGAGTAGAAACGAGCTTTGGCAAACTGTTCAAAGTGCTTGGCGAGATGCTACTGAAAATTATGACACAAGAAGCTTAATTCAAACAATGAGGAGGCGACTACAATTGATATTAGATCATAATGGTGCTTCAATAAAATACTGATATAATAGTATACTTATTTAAACATTCAATTTCTTCAGTATCTTTACATACAATTTTTATTGAATTGTTTATGACTTACGCACGCATGACATTCATACATAACCTAAAGCTACAAGTGACAGTAAAATACACGTTTACAATAGTAAACATTTTGAAAAAACTGCTGTATTATAGAGCGTTTCACGCCCACGATGAAGTATGGGCTCTTATGGAGCATTCCCCTCTTTTATTTTCTTTAAGAAATTGCATCGCGCTATCCTTTTCCACCGCTCGCTATGTCGAAAATTTATATTAATTTTTATTGGGGATTTTTAATTCGTACAGATAACCAGACTGCTACAGTACAGTAGTTTGTTCACTTTGTTATCTTATCAAGTGTCAAATTGTTCCTTTCCATATTTTTATTAAATATTATTTGTTGTTCTTCGTTCTTGTTATATTGTTATAGTGTTATTATATTATATACTTTATATTCTTATTATTATATATTATATTCTCTCTCTTTTTATTATATTCACCCGTTGTTGTTAACAAAAATTTGTGGTAAGTTGGAATGTGAAGGAAATGTGCTCGTAAATAAAAACATTACCGTTACAGATTCTAAACTTCAGTAATGGAGCCTGGAGAGAAAAAATCACGAAGGGGTGAATGTTTTAGTCGAAGAGAAAAGCAGATGATACTAAATGTTTTTAATCATTTTCTTAAAAAACCTATGACTGTTACTGCTGCTGAAGCAAGTGAAGCACTACATTGTTCAGTACACAGCATATACAACATGAGAAAGGAACAAGAAAAAGGGCCGTTGTTGAGTCCAAAAAATCAAACTATTTTTTTTTTATAATAAAGGAAACCAATATATATAAAATAATTGTTTTAATTCAAAACAAACCTTGAGTATACAAATGGTGTGTTGGTTAAACCAAATTATAACTTAAACATACAATTTTAAGTAGTTTGTTAATATAATGATTTACTTTTCATATACATTAACTAGAATGATATTTCACTCTTATTTACTTTTTCTTGGCATCGAATATATTATAAACAGATGCAAACTAAGAATAATAATTTTAAAATTTTGTTAATTATAAATACAATTAAGGTTATGTCAATACAATACTATTGACAGCAGGCCTGATTAACAGCAATATAGGTATGTTGGTAGGAATGAGTTCGCGACTTGGCAACTATGTACGCTATCTCCATATGGCCTGTACTTCATCATAGGCGTGAAACGATCTATAGTTGTCTGAAATTCCATGCTCGACGGACATAACGACGGACAACTAGACGAAACATAAAACGAGATAGACAATAACATAACTATTCTTTTTGTTATTGTGGATCAACTTTAGGATATCGTCTTTAAACTTTTTTAATATAGTCTGGGCACAGTGGCGTAACAATTTTTTTTAAATATCTTCGTCTTTTTTCAGAAAAATATTTTGGATGTATATTCTATATAATTTCATCTTTCTATTTCAAAGACACCCGATATTCTCATAGCACATATACTGCCTATATCATGAATAAAGTTTAAGCGTTACTTTACTTGCAAACTTACCTCTTTGGAATGTTGAAAACGTTTCAAATGGAAAGTAACGACAATCGGAAGGGTTTTCATTGTAAGCTGTTTTGTAGAGACTTGGTAAGACTTACAATTTGAGCACATAATTTTAGCGTCCAGACCCAGGTCTTCGGCGCGCGTAAATCTTTCTAGGCAGTCGATTAGTGATGATGGCGGCCTACCACCGAACGTCACGGGTCCTAAATCTAACGAAAAATCCCATATTGGATCAATTGTTGTTGAGACACCACTTGAAAACGATAATCCTTCGTAAAAACGGAACGGTTCATAATTATCTAAATTTAATAACTTACTTGCAATTCTGACAAACTAAGTCGCTTTGCAGTCCGCCGGTGAATATCTGATCAATTATGCACGTGCATTTAACATTGTCATTGTTCGTCGCCGCTGTTTTGTTTTCTACTTCGTCTTTACAATGATTATGCAATACATTCAACGTGGCCATGAAAAATTCGTGAGCGTCCTGTTGTTCATAACCGGCCAAATACTTCGCATGCGTCCATATTAAATGAAGTAACTCATGTAAAGCTAAAGGAACTCTGGCACCTTTGTAAAATTCCTAAAATAACTATAATATTACAAGTAATATTACACGACTATCCGAAGAAAATTTACTGGCTCTTATAACTATGTCTAGAATGTAGTAACAAAAAAATAAGTGCACGCATATTCTAGAAACGCAGAACATATTACAATAGCAATTTGCATCAAATTACAAAGATGAGGCAAATTTATATTATGAAATTTTGAAACACTCAACTGGTGTCATGACCCTAGATAGTAGTAATAGGACCTTCATACATTTACCGTATGCATTGCTTGTCTGCATCTCGTCGCCATATGCTTGACATTGTTTGTACTGGTAACGATAGATTTGTTCTATGAGGATAAAAAAAGAATATTTCATAATTTCTATTAGAATAAACATCTTCTATCAATATATATATATATATATATATATATATATATATATATATATATATATATATATGTCAATAAGATAAATAGATAATGCTTTTATATAGTCACACAATGCAGGCAAGCGAAGAAATACACACAACAGCATGAGGGCGAACAAGAACCGAAAAAACATTAATTAGCGAATATACTGATTGTCTTGGTCGTCCTTCAACAAAACTTTGGTATTTCACCGATTGTTGATCTATGCGTATATATATCATGAGTGTCCTGTTTAGTAAACGCTTTGAAACGGCGTCTTTATGCACTGATACTAGAGAAAATCGAAAGAGTGTCGTAGCCGCTGTCGACGAAGTGTACACAGTTGATGTACGTACAGTCGATTCTATCGCAACAACAAAAAGACAGGATAAAATAATCGTACTAATAAAATCATTAAAACCCTACTTCAGTATTGCGTTAATTAAAATGAAATTAGTTGAAAAAAGATTGAATATATCTATAAAAACAATTAGTTGGGCTTAAAAGCCACAAACCTTAAATATAAAAATACTACATCTGGACAGCTTTTCACCCAAAAACAGGTGATTATCGATTTTAGTGGGTATAGAAAAATTAAGAGCGAGATTGGGAAAACGAGTGTTTACCGATGGAGCTTTATTATATGTGTGGACAACCAGAAGAAAAGCATGGGTGGGAAATGACTAGGGACCGGACACGAGGGCCGAAATTACGATGGACCATATAAATAGTCTATAACATCGCTAAGTATAACACGCAGTTATTGAATAACACTATTCATTCGGTTAACATCTGTTTTTTGTCGTTGAATTGGGACGCAACTACTTCAATTTTACAGTTAAATTCCTTTCTTCATGGGCGTAGATAGAAGCGGGAGGAGTTTTTATAATTTATTTTATTTATTAGTTTATATTTCGGAAGATAAATAAAGTATGGTGAGTTAGTTTCTCTTTTGTATTGTTTTAACTGTTAATTACATAATTACATACTTCGTAATTTTTGTAATAGATCCGGCTTAATATCGTTGGATCGAATCTACTGCTCCCAATTATTTTGACGTAAGTATCCAATGAATTTCGTTAAGTTTCAAAAAACTTACGCATACATTTTTAATTTTCATTTATTTAGATCTAGAACATTGTTTTAAGTTACTTTTTCAGATATGATATGGAACAACGTCGAGAATAGCATCGTGAAACAATGGCGAGTTGGATTAAGGGTTGATTGTATCTCCATTGCCAGTGATTCTGAAATTCATTGCAGTCTGTAAAATATCGTTAAAAAATTCTAAGAAATCGCACGTAAAACGTCACTTAGCATCGCAAACACATACACAGAAATTAGGCACGTTGGAACCTGACAATTTTAACGAAGAACTCTGTAAAACTTTCATGGCGGCAAATATTCTATTAAATAAACTTAACAATCCCATCTTCAAAATATTTCTCCAAAAATATACTGGTCGAAACGTTCCTGATGAATCCACCTTACGCAAAGATTATGTTTCTAAGTGCTACACCAAGTAGAACGCATGACAAGCTATCTTCCAAATCAGTACCTATGGATAAGTGCCGACGAAACTGTCGATATATTAGGACGCTGGGTGGTAAATGTTATAGCTGGTGTACTACATCCAACTATTCCATATAACGCATATGTAATAGCAACAAAAGTTATAAATACAGTTGATGCGGAAACAGTAGCTAAAACAATTTACGAGAATATGCACCAAATGCTTCATTCGGACGACAGGTACAAAGAAAAAATACTTTTATTTGTCAGTGACAATGCTGCATATATGTTAAAAACAGGCAGACTATCAAAGGAAACATAACGTGTGTACATTTGAAAAGTCAATCTAGGTTACTTTGAAATTTTGATAGAATAAGACGCAAATATATTAGTATGTGTTTGTTGTTCCGTAAACGTAAATCCAAATGACATTTGATAATGTCAATCACATTTGTTATTTATTTGTATGTATGAAACTGTCAAAATATACGACTTCGTAGGTTAAGTAGTAAATTTTAATTTACGACATACTTCAAAATGTTCTCAGTAAATCACATGCTACTAGATTGACTTTTCAAATGAACACGCGTTATAATATGCTGCATATTATTTGTGTAGCACATGCTCTCCACAGAATCTGTGAATATATCAGAGACACCTTTCCGGAAGTTGATAGACTTGTATCCTCATTTAAAAAAGTTTTCAGAAAAGCACCATTGAGAGTAGCTCTTTACAGGGAAAAACTTCCATGTTTTCACTGCCTCGCTCTCCAGTAATAACTAGATGGGGAACATGGTTGGCGGCCACTAATTTTTATGCAGAGAATTTCGATAGTTTACAAAATTTCGTTACATATTTAAATGACGATGCTCGAAATATTTGCAAGGAACTAATAAAAATTCCAAATTTAAAAAATCAGTTGTACTTTTTTCAGGAAGACTGGAAATTTGCATTAGATGTGGCTATTAGTAATTTGAAAAATATTCCAAGTAACTTCGAATGTGGGCTTCGGCAAGAGTTAAACGCAGTTTTTAATAGAAATCCAGATTTAATAACATTGCGCCAATTGTGAATGGGGACAATTCCTCAAAATCTAACTGCTAAATACGCTGAAATAGAATATTTCCAGTATGCACCTATAATCAGTTGTGATGTAGAAAGGACGTTTTCTATCTACAAGGATGTATTTCATTCAAAGAGAACAAATTCTACAGAAGAGAACATTGAGAAAGTATTGATAGTTAATATTAATACTCCTTTACTCAACTTGAACTACAAAATGAACAAATAAAAATGTATTTCGTATTTTATAGATCACCGCCCGTTTGTTTTCTAATTATATAAATAAAATTAAAAACTCTTTAAAAATACAAATATTATTATTATATATTTCAATAGTACGCCCGTGGGCGATGAGCCATCGGCCTCTCGTGTCCGGTCCTTAGATGACTCATCAACACTTGAATGGGCGGAAATTTATTACAGGTGTTTACTAAAGTCTGTCAAAAAGAGGTTTGGTGAACAGGTATCAAGCTGAATACTTCAGAAGATAAACATCTAAAAACCATACTTGTACAGCCTGGAAGATCAAAAATAGGACAACAGTATTGGATTGGACGTCCCAGTCAACCACTAATCGAATTCAAAATGTATGTACGGCCTACATGAAAATAAAACTTGGGGAAAACCGCTGGTCTAATCTGAAACAACTATTATATAGGATTAAATTGACACATATTACTCAGAAACTCTTATTGCGAGTGTGGAAAAACACTGTTAAGCAATAGTCGATAATAACGATGACTAGATTGCATAGGTAATTGCGACTTGCTAGATACTATTTATTGGTTATAATTTAAACATATTGTATATAGGTCTTTCATGATAACAGACGAGACAGGTGATAAACAGTTACTTCGGAACAAAATTACAATAATACCTAATAATCCTAATATTTATCTCTATTAAGTGTATATATTATGTTACCAGAACTGGGCATGGTTGCCAGCTTGGATTCTGTCAAATGTCATTCGAATAAGTTGTTTACAATGAGTTCATATTTACAAGTTTTTCCCTATTCTATTTATAAAACGATATTATATATAAGGTCAGTTATTTTCACAACTAAATCATGCCTATATATAATATAGTATATATAATAACAACATAAAGCATATTAGTAGGAGTTGTGAATATTTTAAAATGACATAAACCTAACCTCATAGATTATTTACTAACAACAGCTGACTCCAAGCAATGTAGATTTGTGTTTTGTAACTATTTATCAGGTGCCTCGTCTGTTATCGTGAAAGACCTATATATAAAATATTTGCACCCTAGAGGTAACTATACTAAAAATAACGTTTTTTTCATTAGAAATAATATATTTATTTACCTGAAATAGTTTTGACACTTCACAAACTAAGCAATTTCCTGGATTACCCTTACATTTATGTCTCTCGCTTAGGAAATAGTCTCTCAGTAGAGGTGTGTGCATTAAAGCCTGCACTATACAATTCATAAAACATGTTGAGCCTAAATTCAGCAAACCTCGAAGTCCTATAGTTGATTCTGGTGTTATGCATATTCGTTTTGGATTGAATTTCAATATATCTTTGTCTTCGCTAGTTACTTCCCATGATGTCCAATTGAATAGTCTATAAGACAATAAGGTAGAATTCATCCTTTTTTTTTACAAGAAATTTATAATAATTATGTAAACACCTTTTTCTGCATTTACTGGCACCTAATTTATTGTTCATAGCAATTTTATCAATTTCCATATCATACACGTAATCATCACATAGTGCGCAATGAAGCTGTCCATAATTTAGGTCGATGGCAAAGTTATGTTTTAAGTTCCTTGTGTGATCTCTAATATGTTTGTGACAACCAAAGAAAACACATTGTAAACAGGCGTGGAGGAATGGACCAATTCTTTTGCAAACATGACAATAATAATTATCTACCTGTATAGAAAAAAGCGAAATTAATAAGTATCTGTAACGAAAGTAAAACGACAACTTAATTATCATACCGCGTATTCGTAAAAGTTGTCATATTATACAGTGGCGCAACAAGCTTTAAAAAGAAATTTTACACATTTCCAGATACAAATTATTTAAAATAAATATTAATAACATATTCATTATTAATATAATTAAAGAATCAAATATCATTATAACATTAAATTAACGTATTTTGTAGAAGTATTTACCTACTAATCATTTGTGTTACGTTACTGATTTGTACATTTTAAAATGGTGGACGGTATAGCAATGCATATGTAAGAACCGTAATTAAATGCTAGATTTACTGCTGTATAAGCTAAATTAATTAGGAAGTTGAATGAAAAACGATTGTCACGTTGATAATTAATCTATTTTTAAAAAATCACATTAAAAAAACAATTATCGACTATTTACGACGAAAAAACCTGAACGTAACCTTTGTTTTTCTGGCTTCTGCGGACGAGCATACTACAAAAATTGCATGGATTATCCTGAACGTCTTCAAACCTTCGTTAGTTTTAAAATTATCTAAGTGTGGACAGCCATCAGTGTGCATTCCGTGCTGTTTCGAGCCCGTGAAATTATTTTTTTCGCGACCGTGATCGCCTTTTAATAACACGGAACGAGGCGCGGCTTTTTCCCACCGCATCCAGCAGATGCCACCGTTTTCTTAAAACTGCTGTCATACTTGCTTGGCTTGACACATCGTTGTGTAGCTACCAAATGGCTCGGAGCTCGGATTGGTGGAAGAAAACTCCACAACGTCGAGTTTTCGTTATCCAGATGGCAGTGGTATAATTTCAATATACGGAACACCATAAAAACATGTAAATAATTATTACTATTAACAGTTTAAAATTTCAATGTTTATTTTGATTAAGAATTGCAAAAGTCGCATACAAATAATGCCAACTATATTTGTTTTAGAAAGAAATTCGAAAATCTTGTGGGAATTTTAAAAAGAAAATAGGTATGGTTTTTAAATAAAATATATTACCTATTTAGAATTGTTGTAAAAGATAAGTGGATATATTAGTAATTTGTAAACCGTCATAAAAGTTTTCGGTAATTTATGTGCAGACCGTTAACTAGTAATTATTCTTAATTTTCTTAATATGTCGTCTTAAAAAGAATAAAGTTGTTTTCCCAAACATATATTAAAAGATATGTTAGACTAAAGATATTTTGTCTGCTATGTGGAATATTTGTATTTTCTATAAAAATTAAGTTTCTGCTTATAATAAATTTAAATTATAAATTTTATTTAAAGTTAAATCCAAATGAATATTTTGGTTAGGCCATATAATAGTTATATATATGTACTGTCGTGAGCAAAAAAATCGGGACAGTGTCAAAATCGTTATGTCAATTTCCTTTATTTTTTAGTGTTGTAATTTTGACGATATTTGATTCATTTTCAAACTGTATGTCAAATTATCATAATTGCTAATTCAAAATTGAAAGTGCTGCATTTTTCGAAAACTGATAAAGCTAGACTTGTTACTAGTTTGGAAAATGGGAAATCATTAAAAACTGTATCGGTTCAATTTAATATTGGTAAAAGTTCAGCCGCAAGAATATATAAAAAATGGAGGGAAGAGGATTATTTAAATCGGAAAATACAGGTTTCGGACGTAACTCAATTTCGAATTCGCAGGAAGACGAAACATTGGTTACTGAGATTAGGTACAACGCTTTCAAAACATTAAAGGAAGCTATAAGAATAACACAATTTCTTGTCACATCTTGTAACACAATGATTACAAGAGAATGAAATTTAACCTTGAGATTTCCCGCCCCACAGTCCTTATCTAAATCTCATTGAAAATGTATGGGGATTAATGAGATAGAGCTTCTACTCAGGAAGAATTTTGGGAGATTGTTTATAATGCTTGGCATCAAATTCCTATCAATGTTGTATAAAATATTGTCGCTTCAATGTTTACAAGATTAGATGCAGTTATAAATAATAACGGTGGAATGAGGAAATATTAATTATTTTCTTTCTCTGTCGTTTTTAGTAGTTTTTATTTATATATATTTTTAAAATGTTTAATAAATGTCAATGAAACATACATTTTTGGCAATTCCTGACTTACTATTATGAGTAAAGATAGCCACATAAGTAATCACAATTTAAACCCACGCAGAAACAGTCTTCCCGTTTTCTTTGCTAACGAGAGTATATGTTTGTACAAATCTTATTATTTAAATTTTCAAGTGCATTTTCTGGCAACTTGGATGACAAATGTAATTTCGCAGCATTATTTGAATCAATTTCTGTTTATTAAGCAGAATTTCCACATGAAAATAATAATTAATGTAGTGTTTTAAAAAAAAATCAGAGTGCTTTTACTGATTGAATAACTTGTGGCTCTTCAGTCGCGGCAATATTTTTCCAACTTTTGAATTCCACGTGAAAGTACAACCAGAATATATTAAAAATTCTATAAATTTTGTAATTAAATTTTCTTTTATTGTTATTAAAACACACTCAAAAATTGTTTAAAATATTCTTAATTTGTAATATTTGTATTCATATTTCAATTTTAGTCTAATTTATACAAATAATTAATAAATATATTTAACTATAGCTAATTTAATTTAAGATAAATCTGTTTCATATCGTATAAAATTGGGAGGTCCGCAAAGTTGGCTCCCACACTTTTTCATTTTCAAAATTCAAATACGCCATCGTTTTGTGCCGTAAAGTACGAATTTTGTGCTCATCCCCTTCCCGAGATATTCGCGTTTGAAAATTGGGAGCCAACTTTGCGGTGGCTCCCACATTTTCGAATTTTCAAAATTCAAATACGCCATCGTTTTGTGCTCGCTTTGTGCTCACCCCCTTCCCGAGACATTCGCTTTTGAAAAGTGGGAGCCAACTTTACGGTGGCTCCCACATTTTCAAATTTTCAAAATTCAAATACGCCATCGTTTTGTGCCGTAAAGCACGAATTTTGTGCTCATCCCTTTCCTGAGATATTCGCGTTTGAAAAGTGGGAGCCAACTTTACGGTAGCTTCCACTTTTTCGAATTTTCAAAATTCCAATATGCCATCGTTTTGTGCCGTAGAGCACGAATTTTGTACTCATCCCCTTCCCGAGATATCCGCGTTTGAAGAGCAGGTCCGTAAAGTTGGCTCCTACACTTTTGCATTTTCAAAATTCAAATACACCATCGTTTGTGCCGTAAAGCACGAATTTTATGCTCATCCCCTTCCCGAGATATTCGCGTTTAAAAATTGGGAGCCAACTTTACAGTGGCTTCCAAATTTTCGAATTTTCAAAATTCAAATACGCCATCGTTTTGTGCTCGTTTTGTACCGTAGAGCACGAATTGTGTGCTCATCCCCTTCCCGAGATATCAGCGTTTGAAGAGCAGGTCCGTAAAGTTGGCTCCCACACTTTTGCATTTTCAAAATTCAAATGCGCCATCGTTTTGTGCTGTTTGGTGCCGCAAAGCATGAATTTTGTGCTCATCCCCTTCCCGAGATATTCCCGTTTGAAAAGTAGGTCCGTAAAGTTGGCTCCGTTAATATCTCGTTAACGACTAAGCTTACGAGAATTTCTAGAGAGTACGAAAGTGTTTAGAAATGGAACATAAAAGAATTATTTTAGGAAAAATCTTAAAAATTTCTACCGGAAGTGTCACTTTCACTCTTACCGCAAAACAGTTTTTGGC
Source organism: Melolontha melolontha (assembly GCA_935421215.2). Taxonomy (NCBI): domain Eukaryota; kingdom Metazoa; phylum Arthropoda; class Insecta; order Coleoptera; family Scarabaeidae; genus Melolontha; species Melolontha melolontha. Next base: position 49,907,120 of record OW285242.1, read on the forward strand.
TATTATCGCTGAAAATAGAAGGTTTTTTGTAGGCTTCCGAAGTATAGAAAAGTGTTTACAAATTAATTTTGAAAAATTTTTCATAATTTACATACACAAAAATTTCTCAAGAGTACAAAAGTGTTTAAAAGTAGATTCTCAAAAAACTTTTTTCAAAATTCCTACCGGAAGTGCCACTTTTACTCTTATTGTAAAATACTTTTAACTATTATCGCTAAAAATAGGTTTTCATAAATTTATGAAGTAGGTATACAAAACTATTAATTAAGAAACTAATTCGTAATAAGTATAAAGACCACATCTCCTTTTATAATGAATGTCTCACATTGCAAACTTTAACTTTTAATAACTCTTTTTTTTAGGTAATATTTTAAATTCAAAATATTTGGTATATTATATCTCAATATCTAAACTGCCATTACTTGATTATACAGAACATAATATTCAAAAGCTCTTAATTCTATAACCGTTTCTTTCACAGTTGGGAGAAAAATTTATTTGTAAATAGTGTTTGTTATATACGGAGTGATAGGGTGTTAGCAACAGAGACCAACGAATAACAAGAATTTGTCCTAGTGAAATGGAAGATTATTACGTCCTTCTCTAATAATTGGGCAGTCAATTAAAGATGGCGCTGTCCAACGAGGACGCATTCACCCGCCAAAATTTAAATTTGCTATTCTAGTTTATTGTATTTATTTTTTATGTTTATACGAAATGTTTATCTTTACATTTTCAGCAATTTCTTCATGTTTAATACACAAAGAAAAAGAACTGAAAATGTATAAACATATCATACAAACATTAGTATTCTTCTTTAGTGGTACACTTTACTATGTTCAATGAAATAATTGGAATGCTTCACATCAAATTTACTTTATTATAACTACTATACAATTCTAAATAACTAAAATAATATACAATAATATAGACCTACGAAAATTAATATCTTTAATATCAATAATTGCATAAAATAGAATATTTTAAAAGTACAATAAAAAAACATATTTTCTTAATAAATAATTGATGATATAATGTTTTTAATTTTCTTGTAGTATTTTCATTCCGCAAATTCCTTACTAACCTTGTGCACTACCAAGGAAGACTGTTTGACGCAAACCATTTATTATTGAGCATCAAATAAAATGGTAATGATGTGTGTAAGACATCCACGAAAAATCTAATTCAATCATTAAGCCAATACCTTGTCTTTTACTGTCCATGTCCTACCTTTTGGAAGATGCTTTGCACAAAGAAGTTGAGAAAACAGTCAAGATTGTGCACTTGATGATATTTCTGTTGAATAAATAAAATAATTAGACAGATAAAAAAAGAGGAAGAATAATTTACCTTTAAATATATCTTTGATAAATGAAGACTTAATACAAAGGTATTTTTAATAATATAAAATATTATTAAAAATCTGGTGTGAAGAACACAAATACAGGTTCACTATTAATATTTTTGTGAACGTGTCCGAAAATATCTCTCCCATGAGACGTAGATACGTATTTCACCTTTCTACAGGCTCCTCGGTACGCCCCTGCTGTAGAAAGAATATTTCCAGACACATTCACAAAAAAGAACCACATCACAGAAATTATCCAGACCGGGCGTAGAAGTAAATTCATTCTAAAAATTATTCTTTCTCCAGCAGGGGCGTACCGATGAGCCTGTAGAAAGGCGAAATACGTATCTACGTCTCTGGGGAGAGATATTTTCGGACACGTTCACAAAAATATTAATAGTGAACCTGTATTTGTGTTCTTCACACCAGATTTTTAATAATATTTTATATTTTTAAAAATACCTTTGTATTATACAAAACTGGTGGGGTTTACCTACTCATGTATGTTTAAATTATTCTGAATGAAGACTTATTTTAGTTTAATTTAGATAAATTTTTGATTGTCCAGCCTCTTCTTTGTGCATATTGATTTTAGTTTTCAAATGTGCTCATGTTCTTTCCTTATTGCATTCACTAATGCTTTTCCTTTTTTCTTTCTTTTTTGCTGTTGATGTGCTTGATATATTTACTTGCTGATGGGTAATAAGACACAAACTGAATTGCAAATAGGTGTTCTACAAGTACTATAGGTAAATGGCAATCAGTTACCAATGTATTTTCTATTGCTTGCAATGGTAGTCTTTGTGGAATATATGTTTCTTCTTACAGTTGAGATTCAGAACTTTTTGATATTGATATGAGTGTTCGTGCTAGATGTAAGCATGGTACAGCTCCAGAGTAAAATGTGTAACTTCCTAATACTTCCTATGACAAATTTTAAACCCATTACATCCAAACCAAGTCTTGGATCAAAAAGGCTTAGGTAAAGCATACATCTGCCAACCATTTTCCCAAAAATAATTATTGGGACGTGAAATAATTAAGGGGGGCGTTTAGGGGACCTTTAGGGAAGCAATTTACCCTAATAAAATTTAAGAAGTTGTAGGAGGAAAGGCACCCTTAAGCTACAAAAAAAATCAAATACGTTCAGAATGTCCTCTTGACAATAAAATTTTTCAGTGTTTATTTACAAAATATACGCTAATTAAAGTGAATACACAGAAAATATAAACGTCAATGGCATTAGTATAAATGAAAGAAAGTATACAATTGCATGAAAATAAATGATGTGTGTTTTTGGATGTAAACGTTTGTTTGAACGTATTTGAATTTTTGCTTGTTTAGCGGTGCTTCTCCTCCCAGAACTTTGTAAACTTTATTAGGATAAATTACTTCCCTAAAGGGCCTCTCAACGCCCCCTCTTAATTATTTTACGTCCCAATAATTATTTTTGCGGAAATCGGTGGCCGATGTATGCTTTACTTTAGCCCAGTACGGATACATAGGTAAGGATTTACGAGTATACATAATTATACTTATAGCTTATTTGCTTGACCAATTTTTTTTGTGTGACTAGCAAGAAGACGACGCTGTCGAGACAGATTTATCTGAATAAAATGAAAGGTGTAACAATGACAATGCGTCGCACCCAAAAGAGACGCCAAAAGCCATTTCCAAAAAAAGAAAAAAGCATGAAACTGAGCAGGACCCGATTACAAACCAAGCGGTGTCTACATTGAAGGTAAGACTGGCTTGTGATCTTGAGACTTATCTAAAAAGTTTTTCTAACATTACAGACATTGGAAAGTTCAATCAGCAAACAAAAATCTAACTGGGACGTGTTTGCGGAGTTCATTGTCAATGAATTGAAAGATATTGACGATGATGATCTCATTAATAACGTGAAGCATGAAATAAATAATAAGATTTATGAGGCAAAGAAACAGTGGGCAGTTATCAAAAGAGTCAGGCACACTGTCCAGCCATTGCATATTATAACTATACCCTTTAATGAAGCCAACATATAAAACTCCTTTTCATATTTTGATAAAATTTATTTGTGTAATACATACATTTGATTTGATAATTTTTGTAGGATTACTTAGGATGAGGAAATAAAGATGTGCATTAAAAATTGATGCGTTTTATTGCCTCCCACTGCCAAGGTACAAAACCTTCATTATTAAAATAACTTATCAATTTCTTTCGGATAGCTATCGCTTGATCAGCAGATCTGTTGATGTTACATCTATCTAAATTTGTCATGTACACATTGCTTCGCCAATCACCTTCAGTTAGTGTTACAGTATTTGTATTTTCACAGTCAATACCATTTAAATATAATTTTTTTCCATCTTTTTCTTTAATATAATTATGAAGAGCACAACAGGCTAATGTGATATCTTGAACTTAGTCAACATTCAAATTTATATCTTTTTGTAATATTTGAAATCGATTGCACAGTATTCCAAAAGCATTCTCTACAACTCGTCTAGCCCGGCTTAGCCTATAATTAAAAACTTTTTCAGCCTCATTAGTTCTTTGTCCAGTAGGTTTCATTATACGGTTGGATAACCTAAAAGCGTCATCTGCGACAATAACATATGGAACTGGCGTGGTAGATTTGGGCAAAATAGCATCTTCGGGAAAATTACGTAAATTTCCCTCTACAGCCCTACATAATGAACTATTATTATAAACACCTCCATCACTAGCACGACCATTATAACCTACATCCACATATAGAAAGTTATAGTCTGCATCTACTAGCACCATCAAAATAATACTATGAAATTGTTTGTAATTAAAATAGAAAGAACCATCCACTTTGTTTGCCCGAAATGCTACATGCTTTCCATTGAGAGCACCCAAGCAATTGGGGAAATTCCACTCTTTGTAAAACCTATTAGCGATTTTTAACCAGTCATCTGTTGTAGTTGGTGTCTTCAGGTATTTAGCTTTCAAACAGTATAAATAGCAGTCACTGTTTCGGGAATTATAGTTGAAAGTGAATAATGTAAACTTTGGTATGTTTCTCCACTTGCTAAGAATCTTAAGGTGACCAATAATCTATAAAAATTGAAATAAAAGAATTAATAGCTACTTTAACTGGCTTTACAAACGTATTTACCTTGTTTTGGTTAATATGCACTCGCGGAGATTAGTATCTTGATGTTTTATTAACAGTTCCACCATTTCCAATAAATTATCAAGAGTTCCATGACATACGACAAAAGTTTTTAAACCTTATTGGATCTTCATATTTTATTTCTTTGAATAACAAATTTGACATGCCTCGACCGTAGTCTCGCCTTTGCAGCCACTAGCGGCTCCAAAGTCTTTTTTTCTTGACTTTTTCTACTAAATTACCCTGTTGTTGCCTTTTTTGGACCAATATGATGCAGATAGACGTTGTAATCAAAAAATAATCGTTTGGAATCTTTTTTCTAAGAGGAGCTTCCTTGCTCACAGGCGAAGTTTCAGCCATAACAAACAACTGCACATCTAACCTCAAACCCTACAGTTTTGACGTTTACTAATTTCCAATCACAGAGAAACCAAGGAAGCAAGTCACACAGTGTAAACGTAAAATGGCCAAAATCACACGAGCTCGACTGAAACCATCATATATGAATTTTATGTGAGCAAATCATGTGTTAAATCACATAGTGTAAAGGGCACTTAAGTGGTAGTAGAGCTTTTTAGATATATTTTTCAATATTTTTATTTTATTTATAATATAATTAGAGACCGGACGCATCAGGCCGAAATTACCTTGGACCATGTAAAATAGTCTACAACATCGCTAAGTCCAACACGTAGTTATTACTGTAGAGCTGAGGATGTTTGCGGTACGGCAGGACCGTATGTAGTGCATCCCCATATTTAACTATTTATCTAAATATTCTCTGAAATGATTTGCCGGATCTCATAAATTAATAGAGTGATATTTTAGTATGCACTGGATATTGTTATTATACAAAATCATAATAGCCATTTGTATTTATGGATCATAAATAATAATACGCATGTATTTGTATTTGGTTGTGAATTCAATTTAAACTTAAAACGAATCGTAATATTTTAACGACAAGCCGTCCTTACAATACATGCATTCGAGACAAAGTGTGCAACTCTACGAATAACTTCCATAATTGATCGAAAATGGACATTTTGGAGCTGAAGTAAAGCCCCTATTCTTAGAAAATTTTATTACTGTCGTTAAGAACTATTGTTATAAACAACAAAGGCCTTTTATTAGTGTTGAAGTTTTAGTTTCATTGAATTTCCATGTTGTAAGTAGTCAATTGTAAAGTGTTCATTCACAATATTCTAAAACAAGGTGTAAATTTAACTAAAATCCAGAAAAACACATTCTGATAATATATTACTAGATTAGAAGCTGTGTTTATTACTATTTATTATATTATTTTTATAACCAAATGCAATAAAAGCTACGAAAACAAAAGAAACCTCGATTTATTAAAATCTTGTCACACAGCCTTTCAAAGCCTGGCAGCACATATTTTGCATATATTTTATATATACTACCTACTTGAACTAGGTGAATGAGGTTAGAAGTTATAAGTTATAACTTCTAACTTCATTCACCTAGTTCAAGTAGGTAGTATATATAAAATATATGCAAAATATGTGTTGCCAGGCTTTGAAAGGCTGTGGGACAAGATTTTAATAAATCGAGGTTTCTTTTGTTTTCGTAGCTTTTATTGCATTTGGTTATAAAAATAATATAATAAATAGTAATAAACACAGCTTCTAATCTAGTAATATATTATCAGAATGTGTTTTTCTGGATTTTAGTTAAATTTACACCTTGATTTAGAATATTGTGAATGAACACTTTACAATTGACTACTTACATCATGGAAATTCAATGAAACTAAAACTTCAACACTAATAAAAGGCCTTTGTTGTTTATAATAATAGTTCTTAACGACAGTAATAAAATTTTCTAAGAATAGGGGCTTTACTTCAGCTCCAAAATGTCCATTTTCGATCAATTATGGAAGTTATTCGTAGAGTTGCACACTTTGTCTCGAATGCATGTATTGTAAGGACGGCTTGTCGTTAAAATATTACGATTCGTTTTAAGTTTAAATTGAATTCACAACCAAATACAAATACATGCGTATTATTATTTATGATCCATAAATACAAATGGCTATTATGATTTTGTATAATAACAATATCCAGTGCATACTAAAATATCACTCTATTAATTTATGAGATCCGGCAAATAATTTCAGAGAATATTTAGATAAAAAAGTTAAATGTGGGGATGCACTACATACGGTCCTGCCGTACCGCAAACATCCTCAGCTCTAGTTATTAGTTATTGAATAGCACTATTCATTCGGTTAACCGCACACCTGTTCTTTGTCGTTGAATTGTGACGCACTTCAATATTTCGGTTAAATTCCTTTGTTCATGGGCGTAGATAAAAGTTTTTATAATTTGTTTTATTTATTAGTTCATATTTCGTAAGATAAATAAAGTACGATGAGTTAATTTATTTTTTTCATTGTTTTAACTGTTAATTGGAAAACAAACGGGTGGTGATCTATAAAATACGAAATAAATTTTTTTTAGTTCATTTTGTGGTTCAAATTGAGTAAAGGAATATTAATATTAACTAGCAATACTTTCTCAAGGTTCTCTTCTGTAACATTTGTTCTCTCTGAATGAAATACATCCTTGTAGATAGAAAACGTCCTTTCTACTAGTGATTGGCATAATCGAATGATTTCAATAATTGAGTACTTGGTATTCGAGTTCTTTGAATAATCGAATGGTCATTCGAATACTCATTACTCGAATGTTACATTCAAAGTATTGGAACCGTGCGATATCGATGGTAAATGCCCACATGTTTACTTGTTCGGGATGGCTCGTTTACACGAACTACCATACGTAACGTCGGTTAATCACTGCGAAAAATTTGAAATTTATTTAATTGTATAGTAAGTTGTATCAGGATTTAGTGGGCGCACGTTTGAATTATCTAAATTTAATTCTTATATTTAAAAATTATTGGACATAATAATGCGACCGGGTGGTAAAGTCAGTCGTTTGGGAGCATTTTCGCAAATTAGTGGATGGGAAGTTAGCAATATGCGCTATCTGCAATAAATCGTTAAAATATAGGAAGAACACATCTAATTTAAAACCACATTTAACCCGAATCCATCCGACCCTATTAAGTCGAGATATAGTTAATTAATACTTTATGGCGTAAATCGTGAATTATCAGACAGCAATATTAACGAAATCAATACCGCGTTAACTATGATAATACGGGATTATCAACCTTTATCAATAGTAAAAGATGAGGGATTTATTGATTATTCCCATAAACTGCAACCCTTATATAAAATACCAAACATGCAGACACACACACTATATTAATAATAAAAACGAATAACAATTTAAAACTAATTGCTAACAATAAACACATTTATGTATTTATATTTATGTAAGTTCACTCGGCGATGATTTGGTATGGAATGAGTCATCACTAGAGCTGAGGATGTTTGCGGTATAACCATGGTTATATCATGTAACCATAGTAATTTACTATGGTTACATGATATAACCATGGTTATACCGCAAACATCCTCAGCTCTAGTCATCACAATAACAATATTTGTGATAACGTGGTGTGAGCACACGTTTTGGCCACTAAGTAAATACATAGTGGGTTTCCATACAGAACAAAATATAGCTAACGCTTTAACGAAAATCTTAAATGAATGGGATATAACAATTGTGTCAGATAATGATGCCAACATCAAATGTTTTATAAACCAATATTTACATCACCCTCATATTTTTAATTTGAGTGCAAATGAATCGTTAACCGGAAACGATGATTTGTGTTTAATAATTAAAAAGTGTCAAAGCCAAAGTGTCAAAATGGCCTACTATGCTTCGACTCGAAGCATAGTAGTATATTATAACCTACTATTATTGTAGTCAGTAATAATATAATTAGTTTTTGTAATGGTAAAATACTTAATAGAAAAGCAAGAAAAAGTAAACGCGCGAGTTACGATGATCCGAACGATGAAAGGTGAACGATTATTTCCGATTTGAACAACGAACATATTCAAGTGATGAAGATCCGAATTCTTCCACCGAGCTTTAATATTTGTCGTTCGAGAGATTTCAATCATTCGAGTGAATTAAGTTGAGTACTCGAGCAGTCTCGATTATAACAATAACCGAACAGTCGATTATTTTTCATTCGAATTATCCCATCACTACTTTCTACATCACAACTGGTTATAGGTGCATACTGGATATACTTTTATTTCAGCGCATTTAGCAGTTAGATTTTGACGCATTGTCCCCATACACAATTGCTTCAATGTTATTAAATCTGGGTTTCTATTAAAAACTGCGTCAAACTTTTACTGAAGGCCACATTCGAAGTCACTTAGAATATTTTTCAAATTATTAATAGCCACATTTAATGTGGTTAATCCATCATTTAATATGAGATTTTTTATTTTCAAAATAAGTGATTAGTTTTGGCAAATTTCCAAAGTGTTCTTGAAGAAAGCACAACTACTTTTTTTTAAATTTGGAATTTGTATTAGTTTCTTGCACTCGGAAATACTTCGAGCATCGTCATTTAAACATGTAACGAAATTTTGTAAACTATCGAAATTCTCTGCATAAAAACTAGCAGCTTCCAACCATGTCCCTCATCTAGTTATTACTGGAGAGGGAGGCAGTGACAAATATGGCAGTTTTTCCCTGTAAAGAGCTACTCTCAATGGTGTTTTTCTGAAAACTTTTTTAAAAGCGGATACAAGTCTATCAACTTCTGGAAAGGTGTCTCTGGATATATTCACAGATTCTGTAGAGAACATTACACAAGTAATATGCAGCATATAAGGATATGTATCTTCAGAGACACCTTTCCGGAAGTTGATATCCGCTTTTAAATATAGGTAGAATATTTCCAGTATGCACCTATAACCAGTTGCGATGTAGAAAGGACGTTTTCTATCTACAAGGATGGACTTCATTCAAAGAGAACAAATATTACACAAGAGAACCTTGAGAAAGTATTGCTAGTTAATATTAATACTCCTTTACTCAAATTGAATTACGAAATGTACAAATAAAAAATGTATTTCGTATTTTATAGATCACCACCTGTTTGTTTTCCAATTACAGTCGACACTCTACATAGTGAAAGACCAAAATGTTGACCGAAATTTCACTATAAAGAGTTTTTCACTATATAAAGAGAAAAGAAAATCACAAAATTGAATTATTAGAAAAGATTTTATTAAACATTTGAAAGTTTAAATACATAGCATGTACATAATGTAAATACTGTACACATTACATATTGCTATGAACTAGACTAGTTTTTATATTTACTGTACCACCGTTCACGACAAATCTATCCAACTAGGATATTCAGTCGGTTTATTTCCAAAAAATGGGACTGCTTTCTTCTCAGGGCTCCAATCGGAAACGTGGAAGTAAAAAAAATATAAGAGACACGTAGACAAGAAAGCGTTATAAATCAAAAATTACGAGAATAAACCTCTCGTAGATATATACAGTAATTGAAAATACAACACCAACAACTAATTAAACTCAAAATCAAACCCGAAGTTACATTACAATAGATAATTATCTATTTTCTAAATAAAATGAACTTTCTCATCTAACTGTTAAACTGTGTCTAAAGGTCAAATCGTCCACATCTAACATAGTGGCATCACACCACAAGGCGCATGACATGAAATATACATAGGAGTCCAAAATAATAGTACATAGATAAATAAATAAATTTTTAATATTAATTGGGGAAAAAACCATAGCAATATGTATGTACAGGGCTAAATACTACATACGAAATAAAAAGAATACATAATACAAAATCTGTTAATACTTAGATATGTATGTACATTTAAAATTTGTGTTGTCTTGAGAAATTGCTAAATAACACATGTATGTATAGCAAGCGCCAATTAAGTTGGCGCGAGGAGGGGGTGCGCAGAAGCAGTTTTAAAGAACGTCCACCCCCACTACTCAAGTAATTGTCAGAATACATTTGTCATTGACGTTTGACGGAACATAATGTCTTTGCTAGGGGATCATAAAGTGAGACACGATCAGAGGTTAGAATTATCTGACATTTTATGTAAAACCAAATACAAATCTCCCCACTACTTTTAATCCTGCGCGAACTTACCCCTCCTCACGCCAACTTAATTGGCGTTTGCTATACATACATATTATGTACTAGGAAAAATAATCAGTTATTTTCTTTTGAACATTACTTCTGGAAAATAATTGTTGCTCAACAAAATTCTCGCATTTATTCAAATGCATAAAGATTTGATCAGGTACACTTTCCTGGCCCCTGAGAGTAGTTCGCACAATGTCAAATGCATTTCTTATTTCATTTTCACTAAATTTAGCAGGACATTCCCGGTTTCAGTTTCTTCTTCATGATCTATACTTTTTATATCGTCAATTATGTCTTGGTCAGTTGGAAGATCTGTCGTGCCAACATCATTGTCAATTTCTAAGAAATCTTCAAGTAAAAAATCTGCGTCGACGGTAGCAGTTTTTTGTAGAATACCCCATTGCTTTCTTAAGGTAGCGAGATCCATTTCGCCTTCTTCTTCCCATTCGTCAATTTTTTCAGTAAAACCTGCTTTAGAAAAGCAGTTTTTTATTGTTTTCTGAGAAACATTTTCACTCAATACTTTAGCGACTTCGGTTATACACTCTTTAAGGGTAATCAATTTTTGGACTGTCAATCGCGTTAACAATTTTGTGGACAATTCTGTTTCGGTAATGTTTTATGTTTTTACCCTGGTCCATAGGTTGCAATTTGAAGGTCGTGTTTGGTGGAAAAAAGATCAGTTCAATATTCGTTAATTGTTTACTTATAGTAACTGGATGTGCAGGACAATTGTCTATAAACATCGCAATCTTTCGCTTTCGGCTTTTCATTTTCGTGTCCAGTTCTTTGATCCATCTTTCGAAAATTTCAGAAGTCATCCATGCCGTTATTACTGGCGTAATCTAACTCTAGAGATTTAAGTCCTTTTAAACAACGGGGATTTTTGCTTTTACCTATCAGCAGTAATTTCAGTTTTTCTGAGCCATTGATGTTTGCTCCAACCATCAGTGTCACCCTTTTTTTACTTGTTTTAACACCAAAACATTTATCATTTTAAAAGCAAAATTTTTTTTGGCAAACATTTAAAAAACAATCCGGTTTCATCACAATTGAAAATGTTTTTTGGCTCGTACTTTTTAGATACACTTCTTAAAACAGTTTCAATCCAAATGTCACAGTCCTCCTGACTAACGCTTGCACTCTCGCCGGACACCGTCTTGAAAACAATTGCATTGCGAGTCTTCCAGGCACTCAACCACCCTTCACTAGCTTGCCTTATGCTTTATTAAATTTCCCGATATTGGTACGTTTTGATGCGTACGGGCCACTTGGAACCATCGTAAAACTGGTTCATTTACATTCTCGTAAGAACACACCCATACTCGTTTTCGACTGCTTGGAACATTCGTTTTCTTGATGATACTTTCGCGACTTTTTTTGTTTGTATTTTTCTTTACTAATATGTTTTCTATTAGCCTTAAGCTCTTCCATAAAAAACGCAATACAGTTAACAGCTAAATTAAAAGATTGTAATATACAAAAGACAGAAATCCTGGTATCATTTGATGGTTCCAACATGTTTTCAAAAATACCACATAAGGAATGCTTAAGGTTAATAGAAAACATATTAGTAAAGAAAAATACAAACCCGGTTGTTATACACGAAATCATATCTCTAACGGAGTTAGTCACCAACCAAAGTTACTTTACATTTAACAACAAATTCTACAAACAAACAGAAGGTCTGGCAATGGGCTCACCTCTAAGTCCTCTATTAGCTGAAATTTTCATGAAGCATATTACAGAAAAAATTCTTTCATCACAACTAGGTAAAAAACATATTAAATTTTGATATCGGTATGTAGACAACATTCTAGCTTGCTTTAAGGGTACTCATAGACAACTACAAACATTTCTGAACTACATAAATTCAATCCATTCTAATATCAATTTTACAGTAGAAATAGAAGAGAATAACAGTATTAACTTCCTGGATTTAAAATTAAACAAATTAGATCAGAGCTTAAAATTTGATATATATCGTAAACCTACTTTCACTGATTGCATTATTCCCAAAGATTCACTACACCCTAAGACACACAAACATTCATTTTTTAATTCTATGATACATAGAGCATTAAATATTCCTTTGTCTAATGAATCTTTTGTTCGTGAAATTAATACTATAAAACAAATAGCGGTAAACAATAGTTATAAAGGTAGCGTAATTGACAGTATACTAAAGAAAAAACAGTTACAAGTGGCCCTTAGTTTAGTATATCTTAAAGATAGTGCTAATTTGAAACTATTTGTCTCGTTAACTTACTTCGGTAAAATAAGCGAGCAAATTGGAAATATAATTTCAAAAAATAATAGTAATGTTAGTATAGCTTACAAACCATATGTAAAAACAAGTAATTTCATTTTTAACGCAAAACCTAAACAGATATCAATAATAAATCAGGAGTGTACAAATTATATTGTAATGATTGTAAAAGTGTATATATAGGTCAGACTGGTCGAAGTTTTATTATACGAGTAAAAGAACACATGAGGTCATATAAACTAAAGAAGACAGATTCAACATTCGCAAACCATCTTATTACAGAAAGGCATACATTTGGTCATCATAAAATATTGCATTTCGTTGAGAAAGGTCGTAAATTAAATCTTTTAGTCACTAGAAATTTTTAAAAGCGGAAACAACATAATAGATATTGTTCTTAACGACCAGTTGGATCTTATATATATACACCTCTTTTCCAATGTTGTATATAATAGTTAAGTATATAGTAGTAATTTTAAATAACATAATATACCACCCCCATATATTTTTGTGTCATAAGATCTATGTAGGCCTGTAACTTTTGCAGTTTGATAATGACATTGTATGTCGAAACCGCGGTCACCATTACATGTGAATAAAGTGGTATAACAAAGTTATTGTTTTATTTTATTTTATTATTAACAAAAGTTATTTATGCACCAAGGGCGTATGAGTATTACATTGCTCTGAGGTCGACGTTAATTCAGCCCGAGGGCCTCTGACCCGAGGGACGAATGTCGATCGAGTAACCACGTGTTAGAAACTGGAGAATTGGATAATTTCGTTGCAAGAATTTCAATTCAGTTTTGAACCATTTGAGTGAAAGAACAGTGTTATTAATTAATTGGTGTAATACACAGTTCTTTCATCAATTGGTAAATGCTGCGTTGTTCCGTTATTGGATCTGTTGTTATATCTCATTTCCTGAAAATTAATAATTTTGTTTTCATTTTTTTCTTACAAATTTTACCACCTGTAGAGCTTTCGTCCATAGTTTCTCTAGTGGTGTAGTCAATGCATCCGCAAATTTGAATACCTTCATTTGAACGCAGTATCGTCCTTCGGTTTCTGGGTACGTGAATGATTCGATAACATCTGGACCATGTATCGAAATACTGCAAGAGATTTCGGATGCATTGCGTTGTGATATTTGGTCCTAAGGGTCCTAGAACACAAAAGCTAAGAAAGCGGCATCTGCAGAACCTGTTGGACCAGGGTCAGGCATGGACGACGTGAATATGGTTTCGTCTAGGGTCTTCGTCTTCATGTTTTGTGATGATGATGATGAAGCATTTTGTTCTGCGACATGAGGCATGGAGTTCTTGAAATCGGTTAATTGGCTCGTCAATGTCATGATATCGTTCTGTGCCAAATATGGAATGGACGAGGTGTTTTCCTCCAAATAGCTTTTCCAAGTCTCCGAATTCGCAACGGATTCTATCTGATCGTGGAAATTTAAAAATGTTATCCGTATTTCGTCCAACTGTCTTTGAATCCTGGGTGATTGATTGGAATTTTCGTAGTAATTATATCGATAATGTTGCAAATTAAAAAAAAACTAGAAAAGAAAACGCCCAAAACTTCAAAAATCACTCTAACACCAGACACTTTGAACTACAACAAAAAATACTGTAAAATATCATTTCATAAAAATTGGCATAACAGCTTAATAAAACTATTTAAAAAATACAATTTAATTGCAGCTTTCTCCAACAATAATAAGTTACAAGTGTCTAAAAACAAAAATTTTTAACACAGATCCGTTGAAAGAGTCGGGCATTTACAAAATAAGTTGTAATTCTTGTCTAAAATTATACATCGGACAAACCAGAAGAAATGTTCAAACACGATACAAAGAACACAGGGCTCATGTTAAATTACACAACATAGGAAAGTCAGCATTAGCTCTACATCATACAGATACAGGTCACAACTTTAATTTAGAAAATGTTAGTTTAGTTAAAAAAAGCAGTAATAGAAACTTAGACATGTGCGAAGCCATATAACAAGTGTTCATTTGAAAAGTCAATCTAGTAGCATGTGATTTACTGAGAACATTTTGAAGTATGTCGTAAATTAAAATTTACTACTTAACCTACGAAGTCGTATATTTTGACAATTTCATACATACAAATAAATAACAAATAATAGGTATTTATTACCACTTCGAAAATAAGCCTGGACTAAAAAAATTTGATGTTCTAAAGTGAAAGCCATTTTAAAACTGAGAAGCAATTTATTTAAACCAGAATCGACGCACGATTATTTTATGCACTAACTGATATTTGTGATTAACATTATCAAATGTCATTTGGATTTACGTTTACGGAACAACAAACACATACAAATATATTTGCGTCTTATTCTATCAAAATTTCAAAGTAACCTAGATTGACTTTTCAAATGAACACACGATATATGAAGAAACACAAAAATGATCTTCTAAATAATGATATTTCACCCCTCAATAATAAGCTGTTAGCATGTATACCGACATCATTAAATACTTAAGTCATCTTGTAAATAGGTACGAAATTCTTCATTCACATTAATATTTTATATTGTAATCCCTTTGCCGTTAGTCCAACCCGATGCCCCCTTTGTTTCATAAATATTTGGTATTTCCCCATGAACTCATTCTTAGAAATTGTATTAATTTTAAGATTCATTGTAATTTTTATTAATTTGTTTTCACCCTACCTCTAATTTTTCTGTATATGATGTATTTTCATATTATGTATTGTCTCGTAGATATTTACATTACGTACATTTAGTTTATTAAAACTATTTTTGTGAAAAACGTGTTATTTCGTTATTAATGATTGATTATTATTCATGACCAATTGTTGATGTACAAGAGCAAATTGCAGAAAATATTTGAGTTTGCAATAAACCTTCGCAAAGGTAACACTTCGAAAGTCGAATATGATGTGAAGGAATATATTGATGATAATCTTTGAATTCGATGTCGGTTGGTACAAGGTAAAAATATTTCCCCTAAGCAGATTATAGTATGTGGATGAGCGATTTTCGTACTGCACGTTAAACAAATACACAAAAACTTTTAGTGTGATACTTGAAAAACTACAATACCAACAATATAACTCGAATTAGGGCGCCCTCTACGGCTTATTCGACTACTAAATATAATAGGTCCGGACTAAAGAATACATTTAAAATTTCCTACTTTAAGATGTATTGTCTTTATGTTTTCCTAAATTTGACTTGTGATTGCTCTTGTATTCATACTCAGCGCATTTATAATCGGTCATTTCAAGATGTTTTATACTTGTGGTTCGTCTTTGTCGAAGTTTGCGTTTATGAGGCAACAACTTTAAGATGTATTCTCTTTATGTGTCTTTCTAAATCACTTTTCACGTTCGTCTCGTATTCACACTTCGCTTAATTTAAGATGCTTTGTCTTTATGTGGTTTTTTAAACACGACTTGTAGCTTGTCTCGTATTCACACTCTGGACATTTATAAAGCTCTTGTTTCAGATGTTTTACTTTTATGTGTACTTTTAATTTCGACTTGCGATATGTCCCGTATTCACACTCTGCGCATTTATAATCGTTTCCTTTAAGATGCACTGTCTTTACATGTTTTTTTAAACTACACTTGTGATTTGTTTTGTATTCACACTCTGCGCAATTATAATCGTGTTCTTGAAGATGTTCTGTTTTTATGTGCTTCACTAACACTGACTTGTAATTTGTCATGTATTCACACTCTGCGCATTTATAATCGCCTATTTTAAGATGTTTTGTCTTTATGTGTATTTCTAAACTTTTCTTCTTGTCTGTCTTGTATTCACACTCGGCGCATTTATAATCTCTTATTGTAAGATGTACTGCCTTTATGTGTCTTGCCAAACTTTTCTTCCCGTTTGTCTTGTATTCACACTCTGCGCATTTATAATCGCTTATTTTAAGATGTACCGTCTTTACGTGTTTTTCTAAAAGTGACTTGTTGCCTGACTTGTATTCACACTCTGCACATTCATAATCTCTCATTTTAAAATGTACTGTCTTTATGTGTTTCTCTAAATTATACTTGTTATTCGTCTCGTATCCACATTCCGGGCATTTATAATCGCTTATTTTAAGATGCTTCGTCTTTATGTGAATCTCTAAATAATACTTGTTGTTTGTTTGGTATTCACATTCTGCGCACTTATAATCGCTTGTTTTAAGATGCTTTCTCTTTATGTGATTCTCTAAATTAGTCTTGTTGTTCGTTTTGTATTCACATTCTGCGCATATATAATCTTTTATTTTAAGATGTTTTGCCTTTATGTGTCTATCGAAATGTGACTTCTTATTTGTCTTAAATTCACATTCTGTGCATTTATAATCGCTTATTCCAAGATGTTTTGTCTTTATGTGTATTACTAAATCTAACCTCTTACTTGTCTTGTATTCACACTCTCCGCATTTATGCCGATATGTTTTAAGATGTTTCGCGTTCACGTGTGCTTTTAAATGCGACCTGTTATTTGCCTTGTATTCACATTTTGTGCATTTATAATTAATTTGTTCCAGATGTTTAGATTTTATGTGTTTTTCTAAATTTGACTTGTAGCTTGTCTTGAATTCACATTCCCTGCATTTATAATCAATTTCCAGATGTTTCATTTTCGTATGCATTTCTAAATAAGGTCTGCTATATGTCTTAAACTCGCAATATGCGCACTTATATTTGCCTAGGTTCAGTTGTGACTTCAAGTGACATTTTTTCCTTGTTTTAAATTTGCATTTCAAGCATTGACATTGTTTTCCACCAACATGTGAATGTGGAAATCTCTCTGTCATGTTTATAATATTAGCTTTGGAATAGTCACACCTAGAGTGTTTCTCGACATCACTTCCTTCATTGTCAACATGAATTTTTTCCACGTGCGCCTTGAGAGATGCCTTCGCCTTGTATCTTCTGTGACAGATTCCGCACTTGTACATTTTCACCGTGTAGTGCTCGTTAGTGTGGTGTCTGAAGTCTGCATTGTACATTGTTCTGAACTTACAATGCGTACATTTGTATATTTCACGCTTCCATCTATGGACTTTGCTTCTTACAGAGGAACGCCTTTCTACTTCTACCTCGTGAACCTCCAATGTAAAAGGAACGCCGTGTCTGAAATTAAATGAATCCAAATTAAATTTAAAAACCTTTCACATACAATAACACGATACACATGGCATGATTAGAGTTTTTAACAGAAAATGGTTCTGAGAATGTGCAATGAGTCTTGAAGGTTTTGCCGTTTTGTTTGAGAATGATTTTCCTAATGCGGTAAGTGACACCTTGCATACAAAGCAACTAAGCCTGGGAAATGATAAATGTGTTGTGAAAACAGAACTGGATGGTGTCACGTTTTTTTTTTCCGCATTTATCTTATTCAAGTATATATCGGTCCGTGCGATAAAGCATAGTATATATTTTCCAATCCCGACACTGCCAAGCGATGCTCACGTTTGAATTCACAAGAGAATTCAATGCGACTTTCGCTATATGAATAGGTTATAACTAGAGACCGGACACATCGGGTTGAAATGACGTCGTCATTACGACGGACGATATAAATAGACTACAACATCTGTGAGTGCATCACGCAGTTATTGAATGCACTATTGATCTGCTAAGGGCGCACATTTGTTTTCATCGAGAATTGCGACGTTTTTTGTTGGATATTTACAGTTAAATTTGTGTTTTTATGGACGTAGATAAAAGCGTGTGAAGTTTTAATAATTTAGTCTATTTAGATTATATTTCGTAAGATAAATAAAGTGCTATGAGTTAGTTTCTTGTTTTCATAGTTTTAACCGTTAATTACATCGTAATTTTTGTGGTAGATCCTGTTTAATATCGTTTGATTGAATCTACTTCTCCTAATTATTTCGACGTAAGTGTGCATTGAATTTAGTTCAGTTTCAATAACTTTAGCATACATTTTTAGTTTTCATTTATTTAGATCTAGAGCATTGTTTAAGTTACTTTTTCAGATATGATATGGAAGAACGTCGAGAACGACATCCTAAAACAATTGCGAGTTGGTTTGACGGTCATACGGATTGTATGTCCATTGTCAGTGATCCCGAAATTTATTGCAAAGTCTGTAAAATATTGTAGAAAAATTCCAAGAAATCGCACGTAAAACGTAACTAGCACCGCAAACACATACACAGAAATTAGACCCGTTGGACTCTGACAATTTTAACGAAGAACTCTTTAAAACTTTAATGCCGGCAAATATTCCATTAAATAAATTTAACAATCCCACCTTCAAAACATTTCTCAAAAAATATACTGGTCGAAATGTTACTGATGAATCCACCTTACGCAAATATTATGTTTCTAAGTGCTACACGAAAGCAGTAGAACGCATTAGAAGCCATCTTTCAAATCAGTACCTATGGATAAGTGCCGACGAAACTGTCGATATATTAGGCCGCTGTGTGGTAAATGTTGTAGCTGGTGTACAAAATTCAACTATTCCATATAACGCATATGTAATAGCAACAAAAGTTATAAATACAGTTGATGCGGAAACAGATGCTAAAACCATTAATAAAATACTTTTTTTCTTTGTACCTGTCGTCCGAGGTACAAAGAAAAAGTACTTTTATTTGTAAGTGACAGTGCTGCATATATGTTAAAAACAGGCAGACTATTAAAGGAAACATATCCTAATATGCTGCATATTACTTGTGTAGCACATGCTCTCCGCAGAATCTGTGAATATATCAGAGGCACCTTTCCCGAAGTTGATAGACTTGTATCCGCTTTTAAAAAAGTTTTCAGAAAAGCACCATTGAGAGAAGCTCTTTACAGAGAAAAACTGCCATCTTTGTCACTGCCTCCCTCTTCAGTAATAACTAGATGGGGACATTGTTGGAAGCTATTAGTTTTTATGCAGAGAATTTCGATAGTTTAAAAAATTTCGTTGCATGTTTAAATGACAATGCTCGGAGTATTTCTGAGTGCAATGAACTAATACAAATTCCACATTTAAAAAATCAGTTGTACTTTCTTCAGGAACACTTTGGAAATTTGCCAAAACTAATCACTTATTTTGAAAATCGAAAACTCAATTTAAATAATGGTTTAACGATATTTGATGTGGCTATTAATAATTTGAAAAGTATTCCAAGTGACTTCGGATGTGGCCTTCAGCAAAAGTTAGACGCAGTGTTTAATAGAAATCCAGATTTAATAACATTACGGCAATTATGTATGGGGACAATGCCACAACATCTAACTGCAACGACATAGTTAATTTTTTTAGACACCACTATATTACCGCCTATAATATGTACCACATCTTATCCTGGTCCCCTGCAATTATGAATATTTAACCCCATTTCATTTAACCGGTCTAATATCTGAAGTAATATTTTCGGCGCGTTTTAAATTTGTTTGGTTCTAGGCCATAGCAAACAGCGGGGACTTGCGCCGATATAGTTACTACGCCACTGGTAATGTGTACGCACGCTTATAAAATGCAGCAAATACATATATTTGTGCCAGTTTTAATTTTTTTTATTAGGATTTCGTTATATTTTTATTAAAGAAATTATCTTACCTGTCATGTGTCTCAGAACAGTAATCCTGGTGGTGCTCGAAATATTCTTTCGCTTCTAAATATATTTTGCAAGATGGGCACTGGGCGAGCTCTAAAATTAGATATGTTATTCTATAATTGGAATTTATAAGGGCCACCAATAACAAAATTCAGCGTTATTTCTAAGCCTTTAAGAATTCCTAATTAAAAAACGAACACTATAACAAGGTTTGTCAATCTAATAAAATAAATTTTACTTGTAAACTGTATTGGATCAAGGCAATTCTGTTGAGTGATCAGCAGGGAGCGGACTCGAGCGATTGATGATTCATAGCCTATAGGCGTCTGCCTTGTATTCGCAATAGGTTTGTTTCTGTAAGCGATCCGTGAGTTTCGAACAATTTGATACGTGTGGCGACCTGCATAAGTGGCAAATACCTACATATGCAGTTAATTAATTATGCAGTATCTGTCAATGCAAAACAGAGCGAGTGTAATAAACGGTTTGCAGCAACTACTACTGAAACAAAAGTAATGTTGACAAGCGAATTGCGTATCGAATTTTGAATAAAAATAATTTACAAAGAACGAAACTCTTAAAACTATGTATTTTCTGTGAAGCAGTGAAAGTGTGAAACATTACTATGAACAACTAAAATTTGTTCAAGGTGTTCCTCTGTTAAATTAGTTCTTTTAGATGTTAAAACGTCTTTAAAAATAGAAAATGTCCGTTCCACATCAACACTAGTGATGGGTGCGTCATTAAAATGTTGCAAAAGTGCACCATACTTCGAATGTATAGAGTTTTCAATCGGCTCTGTGCAGAATTGATATAATATATTCAAATCTGGATTTCTGCTAAATATGGCATCAACTTATTGTCTCAGACTTGAGAAATATCTTTTTAAATTATGAAACTAACAACATTTGGAAAATGACCCCTGATGTATTCATGTACTCTGTGTAGTGCATGTGCTGCACAGGTAACTTGTAGCATATTGGGATAAAATTGCTTTAATAACTTCCCTGTTTTTAACATATAAGCTGCCGCATCGGTCAAAAATAATAGCATCTTGTCTTTATAGTTGTTACCTGATGACAGAATATTATGAATGCATTGATCAATTACTTTTGCAACTGTTTCACCACTTACGACTGGCAATATTTTAGTTGCAATTAAGTATGGTTGTCGAAGTTGTCGGATAAAGAATACTAACAACTACATTTAAGACATATCGCCCCATTACATCCGTTGTTTCGTTTGCACTTACCCAAAGATAATGACCAGATAGGTTGGTTGGTATTCTTTCAATGGTTCTCAAATAAAAATTTTGGTAAGTGGTATTTACGTAAAGTAGATTCATCTGGTATATGACGATCAGTATATTTTGTAAGAAACCTCTTGAGGACTGGATTGTTAAGCTTTTTTAATGGGATATTGGCCGCCATGGACGCTTCACACAGTTCTTCGTTAAAAGTGTTAGGTGCAGATGGTTATATGTTATCTTGATGAGTTTTTGAAGAAACATGTCTCTCTGCAGTGTTACACTTTTGTGGACGCCTTAAACTTAAAGAACAGGCACTGCAATATATCTCGGTATCATTACGAATATGCAACCAATCTGTATGGCCTCTGATCCATCCTATCATGGTTGCCCTACGAGAATTCTACATAGTTAATGGAAATAAAGAGAAATACTGAAAACAGAAAGAAATGGACTAAAAAGAAGAAACGAAAACTACTTAAAAAATTAAGTAGTAAATTAAATTTAATATTTATAAAAAATTATAGGATAAATATACAATATAACAATATAAAGCGGATTTTTTAAAATACTAAACGTTGTAACCAAATAACATTGAAAGAAACGAAATCAGAAACACACCACTATAAAATAAGATTAAGAATGAATAGACACAATAACGACGGAAATAACATCTGCTCGACGAATGCAATCAAGCAAGCAAATAGTGAGGCATTTATAACGTGCATACTATACATGATACCGACACAACGTTTTATCGGGGCATTTGATCATTCAATCGCTTCAGTCCGCTCTTTGGTGATTAGCATTACCAAGTATTCATTTTTATTAGCAAGCAATAAATTGGCGTCGAAAGAACGTCAATTTTCAAGGATCTAATACGAATCAACCGTTCTAAATTCACAGTCCAGCAAAATACGCACTCGACCGATACGACCTCCCGTCTACTAATTAAATGCTTACATGTTTCGAATAAAAAATTGGTTATTCAATAGGAGGTTGCTTCACTGCTTAAATGTGTGTATAAAACATTTTCTCTTTTACTGTTTACCATGCCAAAAGTACGAAAAAACGAAAATTTTAACTTTCTTAGGGAGTTTGGTTGGAGGAGGATTGTTGGATTGTGGGAGGGAAGATTGTATTTTCAAGAAGTTATCGTCAGGGCGATCAAGTAGTTATAGAGCTCGGTGTTTTTGTCGGCCATGGTTTCAAGGTCGGATACAGACTAAAAGGCACAGGATGTCGTCAAGCACCATCACTGCTTTATGCATCACTAAATAATTAAACTTTGGTGGCACTTCATCATGAAATACAGTTAGCCTGGGGAGAAATACCCCCCAAAAAATATTAATCACCTCGTTAAAATGAAACACGGCCAGAATTAAGAATACGGGAAATCAAAGTGGCTGGATAAAAAGTAGTAGAACTATTACAGGTCGCCAAAAGGAACTTATTTGGGTGTGAATTTAAAGTGGGAAACGAAATTTGAAGAAAAATAATATTACAAAACAATTTACTAACTTCACATTAATCCATTTTCAATACATGAAAAAAAGGCAAAATTTCAGCTTAAAGTGTCCTTTTAATGCCCAAATTTATTAAATAAACATAACTCTTACGTATTTTTGCTATATTAACCTTCGATTTGTTTAAATAACCTAATAAAAAATATTTGAAAATTGCTTAATTCCTAGTAAGACCAAGACAAACAAGTTTCAATCTTAAATTTGTTGTATATTGATAAACACAATATTTAAAATAAAGTTTACTCATTAAATATAACATAAGTAGCTCATACGAAGGCAGTGTTTTTAAAGTCCCCAAAACGAACAAAAAAATTTCAGGAACTGTGTTCCAAATGCCAGAACCACGCTTTTCATTTTAAGAACAAAGGTTACAATTACTATAATTCCACTGTAATTGCCAAAGGAAAACTAAGATAGTTCCTCGTGTTACTATATCACGTAATCTAAACAGCGTTCAAGAAATGAGATACTAAAGTGGGAACTACAGAAACATGTTTATACAAAAACTATTAATTTCAAAAATTGAAATGTTTCATCCTACCTTCAACAGAAAACCTTTTGTTAATTTCACCATGACACACAGCTTTGTGTTCTGCTAAATATTCCTTTGAACTGAATCCCAAGCAACAGAAAATACAGGCAAATACATCTTCAACATCGTCTTTTGTTATGGGCACAAAATCCATTTCCACATTTTGGAACAGATTATCTTCATATTCTTCACCAAAATACACCAATAGCTCTTCACCTTCCTGGATTTTACAGGTGCTACAATAATATAGTTTGTCTTCATATTGAAATGGGAATAAATTTTGTTCGTAAGTATTTCTAGCAGGATTGATATACTGCATCCAATTCAAGTGCTCCGATTCATCATCGCTAACCACAAACCTTCCTCCTTTTATTATCAAAGGCAGTCCTGCAGAATTAAGTCCTGTGAAAGGTCCAAATTTTACATCTTCAGGTATAACTTTTAAAGCAAAAATTCCCAAATGCCCAATTGACTCTCTAGCTTCCAATGTATATTTTGGCAATTCTCTTACTCTGTCGTATATATTATGAGCAGGTCTTTGGTTCAAAATATGCACAAGCACTCTGCATTCGGTGCAATAATCCTGATAGACTTCATGGCAATGGTTACAAACTACAAAAAAAAATTGATTTATACAATCTCACAAAATGAAAAAGACATTTATAATTTAGACAAAAATGCTTTAAACCAATTAATTTGTTCCATCTCTAATTGCATTTAAATATTTATATAGCAAACGCCAATTAAGTTGGCGCGAGAAGGGGTAAGTTCGCGCAGGATTAGAAGTAGTGGGGAGATTTGTATTTGGTTTTACATCAAATGTCAGATAATTCTAACCTCTGAGCGTGTATGATCCCCTAGCAGAGACATTACAAAATATGTTCTGTCAAAAGTCAATGACAAATGTATTCTGACAATTACTTGAGTAGTGTGGGCGGACGTTTTTAAAAACGGCTTCTGCGCACCCCCTCCTCGCGCCAACTTAATTGGCGTTTGCTATACATAATTTATTACAATATTCATACAGAATATAGATATGAAAATACTAAGCACTTGCACTGTCCCACATAAAATGCAATATGTAATAGTTATGATCGATATGATATCTTTCATGGTTGTTTTGTCAAATTATTGACAGTAAAGCCTATTTAATTCAATGTAGTGTTTTAGGATTAAAACTACATTTCCGATAAATATCGTTTATTGAATTGAATCCCGAAAGATACCATGTCACTAACTGAGTTCTCTCTTCCTTTGTGTAAATCATTTAAGATTGATACTAAGCTAATATCGAAATAGAAATACTGCTACTTTTGTTGCATTTTACGTGGGACAATGTAAGAATGTATTACCTAGTTTCTATGGAAATAAAAAACCTATACATGTTTGTATATTGCATCTTAAGTGAAATTCTCTGTATGTGTAATATAATAATATCTACTGTGATTACAAGTAAAGAACTTTGATATGTGTAAATATATTAGATGAAATAGGGTCAGAATATAATTCCAGTTATGGTAAGAATACAAATACACTTACACAACAGTTCATTGCAGAATTTAATTTGTATATCAGCAGGAAGAATTCCATTTTCTATTTTAACATTGTTGCTTACTGTATCATTTATTTCAGATGATGGTAAGTTTGGTTTGATGTAATCTACAGAGAGCATTTCATATTTCCTTATTTTGTCATTCGTGATGAACTCATTTCTTTCAGTATTGCTTATATTAATAGTATTTGTGATAGTAGTTTCAAAGACGCCTACTTGATTATATGCATTATATTCATCTTGGGATTCTTCTTTTACATTACTTGAATTTTCCAACGACATTGCGTTATTTAAGTCAAATTATCAATTTCTTGAGACTTTTTAACTCTGAAGATATTAATATTATATTCAAAATATATATTTACAATTAAATTTTATTTGGAGTGACCAATAAAATATCATTAAAAATTCCATGTAGACCAAAATCGGTAAACCTGCAGAGTACCCATTTCAACATTTTCAACTGATATTTACGGATGAGCATAACCAATCATATGTCGGCAATATACGAGCAACGTTGCCAAATGCACTACTAATATAAAGAATGGTGATTTAGAGCGATGTGTAAATATTTGTTAATATAACCGCAAAATAATTTTATACCAAGACGAACCATTTAACAATGTATTTTAAGTTCTAACTAAATTATAACATATAAATTAGGAGTACCTATAACATATAAAAATTACAAATTAACGTAAATTAATAACTGAAAAATCAGGTGAATTAACAATGAGAAATAAATTAAATAAATACCAGAGATTTCACGACGGTGCAGTAAGTTTGCTATATTCGTAGCGGGAAATTTGGATGGGTACTTGATTCTGCAGGTTTACCCCAAAATCTTATGCTGTGTTCCAACCGATGCAGACTAAATATTAGTACCATAGAAAAGATTAGTACTAGCACATAGTACACACAATAATCTTGCCCCACCAAGTATACGTACCAATACGTACTTTCAAGTGACAGTTTATCTATGAATATGACTGAGTGCACGGTGTATTTTTTAATATAACCTACTTTCAGAGTTTAAAACAAAAAATGTCTCAAGAAATTGTTAAATTTGATGTAAATAAAGCTATATCTTTGGAAAATTCGGGTTACATAAAAAAAGAATTCCAGGATGAATATCCAGATAATAAAATAAGTGTTTCTGAAACTACTATCACGGATACTATTAATATAAGCAATAGTGAATTAAATGAATATATTAGAAATCATAAATTAAAGAAATATGAAACACTTTCTGTAGATCAGATCAAAACCGACTCACCATCATCTGAAGTAAATGATACAGTAAACAACCGTGTTAAAACAGAAGATGGAACTTGCCTTGCAGATACTCAAATAGAGTTCTGTAATGAAATCCTGTGTAAGTAGGTTTGTGTTATTATCAACAGTAATTATATTATGACTATATAGATCAAACTTATTTTTTTCTAATATGGACATTTAAAAGTAATTATAGACATTTTACACGTGGATATTTATTTTTTATGAATATCGTAATACATGCATTATTATGTTATAAATATTTGATTGTTAAGAATATTGCTATCCATAAACAGAAGAAAATAATTTGTTTGAGAGCATTTTTCAAATTTTATTTTACAAACTTTATTAAATTTCTAAATTTCGCTTGTATTTGTATATAAAGCAAAGCAAATCATAGATATACAAATCATACAAAGTAAACTAAGAGTTACTTTTGAAAAGATCTCTACACGAATCCCTATATGCTGAATACTAATCTAATTGCACATTTTTGCATTGAAAATATCCGCTGTGCCGATATTCCGTAGCGCATACAAGACACAAAGTTACTATGGTAAAATGCTTTAACAACCTGGCGATTGCACATTTTCTGTAAATTCGTTATAGCATAACATATTCAACCCAGAGTATTGGACAAATGATCAATGTATGAACACCATCTTAGAGAGTTAGTAGTTAGTCCCAGAACTTTAGCTGATGCATCTAAAGCATAAGTCTCATTTGAAATCAATATAGTTTTAATGAGTTCTAGATTATTATGAAAGTTAATGAATTTCGTCTTTTCACCACTAATAACTAATTGATTGTTCCACATCCAATTATTAATGATATCTATAACACTCTTAATCCTGTCTACCAGTACACCAGAACTTGATGCGCCAAATGTTATACTTATATCATCCGCATATGGTACAACCACCTTAACTGCAGGTAAATTGTGAGGTTAGTCATTACCTTGTAGTATTTCCAATCCTTTTTCTATCTTTTTTGTCTAAATTAGAAATGTCATTTTTTCTTTGAAAAATATTATGAATTAATTTGTTTAACAGATTGCAGCCACTGCCACGAAGTCTATCAGGACTATTGTGCCAAATGCAGGGTGCTCGTGCGTATTTTGAACAATAGGCCTTCTCATAATACATACAACAGAGTAGAAGAATTACCAAATTATATGTTAGAAATGAGAGAGTCTCTTAGACACTTGGGAATTTTCTCTTTGAAAGTTATACCCGAAGACGTAAGATTTGGTCCTTTCACCGGACTTAACTGTGCAGGATTGTCTTTGAGAATAAAAGGAGGAAGGTTTGTGACTGGCGATAATAAATCGGATAATCTGAATTGGATGCAATATATCAATCCTGCCAGAAATAGTTACGAACAAAATTTATTCCCATTTCAATATGAAGACAAGCTATATTATTGTAGCACCCGTAGAATCCAGGAGAATGAGGAGCTATTGGTGTATTTTGGTAAAGAATATGAAGATAACCTGCTTAAAGCTGTAGAAATGGATTTTTTGCCCATCACAAAACAGGATGTTGAAAATGTATTTGCTTGCACTTTCTGTTGCTTGGGATTCAGTTGCAAGAAATATTTAGCTGAACATAAAGTTGTGTGTCATGGTGTAAATAACGAAATGTTTTCTGTTCAAGGTAGGAAAAATAATTTTTGATTTTCAGAACGAATAGTTTTTGTGTTAACTTTAATACCTAGTGTTTAGATTACATGATGTAATTGTTGGATTTAATTAAGGAACATTCATGTACGGTCGCGGTCACCTAAAAGCGACCGGCACTTTTTCCTATTGTATACATCATGTCACTTAATAATGAAAAAAGTCAAATATTATTTAATTTGTCATTAGTGTCATTACTTACAAAGCCAAAATTTATGAAAAGAAACACAAAATGTCAAATTAGTGGTCGCTTTTATGTAACCGCGACCGTACATATAACTTTTATTATATGCTATTACTGATATGAACTTGAATAACATATAGGTTATACAATATTATAGTCTTATACAAGCTGTCCCGTATCGTTATGTTCAAATTTTAGGAGTGTAAAGTAGACTTCATTTCAAGTAACAAAAACGCAAAACTTGTATATCCATTTTTGTTTGTTTCAAAGTTACAGGTCTATGAATGTGATTATCAGATCATGAAAAAAAGATGTAATCCTAAAGTCAATAAAAACTGATTTGATTTAAAAAAGTTCAATTAATAATATTTTCGAAATGTCCACCTCCTTGTTGAATGCAGGCTTGTGCCCGTAAGCCAACAGAAGATGTACTTATACGAATTTCATACTTGCTTTGTCGGATTTGCTCGGCAGCCAGGTGAATACGATCCACAACTATTCTCTTGTGTTCGAAATTTGCACGTAGATTAAATTTTTCATGTATCCCCATAAAGAAAGTCAAGGGGATTAAGATCGGGTGATCTGGGTGGCCATGCAACAGGACCACCTCCACCAATCCATCTTGGATAATTGACGTTAATCCAATTTCGGACAGCAATTCCGAAATGTGGTGGTGCCCCATCCTATGAAACCACATGTCTCGTCGAACATTCAGTGGGACATCCTCTAAAAGACCTGGCAGTTCGTCAATAAGAAATTGAAGGTAATTGTCCGCATTTAACCTCCCAGGAAGAACGACAGGACCAATCAACAAGTCATCGATTAGGGCCGCCCAAATGTTAATAGAAAATTCATGTTGAAATTTAGATGGGCGTATAGCTTTGGGATTTCCTGATGACCACCTGTGCAGGTTTCTCAGATTTGTAACACCACTTCTCATGTACGTAGATTCATCTGTCCAGAGGACTGTTCTGTTGAAATTAAAATGAAGCCGTGACTGTCTTAATATCCAGGTAGAATAAACCAGACGAGCATAGTGGTCTGGCTCAAGCAAACCGCGTCCCCTGCGATAGTGATATGGATATAAGCCCTCACGTTTTAAAATTCGCTAAACTGTCGTTCGTGGCATTCCTAGTTGTCTAGCGATTGTACACTGAGAGTTGGATCCCTTATAACAATAGCTACTGCTTCTTCCTCTAAGTCTGCTGACAAATTTACTCCTCGGTCGAAAAGATAATCACACAGTCCGCATTCCCGAAATTGTCTGTGTACTTCCAGAAACCTTCTGTAATGAGGAATGCGCCTATCGGGAAACCGGTGTCGGTATTCAATAACTGCTGACGTGCACTGCCGTTACAGTAGCCATACACAAGATGCATGTCCGCATACTCTTGAGAAGAAAATCGGTAAGCCATTTTGAATAAAAAAAGTGTTCACTCACTAATAAGCTGTTGTATGAACTGAAACGTAATGTAATCCTTTATTAAAAAATGCAACGTTAATAGTCATCTGAACATTTGTTTATTGTATGATATTAATGGTTCAGCACTTACGAAAAAAGTAAGAACCTTCTTTATCATAAATCAATTTCCAGTACTTTTTTTTTGTAGATCTCCAAGAAATTAGTGTATGCACTACGACACGTGTTTATTTATTTTAGGATAACATCTTATTATGCGACGTTAACAATCACAGGCCTGTTATTGAATCGTATAACTTTTTTTTTTAATAAAATCAGTTTGTATTGACTTTAGGATTACATTTTTTTCATTATCTGACAATCACATTCATAGATCTGTAACTTTGAAACAAATAAAAATGGATATACAAGTTATGCGTTTTTGTTACTTGAAATGAAGTCTACTTTACATTCCTAAAATTTGAACATAACGATACGGGATACTTCAATTTACGTCAATTTATATTACTAAATTTATAATGTTGTAACCTGGAATATATTATATGTATATAATAGTAATTGTAGGATTATTTCGATGAATATTAATTAAAAATTATAATTTTGACGTTATTTCAACTAGTTTTATAAAAGATATTAACATTAAGATGTTGGCCATCATGAAAAATCGTTTTCATGTAATTGCCGAATCATTTAATGGTATTTGGTTAAAATAATAAACTTAAAAATGTATATTTATTTACTTATTTTCTTTAATGAGAATGTATAGCAATCGCCAATTAAGTTGGCGCGAGGAGGGGGTGCGCAGAAGCCGTTTTTAAAAACGTCCACCCCCACTACTCAAGTCATTGTCAGAATACATTTGTCATTGACGTTTGACGGAACATAATGTCTTTGCTAGGGGATCATAAAGTGATACACGCTCAGAGGTTAGAATTATCTGACATTTGATGTAAAACCAAATATAAATCTCCCCACTACTTCTAATCCTGCGCAAACTTACCCCTCCTCGCGCCAACTTAATTGGCGTTTGCTATACTAAATTTGGTCAATTTAGGTATAAATATAACCTAAATTAGATATAAATGTAACCTATAAACTTCACCGTAAATTTTATAAGTCGACACAAGGCGCACATACACGTACTATAACTATTACATCATAGATTTTAAGCACGAAAGTGGATTGCTTCGTGCGTTTTCCTATATACGTTTTTATTATACATTACACACTCTAACTTAACTTACACTGTAACTAACTAGATGGCGCTAGGAGCGATTCTGGATTATATTACGTCATTATAAGATAATAATTACTCTAACAGTAATAATATTAGGATGCGTGTTGGTTTCTCATTTGGTAACTCCAATAGAGTTATAGTAATTGTAATAAATACTGTTTTGATTATTAGTACACTTCTGTGCAATAAAATTGACTACAAGTTTACTTACAAGTAATTTTTGTAATTTTTTAGTTGTGTAAGTCGCTTTCTTAGCAACTTTTATCAGTAAAAGTTAATAATTTAACTTTTATAAACTGCTTTATCAACGTCGGAATATGCACTCATTTTTAACGTTTAACGCTTATTGGATAAAGGACTGGATCGGTGATTTTCCCACTATGGACTTTAATGATAAAGCGTCACTGTATCACCCGCATTTAAATCGTTAATAAGCTCAATTTGTTCTTTTATCGACAAAGTAACGTGTTTTCTTTTAGAAGTCATTTTGCGAACTGAACATGCAACTGACAGTCAACTGAATAAAAAACCTAAACAAAGAAAATCTTAGAAACCATTAACACCGGTGATTCCTCTATTTACGCAACAGGAATTACTTCGATGTTCGGATTAAAGAGGCGTTGTTCGGACTATAATTTCAAATATCCGTTGTTCGGATTAAGGCATGTTCGGATTAAAGAGGTCACCTGTATTATAATTGTAATAATATAAATATAATTATCATAAGAAATAATTTTAAATCGTTAAATATTGATGGTTTTTCGATGCCAATTTAATTCTTGCTAATAAAAATGAATACTTACGACTCCAGTTGCCTAACAGAGTCGTCGTATTGTGAAATCTATTTTGTTAGATTTTCAATGCTTTCGAAGCTTTTCTTTGAAAGGGGGTTTTCAGAGGCTTAGAACTAACGTTGCCTTTAATGATTTTATATTTTATCATTTCTAGTAATAGAATAATGTGTTTAATTTTAGAACTTGCTCAGTGCCCATTTTGCAAAATATATTTGGAAACAAAGGAATATTTTGAACACCACAAGGATTACTGCAATGAAACAAATGCCATCTGTTTAGTAAAAAGGTAATAACATTTCTAAAGAGATATTTAATTGTAAAATATACAATTATATGTATTTGTTTCGAGAGATTCTGGTGGTATTGAACGATGTATCTGTAAACATCTGAAAACTATTTGTTCGCCATTTCAAGCTACCGCTGACACTTTACCAAGGGTTTAAGGCTTAAAAACGTCTGCCATAATGATATTTTAGATTAGTGGTGAATTAGTTTTAGGTAAATGCATTCGGTCTTATGTAATAAATAATGTAATAAACCCGAAATCAATTTAGAAAGTGCGTGTTTAATTTTCGTTTTATTAAGAGTTTTAGTTTAGATCATCTTATTTTTCTTTTATTTTAATTTCATTCGAAATTTCGTTAGATTTGGAACCACGCGATACAAATATACCACTCCACGTTTTTCAAATTTATGTAAATATAACCTTAAAATATGTAGTTCTTATTGACGAGAGGGAGTTAAAGATACACAAAAAGCAAGGCCCTTTTTTAAGCATAGACCAATAAAAAGTAGAATATACAACAAAGAACTGTACTAACGATAAATTTACTGTGACAAACCGGATATCGGTAATTAATTTCGAAAGCTAATAAATTTAAATCTTTGTCCCCTAAAAATGCAAGTTTCGAGAGTCGTCAGGAAGTTGACCTTCGCATATGGTCTATGGTGTAAACCGTAACAAAATAGGGATCGAGTGTCCGTAAAGAAATAATTACTTCATTGTCTCGAGAACTGACTTAATGTGTAAAGGCCATACACACAGGTCGGTAGGGCGCCTTTGTTCGAACATACATCGTACGTATCCATCACTGAAGAATTGACGTACAGTACATGTTATAGACGCTTTTCAAAAATAGTAGATTGTTTCTTACTCATTGTCTTTGTGAGTTCGTATTTCCAAATTCCATCGTTTAGTTACGGATCATAAATTGAGATATTTGCGAAATGAACTTTTAAAGGATGACATACTGAACGATCAGTAATAAGAAATATGGGTTTAAAAGGGGTAGTTACATTGCGTGCATGGAAGGAAATGCAAAGAACAAATCATTGTATTGCGTTTGATAACGACAATTTTGAAAAGGCGTGTTTTGTGATATTCAAGTTGATAAAAAGTATTGAAATACAGAGGACGGGGGGGGGGGGGGGCAGTCAGAAGTTAGTAGATTCGTCGGTACTATGATAAATTCCTTAGTAATCATATACTTGTCTATCCCAAGTAAGATATTCATCGAATCTTATTTTATTTAGGTCGAAGACTGTTTTTCTTGCGGCGTTTCAGTGGAAGTGAACACCCAAGTTTCCTTCCATCTTTGTAACGGTCGAAAAAGCGTCGTTCTCGGATATGAAATCTGGTCACATACGAACTAGAAAAGAAGGATATATACCGATAGATTCTAGAAGTAGGAAATTTTATGCGGGACGGGGCAAAGAGAGTTTTACCGCCACCATTGCTGCAGGTAGACGTTTAGCGTGACAGTGAGTGTCACCGCTAAACGTCTACTGTCAGACACTCGCATATCAACTACTTTGAAGTGTACATGTTAAGAAATACAAACACGCTCAATTTAAAATTGATATGTTTTTAGTAAATGAAAAAACTGATATTGTATATTGGTATTTTTAAGGGAATTCATACAATGAGATCAAAATTTTGTTTCCTTTAGTAGCACTTTGACCCTGACCGACCTATTTTATCTGTGTCTACAATATACGTATTATTAATAAATTAACACTTACGGCTGTGTTGCAAACTGTTATAGTTGCAGAAGCAATGAACAACCGCCTGATTAAGATGTAGAAGTAGTAATTTGCGCTAGCATTGAACAAAATAAAGATAAATCTCTACGTGATATTTCGGGAGAATTGGAGCTAACTAAAATTACGGTCCGCTCAATTATGAAGAAAAACAAATATCGGTCGTGTAAATACCAGAATCACCAAGAAATTTTTGAGGCGGATCACTTTCGATGGATGGAGTTTTGTGCAACTGTAATTGATAATGCAAATGTGATAAATCATTTTATTTTACAGAGCCTTTTTTAGCATTCATAGTTAACAAAATCCTAGTATTTCTAGGTCCAGAGAAAACGAGCACCGAATGGTTAAGACTAGAACACAATATCTGGAAAAATTAAACGCGTGGCTTCGCATTTACAACAATAATATTATAGGGCAAATTATACCACGGTTTCAGAAGTTTCCGATAATATTAGTAATGTTTGGTTCTAACATGTTCCTGCACATGAATATAGATATATCAGTCAGTATTTGGAAAATGTATTGTCTTTTCGGGTTCTTAAATAAAACTAACGGTAACTTTAGACACACACTATATTAATAATAAAAACAAATAACAATATAAAAACTAATTACTAACAATAAGCACATTTATGTATTTATATTTATGTAAGTTCGCTCGGGGATAACTTGGTATCGAATGAATCCCAATCCCTTCGACGGCTTATGTATATGGGCCGCCGAGCCTCTCGATTTTTCTTAGTCTCGGTCTTTCTGTTTCTAGTTCTGTCGAGAACGCGCGAGAGGTATTATACGTGACGTATTGTTGGGCGAGTCATCACAATATCTTTCTATATTAATATTAAAAGTAAAATTTATAACAATAACAGACCAACAACTTTACCAGAGCTGCAACAATAAATACCTTGTTTATTATTTCATGTTAGAGGAGCTTTTTGCGATAGAATGGGAAAATAATGTCTAGAATGAATTTTATTTTATTTTTTAAGAATTTATCTTTCTTTCTTATTTTGACAATAAATAAGGTTATTAAGAATATAACAAATTGCCTGTTGGTTTAGACATCGCAACATATTACAAACAAATAAAAGAAACGTTTGCGTACTTCGTTCGCATTCTCAAGCACAGCTGATATGCGACTGTCTGACAGTAGGCGTTTAGCGGTGACAGTCACTGTCACCGTTAAATGTCTACATACTGCAGCATTGGTGGGGGTGTAACCCTCTTTGCCCCCTGGCCGCTTTAAATTTCCTACTCCTCAAATCTATCGATATAGGAATACTGCTGTATATTTATACAAGTGTCCCGTATCATTATATTCAAATTTTAGGAGTGTAAGTGTAAGTAGACTTCATTTCAAATAACAAAAACGCAAAATTTGTATATCCATTTTTATTAGTTTCAAAGTTACAGATCTATGAATGTGATTGTCAGATCATGAAATGTAATCCTAAAGTCAATACAAACTGATTTTATTTAATTAAAGTTATACGATTCAATAACAGGCCTGTGATTGTTAACGTCGCATAATAAAATGTTATCCTAAAATAAATAAACACGTGTCGTAGTGCATACAGTAATTTCTTGGAGATCTACAAAGAGAGTACTGGAAATTGATTTATGATAAAGAAGGTTCTTACTTATTTCGTAAGTGCTGAACCATGAATATCATACAATAAACAAATGTTCAGATGACTGTTAACGTTGCATTTTTTAATAAAGGATTACATTACGTTTCAGTTCATTCAACAGCTTACTAGTGAATGGACACGTTTTCTTTATTCAAAATGCCTTAGCGATTTTCTTCTCAAGAGTATGCGGACATGCATTTTGTGTATGGCTACGGTAACGGCAGTGCACATCAAGTAGTTATTGAATACCGACATCGGTTTCCCGATAGGCGCGTTCCTCATTACAGAACGTTTCTGGAAGTACACAGACAATTTCGGGAATGCGGACTGCGTGATTATCTTTTCGACCGAGGAGTAAATTTGCCAGCAGACTTAGAGGAAGAAGCAGTAGCTATTGTTACAAGGGATCCAACTCTGAGTGTACGTCGAATCACTAGACAACTAGGAGTGCCACGAATGACAGTTTGGTGAATTTTAAAACGTGAGAGCTTATATCCATAACACTATCGCAGGGGACACGGTTTGCTTGAGGCGGACCACTATGCTCGTCTAGTTTATTCTACCTGGATATTAAGACAGTCACGGCTTCATTTTAATTTCTGCAGTACAGATGAATCTACGTTCACGAGAAGTGGTGTTACAAATTTGAGAAACCTGCACAGGTGGTCATCAGAAAATCCCAAAGCTATACGCCCATCTAAAGTTCAACATGAATTTTCTATTAACGTTTGGGCGGCCCTAATCGATGACTTGTTGATTGGTCCTGTCGTTCTTCCTGGGAGGTTAAATGGGAACAATTACCTTCAAATTCTTATTGACCAAATGCCAGGTCTTTTAGAGGATATCCCACTGAATGTTCGACGAGACATGTGGTTCCACATAGATGGGGCACCGCCACATTTCGGAATTGCTGTCCGAAATTGGGTTAACGTCAATTATCCAAGATGGATTGGTCGAGGTGGTCCTGTTGCATGGGCACCCAGATCACCCGATCTTAATCCCGTTGACTTTTATTTATGGGGGTACATGAAAAATGTAGTCTACACGCAAGTTTTGAACACAAGAGAAGAGTTGTTGGATCGTATTCACTTTGCTGCCTAGCAAATCCGACAAAACAAGTATGAAATTTGGATAAGTACTTCTTCTGTTGGCTTACGGGCACAAGCCTGCATTCAACAAGGAGGTGGACATTTTGAAAATTTGATTGAACTTTTTTAAATAAAATCAGTTTTTATTGACTTTGGGATTACATTTTTTTTCATGATCTGACAATCACATTCATAGATCTGTAACTTTGAAACAAATAAAAATGGATATACAAGTTTTGCGTTTTTGTTACTTAAAATGAAGTCTCATTTACATTCCTAAAATTTGAACATAACGATGCGGGACATCTTGTATAACCAATGACAGCTTGAATATAGAAAAAAGCTAGTAATTATTAATTCATTCGAAGTGCTGCCAAACTAATGGCCGACAACGTATCGTGTATTTTCTTTTTTGCAATGAACCACTAATTATTTATTACCACGTAATGATTTATATCCTTTGCCAATTTCCTTTCTCAGAAATGCAATAATCTGACGTCTCTGTTGCATATGGACATAATAAATGATTTACATTAAATCATATTTTTGTATTTAAAATGTTTTTAAATTTTATTCAAATTCATTTGCTTTCAGAGACTGCCCACTTCCCTTAGCGGAGGTTCATGAGCTAAAAATAGAAAGGCATTTATCTTTGAGACGCAAGTCCAAACGATGGAAGCGTGGAATATACAGTTGTACGCAATGCAAGTTCAGAACAACGAACAACGCCGACTTCAGGTACCACACTAGCGAGCATTACGAAATGTATAGGTGTGAAATTTGTCGCAGAAGATACAAGACGAAGCAATCTCTTGAGACGCACATGGTAAAAATTCATGCTGGCAATGCAGGAATAGATTTCCAAAATTACTCTACGCGTGACAATTTCAAAGCAAATATTAAAAATGTAAAGAAGCGATTTCCACGTTTACATAATGGTGAAAAACACTGTCGATTCTCGAAATGCAAGTTTCAAACAAGAGACAAATATCACCTAAAGTCACTTGTAAAACTAAAGCATATGAACAGAGCCAAATATAAGTGCGCGAAATGCGAGTTTAGGACATATTACCAAGCTTATTTAGGAAGCCATATGAAAAGAAACCATCTCACGGAATGTTTTTATAAATGTGATGAACGTGAATTCGAAACAAGCTACAAATCCACTTTGGAAATACACAAAAACGCAAAACTTAAGGCAAGCAACTATAAGTGCATAGAGTGTGAATTCAAGACGTATTACAAGTCATATTTACAAGTACACATAAAAGCAAAACATATTAAAGAAAAGGCTTATAAATGCGGAGAGTGTGAATACATGACGAACTACAAGTCTACGTTAGAAAAACACATAAAAACAATACATCTTAAAGAACACGATTATAAATGCGCAGATTGTGAATACAAGACAAACAGGAAATTAGATTTAGAAAGACACCTAAAGACAAAACATCTTAAAATAAGCGATTATAAATGCGCAGAGTGTAAATACAAGACAAACCAGAAGTCAAATTTAGAGAAACACATAAAGACAATACATCTTAAAGTAAGCGATTATAAATGCGCAGAGTGTGATTACAAGACAAACAATAGGTCAAACTTGGAAAAACACATAAAGACAATACATCTTAAAGTAACCGATTATAAATGCGCAGAGTGTGAGTATAGGACAAGCTACAAGTCTTGCTTAGAAAAACACATAAAGACAATACATCTTAAAGTAAGCGATTATAAATGCTCAAAGTGTGAATACAAGACAAACCACAAGACAAATTTAGAAAAGCACATAAAGACAATACATCTTAAAGTAAGCGATTATAAATGCGCTGAGTGTGAATATAAGACAAACAGGAAGTCAGATTTGGAAAGACACCTAAAGACAAAACATCTTAAAATAGGGGATTATAAATGCGCAGAGTGTGAATACATGACAAATTACAAGTCTAGTTTGGAGAAACACATAAAGACAATACATCTTAAAGTAACCGATTATAAATGTGCAGAGTGTGAATACAAGACAAACAGGTTGTCAGATTTAGAAAGACACGTAAGAAGAAAACATCTTAAAGAACACGATTATAAATGCGCAGAGTGAATACAAGACAAACAACAAGTCACATACAGAAAGACACCTAAAGACAAAACATCTTAAAATAAGCGGTTATAAATGTACAGAGTATGAATACAAGACAAACTACAAGTCCAATTATAAATGTGTGAATACAAGGCAAATTTAGAAAGACGAAAAACGATACATATTAACCATTTCAGGACGGACAAAGACCGCAGTTGCATAATTTTATTAGTCAGACGGGAAACGACTCGAGTTGAAAGCATGGAGGGTATGTTTAGGACGGAAAACTACCGTAGTTTGATAGTCGTGGGGTATTGTTACAACTAATAACACCCGTGTTCAGCGCGCATCGGATAATTTATCATCTGTTCATCATCTATTACGCATAAGACCGCGATCGTAGTCGACATCGGTGACCGCGCCTGTCAAGTAGTTCGGATCGTTAATAAAAAATATCTCGGCAATCGCGTAAAGGATATTGTTATTCTGAAGAAGAACTTTTAGCAATTTTGAT
Source organism: Melolontha melolontha (assembly GCA_935421215.2). NCBI lineage: Eukaryota > Metazoa > Arthropoda > Insecta > Coleoptera > Scarabaeidae > Melolontha > Melolontha melolontha. The sequence continues at coordinate 49,946,345 of OW285242.1, forward strand.
GAATAGTGATTAGTGAAGATGAAGTATTAGATTGTAGTGAAGATGACTGGTGGGATAATGATTAATCAGAGTGATCTGATGCAAATGAGGTAATTGTGCAATCTAGAAAACGAATGAAAACACAACAAACAGAAAAAATAGAAACCGTTATGAATTCAAATGGAGTCAAGCGAATTTGAATCCCACAATACATTATTGCAATAACGAAAAATCGGGTTGCCAAATAGTCAATATTGCAGAAAATCATTCGCCCTTAGACATTTTTGAACAATTTATCACAGCTAATAGTTGAACAAACTAATATGTATAATGATCTAGTCGTAGAAAATAATCCGGGAAAAGCAGTGAAAAATTATAAACCTGTAACGGTGGATGAAATGTACGTTTTTTTAGCAATTTCATTACTTATGCCACTGGTAAAAAAGAATAACATTAAAGACAATTGGTCCAAGGACTTTATAATACAGACTCATATTTTTGCACAGATAATGGCCCGTGATCGGTATCTTCTGATACTAAAGTTTCTACATTTTGCTAAAATAATTCTAATATCAATGAAGATGACAGGCTGTTCAAAATCAGACCAATCCTAGATCATTTCCGTTCGACTTTCAAAAATTTGTTGTACACGTTCCAAAACATTGTCATAGATGAAAGTTTATTACTTTTCAAGGGACGATTGTCATTTCGGCAATATATCCCATCAAAGAGACATCGGTTCGGAGTGAAGTTTTTTGTTATGGTCGATTGTGAAACGGGTTACATCCTTGATTTCATTATCTATACCGGTGGAAAGACGGACATAAAACAAGTCGACGAACACGTAAAAACGAGAAACATAGTCCTTTTACGTTGACGGAACCGTATTGGGGTAACGGACATCACTTGTTCACGGACAATTGGTGCACCAGCCCACTTCTATATGAATTCCTTTTTCATAAAAATATCAACTGTTGTGGAACAGTAAAACCGAACAGACAGTTTATGTCATCTTTTGACAAGAAAAAGGAAAGAGAAACGGTGCAACATTTGTAATGGGACACATTACGTCCATCTTATTTCAAAGCAGTTATATCCATTTGTAAAGTTTTAAGGAATATTAAAATTAATTTATTTAAACTAAAAAAGTCACATTGTATAAATTTTAATGCTTTTCTTGCCATTAAATATTATTGCAGAACATTTCGCAATAATATTACACAGGCATTTCAATCAGTTCCTTCTATGCCAAATCATCATTTTGTATAGTTAAGTGTGTATAGTTAGCCATACATAAACTCTATTAGATTAACCTAGTGTCACATATACGAATCGTTAGAATAACTGTATTGCATCATCTACGAAACCAGTATGATCAAGAACTCTATAAGAAAGCCTGGGAATTACCAAGAGAAAACCGAAGCTTGGACGCATCAAGGAAAGCGCAACGAATCACTCGACTAAAGTCAGTCAAACAAGTTAAACGTGCTGCCCTTAACGTGATAATAAAGTGAGGGAATACTGCAATAAAAGTACTTGGCTCAAGGGAGTCAACCTAGTAAAACGGGCGACCCTATAAGCAAGCGTAAGAAAGGGTTAACCGCATTTTGTGTACTTAAGTACAATAAGTACACAGTGTAGCAAAAGTATCACTTGCCTACAAGTGCAGTCATTTAATTAAAAGTAAATCCCACGCTTAATACATCAGGGCTCTTGTCTGGAATACCCGGTACCCTGAGGCGTGAAGAAACAGTGTTAATACAGTGAACAAGTGCATCAATCCAGAAACACCGAGTCAACGATAAAGTGAAATGGCCATTAGTGCAGCGATGTAAAGGTTAGTCTTTATAAGTACTGTTTATTAATCTGATCAGACTAAACAGTTTAAATCTGTGTTAAATTTACTGTATCTCGCCCCATATGTATATTAGTATTTAGTAAACTTTTCAGAATAACCCTAAGTAAATTTGTAATTAATCATATGTAAATTAACAAGCTTTATTTATTAATATAAGTACATTTAGTAATCATTTGTTCTTTTATTTCAATTCATGTAATCTAAGCTTTACTGGAAAAGCATATTAAACAAAAGAAATTGTTCGAAACATTTATTAAGTAGAAAAAGAGGAATTCATTATTTTACACTTTAGTTTTCATACACGCTTTGAGAGAGAAAGGCGTAAGTCGCATTTCGACTTACCCGCTTTATTTAGAGTCTTTTTCTATATTTCTCCGCTATTTTTAGCTAACCGGCAATTTTAAAAGTACAATTATACCTTAGAGGAGGTAATCCTCTTGGCGCCCGACAAAGCGGTAATTGAATAAGTCAATTACTCAATATTCAATTTTAATCTATATCTCAATATTTAGGATAACTGCGGCTTTTAAGTATTTTCAGCACCAAAGTTATCAGTTTGTACAGCAACCTCGAATCCCTCGAAGCCCGGGACATTATTAATATAACGTCCAATGTTAAGATTTAAAGAGGACTGTTACACATTTTTCCACAGAACGACTGCTAGCACTAAAATGGACTGACAAAAAATATGTCCATGTGCTATAATCTATGCATAAAAGTGAGATGAAGATGACTGAAACGAGTCGAAACAAACAGATCGAAAAACTAACGTGCGTCATTGATTTACAATACAAATATGGGAGGAATTGATAAAACGGATATGCTTTTAAGTAAAAAAAAACTATAAAATGGTACAAGAAGATATTCTTTCACTTACTGGACTATTCTGTTTTGAATTCTCATGTGATATATAAAATGAAATCCCCTGAAAATATTCCTTTAATAATAATAATTGTTTATTTGCCCAACAGGTTGATACCCAGTAATAGGGCAAAAACTGTGTAATACATATATACATATGACAAAACAGAAAAATATGGTAAAAGTTAATTTACAGATAGACATAAATAAACAAAAAAGTGTACATTAATAAATTGTGTGACAGTCACGAAATACTTAAGAACACATACGTAAACTCATGTAATGATTTCACCAGTAAATATATCGCTGTAGACTGCATCAGCATTCCGCATCATATGGTAAACAGGTGATTTCATTAGTAAGTTGGTCCTCGGGGTGCTCATGTTGAATGTACTCGTATAGCGAGTATTAACTGAAGGTACATTAAATCGAACAGCAGCTAATATCCCAGCGCAGTCAATGCTGTTGGTGACAAGTTTAAATAAGTAACGAGCACTTTGTTCAATCCTCCGATCAGTGAGTGTCTGGAACCCAAAACGTAGTCTTAGTTCATCATAGGAAACATTTCTGTCTGGGTACACTCCAGTATTTTTAAAAATCAAGAATTTCAAAAAGTGTCGCTGTACACGCTCAATAGGAAGTTACTGCGATATATAATGAGGGAACCAAACGACAGACCCATATTCCAATTTAGGAAGAACAAGAGCGAAATATAAAGACTCCAGAAGCGCAACATCATTGAAATATTTACAAGTTCTGTAGTAAATCCCAACATTCTTGAGGCAGACGAACAAATTTTTTGAATGTGACTGTTAAACGATAAAGATGAATCAAATGACACACCAAGATCCTTAATTTTACTCATGCTGGTAAATGGAACATCATAAATTGAATAGGAGGACAAGTATGGACGGTTTTTCCTAGTGAAAGTCATAGCATAACATTTGTTAACGTTCAAAACAAGCTTATTCCTTTCGGACCAATTGGCTAGTACACAAGTTATCCTGAAGCATGTCTACATCGCGTTGATTATGTATGCAATGAAAGAGCTTAACGTTATCTGCATATGCTAATACTTGACAAGACATTAATGGAAACAAATCATTGTTGTATATATTAAAAAGCAAAGGTTCCAAACTCGATCCTTGTCGAACTCCAGATAATGCAAGAAATTCCAATGACTTAAAACCATTATAGAAAACATATCCATATCTGGTGGACAGGTAAGAGTTGGATTAACTTACAAAAACCAATATTCAGACCAAAACAATTAAGTTTCTGTATAAGAAGTTTATGATTAATTGTATCAAAAAGCCTTGGAGAAATCTGTATAAATAACGACAACCTGTCCCTGGCAACCCAACTCTTGACATACGTATTGGGTAAAACTCACAAGATTAGTAGTAGTCGAGCATCCTGTCATAAAACCATGTTGAACAGGTGATATATGGGAACGAACAAAAGGATAAATTGAATTATATCACTTGCTCAAAAATTTTGGCAAAATTTGAAAGTATGGATATAGGTCTGTAATTACATACATTCGTAGTCTGACCCTTTTTGAAGAGGGGCACTATGCACGCACGTTTCCATCTATCAGGAAAAGTTGACGCTCTGACAGCAAGGTTCCTTTGTTGTACTTTCTGAAAAAATTGATTAAAGATTTGATGGAAAAATTTTATAAAGTGAAACCAAGGAGTTCTAGAGTTCTAGCAACAACAGACCAAATGACGGACTTTCTCCATTAAGATTGATTGAACGGCATTTCCCATCAAGTTTTCCACGCAACCCGAACACATAAAAAGATTCGAAAGCAATGTATTGTTTGTTCCAGACACAGTAACGCAAAACAACCACTTATACCTGTCAGGAATGTGATATTGCTTTATGTGTAGATGTGTGTTTTAAAATATGTATACCATATACAGTTTTAAAATTTTAACTTAAGTATAGCAAGCGCCAATTAAGTTGGCGCGAGGAGGGGATGCGCAGAAGCCGATTTTAAAAACGTCCACCCCCACTACTCAAGTAATTGTCAGAATACATTTGTCATTGACGTTTGACGGAACATAATGTCTTTGCTAGGGGACCATAAAGTGATACACGCTCAGAGGCTAGAATTATCTGACATTTGATGTAAAACCAAATACAAATCTCCCCATTACTTCTAATCCTGCGCGAACTTACCCCTCCTCGCGCCAACTTAATTGGCGTTTGCTATACTCAGCTATAGAAGTGTCCCGTATCGTTATGTTCAAATTTTAGGAGTGTAAAGTAGACTTCATTTCAAGTAACAAAAACGCACAACTTGTATAATATCCATTGTTATTTGTTTCAAAGTTACAGATCTATGAATGTAATTGTCACATCATGACAAAAAATGTAATCCTAAAGTCAATACAAACTGATTTTATTTAAAAAAGTTCAATTAATATTTTCGAAATGTCCACCTCCTTGTTGAATGCAGGCTTGTGCCCGTAAGCCAACAGAAGAAGTACTTATCCGAATTTCATATTTGTTTTGTCGGATTTGCTCGGCAGCCAGGTGAATATGATCCAACAACTCTTCTCTTGTGTTCGAAACTTGCGCGTAGACTAAATTTTTCATGTACCCCCATAAATAAAAGTCAAGGGGATTAAAATCGGGTGATCTGGCTGGCCATGCAACAGGACCACCTCGACCAATCCATCTTGGATAATTGACGTTAACCCAATTTCGGACAGCAATTCCGAAATGTGGTGGTGCCCCATCCATGTGAAACCACATGTCTCGTCGAACATTCAGTGGGACATCCTCTAAATGACCTGGCAGTTCGTCAATTAGAAATTGAAGGTAATTGTCCGCATTTAACCTCCCAGAAAGAACGACAGGACCAATCAACAGGTCATCGATTAGGGCCGCCAAAACGTTAATAGAAAATTCATGTTGAAATTTAGATGGGCGTATAGCTTTGGGATTTTCTGATGATCACCTGTGCAGGCTTCTCAGATTTATAAAACACCACTTCTCGTGGACGTAGATTCATCTGTCCAGAGGACTGTTCTGCAGAAATTAAAATGAAGCCCTGACTGTCTTACTATCCAGGTAGAATAAACTAGACGAGTATAGTGGTCTGCCTCAAGCAAACCGTGTCACCTGCGATAGTGAGATGGATATAAGCCCTTACGTTTTAAAATTCGCCAAACTGTCGTTCGTGGCACTCCTAGTTATCTAGCGATTCGACGTACACTGAGAGTTGGATCCCTTGTAACAATAGCTACTGCTTCTTCCTCTAGGTCTGCTGGCAAATTTACTCCTTGGTCGAAAAGATAATCACGCAGTCCGCATTCCCGAAATTGTCTGTGTATTTCCATAATCGTTCTGTAATAAGGAATGCGCCTATCGGGAAACCGATGTCGGTATTCAATAACTGCTTGACGTGCACTGCCGTTACAGTAGCCATACACAAAATGCATGTCCGCATACTCTTGAGAAGAAAATCGCCAAGGCATTTTGAATAAAGAAAACGTGTTCACTCACTAATAAGCTGTTGTATGAACTGAAACGTAATGTAATCCTTTATTAAAAAGTGCAACGTTAACAGTCATCTGAACATTTGTTTATTGTATGATATTCATGGTTCAGCACTTACGAAATAAGTAAGAACCTTCTTTATCAAAAATCAATTTCCAAATACGACAAAAACAGCCTTTCCCATTTTGAAAACTACGAGCAATTTTTTAGAAACAAAACACAATATTTTACTTACTACTAGCCATCGATCTTTTGACAATTTCGAAAATATGCTTCAACCATGAATGCTTTGTATACGTTAGTAAATACCATTTTCAAAATTAAAAAATATAAATTAGTATCTTCGATATTAGATACTGACAATTTTTGACAGACAACAGTTGACATTTAATAATAATTACAAATGAGATACAAAACAGTGTAAGTAAAGATATACGATTTTTGTTCAGAGCGCACTTGACTTCGAATGTTTCTGAACACCCGTTATTACCATAAACGTCAAATTTCAGAAACATAAACAAACGCTATTTTCAACATGGCGATACGAATACAGTGGAATCAAGGTCTATGCAAGGGTCCCTAAACGACCCTACATCGATAACAATAGAAAATAGAACATGGAACATTTTAAGGATTTTGTGGAAAATAATGTAATTTTTCCACATCTATTATCTCTTTTGCCGCACACGATATTCAAAATTTTGGAACCATTTCAAATAATCTAGTGTTGAAAAGAAAATGTACTTGTAGTCAGCGTTGCCAGCCCTACCGATTTCGCATGATTTCTACGGATCTACCGATTTTAAACATAATTCTGCCGAAAAAATCAGAACTACCAAGCTATTCATCTAAATTGTATAAATATTTAATAAAATAATATAAATGTGTTGTTTTTATTGCGAATCGACAATTCATATATCACAAAAAAAAATGACGGTACTCCGATGTTTAGTATATTAATAGCTTTTGTTCAAAATTTACTTTGCCTTCCACACTTATCCGCAAATGTGAAAAAAGTCTTTTCAAGTATTAACTTAATGAAAACTAAACAGCGGAACAGATTAGCGACTACAATAATATGTGGATTATTGCATACCAAGCAATTTATTGATAATAAAAGTTGTTAGGATATTTCATTTGACGAAAAATTACTTTTAAAAATGAATAATCATAATTTATATCCCACTGAGTAGGATATAAATTATGTTTATATTTTAGAAATAATTCTATTTAGCTAGTGTAATATTTTTATTTTGTATTTGTTTACTTTGAACAGTGGCGGCTCGTGCTAAAAATATTAAGGTGTTCTGCAAGTTTTACAAAAAAAATTACCTTGCACGGGGAGTAAGAGGTTATCTCCCATCGATCTTATCGTGCTTTCTTCGCCTTCCGCACTGAAGTAATGGATTTCTGGAACGATTGTCAATTGTCACACAAAAAAAAAGAGTCACTAAGCACTACTTTACTAACAAATTATTTCTTATAAATTAAATCTATTCTACGTTCTTTTCGATTTGCAAATTTTGTTATCACTTTGTCATTAAAATTGTCTATTTCGGAGATAAACTTTTTTTCGATAGATAGCAAGAGATGTTAAACGATCTTCGGTCATTGACTTTCTGAGAAACGTCTTAATTCGATTTAGTGTTGAAAAGCATCGTTCGGCCTCTGATGTTGTCATGGGAGTTGTTATTACAATTTCTAATAATTTTCTAGTCTCCTTCAACGTCTCTCCCAGATTGTTTTTTATTAAAAATTTTAGAAGAGGTAGTGCGACTTTTAAAGTTCTACAATCAGTTCTTGAGTAAATAACAGACAATTCAGTTCGTAATCTTTCTTTATCAAGGGTGGGATAATAGGAGCATGCGGAAGTGAGTTTGTCCTCAGGAAATTTACTGCAATACTCTCCAAAGCATTCCGAAAAAAAAGTGATGCCACTACTAGATGCTCTTTAAAATGAAATCGATCTTTTGCACAATTTAGAATAACATCACACACCTCTAAAGCCGAAATTCGATGATTAAATCTGCTGTTATTTGGACGTTTGCGTTTTTCTGGTGGTGGCTCATCGCTTATTAAATCTGATGCTTCACTTATGATGTTGTCAATATTATTTCGAACTTGGCCTTCGTATGAATATTTAAAGAATCTCTTCACATTAATTAAATTAAAGACCACCTCCATAATACACAAAGTTTATATAAATTGTCAACAATACACAAAAACAGAAGCACGCGCACTCTAATATTATTGTTTTTAAATATACCGAATCATATCGCCCTCCGCGCTGGACTAAATGCAGCGAACGGCCTGCTAAAATCACGCATTGGTTTTAAACAGCCGCGGGGGTAGCGGGGTGCGCGCGGGTGTTTGAAAGAGCTCTGAGGGCACGTTCGTGTGGACCATATAAGGAACAAGTGAGCGATCGCGCGAATTAGGTTTTTTATTCCACTGGTCGCCTATTGAATATTATTTGATAATAACCGGCGATCGTCGGTGCGACTTTGATGTTTTTGCTTTCATTTTATGTAGGAATTTCGGAAGCGAATATCTCGGCTTCTACTGGTCGGATTTTGATGATTGAGGTGTCAAATTGTAGGGCTTGATGTCCTCTACAGGATGATGTAGAAAAATATGCAAATTTTTTGATATACAGGGGGAGAATTTTCACAACAATATGTTACGCTTTTATAAACATCAGAAATGTCGGAAAAATTATGTAAAAGAAAACTAGTTATAACTAATACAGGTTCGCCCGCCCAATTTTTTGGGAGCTCTGCAGCACTGCAGCGCTTATGCGCTAGCCGCCACTGACTTTGAATTAAATTAATTTTGATTTTATCCCTTGTAATTTTGTTTTCTTGTCACTTCTGAAATATTGTATGTCCTACAGTTCTGCTAGACTTATATGTTTCTAATTAAGTAAGGAAAGGGAACTGAAAATAAAATCTGAATTTTTATCGCAGATTCGTTATTTAGAAAGGTATAATAAAAATTAACAAATATATATTTATTTATTATTATTTAATAAAGCTTATATGGATACATCTGCCTCTATTATATTACTCATTGGCAATAGAGTCAGCAGCATGCATAGGTAATAATTACTAATAATATTATAAAAATTTTAAATCTACCGAAATTTGTCGTCAAATCTACTGCTGTAACACCAACGCTGGCTGGCATGCTGGCAACACTGCTTGTAGTATAACTAAAAGCGTCAATTAGACTAATTAGTCTAATTACAGAGTACACAAGAGTAATTAAATATTTTTTAAAACTTGTTAATTTTGGGCAAACAAAGCATTTTTGAATAATATAATATGGCGTTGATCATTCTTCACGTCAGTACGAAGACAATCTAGGGAAAAAGAAAAATAATACCGAAAACACTGCTTTGTGATGTATTCTGTATAAAGACTGTATTACACTTATCAATTTCTTGACCAAGTTATTGACCAAGAACTTGATCAAGTGAAAATTGACGACAAGTCCTGTATTACACTTGTCAAGTCGACTTGATCAATTTCTTCACCAAGAACTTGTTGGCTTAGAACATGTTCTATTTTTTTCTTCAACTTGACCAAGTTTTTAGTGATTTCTAGTAAAATGTGTGTTATAAAGTTTTTTGCCAACTGCATATACTTACATTTTCTATGGCCAACTGCGTACAATGTAAATACAATTGCACTTAACATTTCTGTTAAAATCACATATTAAGTATTAACAGAAAATAAATCAAATCCACCAAAATTAACATTTTATTATTTTGCGTGAAGTATTCAAATTTACAAAATGCCATCTTTGAAAATATTCAAGCGCAATTCACGAATAAAGAAATTGAAAGCTGCAATAATAATAACATTGTTATTAACAAGGAAAACCAGATATTGTGCAGATGTAGAAAATAAGACCAAACGGAGGTGGTGGACCAGACCTTGGCTGGACCGAAGTAAAGGCAACCTCTTTAATTCAAAAAGATTTTGCAAGTGATCCAGAGCAATTTCGGAATTTCTTGCGGATGGATGACCATTTATTTAATACACTTTTATCAAAAGTGTCTGCAAGAATTAACAAGAAAAATACATTCATGAGAGACTATATCAGCTAAAGATAAACTTACAATCACTCTAAGATTTTTAGCTACAGGGGAAACACAGAAGTTTAATGTACTCATTTAGAATAGCAGAATCAACAATTTCATTGTTTATCCCGGTTGTATGTAAAGCAATTTATGAAGCATTGAAAGAGGATTATTTACAGGCTAGTTGAATTTAATGTAATTATAATAATTCATCTTATCTTACTTTGATATTATTATTTAGGCACCAAAATCTGCAGCAGATTGGTTGAACATTTCCTAAGATTTTGAAAAAAGATGGAACTTTCCCAATGCAATTGGAGCGTTAGATGGGAAGCATATTGTATTTAATGCTCCAAAAAGTGCTGGATCTAAATACTACAATTATAAAGGGCAAAATAGCATTGTCCTTCTTGCTTTGGTAGATTCACAATATAAATTTATATATGTGGATGTCGGAACAAATGGGAGGTATCTGACGGAGGAGTTTTTAAAAAAAGCACCTTATACAAAGCAGTTATACAAAATAAACTAAGTATACCTGAAGATAAGCCTCTGCCAGGACGGCATAAAGCAGTACCTTATGTTATTGTTGCTGATGCTGCATTTACTCTAGATCGACATGTTTTGAAGCCTTACCCATTCCGTAACCTGAGTCCAGAACTCCATTCTAGCCAATAGGTTTAGGATATTTCTCACACCTATCAATTTAAGTCCAGAAAAAGTGGAAGAAATAATATTGACCTGTTGTGTATTACATAATTTTTTGAGAACAGAAAATGTTAATTATATTACAGAACATGAAGACATTGAAGATCCTACCTATCTGTATGGTCTAGTGCAGCAGAGAGGTAATCATCCAACAAATGAAGCACAGGAAATTCGAAATGAGTTTATGCACTATTTTAATAATGAAGGAATTATATAAAAAATTATAAAGTTAAACATTTAATTACTGTATACTATATTATATATATTTAATTATTATAGAAATACATAAAATAATATTAATTAATACGAGTATATTACAAATCCTGCAATAAATTGTCTTGTATTAAATTAAAAATTTGAGCCTTTAATTTGTGAAGACGAACTGGATCTCTTATCCTTCGCATTTCACTGACCATCATCCTGAAATAAATAAACCTTAAGGCCTACCAACCATTTAGATATTTTGTCAATACTACTTTTGCGCTATTGGCACTACTAATTCACCAAAAAACTTGGTGAAGAAATTGATAAGTGTAAAACAGTCAAGGTCAACAATAACTTGAGCAAGAACTTGACAATTTCTTGATCAATAACTTGGTCAAGAAATTGATAAGTGTAATACAGCCATAACGAAAAGGCCACCCCAAATAGTAATTTAATAGAGACACTGTATAATCTGTATATTTTTTAATATAACATATCTTTAGATTTAAAAATGTCCCAAGAAATTGTTAAGTTTGATGTGAATAATGGAGTATCTTTGGAACATTCATGTCATGTAAAAGAAGAATTCCAAGATGAATATTATTCAGATAAAGTGTGCATTTCTGAAACTGCTATTACAGATACTATTAAGTTAGCCAATATGGAAATAAATGAGTACGTAAGGAATGACAAAATAGGGAAATGTGAAACTTTTATAGAACTGATCAAAACAGACATACCATCATCTGAAGTAAATGATACAGTAAACAACAATGCTAAAAGGGAATATAGAATTTGTCCTGCTGATATACAGATTAAATTCTGTAATGAATGTAAGTACATTTGTCTTTATAATGCTATTCATAAATAGAAAAAAGTAATTGGTTTATTTTACAAACAAGATGGAAGAGAGCCACTTCTTATATAAAATATATTGATCATAAACTTACTCAAACATAAATTTTAAAGAACTTCCAATTCTTTTACTATCAATTTTGTCTAAATTCGAAATGCCTTTTTAATTTTGTAAGATTGTATGAATTTGTTTCACAGTTTGTAACCATTGCCACGAAGTATATCAGGATTATTGTACCAAATGCAGAATGCTTGTACATATTTTAAACAAAAAACATTCTCATACTACACATAACAGAATAAGAGAATTACCAGAATATATTCTAGAGGCTAGAGGATTAATTGGACATTTGGGAATTTTCTCTTTAAAAGTTATACCCGAAGATGTAATATTTGGTCCATTCACTGGACTTAATTCCACAGGGTTACCTTTGAAAATAAAAGAAGGAAGCTTTGTGGTTAGTGATGATAAATTGGAGTATCTCAATTGGATGCAGTTCATCAACCCTGCCTTAAATATTTCCGAACAGAACTTGTTCCCATTTCAATATGAAGACGAACTATATTATTGTAGCACTCGTAGAATCGAGGAGGCAGAAGAGCTATTGGTGTATTTTGGTGAAGAATATGACGATAACATACTTAAAAATATGGAAATGAATTTTGTTCCAATCTCAAAAAAAGTTGTTGAGAATGTATTTGCCTGCATTTTCTGTTGTTTGGGATTCAGTTCAAAGGAATATCTAACTGAACATAAAGCTGTTTGTCATAGTGGAAGTAATGAAATGTTTTCTGTTGAAGGTAGGATGAATCATTATAATTTTTAAAATTAATAGTTTTTGTATGAAAATGTTTCTGTAGTTTTAACTTCAGTACCTCAGTTCTTGCATTTATGTTTAAATTGGATTATGCAATAACACCAGGGTACATGTAATGTTTTTTGTTTGATGTAGTAATCATAACTTTTCAGCTCATTTCTAAAGTAAATGCTATTTGAGTTATAATATAAATACATTAATGAGTAAAAAGGATTCATCTTGGTGTTATTAAGGATGATTTACCTCCAATAAGCTCGTACTTTTAACATCAACAAAACCACAGAAATAAACTGAATTTGTAAAAAAAAGGGATGCATGTTTTGTATCTTATAATTTCTAGTCGTCGAATAATTTGTCTAATTTCAGAGCTTGCCCAGTGCCCACTTTGTAAAATATATTTGGATGCGAAGGAATATCACGAGCACCACAAGGATTACTGTTGTGAGACAAATGCCAGGTAAGATTAGTTTTTTAAGTTTTTACTATACAAGCTGTCCCGTATCGTTATGTTCAAATTTTAGGAGTGTAAAGTAGACTTCATTTCAAGTAACAAAAACGCAAAACTTGTATATCCATTTTAATTTATTTCAAAGTTACAGATCTATGAATGTGATTGTCAGATCATGAAAAAAATTTAATCCTAAAGTCAATATAAACTGATTTTATTTAATGAAAGTTATACGATGCAATAACAGGCCTGTGATTGTTAACGTCGCATAATAAAATGGTATCCTAAAATAAATAAACAGGTGTCGTAGTGCATACAGTAATTTCTTGGAGATCTACAAAAAAGAGTACTGGAAATTGATTTATGAGAAAGAAGGTTCTTACTTTTTTCGTAAGTGCTGAACCATTAATATCATACAATAAACAAATGTTCAAATGACTGTTAACGTTGCATTTTTTAATAAAGGATTACATTACGTTTCAGTTCATACAACAGCTTATTAGTTCGTTTTCTTTATTCAAAATGCCTTACCGATTTTCTTCTCAAGAGTATGCGGACATGCATTTTGTGTATGGCTACAGTAACGTCAGTGCACGTCAAGCAGTTATTGAATACCGACATCGGTTTCCCTATAGGCGCATTCCTCATTACAGAACGTTTCTGGAAGTACACAGACAATTTCGGGAATGCGGACTGCGTGATTATCTTTTCGACCGAGGAGTAAATTTGCCAGCAGACGTAGGGGAACAAGCAGTAGCTACTGTTACAAGGGATCCAACTCTCAGTGTACGTCGAATCGTTAGACAGCTAGGAGTGCCACGAATGACAGTTTGGCGAATTTTAGAACGTGAGGGCTTATATCCATATCACTATCGCAGGGGACACCGTTTGCATTAGGCAGACCACTATGCTCGTCTAGTTTATTCTACCTGGATATTAAGACAGTCACGGCTTCATTTTAATTTCCGCAGAACAGTTCTCTCGACAGATGTATCTACGTTCACGAGAAGTGGTGTTACAAATCTGAGAAACCTGCACAGGTGGTCATCAGAAAATCCCAAAGCTATTCGCCCATCTAAATTTCAACATGAATTTTCTATTAACGTTTGGGCGGCCCTAATCGATGACTTGTTGATTGGTCCTATCGGTCTTCCTGGGAGGTTAAATGCGGACAATTACCTTCAATTTCTTATTGACGAACTGCCAGGTCTTTTAGAGGATGTCCACTGAATGTTCGACAAAACATCTGGTTTCATATGGATGGAGCACCACCACATTTAGGAATTGCTGTCCGAAATTGGGTTAACGTCAATTATCTAAGATGGATTGGTCGAGGTGGTCCTGTTGCATGGCCAACCAGATCACCCGATCTTAATCCCCTTGACTTTTATTTATGGGGGTACATGAAAAATTTAGTCTACGCGCAAGTTTCGAACACAAGAGAAGAGTTGTTGGATCGTATTCACCTGGCCGCCGAGGAAATACGACAAAACTAGTATGAAATTCGGATAAGTACTTCTTCTGTTGGCTTACGGGCACAAGCCTGCATTCAACAAGGAGGTGGACATTTCGAAAATATTATTAATTGAACTTTTTTAAATAAAATCAGTTTCTATTGACTTTAGGATTACATTTTTTTTCATGATCTGACAATCACATTCATAGATCTGTAACTTTGAAACAAATAAAAATGGATATACAAGTTTTGCGTTTTTGTTACTGGAAATGAAATCTACTTAACACTCGTAAAATTTGAACATAGCGATACGGGACACTTGTATATTTAGTAAAAAATTAAGCAATAATTTTGTTATTTTACTCAAAGCAAATAGTGAAATTTCGTCAGATGCCTGTACGACGTTTCGACGCTCGCCCTTATTTCCTCAGCAACGACTGTACGTCATTAGGTCAACCGTGTTTACAGTTTGCCATCAGATTGATTTTGTTTCATTATGGGTACTATTGTTTTGTGAGTTTCTGTTTCGTATAAGCGTACCGCTAAAAGATATTATTGAAAAAACTTCTAGATACGTTAGCCTCTTAAATACTTTATTGTAAGCAGTTTAAGTAAATTAAGCTACAGTTAAGCTAATTTACGTGCGTATAATTGCATTCTCTTGCATAAACTATTATGAATATTCAAAATGAGGAAAGATACATAGTTATATGTCTAAAAATTCCTAATAATTTTGGTTATGATTGTCCACGGTAATGCATTTGGCATCCTCTTTTAATATTTTAGAAATTAAAGATTAATTAAAGTTCTTTTAGGAAAAGATCTAGAAATGTTGAAAGTAAAATTGTGAATCAAATATGTACACGTTTAATGTTGACGCGCTTTTGTTTATATCATAACAATTTGTATAGATCAAGAAATTTTTGAGAACTCGTTCATAAATCAATATGTAAAGAGAAGGAGTTAGACACATGAGACATCTGGCGAAGAAACAACTTAGTTTGCTATACATTTGGTCATTATAAAAGAATTCAATGCAAAAATGCATTGTAATCAATTACTAAAGCGTCTTAAGAAATTTTAGATCATTTCTAGAGTTGCGCGTCCCCGTTTGTTAAAGCTTTGACAATATTTTCATAAACTATGTATACGTCTAATTCATATGTACGGTACTGTTCACGAGATTTATTTAATTTTCACGTCAAGTATTTCTGTAGTAGCCAATGTTAAAAAAGAATAGAACAATGTCTTCTTTTTTAACATTAGCTACTACAGAAATACTTGATGTGAAAATTAAATAAATCTCGTGTACAGCACCGTACATATGAATTAGACGTATACACAGTTTATGAAAATATTGTCAAAGCTTTAACAAACGGGGACGCGCAACTCTATAAATGATCTAGAATTTCTTAAGATGCTTTAGTAATCGATTACACTGTATTTTTGCATTGAATTCTTTTATAATGACCAAATGTATAGCAAACGCCAATTAAGTTGGCGTGAGGAGGGGTAAGTTCGCGCAGGATTAGAAGTAGTGGGGAGATTTGTATTTGGTTTTACGTCAAATGTCAGATAATTCTAACCTCTGAGCGTGTATCACTTTATGATCGCCTAGCAAGGACATTATGTTCCGCCAAACGTCAATGACAAATGTATTCTGACAATTACTTGAGTAGTGGGGGTGGACGTTTTTAAAAACGGCTTCTGCGCACCCCCTCTTCGCGCCAACTTAATTGGCGCTTGCTATACCTAGCATTATTTAGGAAAGAAAGAACACTTTATGAGCAGAATAATTTCCTATTAAACAACCCTTAAACTATATAGCTGTTAGTAATGACGAATCTTCATCCTAAATCTCAAAACATTTCGTACAAAGACGTGAAGAAGTGACAATCACTCCTCAGTATTTAGTGGCCAAATCCCCATATCTGATATCATACCAACAATCTGATATATTCTATCTTGTGATAACTTATCACAAGTTGCTTATCACTGATAAGCAATTTGACGACGTATCCAACTTGTTCGTAGCTTGTCTAACCTCTTCTTATTTATAATTCCTTGAATGTTTCTACGAACAATTTTCTGGTGCAGCTAATAGATGTAGTGAATTGTCGTATTACCGGTTCATAATGACATACCGTTTATCACGAACTACATTCCGATGGATATCTAAGCCTCTCTTCCCACCACCATCTTATACAAAAAATTAGTATCATTCCTTAGTCAAAAAAAGCCGTTTATGTATCTGAACCAAATTCCAAGCTTAATTGGTAACAACTAAAGGCCGGATTATATGCAAAAAAAAACTGTAAATATGCGTATAAATATGCAGATGTTTTAGCCTAATATGCACTTCCTTATGAAAAATATGCATGTAAAAAAATACGAGGAATGTTAGAAAATGGAATACTGTAGAAAAAAATATTCTATTATGTTTACTACAAGTTTATTTAAAACATTTTACAATATAATTAACTATGAAAATAATTTACCATCACATATTTCTCAAAGTTTTCAACAGAAAAATTGTGACGCTTGTCTGAAAACATGTTGTATTTATATATTGAAAAGGTTCGTTCTACGTCGACATTTGTTATAGGAGCATATTTAAAATTAGAAATATCATCTATTGTCGACTCAATATTTTCTACTGAATCACCACACAAGATTTTAGCAATGTCCTTTAGCTCTTTAAAACCCTCATTTTTTCCTATTACACTTAAAAATCTTTCACAAGGACTGTCCCACTCCTTCTTTAACATCAAAACATGTCTTTTGAAATTTATTTATTTATTTCAACGCTCTCGATTAGCGACATAAATTGTTTTTCCAACTGCGATATAGAAATGGAAATAAAACTCTAATTAGCTTGAATAAACGCCAACTGTTGAGGTATTTCTTTACTCGAATACACCTTTTGGGCGTCTATCACAGATTGTGCATCCCTATCAAGATCCATAATAATTGCCTTTATTCCTTCATAATGATTTGCATGAAAAATAGCAGCCTCCAACCACGTTCCCCATCGTGTGATTACTGGTTGAGGAGGAAGCGGAACACAGGGTAGATGTTTGTAAAACTGAACTCGTAATGGGGCCTTTAAAAATACTTTCTTAATACATACTACTAATTAAAATAGGTATTTACTAAGGGAAAATGGTTTCTGACTTCGTCTACAACACGATTTAGTCTGTGCGCCAAGCAAGTTATGTGAATTAAATTTGGGTAAAAGATTTTCAAGTTGAAAGGGGCCTTCATCATGTATGGTGCAGCATCCGTCAAAAACAATAGAATTTTCTCTGTTGTAATCGATTCCGGTAAGAAGAAAGTTGCCAGTTCTTCCTGTATAAACCTTGTTATTGTCAAATTATTTGCCTTTTCGAACTGTTTGAATGAAATTAAATAAGATTTTGCTGGAACCGATACGTTAAGGATACCAATCATTAAATGAACTATGTATCGGCCACACTATCGGTAGTTTCATCTACGCATATATAAAGATAATTGTTTGCAACCACCTTATTAATGCTATTCAATATTTCAGCATAGCTGCAGCTAATATAATTTTTTCTTAACGTGCTCTCGTCGGGAATCTTATATTTACTGATGTACTTTTGCAAAAATAACTTGACATTTAAATTGTTTAATTTATGTAGTGGAATATCTGCCGACACAAACATTTGACACAAATCTTCATTAAATTGTTCTTGTTCCGATTTTTTGGAAGTTGATGGCAAACATTGCGGTAATGTTTGCTGACTCTTCTTCGCCAATTTCATCTTTGTTAGTTTTGCAGCATGAGATGGAGTTTTCATAGGTTGGTCGACTTGTAACTTTCTCTCACTTGTAATCTGCAAAAAAATATCACATCATCGGTTGTTTTATTATAAAATAAATGTTAGTAAAAGATAAAGGAATAATAAAAACTTAATTAATTAATTAATTATTAAGAGGAAATAAACTTAAAATTTTGCTCACAATCTTGCAACATGCTATGCAAAACACTTTTTCTCCATCCATACGCAATTCTGAATAAGGTGCAATCCATCCATGCACAGTCGCTATTTTCGGCATTTTTGCTATTATATACTACAACTCACACGTTTACACTTCGAAAAGCCAACGTAAAATGACGTTTCAAATAAAATTGCTTTCGAATATGGGAATAAATTTCTCCGAATAGCAAAGAAACACATATACTCCTAATTTTCTGGTAAAATGTATTTTTGTATTTATTTAGAAGTTTTACGGTATTAGCTTCTCCTGGAATTTTGTCTCGGCATGGATGTATGGGAAGAGCATTAATAAATTCTTGGGGACGCTTATCGGAAAAGTAACGGGAAGAGGCTTAATAAAATGCTATTTTTAATTTAAAGAGGGCTGTTTAATTTTTGTTTGTTTGTTACATCCACGACACATTTTTAGTAATGTTTATAATAAATTTGATTTAGTAAATAAATAAAACTCGAATACTTAAAATATGCAAAAATATATGATTGTTTCGGCCTTTACTTGATGAAATTCCATTGTAACTATTAAGATAAAATAAAACAAATTTTATGAATTTCACTTTTTAATTATCACTGTAACGAATCGTTTCGCACCAACCTGGGCTTCGTCAGACATATAACTAACTTATTTACAAAATATTTTTTTATATTAAGCACAAGTAAACGGTAACAAGCAAAAACACATGTTTTATTTTAAAAAATAGTCGGAGGGATGGGTGCTTTTTATTACTGGATGTCTATGTACAAAACTTTCGCTACGGTTTATACAATATGAACTGTTCTTAAGTAATAAAACTAGAGGTTTACATTATATTACAGGGAGGTAAAGAATTCTATGGAAAAATACAAAAATACAAAATACAATATGTAACTGTCTGCATATCAAATAAATAGATTGAGTAAGGGTGAATTATTTGTTTCTAATTGATCATTTAAGATCTTGTCAGTTTAACTTATTAATTTCAAGTGACTCTAATAAATTAAGTTTTTTGCCCTTATTTTCTACATGTAATATTTTAAATTCTTTGTTAAAATTGTGATTCGTTGAATTGATATGAGACGCATATGAAGAGTCACTTTTATTATTCCTAAATGAAGAAAAATGTTCTTTGACGCGTATTTCAAACGATCTGCCTGTCTGTCCGATATAAGTCATAGGGCAACTACCGCAGGTTAACTCATAGACCCCTGACTTTTTATTGTTGTTTGTTAAATCCTTATTGTTTTTTATAAATTTGGATAAATTGTTATTAGTTCTATACGCTGTATTAATGTCAAACTTTCTTAAATATTTACAAATTTTTGTGCTTGAAGAGCCTATAAACGTGATCATTTAAAATTTTTGGGTGTTATTATTTAATATTGGGTAAACTTGTGATATGGCTTTTGTAAGGAGTTTTTTATTTAAAATGTTATCTATTATATTACTTTTATATCCATTGTTGATAGCTATTTGTCTAATTAAATTTAACTCTTTCTCGAAATTTGTTTGGTTCAACGGAGTATTTATTACAGTATTTGGTACAGATACGTAGATGACATATTACTAGGTTTCATAGGAACAAATAGACAATTAAATTTATTATTTGATTATATTAATACATTGCATCAAAATATTAAGTTTACAATGGAACAGGAAACAAATAATAGTATTAACTTTCTCGATTTAACGATTACTAGAATTAACAACAAATGTAACTTTGCAATTTACCACAAACCGTCAACTACAGATATTACTATACATAACACTTCTTGCCATCCGATACAACACAAATTAGCGGCTTATCACAGTCTTATGCATAGATTAATAAATACTCCGTTGAACTAAACAAATTTCGAGAAAGAGTTAAATTTAATTAGACAAATAGTATCAACAATGGATATAAAAGTAATATAATAGATAACATTTTAAATAAAAAACTCCGTACAAAAGCCATATCACAAGTTTACCCAATATTAAATAATAACACCCAAAAATTTAAAATGATCACGTTTTTGGCTCTTCAAGCACAAAAATTTGTAAATATTTAAGAAAGTTTGACATTAATACAGCGTATAGAACTAATAACAATTTATCCAAATTTATAAAAAACAATAAGGATTTAACAAACAACAATAAAAAGTCAGGGGTCTATGAGTTAACCTGCGGTAGTTGCCCTATGACTTATATCGGACAGACAGGCAGATCGTTTGAAATACGCGTCAAAGAACATTTTTCTTCATTTAGGAATAATAAAAGTGACTCTTCATATGCGTCTCATATCAATTCAACGAATCACAATTTTAACAAAGAATTTAAAATATTACATGTAGAAAATAAGGGCAAAAAACTTAATTTATTAGAGTCACTTGAAATTAATAAGTTAAACTGACAAGATCTTAAATGATCAATTAGAAACAAATAATTCACCCTTACTCAATCTATTTATTTGATATGCAGACAGTTACATATTGTATTTTGTATTTTTGTATTTTTCCATAGAATTCTTTACCTCCCTGTAATATAATGTAAACCTCTAGTTTTATTACTTAAGAACAGTTCATATTGTATAAACCGTAGCGAAAGTTTTGTACATAGACATCCAGTAATAAAAAGCACCCATCCCTCCGACTATTTTTTAAAATAAAACATGTGTTTTTGCTTGTTACCGTTTACTTGTGCTTAATATAAAAAAATATTTTGTAAATAAGTTAGTTATATGTCTGACGAAGCCCAGGTTGGTGCGAAACGATTCGTTACAGTGATAATTAAAAAGTGAAATTCATAAAATTTGTTTTATTTTATCTTAATAGATATGCAAAAATGCTGAATTACTACAAAATATGCAAATAATATACAAAATGCATATATTATGCAAATATGGAAATTTATGCAAACATATAATCCGGCCTTTAGTTATCATTATTATTTTCATCATTATTATAAAAGTTTAATAATATACCAGGAGGAGTTCTAAAATTTTGTATGCACAATTTAACTCTAAGTAAGTAAAATTTTATACACGATCAAATTGGAGCATATAAACTTAATTAAATTAGAAAAGTGCACGTGGTTCGTTATTTTAAATATTTAATTAATCATAAATACACTATTTAGCCAGATATCCGAGTTTGATGAAGAGGAAATAGTGTTCCCTGAATGTTCTGGAAATATATGTGCCATTTGAAATTTTAAAATGCAAAACGTTCAGAGATAGGCGCGAAAATAAGAAAATACTTATACAGTGTGAGGATAAGCGTCCTATTCTGTTGGGACTCGTTTTCCACTTGAATAGGCGCTGAATAGCACTCTCGCTTTGTAGAAAGTTATCAGTCGAGACCAAAGATCCACATTTCAGACAGAGACAGGCTTTGAGTACTAATTTCAGCATTTGGAGGGCAAATACCCTCCTTTTGCGAGTACAATCCTCAAGAGTCTTTGCAAAATTCATTTTGAATCAGGGTTAAAACGCCAATACTATGCGTGTGTGATTCACTAAAGAATATTTGTACAATATATTAAAGTTGCATTGATAGGTTAAGAACGAAATATATTAATTTACAGCAAAAAAGAAATATGAAAATACAAACTAACAATAAATCATTTTAAACGATTACTTCTTGTTGTACAGTGAAACCTCTTGTTGTGGACACCTCTAGTAGACGGACAACTCTCTTGAGCGGACACTTTTTTAGAGTCCCGATTTCATTACATTAATTTCTCATATACTTATACGGACACTCTTGGACGGACACGGACACCCAAAACTGGTCCAATATACCGGTGAAACCCTCTCTTGAGCGGACACGGAAACAATTTTACGCGCACGAGCAGACATAGCGCGGCAACGAATGGGATTCCCCCGATACTACGGTATTTGCCCGCCGGTGCTGCGTCGTCAGGATGTTTTGTTCGCTTATCGCTTTTAGTATTTTAGCTACAGTAATACGGTAACTCCCGATATGTCGTCGAAACGTAAAGTTTTAACTCTTAAACAAAAAATTGACGCAATTGAAGCCTTTGATAGGAAAAAACTTAGTGTACATGCCCTAGCAAAATGCTTTGAAATAGGAAAAACACAGGCAGCTGATATAGTTAAAAATAAAGAACTTTTACTGAGTAAATTTTACTCAAACATCAACGTGAATGAGAAAAGAAGCTTTCTAAAAGAAGAGGGAAGAAATATAGATAGATTATGTTATGAGTGATTCACTCGGGCTCGTAGCAAACATATTCCATTATCAGGTATGTAGTTTTAAGCTTGGTACATAGTAGTATAAAACTATGGAAATATGTATCTTTTTAGGCACATTAATAAAGACAAAAGCCAAAGAAATCGCTGATGGTTTAGGTTATAGGAATTTCAGTGCTTCAGAAGGTTGGCTAGAAAAGTTTCGTACCCGGCACAATGTCGCTTTCAGAGCCATAAGTGCGGGGGCCGCGAGTGTAAACTCTAATGATGTAGCGACATTTTTGACCAAAATTCCATCGATTATAAACAACTATTCTCCCAAAAATATCTACAATGCAGATTAAACTGGGCTATTTTTTCGTGCAGTTACATCTAAAAGGTGAAAGATGTATTGGAGGCAAATTTCCGAAAGAAAAACTTGCTATACTATTTTGTGTAAATATGGAGGGAGAAAAGGAAAAACCGCTAGTAATAGGAAAAACAGCAAAACCAAAAGATTTTAAGCATATTAATACGAATAATTTGCCTGTTACTTGGAGATGGAATAAAAAAGCATGGATGACTGGTGAACTGATGGCAGAATGGTTGATGCAATTTGACAGGAAGATGGACCGTGAAAAACGAAAAATTTTATTATTTCTTGACAATGCATGTTCACACCCAAGAGACAAAGTTACAAAATATTAAATTGATTTTTTTGCCTCCTAACTGTACTTCTGTTGTTCAGCCTTTAGATCAGGGCATTATTAAAAGCTTCAAAGCATTTTATAAAATATTTATTGTTAAACAACTTTTAATAGTTACTAATGAAACAGACATGCAAATATACACATCTGTAACTGTACATACACATGGACAATACACCTCGTATTTTACAGCAATTACTTCTGCTTAAGACACGTGTTTCTGCCATCTACTATTAGGCGTCATCAGTTAAGCTAGTGAAGTAATTAAAGCTTAAATCGCCTACAAGACATAGCAAACTTCGTCCTATCAGGGCACTATATAATCTAGTGACATCTGACGGACAGAAGGGAAGAAAATACATATATAGGTGTAAGTCCATTAACACGATGCCAGATGGCAGCAAATATACAAAAAAGGTTTAAGTATATCAATACGTTAAGCACGTATTACGCATTTGTTACAAATGAAACAGACATGCAATAATTATTATAATAATTATTGAATGTCTGTTTCATTTGTAACAAATGCGTAATACGTGCTTAACGTATTGATATACTTAAACCTTTTTTGAACTTTTAATAGCCATAAATACTGCTGCACAGCACAAGAATTATCAAAGAAAATACACGTTTTAGATGCAATTTACCTCATAAAAAATGCATGGGATCGAGTAACAAAGGATACAATTCAAAACTGCTTCGTCAAATCTGGAATTACACACTCTATTAACTGAAAATACAAAGAAAACTCGGATAATGAAGACGACCTTCCATTGTCACTTTTAGCTGAAATATTGAGGAATAAAGATAAGTTTGGGATCAAAAATGATAATGAGATTGAGGACTTTTTTAATGTAGACAATAATTTAATGTTCGAAGAAACAGATGACTCTGCATGTCTGGAGGTTCCCACACAAGAGATAGTGTCCGATGAGTCAGATGTTGAACATACTCAGGAAGAAGAGGATATTACTAAAAGGTGTCCCAACAGGAACTTGGGGATTTAAATTTCACATTATTTTCAAATAAGGTAACTTAGCAACCTAATATTTGGTATATGTCATCTATAAACTTGTAAAAGTCATCATGCAACGTTTCACGACTGAAGAACGTATCCAAATTGTTCAAATTTATTATGAAAATGGTCGTTCCATTACGAACACAATTCGTCGACTACGCGTTGTTTTTCATCAGAATCATATTCCCAGCAATACGGCAATTAGAAATTTAATGGCAAAATTTGAGCGAACTGGTTCTGTTCTCGATGTAAAGACACCACTACGTCCTCGTAACGTTCGGTCAGTTGAAAATATCGCTATGGTGAATGAAAGTGTTACCGAAAGTCCAAAAACTTCAATTCGTCATCGGTCACAGCAATTGGCCATCTCAAGATCATCTCTGCAACGAATTTTAACAAAAGACCTTCGGCTACACGCATACAAAATCCAGTTAACACAAGAATTGAAGCCCAGGGACCATCACCACCGCCGTATCTTTGCCAATTGGATTTTGGAGCAAACTGATTTTGATGACGAATTCTGTAAGCGAATCATATTCAGTGACGAAGCCCATTTTCACATAGGGGGTTACGTAAATAAACAAAACTGCCGCATTTGGGGGCGTGAAAATCCTCGAGAGATTATTGAAAAACCCATGCACCCACTACGTGTCACTGTATGGTGCGGTTTCTCGGCCAATGGTGTTCTTGGACCTTACTTTTTTGAAAATGAGAATGGAGAAGCAGAAACTGTAAATGGGGAGCGGTATCGACAGATGTTGAATAACTTTCTATGGCTTCGTTTGGAAGATATGGACCTCAACAATCTTTACTTTCAACAAGATGGGGCCACTTGTCACACTGCCAGGGAAACTCTAAATTTACTGCAGGAGAAATTCCCTCGCCGTGTGATTTCTCGTAATGGTGACGTGGATTGGCCTGCAAGATCCTGCGACATAACACCGCTGGACTTTTTCCTTTGGGGTT
The DNA here is from genome assembly GCA_935421215.2 of Melolontha melolontha. Taxonomy (NCBI): domain Eukaryota; kingdom Metazoa; phylum Arthropoda; class Insecta; order Coleoptera; family Scarabaeidae; genus Melolontha; species Melolontha melolontha. The sequence continues at coordinate 49,971,987 of OW285242.1, forward strand.
TCCTTAAGGATCAAGTCTACACAAATAATCCACAGACAATTGATGAATTAAAAAATAACATTCGTGCGGCTATTGGCGAGATTAACTTGCATATGTGTGATAAAGTCATTGAAAATTAAAAAAAAAGAATCGCTGTGTGCAATAGAAGTCACGGTGGACATTTATCCGATATCTTGTTCCACATATAATTTTAGGGTTTCTATTTTATGTTTACGTTAATAAATAGTTGAATTTCTAAATACTACGCATGTTATTTGGAATTTAAATCGCCAAGTTCCTGTTGGGACACTTATACATACCAACAGGCAATTAATGTAACCCAGCAACTAAAACTTTTGTTGAAGCTCATGGTGACCTAGCTGCTTTTGATTTAATATCTAAGCTTGATCTTCATTTCCACGATGCATTAGTTAACAAGAAAACTCGGCAAACGTCTATGTTAGAATATTTTAAACATAAGCAAACGTCTTAAAGTATCTATGTGCATCTGTACATACATAATTACATATTATTAAAATCAATTTAAAAATCATAGCATGTTTAATTTCGCTCTTATGCATATTCTCTTGGACGGACAACTCCCTTGAACGGACACTTCTTCAGGGTCCCGTAATGTCCGCCCAAGTGAGGTTTCACTGTATTATTTCTTTGCATTTACTTTGGATGCTAGACCTAGTTGTGTAGAACCCAAAAGATAGCCCTGAAATACCCAAAGATTATACAGAGTCTCAACAAAATTATGCTTGTGCCCACACAAATCATTTAAATCAAATTAATTTCAAAAGTAAGGTGCACAGTAGGGCTGGGCGATACCGGCGTTTTCGGTATCGGGTACCGATACCAAACGAGGTATCGATACTTAGCGATGTATCGGGTCTGTGCACGGTATCGATTCTGAGTACTGGAATCGGTAAAGTATCGATACCTTGGAATCGATACCTTGGAATCGATACCTTGGAATCGATTACCTTGGAATCGATACCTTGAAATCGATACCTTGATTCGATACCTAGGAATCAGTATTCATAACCCGTTTTCTAGGTGTCGATTGTTTGATATCGGTTTCAAGAGATGTAAAATTAATTTACCGATTCTACCATAACTACGGTATGAAATTTGCAATATTGTGATATTTTGTTTTTTTTTGTTTGTAATAATTAAAGTTATGTCATAATATGGAATTTGCTACGCATAATAACCAACGTCTTTAAAATATATATTATGCATACATACTTAAAAATTCTTTACTTAAAAAGTTATTTTTATATACATTTAAAAAACGCAGAAAGATAAAATAATATAGGCAAATATGCGTGCTATTACAAAATTATACAAAAAGCCTAAAATATTCATTTCAAAATAGAAACAAACCAAGCACGTTTTATACCTACAATAGCTTGATAAGAATTCTTGACCCAACTTTTTTTACCTTATTATATTAATTAATACTACATATTTATATTATATTTTGTTTATTTTAGTTCCAATTTACAGTCGTGTATTGTGTATTGTGCATTCTATAGAACAGGAAAGTGTTTTATATTTATATGAATATGAATATCACCTATATGTCTCTTAACACTGCTTTATACAAATTATGTGTCAACAAATTTTTGCTGTTCCCTAGTTTTGATTTATTATAATTCCTACCTTTATTCGTCGTCTAAAGTTTAATATAAGCACTTATATTTCATATCATTTTAAGCTTCATCACTTTGTTCTTATAACTTGGTGTAATAAGTGAATACGTACGTGCCAAAAAGTCGAAAAAAAATAGTGTAGTTTGGAAATACTTTGATAAAATTAACGACCAGGGCGTGAGTTGTAATGTATGTAAAAAAGAATATAAGTATACTGGTAATACTACAAATATGCTAAAGCATATAAAATGTGTTCATCCTTTTACATATTTTAATATTATTGAAAAGAAAGACAAAAGAGACGGTGATAGTGAAGTTACTGACGTTGAAATATTGGCCTTAATCCTTGCATGAAAAATAAGAAAATTCTAAATTGTCATTTTGCATAAAACAACAACTTATATACCTATGATGTACGCATACTCATTTAAAAAAATGCACAAAGGTAAGCTACCCGATACATGGCTACCCGATACATCGATACTTAGCGAGTACTGGAATCGCTAAAGTATCGATAGGTATCGATGCTTTGGAATCGATACCTCGCTACCCGATACATCGCTACCCGATACCTCGCTACCCGATACCTCGCTACCCGATACATCGATACTTAGCGAGTACCGGAATCGGAATAGGTATCGATGCTTTGGAATCGATACCTCGCTACCCGATACATCGCTACCCGATACATCGATACTTAGCGAGTACTGGAATCGGTAAAGTATCGATAGGTATCGATGCTTTGGAATCGATACCTTGGAATCGATACCTTGGAATCGATACCTTGGAATCGATACCTTGGAATCGATACCCTGGAATCGATACCTTGGAATCGATGCTTTGGAATCGATACCTAAGAATCGATACCTTCGTTATATGAGGTATCGGGTACCCGATACCAGTTATGGTATCGGGTATTGGACGATGTATCGATACTTCGCCCAGCTCTAGTGCACAGCAATATGTTCGATAACGACTAAGTCTGAATATGGGAAATATAATTGATCTTGTACTGTATTTAAAAGGTTTTTTAATTTAATTGGGATTCATTTATTTTCAGATACTGCGTACCTCCTGTACCGAAAGTTTACGAGGCTGGAATAGCAAGACGTTTATTTCTAAGAAGCAAGGCCGAAAGACGGAAGCGTGGTATATACAAATGTACACAATGCAAATTCAGAACAATGTACTGCGCTGAGTTCAGGCACCACACTAGCGAGCATCGCGAGGTGAAAATGTACAAATGTGGGATTTGTCACAGGAGATACAAGGCGAAAGCGTCTCTCAAGATGCACGTAAAAACGAAGCATCTTGGAGAAATGATTTATAAATGCAGAGAGTGTGAATTCAAGACAAACTACAAGCCATCTTTGAAAGTACACATAAATGGAAAACATCTGAAACAAAATAATTATAAATGCGCAGAGTGTGAATTCAAGACAAAATACAAGGGAAATTTGGAAGCGCACAAAAGGGCAAAACATCTGAAACAAAATGATTATAAATGCGCAGAGTGTGAATTCAAGACAAGCTACAAATCATGTTTCAAAGAACACCTAAAAGGAAAACATCTGAAGCAAAATGATTATAAATGCGCAGAGTGTGAATTCAAGACAAGTTATAGGTCAAGTTTGCAAGTACACATAAAAACAAAGCATCTCGAAGAAAATTATAAATGCGCAAAGTGTGAATTCAAGACAAAGTACAAGGCAAATTTAGAACAACACATAAGGGCAAAACATCTGAAACAAAGTAATTATAAATGCGCAGAGTGTGAATTCAGGACAAGCTACAAATCATGTTTCAATAAACACCTAAAAGCAAAACATCTGAAGCAAAATGATTATAAATGCGCAGAGTGCGAATTCAAGACAAACTACAAGTCATATTTAAAAAAACACGTAAAAGCGAAACATCTGAAGCAAAAGGATTATGAATGCGCAGAGTGTGAATTCAAGACAAGCTACAAATCATGTTTCACAGAGCATCTAAAAGCAAAACATCTGAAACAAAATGATTATAAATGCGTACAATGTGGATTCAAGACAAGTTATAAGTCGAGTTTGCAAGTACACATAAAAACACAGCATCTTCAAAAAAACGATTATAAATGCGCAGAGTGTGAATTCAAGACAAAGTACAAGGCAAATTTAGAAGCACACGTAAGGGTAAAACATCTGAAACAAAATAATTATAAATGCACAGAGTGTGAATACAAGACAAACGACAAGTCATCGTTGAAAGTACACATAAATGCAAAACATCTGAAACAAAATAATTATAAATGCGTAGAGTGTGAATTCAAGACAAGCTATAAGTCAAGTTTGCAAGTACACATAAAAGCAAAGCATATTAAAAAAAACGATTATAAATGCGCAGAGTGTGAATACAACACAAACAACAAATCAAAATTTAAAGATCACATAAACGCAAAGCATCTGAAACAGAATAATTATAAATGTGCAGAGTGTGAATTCAAGACAAGCTACAAGTCAAGTTTCAAAGAACACCTAAAAGCAAAACATCTGAAACAAAATGATTATGCATGCGCAGAGTGTGAATACAAAACAAGCTATAAGTCAAATTTGGAAAGACACATGAAAGAAAAGCATCTAAAACAAAATGATTATAAATGCGCAGTGTGAATGTAAGTCAAGTTTCAAAGACCATATAAACGCAAAACATCTGAAAGGAAATCATTATAAATGCATAGAGTGTGAATTCAGGACAAACTACAAGTCAAATTTGGAAAGGCACATGAAAATAAAACATCTGAAACAAAAAGTTTATGAATGCACACAGTGTGAATACAAGCCAAACATAAAGTCGAAATGAGAAAGTCACCTCAAACGAAAAAATCTGAAGCAAAATAATTATAAATGCACAGAGTGTGAATACAAGACAATCATTAGTCAAATTGAAAGAAACACATAAAAGCTAAACATCTTAATCAAAAAGATTATAAATGCACAAATTGTATATTCACGACAAACTACAAGTCAAGTTTAAAAGAACACAAATGCAAAACATCTTAAGAAAATAATTAAAGAGAATTCCAACAACAAACTGAAAAAAAAAATTATATTTTAGGATGGTTAATAGATAAAGGGGTTCACGAGATCTCCTACATATACAGTGGAACTTCTCTAACTCGAACTTCTAAAACTCGACTTATTCCGTAAGTCGAATGTTTTTGGCGAACAATGAAGTTTGAATATTATTATATAGTATTTTTGTCTCCCTAACTCGACTTTCTATTTCTCGACTTTTTCTATTACTCGACATAATATGCGAACACGTAGGTACACCTCACTCGACATTTTCGGGGAATTACGGAATTATCTCTTGGAATCAGCAATATGAACAGGCAGAAACGTGTGCTGGGTGCTTTCGGAAGTGCAGTTGTGTAGTACGCGTGACAAAGTGTACGGTAAATATGTCGAAGCGAAATTTAAAGTGTTTAACATTGAATGAAAAAATTAAATTAATAGCAGAGGTGGAAAAAGGGGAAAAGAAGAAGAAAGACATTGCGGAACAATTTGGGATCCCTCATAATACGCTATCGACAATTTTAAAAAATAAGGACAACTTTTGGAAAGAAAAAATGATACGTTTAGCAATAAACGAAAAAGGCTTAAAGCTTGTGTTAACGATGATATTGACGAAGCAATGTTCAAGTGGGTTACTACCGCACGTGCTAAAAATATTCCTCTTTCGGGGAGTTTAATTAGAGAAAAAGCGAAAGAATTTGCCGCTGCCTTGGGACAGGAGGAATTTTCAGCTAGTATACTTTAATCAGCCAGTATGACAAAAATAATATTTTCAATGCTGATGAGACGGGACTTTTCTTCAAATGCTTACCCAACAAAACCCTTGCATTTAAAGGACAAAAATGCTTTGGTGGTAAAAACAGCAAGGAAAGAGTAACGGTTATGGTTGGGAGTAACATGAGTGGTTCTGAAAAGCTAAAATTGCTTGTTATTGGCAAAACAAAACATCCACGTTGTTTTAAGGGTATAAAGTCACTGGAAGTGGATTACGAATATAACAGAAAAGCGTGGATGACAAGTGAGATTTATGAAAAGTGGTTATTAAAGCTTGATAAGCAGTTTGCAGTCCAGAAGAGAAAAGTTTTGCTGTTCGTTGACAACTGTCCGGCGCACCCCAAAACCGTAGCAGGAAAGCTGAAGAATATTAAATTGGAGTATTTTCCTCCTAATCTAACCTCAATCTTACAACCGATGGACCAGGGAATTATAAAAAATCTAAAGCAACATTACAGAAAACGGATTATTATGAAAATTTTGGCTCATTTGGAAGAGCCAACATTTACTTCAAATGTTTCTTTACTTGATGCAATTAAAGATCTAAACAAAGCATGGAATAACGACGTAAAAACGCAAACAATTGCTTCAGAAAGGCGGGCTTTGGTAAAGATGATTTAGTGCAGGATGCTAAACACTGGGATGAAGATGATATTCTTCCACTGTCTGAATTAAAAAATTGGTGGGTCTTATACAGAACTGCAATAAACACAAATGATGTTGAATTTGAGGAGTATGTTGATGTTGATCATGATGTGTCAACAATGGATTTCCCAAGTGATGAAGACATTTTAGAAAGTGTAATACAGCACCTTGCTCCTAATGAAATAGGTAAGTGTACCCATCCATGTTTTCTATGTTCCAAGATGCCAAATTTTAGAAAACCAGACTGATACAACTGGCATACCTACACTCAACGAAGCGTTTTCTGCTATCGAAAACTTAAGAAGATTTGTTTCATCTAGGGAGAATGTGCCATATGCATTGCATGGTTCCTTAAATTTACTAGAAGATTTTATAACGAATAAAAAATGGACCAGTGTAACTCAAAGAAAAATTACTGATTCTTTCAATAAAAATTTGATGCAGCTTTTTTGACGTTTTAACGAATTTTCTAAGTTACTAATATGTAGTATTAAATGTATAATACATATAAATAAACTTTAAGATTCAAATTTTACGTAATTTTCCGTAACTCGACATTTCCCTAACTCGACTTTTATTCCCTGTCCCTTGGAGGTTCGAGTTAGAGAAGTTCCACTGTAGTTGTACAAATTAAACATATATACAAGCTGTCCCGTATCATTATGTTCAAATTTTAGGAGTGTAAAGTAGACTTAATTTCAAGTAACAAAAACGCAAAACTTGTATATCCATTTTTATTTGTTTCAAAGTTACAGATCTATGAATGTGATTGTCAGATCATGAAAAAAAATGTAATCCTAAAGTCAATAGAAACTGATTTTATTTAAAAAATTAATAAATCGTAAATTAATAATATTTTCGAAATGTCCACCTCCTTGTTGAATGCAGGCTTGTGCCCGTAAGCCAACAGAAGAAGTACTTATACGAATTTCATACTTGCTTTGTCGGATTTGCTCGGCAGCCAGGTGAATACGATCCAACAACTATTCTCTTGTGTTCGAAATTTGCAGGTAGATTAAATTTTTCATGTATCCCCATAAAGAAAGTCAAGGGGATTAAGATCGGGTGATCGGGGTGGCCATGCAACAGGACCACCTCCACCAATCCATCTTGGATAATTGACGTTAATCCAATTTCGGACAGCAATTCCGAAATGTGGTGGTGCCCCATCCATGTGAAACCACATGTCTCGTCGAACATTTAGTGGGACATCCTCTAAAAGACCTGTCAGTTCCTTCATAAGAAATTGAAGGTAATTGTCCGCATTTAACCTCTCAGGAAGAACGACAGGACCAATCAACAAGTCATCGATTAGGGCCGCCCAAACGTTAATAGAAAATTCATGTTGAAATTTAGATGGGCGTATAGCTTTGGGATTTTCTGATGATCACCTGTTCAGGTTTCTCAGATTTATAAAACACCACTTCTCGTGGACGTAGATTCATCTGTCCAGAGGACTGTTCTGCAGAAATTAAAATGAAGCCGTGACTGTCTTAATATCCAGGTAGAATAAACTAGATGAGTATAGTGGTCTGGCTCAAGCAAACCGTGTCCCCTGCGATAGTGATATGGATATAAGCCCTCACGTTTTAAAATTCGCCAAACTATCATTCGTGGCACTCCTAGTTGTCTAGCGATTCGACCTACACTGAGAGTTGGATCTCTTGTAACAATAGCTACTGCTTCTTCCTCTAAGTCTGCTGACAAATTTACTACTCGATTGAAAAGATAATCACGCAGTCCGCATTCCCGAAATTTTCTGTGTACTTCCAGAAACGTTCTGTAATGAGGAATGCGCCTATCGGGAAACCGATGTCGGTATTCAATAACTACTTGACGTGCACTGCCGTTACAGTAGCCATACACAAAATGCATGTCCGGATACTCTTGAGAAGAAAATCGGTAAGGCATTTTGAATAAAGAAAACGCTGTTGTATAAACTGAAACGTAATGTAATCCTTTATTAAAAAATGCAACGTTAACAGCCATCTGAACATTTGTTTATTGTATGGTATTCATGGTTCAGCTCTTATGAAATAAGTAAGAACCTTCTTTATCATAAATCAATTTCCAGTACTCTTGTTTGTAGATCTCCTAGAAATTACTGTATGCACTACGACACGTGTTTATTTATTTTAGGATAACATTTTATTATGCGACGTTAACAATCACAGGCCTGTTATCGAATCCTATAATTTTTTTAAATGCAATCAGTTTGTATCGACTTTAGGATTACATTTTTTTCATGATCTGACACACATTCATAGATCTGTAACTTTGAAACAAATAAAAATAGATATACAAGTTTTGCGGTTTTGTTACTTGAAATGAAGTCTACTTTACACTCCCAAAATGTGAACATAACGATACGGGACAGCTTGTATAATGATTACTACCTTGATAATGAAGCAAGAAAAAGAAGAACATTATATATTAAGGTTGGCAACTTACCATTGTAGGCATTGTACGCTTAACCCGATTGAAATGGTGTGGGCTCAATTGAAACATTTCATTAGAACCAATAATGCTACATTTAAAATACGTGAGATGACATCATTAATAGATGAAGCATTTAATATTTCAGAGGAAAATCTGCGTAATTATGTTGAACATATATTAAAAAAGGTACACAATCATAAATTTTAGTTTTTTTTTCATGATCTTTTTTTACAGTTGAACTGGATATGTGGAGAATAGATGAAATAGATGATATCGGGGAGTTTATAATAATAATAATATATTAATATAATAATTAACTGACTCAAGTTCTTCAGAATTTTCTTCATAAACTTCTTTCTCCGATTAATAAAACTTTACTTTTTTATTTGATAATGTAATTTTTGTGCAACCTACATAAACGTTTTAATCTTTGTGGTAATGGATAAAATTTATTTGAAATAGATTAAAGTTTTTAAATGTAGACAATAAACAATTTGTTTCTTGTATTTAATTCTAATAATAAAATCTTCAAAATTATTTATTCTATATACAATAAATTGAATTATAATTTTATTTATACCCAAGAAATGAAAATTTTACTTAAATCCATTAAATTAAACACTAAAGTAATTTTTCAATAAGTTTCCCTCTTCTGAAGAAAAGCTAAGAAACTAAGAAATTCAAAAATAGTTTAAAATATTCTTCATTTTGATGAAATAATAATGTTATTTACCATTTATTAGACTTTTATTGTGAATATTTGATGAAAGGCAAGTTTGTCAAAAATTAAAACAAGGTTATTTGGTTATCTATTTATGACATCAATTTATTAAGGTGACAACTATGGGTGACAACAAAGATGAAATTAATGACCAGAGTGTCATACACAACTCAAATGAGCACCTGATGGCCTGATACTATTTATTTTTAAAAGATTTGCTATGTTTTGGAAAAACAATACGAAGTACACTGGAAAGAGACGTTGCTAGTATTTTCCTTTTATATTTAGTAAATATCACACAAAACTTATTCTAAAAATCACCAACAATTTTAGATTAAGCATTGATTGAAATATTTACGATTATATATATTAAATATATAAAAAAATAGTTTTAAAATATTGAATTTTAAATACAAACAGAGGTTTTCAACTAAATTAGTTCTCTCACATATTGTATGTGTCGCAAAACCCGGTTTTCTTTTTGGAAATTTTTTCCGTAATTTGAGAAAAAAAGATTACCTACTCAAAAATTGCAGCGCCGCACAATGTTGCCAGCTCTACCAGTATTTCGGTAGATCAACCGATTTCGGATGATTTCTACCGATTTTCAACACAATTCTACTGAACAAATCAGAACTACCAAGCTACTCATCTAAATTGTATAAACATTAAATAAAATAATATATAAATGTGTTTTTAATGCGAATCGACAATATGTATACATATATCAGAATAAAAATTTGCCAGTATGCAATTCTCGCTGCAACTAAAAACGATATTTTACAGAAATTTTTGGATCCATACATAGTTAAAAGTGGCATTATTCACACTTATTGATGAATGCCTTTAGGTTTATAAATTTACTTAGAGATCTTGGTGATATACAAAATTTCGATATAGAATAGCATCTTTTGCGAAATACTATTATTCAGTCGTATTCGATGTTTACTCCGATGTTTAGTGTATTAATAGATTTTGTTCATAATTTACTTTGCTTTCCACACTCATTCGTAAATGTGGAGTCTTTTCATGTATTAACTTAATGAAAACTAAACAGCGGAACAGATTAGAGACTACATCATATGTGGATTATTGCATACCAAGCAATTTATTGATAATAAAAAAGTTGTTACGATTTTTGAATTGAAGAAAAGTTGCTTTTAAAAATGAATAATATTTTATTTATTTATATCCCACTGAGTAGGATATAAATTATGTTTATTTACATTTTATATTTTAGAAAACACTATTAAGTCAGTTATAGCAAACGCCAATTAAGTTGGCGCGAGGAGGGGTAAGTTCGCGCAGGATTAAAAGTAGTGGGGAGATTTGTATTTGGTTTTATATCAAATGTCAGATAATTCTAACCTCTCATCTTGTATCACTTTATGATCCCATAGCAAAGACATTATGTTCTGTCAAACGTCAATGACAAATGCATTCTGACAACTACTTGATTAGTGGGGGTGGACGTTTTTAAAAACGGCTTCTGCGCACCCCTCCTCGCGCCTGCTTAATTGGCGCTTGCTATATTTGTATTTGTTTACTTTGAATAAAATAATTTTGATTTTATCCTTTGTAATTTTGTTTTCATGTTACCCCTATGTATCGTAAGTAAGGAAAGGAAACTGGAAATAAAATCTGAATTTTTATCGCAGATTGGTTTTTTAGTAAATGTATTAAGAATTAACAAATATATATATATATATATATATATATATATATATATATATATATATATATATATATATATATATACCGGGTGTATTATGAAAAACCTTTGGGGCTGTAGCTTCCTTATATTTTATCTAATTTTAATGAATGATATGTCAAACTAAATCGTTTTTAAAGCACTGTAACCTGTTTTTTAAAAAAAAAAAATTTTGACATTTCGTTTTTGACAGACAGTAGTAATTTTTTTTTTAAATTGTACTACATATTTTTTTTTACTTATTCTAATAAACATTTATTTCCTGAAGACACCTCCATTAAATTGAGTGACAAATTTATTACTATTAAAAAAAACTACGAAATTTACAGAAATCAAGCTATCATATATTTTAATGAATCAAATGTTCGAAATTGGCCCCATTTTGTTCCAGACACATTTGACACCTTCTATTAACTCCAACTGCTGCGTTTAATATAAGATTTGGTGGTATTTCATGACAAACTTGTACTATCCTTCTTACTAAATCATCTCTGGTATCAGGTGGAGTCAAATAGACATGATCTTGAATGTAAGACCACAGAAATAAATCCAGTGGATTCAGATCTGGCGATCTAGCAGGCCATCGAATAGGTCCGTAAGTGCCCATCCATCTGACGCCAAAATAATTATTTAGAAAATCAGTATTCATTCGTGCATTATGGGGTGTGGCACCGTCCTGTTGGAACACCACCCTGTTTAACTCAGCAAGTGGCAACTCATCTAAATAATCGCCTAATTCATTGCGTAACAAATTATTATACTTTTCTTGGTTTAGATTACCCTCCACAAAAAAAGGCCCTACTACTCTATCGCCTAAAATGCCACACCATACATTTACACTGAACCGATTTTGAAAATTGTGTTGCATCACAACATGGTTATTTTCAGTGCTCCAATGGCGATGATTATTTCTGTTGAATACACCATTTTTCCCAAAAGTGCATTCATCTGACCACAACACACGACGATAAAAAATTGGATCTTCCCTTAGTTTATTCATGAAAACCGTGCAGAATTGAACCCTTCGTTGAGGGTCGTTTTCACCGAGAGCATGCACCCCTTCCGTGGTTTATAAGGAAAGAATTTGTGCTTCTTCAGAATGTACTGAACTGTAGAATGTGATACCTGCATGTAGTGAGCAATTTCTCGCGTAGACGTATTAGGGTTTTCTTCCACATAGAGCAAGACACTTAATTCTCAATTTTGATCTTGAATTACACGTGCGTTTATTTTCGGTTTTTTGAATGATCCAAAATTTCGTAAATTTCGCACGAGCCTTCCAAACTTATCGGCACTTGGACGCAGTCTGTCAGGAAAACGATTTCCATAAAGTCGCAAAGCAGCTGCAGAATTTGTTCCGCACTCAAAATATGCTTGAATCGCATCCACACATTCGCCATTATCCATTTCAATAACAAAATTTAGAAATAAATCGTTGAAAATGTTATAATGAATGTGTGACTGACAGATGTCACAGCTCTCTTCGAAAATTTGGAATGCACTTTTATCGTTCAATATGACTGCTTGATTTTTAAATTTTTAAAATAAACACTGTAAATGTTGTTGTTGACCCACCGCTCACTGATAACATTGGTTTGTAATCCTTTATGGGCTATATAGTATTGAATGTAAGTGATTTTAAAAGGTACACACATTTGCTGGTAATAAAATGAAATAGAGTATTTAAAATGCATTTAAGAAATCTCTGTGTTCGGAAAAACCAGAATAAATCGAACTAAAAAAACCTTCAATTTCTCGATTTTTTTTCATACAAGGATATCGTTGTTTACCGTTTCATATTCAGAAAAAGTAATATATTTGAATATGGAAAAAAAAAAAATAGTGCAATTTAAAAAAACACAGTTTGCAGCTGTCTGTCAAAAACAAAGTGTAAAAAAAAATTCTAAGCGGATCACGTTACAGTGTTTTTAAAACGATTTAGTTCGACGTATAATTTATTACATTCGGATAAAAAATAAAAAAGTTACTGCACGAAAGGTTTTTCATAATACACCCGGTATATGTATGTAAAAACTTATAAGTAACTTATTTATTATTATTTAATAAAGCTTATATAGATACATCTATTATACCTCTATATTATTACTCATTGGCAATAGTCAGCAGATAATATTACAAAAACTTTACCGATATTTTTTGAATCTACCGAAATTTGTCCACAAATCTACCGATATAACGTTCTGTGACGTTAACGTTGGTTGGCAACACTGGCGCTGTACTCACTTCATGCCAGTTGTATATGGTTATATTTATATTATATTAATTTTTTTAATATATCATATCTTCAGAATTAAAAATGTCTCAAGAAGTTGCTAAATTTGATGAGTATAATGCAATATCTTTAGAAAATTCAAGTGACGTAAGAGAAGAATTCCAAGATGTATATTATCCAGATATGAAAGTATGCTTTTCTGAAACTACTATCACGGATAATAATTTAAGCAATGGTGAATTAACTGGGTATATTAGGAATGACAAAGTATGGAAATATGAAATACCCTCTGTAGATCATATCAAAACAGATTTACCTTCATCTGAAGTAAATGATACCATAAGCAACAATGTTAAAATAGAAGGTGATATTACTCCTGTGGATATACAAATTGAATTTTGTAGTGAACTGCTATGTAAGTATATTTGTGTTCTTATCGTAACGGTAATCATACTCCGACCACTTGTTTAAAACTTATTTCATTTAATGTATACATATTCAGTATTATATCTAATTATACATATTTTACATCAAAATTAAATTTGAATATATATATTTATTATGAATAATCATAATGCGTTATTACATATGCACAAATAAAAAAAATATTTGGTTTTAAAACATTTTTTATATTTGATTTTACAAAGTGCGAGAGAGAGAATTTAGTTGACCAGGAATATTTGTGTTATTTAATAATCCAACACGCCTTTTCTTATACAAAATAGATTGCTCATAAATTTATTTAAACATATATATTAATTTTTGTCCAAGTTTGAAAGGCGTTCTTTTATTTTGAAAGTTTTTTTGAATGAATTTGTTTAACAGGTTGTAAACATTGCCATGAAGTCTACCAGGATTATTGCACCAAATGCAGAGTATTCGTGCATATTTTGAACAAAAGACCTCAAAATACACATGACAGAGTAAGAGAATTACCAAAATGTATGTTAGAAACAAGAGAGTCAATTGGACATTTTGGAATTTTCTCTTTAAAAGACATACCGGAAAATGTAAGATTTGGTCCATTCACTGGACTTAATTCAACAGGATCATCTTTTAGAATAAAAGGAGGGAGATTTGTGGTTAGCAATGATAAATTGGAGCTCCTAAATTGGATACGATACATCAATCCTGCCAGAAATATTTACGAACAAAATTTATTGCCATTTCAATATGAAGGCAAACTATATTATTGTAGCACTCGTAGAATCCAGGAGGGTGAAGAGCTATTGGTGTATTTTGGTGAAAAATACAAAGATAATCTTCTTGAGAATGTGGAAATGGATTTTGTTCCCATAGCAAAAAAGAATATTGAAAATGTATTTGCCTGCACTTTTTGTTGCTTGGGATTCAGTACCAAGGAATATTTAGCTGAACATAAAGCTGTGTTTCATAACGAAACTAATGAAATGTTTTCTGTTGAAGGTAGGAAGAATCTATTTAATTTTTGAAATTAACAGTTTTTGTGTCAACATGTTTCTGTAGTTTCTACTTTATTATCATGTAATAACACCAGGATGCATGTTAGTTTCTCCTTTAGTTTCTAACAGAAATTCTAACAATATAAAATAAGGACGATTCTTCATATGCACAAAAGATTGGAAAACCCTAAACGTTCCAACATAACAAGAATCTAATTTATCTTTCACTAGTACATCAGCTGTCTAATTTTTCTTGAGTTTCGATTCAGAGATCTATCATTAGAAGACCGACAAATGTCATCATGAAATTTCCTAATAATTAAACTCATTCAGAAAATGTATAAAACCCTTAACACAATTAGCAGTTGTATCTTAAATACGTATTTCGATAACTAAGTTGTCATCATCAGTAGGTGAAACCATTAATCAAAGTGTCGCACATGGGGCACAGTAAAGCTAACACATGGGATCAGGCAAACTAAACAAACTGAAATTAAATCAACTTATCCCTCTTAAAGAAAACCGCAATCACATGTGTTTATTCTCTATTCTCACCCCCTCAACCTTTTCTATCTCTTTTCTAAGAATGAAAGAAAAAACAACTTCATGGGATAGGACCGTTGTCCGAGTTAAACGTATTACATTTGTTTTTAATGATATGAATGCTGGACCCGTGTTATTATATGTTGGGTTTGGGCTAATATTCGGCGATTATTTTGAATTCAATATAGCGTAAGCATTATTATGTTTGACTTTTATTTTATTCAACATAAAAAAAGACCATTAGAATAAATCGAAACAAGAATAATAAGACATAAATATTGTAAAATAAAATATATAAATGACTTACATAAAAGTAAAAGTGGGTTAAACACATTTCTTACATATAACTACTAAATGTTCACCGCATTCATTGGATTTACAACGTGCACAAGTTCTTGTTTTTCTGTCTTTTGAAGATAGACAAACATCACATCTCTTCTTCTTTCTTGGAATCTCAGACCTAGTAGATGCTTCAGCTCCTTCTGCTTCTGTTTTTTCGTGGTCCTTGTGTTCTGCTAACTCCTTTCCTAGCTCAATTAAAAAGTTTTTTCTCTTTTTCAAATCAAAAGCTGAATTAGGTTTCAAGAGCTTCCATAGTATGTATGCGTTCATGGCACTGATGTCTATCATGTTATAAAAAACTACAAGACGCAATCTCTTCGTCATCCTTTTGACGGTGTATGATCGTTTCATTTTGTCCATGTTGTCTACGCCACCTTTTGTTTGATTGTAGTCCAGGATTATGTGAGGTTTCTTTTTTTGGCCATTATCAACATTTTTCTCACTGTGGAGAGTACTCAGCAACGTTGCAAGTTTGCGTTTCTTTGGGCAATACGAAATAATCATCGCATCGTCTGTAAATCCAAGCTGTGTGGAAAACACTTGACGATTTTTTTTATCAACAAATGAAGATGGCAGTTCAGGCTTATTTTTACGGATCGTACCAATTAATATTTGGTTTTTTGATAACAAATACTTTGCAAGATTGTACGAAGTAAAGAAATTGTCGCAGGTGACATTCCTTCCAGAGTTTTCAATTTCTTCTACTAAACGTTTTGCAACCATTTCGCCTTAATTCTTGTCTCTTTCCTCTCCCTGCTTTCCAAGATAAATTTCCAGTTTCCATGCATGGGTTGTTACACTATCACAAATAGCCCAAAATTTTATTCCATATCGTCCAGGTTTTGATGCAATATATTGTCTAAAGGAACATCTGCCTCTGAAAGTTACAAGCTGTTCATCAACCGTCATACACCAATTTGTACATACGCATCTCGCAAATAAGTATTCCATAACTCAAAGCATTCCCGTATTGGTGCTATTTTGTTGCCACTCCTTTTTCTTTGTCTTTCCACTGCATCGTCGAATCTAAGTACACTAAGTATATTTTGAAATCTATTTCGAGCGATAATAGTACCAAAGATTTTTCGACCATTTTTTTTGCTCCAAAGTTGTGTTACGTCCTCGTTATAAGATTTGTATACACCTATTAGTATCAAAACTCCAATAAATTTCTTCAATTCTTGGACACCCATTTTTATCCAATTTTTGCCGGAAACAATCTCTTCTTCGTGCGTCCACTTTAGGTTAATTTCAAGAAGAGGTTTACGAAAATAAATCAAGAAAGAAGAAGCAGATGTATCGATCTCGCGATTTCCAAAACGTGTTGGGCCTGAACGTTCTCGTAAAATATTGTGTCGTTGTTGTCTTCCGTGATGAGGTAAAATAGGATCTTGGTACCAAACAACTTGTTTGTTCTTTGACATAAAAGAATTAGCTCCAGCCGGTTTTCTGTTGTGGACATCATCGCTGCTCTCAGCAGATTCTTCGCTATCTGATTCTTCTGCTGTGCTTGTATCACCTCCATCGATGAGGCCTTCGATTGCATCTACCTCTCCATCGTCGTCTGAAGCTTCATATCCACTATTGTGTTCAACGTCACTCATTTCGGCTACTATCGCCTCTAGCTGTTGTTGTGTAAGTTATTCCTTATTTCTACGATCCATTTTCCGTAATGAGTAAAACGCAAATTGAAAATAGCCGCAATAAAAGATTCAGAAATAACTACCTGACAATTTATCAAAACTGATGCTAAAATATCAAATTGCACATCACAACTGAACAAAATATAAATTTTGTCATATTCACAGTAACAAAGTGACACTACACAGATTCTGCAAGCATATCGATGCATTTAATTTGTAGACTAATGGTTGTGTTGATCAAGTGCATATTTTCCTGGATTATGCATTTAGTACGTCACTTCGTTTTAAATTCTTAAATATTAAAGTTGTTTGTTCGAAGCCAACTTACTCTTGCCAATCAAAATTAATAACTGGCAAAGCCGGTCGCCTAACAGACTTGTCGAAGTTACCTTCAAAATCCTTTTTTTTTTTTGGAGGTTATCACGAGTCTAGAATTAACGTTAAATTTTATTATTTTTGTATTTTATCATTTCTAGTGGTAGAATAATGCGTTTAATTTTAGAGCTTGCCCAGTGTCCATTTTGTAAAATTTATTTGGAAGCCAAGGAATATTTCGAGCAGCACATGGACTACTGTAGTGAGACAAATTCCAGGTAATTTAAAGTTTTGTTTACTATACGCTTATAGAAAACAATAAAAATACTCCAAAAGATTTATTTTCATTCGTAAACACACAAACATGTGTTCGCATTGCTACCAGTGCAAGCAATATAATCGCTAAAACTGACTTCGATCATTTTCGAGATACAATAGCCTTCCGTGGACTTATCTTTCGTGGGCGGGTTGCAAGCCACGTGTCAGTACCCAGTGGAGGCTAGTACTAAAGGGCACATGCCCACCCAACCACCAAGATAAACACAGAAAGAAATTCGCATGTAATTCAGTGCATTATTTTATTTTATTATTTTTACATATTTTTATAACGATGGTATCAAAGCTTCCTTCCGCACTACAGACACTAGCGCATAAACGCTCAAAACTATGTTCCGAGGCACGATTTCAGATGTACCTATTCCGAATATGGAACGGCCAGTTCCGCTTATCTTCGTCATATGCATTTATACGTCGTTTTTGGGACACAAACTCGTTTACTATTGAACGAGCGACACACTTGTTATATTCACTGTTACGCGCATCAATTTAATTTAATTATTGAACCAGCGGCACAGTGCAATTAAAATGTAAAAATTGTCTTTGCAAATTTGGAGTCATTTTCAAGTTTTTTTTCTCGTCGCCAAAACGAACGGTAATTCTTGAAGACATAGTCAAACGTAGATTTACCACGCGCTACTCCTAGACGCTGGATTTTTAAAAGTCGAACTGTGAACATATTATTTGAACACCAGGATTCTTTCAAAGAATGTTATTACGAGGAAAATTATTGACGAAGATGGGATGGATTCAGTTACTATTAGTGAAGCAAGTGGTTTATTGAAACATTTGAATTGCCCGGAATTTCTCTACTGGCTGAAAATATTTCATTTCATCATGCCGCATGTTGAAATATTATTTAATCAGACTCAAATGCGCGGGATTGACAGTGCTCAACTGCAAAAGGCAATTGAACAATTCCAACAGCAAATTATTCACATTAGAAATTTCAGAAATTCTACTGACAATGACAATCAAGAACGCAATAATGAAGAACCTGCAAGGAAAATACAAAAAACGACAGCTGGAGATAAAGCTGTTATTGCAAAGGAAGTATGTGACATTATTTTAAGTCAAATTAGCGACCGATTTGATTTTAGGGATCATTTAAGTGCAGCAAAATTATTTGATTCTCAAAATTTTAAAACTTGTAGTCATTCGTTTCCACAAACAAATTTTGATGAAACTGAAATCTTATCCTATGTTGGACGGGGTAAAATTGAAAAGTGAACTTTCAGTAATTTATGAGCGCGATGACATGTGACGTAGGTGGTGTTTTGCCACTTTTAGTGTTCATAACAGACAACCACCTAAAAAAGATTTTGACGGAAACATAAAAGCTGTTGGATATTATTTGTACAACACCTATGTCGACAGCAGAATGTGAACGATGTTTTTCTACTCAAACGCATTAAAACTTTTCTGAGAAGCACAATGTCAGAAGATCGACTGAACGCATTGGCGGTCCTATCAATTCAGTTACTATTAGTGAAGCAAGTGGTTTATTGAAACATTTGAATTGCCCGGAATTTCTCTACTGGTTGAAAATATTTCATTTCATCATGCCACATATTGAAATATTATTTAATCAAACTCAAAAGTCATTGACGTCTTTTTCAGCATGAAAAATAGGAGAATGGATTTTATGTACGAAAAATAGGTAAGTTTTTTTTGTGCCCACCCTCTTTGATAGCTCACGAGCCGCCACTGATAAAAACATCTACAGTTAGTGGGAAAATTTTTTTTAAACGTTTCCTGATAATTATTCAAGGTATACAATGACTTACTTATTAGTATCTAAAGATGAAGTTTCTTCAAAAACGAAAGAGTTTATTGCAGAAGTAAGAAATAATTTTGGGGGATATCCTAAAATTCTTAGAACAGATAATGGTGGTGAATATGTGGGAAAGGAAGTGTAAAGTCTGCTTAAAAAGTTTGGAATAAAATTCCAATCAACAGCACCATATTGCCCGGAACAAAACGGTGTTTCTGAACGCAAGAACAGAACCTTAGTGAAACCACTAGTTGTATTGTTTTTTATGCTAAATTACCACATAAATATTGGGGTGAGGCAGTCATAACAGCAAATATAATTCAAACCGATTACCGGCTAAATTTAAAGAAAAAACTCCATATGAACTTTGGACAGACAAAAAACCGGATTTAACACATTTAATAACATTTGGAAGCCAAGCATTTGTATATGTTCCAAAAGAAAATAGATCTAAGCTTGAAAATAAAGCACAAGAAGGTATTATGATAGTTATAGTGAAAGAAGTAAAGCATATAGAATTTTAGATCCAGAAACAGATAAAATAATAATAATAATAAGTTGTACAGTAAAATTTAAGTCGAAACAGTGGGTGGAAGCCGGTGGTTCAGCGCCAGAGAAAGCGACGTCGATCGCATCTGCTGGAAAGGTCATGGCCAGTGTGTTTTGGGATGCGAAAGAACAATTACAGATGAATATTACTCCAACCTTCTTGACCGGCTGGATGCCAAAATTCGCTGGTTTGAAGACGAAAAAAATCATGTTTCATTAGAACAACGGACCTGCTCACAAAAGTGCGTTGGCAGTTCAAAAACTGCGGGATTTGGGGTATTATTTGAGTAGAGGGTCTCAGCCGATTCTGGAACCTCCTCGGAGTGACCTTGACCTAACATACACCAAGGTCAAGGTCACTCCGAGGAGGTTCCAGAATCGGCTGAGGCAGAGGGAGGTTGCAACAACAAGGCCATTGAGGAGGTTCTCGAATCAAGAGGTATGAGACGGAGGGAGGGAGGTTGAAACACCACGGTCACTGAGGAGGTTCTAGAATCAAGATGACCTTGACTTTGAGACGACCTCGAGAAAACATTGACCTCAACCTTGTGATAACCTTGACCTTGAGACGACGTAAAGCTAGGTGAGGTTATATAACCGAGGAGGTTCTATAAAAATAAATGAGGTAGCAACGACTAGCACATCGGGTAGGTTTTTGCACATAATTGTAGGTAGGGGTTATTGGTATTGCATATAAAGGGAGATTATTCGAAACAATTGTTAGTATTAACAAGTATGTCTAAACGTAAGGTTGCTGTGATGGAAAAACCATCCTGTTCCCAACATATTGTGGAAAGAAGTGATTTGGAGGAAGGGGAGAATGCTGAGGAAGTGTTTTGGAGAGATATTGAGTTGGATCCCAGATTTGAAGAATTATTAAATGGGATGAGTGATCCAAAAACATATATTGTGAATGGTGATTTTGGACGAAAGGTATCAACCGCTGAAAAGTTCATGGAAAATTATACGAGGGAACCAATTTGGGAAGTGCCATTAGTAGGAGAGAGGTTTTTCTTTTTAAATAAAAGTCATTCCAAATGGATAAGCATTGGTTTCTCTCCATTGCAGAATATGGAGTGCATGTTAAAGCTTGTTGGTGTAAAGAAGCAGTGTGTGTGTTTGGACGTAATGGAATGGGGTTGGTTAATTGGAGAGATTGTACAGTTGAGGGAACGATTCGAGTGTAAGAATGCAGTGTTTCCTACAATTTGCGGGATGCATATGCGAATATCGCGAGAGGTAATCGACGGGTCGACAGCAGTTGTGAAGATAGAAAAAGGTGGGGAATATGTGTATTTGGCATATGAAGGGTTGTTGGAATTGTTGCGATTGAAGGGAATATTAAAGTGTCGTTTGGCAGTTTTAGAAGGCATGCAATATAATGTATGGTATAATAATGTGGTGCGAAGTTTAGCTGAAAGTGATGAAGAAATAGAATTGACAATAACGAAAATGTATCATGGAGTTGTGTCAGAATTTGTATGCATACTAAGGGAGTTAGTCACATATTGGCCAAAGAAATTATCAAATGATGTGAATTATTTAAGAATTAATAATGGAAAAAGTTGTACAGTTTGATAATAAAAAAATTAAATTGTTGTTATTTTTTATTATTAGATATAGGAGTTAGCTATATAATACTGTCTATAGATTTAATAAGCAAGCTAAATTGAGTATAAATTTATAAACCGCATTGGCGTTGCGTTGTTTGTCATTTCACAAGTTGTTGATTCATGAGAAAGATCAATAAGATTACACTAAAAGGTTGTGATGGTATTGAAAAGTGGTAGTTCAAATCGGACAGTAAGAAGAAAAGGTAGTGGGCTACTGAATACCGTGATTAATAAATTACCAGTAGAGTTGCATATACCGGGTTATAGTTTTTGTGGTCCAGGGACGAAATTAGAAGAACGATTACAGAGGGGTGATAAGGATGTCAATATTTTGGATGAGGCTTGTAAAGAGCATGATATATCTTATGCTCAGTCAAAGGATTTATTAAAGAGGCACGAAGCGGATGAGAAATTGTATAAAAAGGCCGTAGAACGAGTGAAAAGTAAAGACGCAAGTGTAGGAGAAAGATTAGCTGCTACTGTGGTTACCATTGCTATGAAAGCTAAAACGAAATTGGGTATGGGTTCGAGGATACGACGTAAAGATATAAGGAAAGGTAGTGGTAGAAAGTATATGAGGAGTAGAAAAGGTGGAGCTATATCATTTTTGCAAGCGATGAAGAATGCTAGAAATGCTATAAGACGAATTGGGAGGAAAAAAGGTATTTTAGAAAATGCGAGAGTTGCATATCAGAGTTTAATGAAGTCGGGGAAGAAAATAAAATTTCCAAAGTCTAGAGTAATTCCAATACCGAGAAAAGGTGGATTTATACCATTAATTCCATTATTCGCAGCATTAGGTGCTTTGGGATCGTTGGGTGGGGGGTGCTGCGGCAATTGCCAAAACAGTAACATCTGCAAAAACTGGAAGGGATCAGTTGGAAGAAGCAAAACGACATAATTTGGCTATGGAGTCAAAATCTGGGAGTGGTTTATATGTAAAACCATATAAGCAAGGTTGTGGTGTATCTGTGGGAAGTGGTCTATACGTAAAACCATATAGAACTGGTTGTGGAGTTTATTTGCCGAATAGTAAGGGTTCAAAAAACGATTAAGTAGTTTACCTCGTAGGCCTTTAACAGAAATAGATTTGTGGAAGTATGTTAAAAGGTGGAGAATTGGAAAATTTCGGGGTATATTTAGTAGAGACGTTTTACCTAGACTTATATATAAAAATGAGAAAGGGATAATTAACTTGGATGATGACATTGGGGGAGGTACTCATTGGGTAGCATACAAAAAAAATAATGATGTGGTCGAATATTTTGATAGTTACGGTGATTTAAGACCAGCAGTTGAAGTGTAAAAGTATTTATTATCGAATGGTGGTGGTGTTATATATGTTATAGAAGATATCAGAGTATTAACAGTGAAAACTGTGGTCAGTTGTGTTTATTGTTTCTGAAGGGTGTTATTGAGTAACCTATGTGAAATAGGAACTAGTACTGGTGTGTAGTATTATACGAAAGAGGTGTGAAATTCTTGTTAAAATGGGGAGAGATAGTAATGGAAGTATCAGTAATATGGCTTTAGTGATATCTGGGAAGGGATCAGTTGTGGATTGTGTCTTAAATCCCCCAATATACTTAGATGGTGAATATGAAATGTGCATGATAAGTTTGCAAACATATAATACTGTTCCTAATGTTACATCTACAAACAATGTATTTCGATATACTGAATCACTGGACAAAATGAATTTTGATTGGACAGATATAATTATTCCAGTTGAACTTATGATATTCAAGATTTGGAGAAATACATTAATGAGAAACTACAAGCCAATGAAGGTGGTAAAAATTATTTTACTTTGGATGCCAATAGTAATACTATGAAGGTGCATATGAAGGCTTCCGTTGATGTTAATTTTTCAATAGATAATTCAATTGGTCCTTTATTAGGTTTTAATAAGAAAGTTATACTAGCCAATAAAACAGTAATTAGCGATAAGGTGGTCGATATAAATAGAGTAAGTGCTATCGATATTATGTGTAACGTGGTTGAAGGATCATATATTAACGGTGAATTATCACATGTTTTATATCACTTTTATCCCAATGTTGCACCTGGTTATAAAATAATAGAGGTTCCACAAGATAAAATTTATATGCCCGTGAACACTAATGTATTATCTCAAATTATTATTCAAGCTGTAGATCAGACCGGACAACTTATTGATTTAAGAGGTGAGGAATTGACCATATATTTAAGGTTGAGGCGAATTAATTGAGTTTGGAGAAGAGCGCCTTCAATATTTTAGTGGGGATATTAATAATAGACCAACATTATTTGTAGAGACGAAGATAGGGTCGGACGTGTAATTGATATACGCAGTAGCAGACTGGGATATTCAATATTGGGTTGTGGAACAGTTTAAAGTTAAATAATTACAAATGAGGAGTAGCGTCTTTAATAAACTGCGCACTAGGGGAGGGAATTGCAGATACAAAATAATGAATAAGTTATGGCGGGTAGTTGGTGGGGTGAGGGTGCGTAATCGATTAACCAATGAAAATAGGAGTTTCTTGAGTGGCATAGGGTATGAAGTTTTGGTGTAGATAAAGTAAATCTTCGAGCAACTGTGGTATGGGGATTATAAGTTAATAATTGGAATAAAGAGAGGATTAAATTTAGTATAAGAAAAGACTCGATCGTGATAAGTTTAGCGAGACTGTTTGCATCAAGTTTTCAATAGATATGGAAGTTTTGGATGTTTTAAGGAAGGTGCGTGTCGATAATTCTATCGTTGAGATGGAATTTTACAATCACATACCATTTGGTTCTCCAAAATATGGGAATAATGACGAGATCAGGATTGTGGTACCGGAAATAGATAGATATACTTTACCATCAGAGTCAGAACTATTAATTGAGGGCAAGTTACGTCTGGCAAGTGATAAGAGTAAGAATAGTGCTACAGCATTTTTAATTCATAATGCAGGAGCTTTTATGTTTAGTAATATTAGATATGTTATTAGCGGAGTGGAGGTGGATGAAGTGAGAAATGTTGGTATAACATCAACTATGAAAGGATATTTCTCATATAGCCCAAGTTATGCTAATCAATTGGAAAATTCTCGTTGGGAATTCGCGGTGGGGAAGGCTCCAGTGCCAGATAAAAAGGAATTTTAGTTTTTGTATCCCATTGAAGATGTTAATGGGATTTGCAGAAGACTTTAAGCAAGTTATTATGAATGTATCCCAGGAATTAGTTCTAAAAAGATGTGCTGATGATAATGATGTCATATTGAATTCAGTTACCACGGAGAATATTAAGTTAATAATTGATTCTATTGTGTGGAGGATACCACATGTTAAAGTTGGAATGAGCCAGGAATTGGCTTTAACTAAGTTAATTACGAAGAATCATATAATGGAAATGTTCTTTAGAGGTTGGGAAATTCATGAAAATCCAGGAATTCCCGAGACAACTAAACATAGTTGGGCCATTAAAACAGCTCCACATTTAGAAACGCCAAGATATATAATTTTGGGTTTTCAGACAGGGAAGAAAGGAAAAATAGAAGCAAATATGAGTAGATTTGATGCCATTAATTTAACTGATATGACTGTTTATTTAAATGGTAAAAGATACCCATATGAAAATGTCAGAGTTGATTTTGATGATAATCGAGTAGCAGTGTTGTACAATATGTATTCTAGGTTTCAACAATCTTATTATGGTCACGAATATAGTGAACCGATGCTTAAATTAAATAATTTAAAGTTGTGCCCATTAGTTGGCATAGATTGCTCACATCAGGAAGATGCAATGCATAGAAGTGGTGTGGAGGTTAGAATAGAATTTAGTACGAAAGATAATGTGCCAAAGGATACGGTTCTATATTGCTTGATTTTGCACAATAAATTGTATCAATACTCACCGTTCAATAAGGTGGTACAGCGACAGTACTAGAGAACTAATATTTAAAGTGGTGTTGTATAAGTAGTAGATTAAGTTCGAAGTTGGTGTTAGTACGAGAAGTTTCTTTGGTGGTGAAAGATATTGAACTTGACAGATACAAAAATGTGGAGCTCCTACTTGACAGATAGAAAATATATCATAATAGATTTTCAATGGTATCGGTTTAATAATTACAGTTTGATGCCAAAAGAATTGGCCACTTGTGAATTTAGGAGGAGTCATTTTGTGTTTAAACCGGTATTGAGCTTCGGTGTATTAACTGAAGAAGATCAGCGTGTAGCGAGATACGCATTCAGTCATCATCACGGGTTAAAGTGGGAAGACGGTTATGCATCAGCGAGTGATTTTGATGAAGTAATTAAACGGTTGTGTAGAGGAGTGGATATTGTGCTTGTTAAAGGTAGAGAAAAATTGGAATTTTTGAAGTGCATTATAGATAAACGAATAATTGATTTAGTCGATGCGGAAAAAATAAGGAAGGGAGAAGCAAGTTGTAGTTTCCACGTTGGTAATTATGTGGTGTGCGCTCTAAGTAATGTGGAACGATTGCATAAGTTTATTGAGGAGAATAAAAAGACAAAAATAAAAGTAACATTATAATCTTTGAAATGGGTTGTGTGTGGACTCTCATGACAAATTATGTTGTGAGTAGGGTAGGTAGTGTGATAAGGCGATATGAAGTTGATGGATCATTTGCCGCGGTGGAAGATAGTGACTTAGTTTATATTCCAAAAACATATTTAATGTGGAATGTTAGAAGCTTAGATTTAGAATATATTTGGATATAAGTACCATATAGATATATGAAAACATGTTTACGTAGTTGAATAATTAAAATAAAGACTTATTTATATGATGATTTGTTTTGTTTCAATAAAAAGATGCTTACATCGTCGAATAATTAAGAAAAAGTATTATTTATGAAATAACTTGTTTTATTTCAATAAGTAGAACTATAACTTGTTTTATTTCAATAAGTAGAACCATAACGTACTTCCCCGCAACGGTCACCGCAAGAAACCTACCGCCCCCGCCCCTCACATAAAACTTCCCTCCATTGGCCTCCACATGAAACCACCCCCCCCCCTCCCCTCTATCCTGCTCCCCCCTCCCCTGAGGTGTTTTCATGTGTCGGCGTTTGGTCAACTCTTTTTTTTTTTAACTTTTTTTCCTTGCCTTTTCTTCGTATAGCTTTCAGAGACGCCTCCACACGCGCCCCCCACGCGCCCCACACGCGCCCCGCGCCCCTCCTCTTGCTTTGGGCACTTCGGTACGGTTACCTACAAGTCGTCGACCTATCGAATACTTCTGTTTGTCCTTACTTTCTGATCTCTCGCGTGGTGACCTACAAGTTGTCGACCTCCGAACATTCCGCCCGGTCTGGCTTTCACCGTAATTTATTAAATTAGCGCTCTGACATTTCAATGCAACTTTTGATTTCTCATTTAAGTTCTTTTGGAGTTGGTGAACGTATTTAACATATAAATACCCGACAATTTTAATATACTGTCAGAAAGTATTTCTTATACATACTGAACGCATTTAATATACAGTAAGAAATTGTTAATTATACACATACAATGGTAAGCATTTTTTCTATTATTCCTAATTTCTTTATTTATTTTTTTATTACATGTTTATTGTATTCTTGGACAGTTACTTTGTATTTTTAATGAGACATATTTAGGCGTTGTGATTAATTCTATCACAAATATGTGGTATTTAAATTTACCCAAAAAGTGTTATTCCATTTTCTTTGGTTTTTAATTATCTTTATTATATCGAACTATAAATTCTATTATGGAAAGTTACTTTGTGTTTATAATAAGACATCATTTTTAGGCGTTGTTATTAATTCTATCACATATATGCATAATGTTATTCTACTTTTCTTTGGTTTTTATTATCTTTATTATTTCCAATTATAAATTCTATTATTGCATTTATTTTACAAACAAATCACATATATTAGAATTACAATGCATTCGTTTTACTGTGGGTATTTCACACATGACGAAATTTTTTTCTTTAGGATCAAAATAACTTCCACGCTTCGGCCGACTTTTTCTTGAACGAACCATCTTCGTCCAATTTTAATTTCTTGCAAGCTGTGGGCCACGCTTCCTTCCTCAATCAGAACACCAACAGGGTAACGGTATCTGAAACGCGTTTTGATGGGTCACCATCAACAGTGCCATCTATCGCTGCCCCTACAAATGTTGTTCATGAAGTGGAAGGGATTAATTTTCCCCATATTGACAACTTTGATGAGGCATTGTTAGATGATACACAATTGGATAGGTTTCCGGTAACCGTTATAAATACCGCTGCCCATGATAAGGTTCCTATTGTGGTTGGAACAATTACTACTGCCACTGTGACAACCTCTACTACTACTACTACTTCTATTACAACTACGACAACCTCTTCTACTATAACGACGACTTCTAATAACATAGTTGTTCCAACTGCTGTAGATTCTATAACGGTGATGTCTCGAATTGCCACTCCTGCACCGTCTCAAATTCGCACTATTACACCATTAAACACCAATCGTGTGCCTACTACACGTTCTAGAGGGACCGTTACTCGACGTCAACAAGGACTTACTCGACAAGATATATATGGAGAGCAACGTAGACAGACCCGGACTAGTAAAACTTCTTCTACACCTATTAATAGGTTTAAAAGCCGAACTAGTAAAACTTCTTCTACACCTATTAATAGGCGTACAAGTAAGCTGCGAGAGCTCCTTGAGCGTAGTAGACGAACGGTGGGTAATCGTGTTTTAGTACCGAATTTGGAACCAACACCAAAACTTCAGTCGGTGGCGGTACGCGAGATGTCAATAGTGGCAATTGATACCTCATCTGTCATATTGCTATCTCCTCATTTAAGTGGTAACCCCTTATCTACCCAGCACTCCCAATCATTATTTAATTGTTCCTCAATTTCACCAATCCATGCAGTACACAATACCCTAATTCCTCCTGCTTCTCCACTTCCGTTATCTATCCATTCTAATATTACTCCCGGTCAGAGATCTCCACAACCCGGTCCTTCCACAATACCGCAGTTCCCACAACCCGCTCTTCCCATAATAGCACAGCCCCAATCAGATATCCCATCTAGTCCACGACCCAACATTATAACTGCGACTTTAAAAGAACTTTCAGACATTCTAACGTCTCGCATTGGGGGAAGTTCATCAGTTTCTAATGTTGATAAACTGTTACTTGGCTTAAATGAGGAAATACTGAAGGAACTGGCAACGATTGATATGATTCTCCAGCTTAATAGCGCCATTAATATTAACATCGGAGGTGTCGAAGGTGTTAATATTAGTGAGAAATTTGTGAAATACGCAATCTGATATTTAAATTTTTTTTTAAATTTGATTTCTATTCACTAAATTATTTAAACTGATTCATTAACCGCAATTCACAGCGTATTTCAAGTATTTAAAATGGACCTAGTTGGTTCCGTGCTCAATAAAAATGTTTGTCCAACATCCTGGATTAGAAGACAGGTGGGCACCGCATTGCTTACACATCACATCCTATGCTAAGAATTGGTTGATGCTTCAGGTTGGATTGCTTTATAGCCACCTACAGCTGTCATATATTCGGAATGTTTGTTATTATCCTATATTTTTATTGACCACAATATAAATATTTTCTTCTGTACAGGAACTTTACATCACAATGGAAATGAAAGTGGTGGTAGTTTTCCCTACGCGGGGAACACCACCTCCAACTCCGCCACCAACACAAACTGCGATGCCATTGTTCACCCCTCCTCCGCCCTATAGCCCCGTTAGGAGGGGTGAAGGAGGACTGAGAAGGAGGCGGCCCCCGGTTCTCCCGCTATTCAGCGGGTGGACGGAAGTTAGTGGGTGGGAGACCCCACCGGAGTGGGATACACCCGATGAACCCACTGAGCTGAGAACACCAGCCAGAGAGTTGCCTCCCTCCGGCGATCCACCACCACCGATGGCACCTGTAAAACAGAAGGAGAGGAAGGATAGGATGGAGAATGTAAATTCTCCTCCCTCCTCCTCTTCTTGGTAGTCTAATAAAGAAAATAATTAGAAAATCCTTGTTTAATTTTTTAACCGACATTCAGCAGATATATACTTATTGATTTATGCAATTAGCATCGTTCAGTTTACATTATGATATCATAAGAGCAATATGAAATTAAAACAACAATCACTTTCCTTGCCTATATTCAATTTTGATGGAGTATTTAATGAAAAACGTTTTACCCGGCACAGTAATCTTTTTGGTGGTGTTTGCAAACGAGCGCTTATAGTGGGACCTTCGGGTTGTGGTAAAACAAATGCTCTACTTACTTTACTATTACATCCTAATGGATTTCGCTTCAAAAATATTTACATATGCTGCAGATCTCTCCATCAAAAAAAAATATGAATATCTCAAAAATATATTGGAAACTGTCCCGGAAATTGGTTACTATGAATATATAGATGCTAATGATATGCCATCGCCGGATAATGTCGCAGACTATTCAGTAGTAATATTCGATGACATACCCGCTATTAATTTAGATATTGTAAAACAGTTCTACTCTTTCGGTATACATCGTAATTTAGATTGTTTTTTCCTAATTCAGACATACAGTGCAGTTCCTAAACAATTATTGAGGGATAACACAAACTTCCTAATTTTGTTTCAACAAGACTACTAATTTGAAACATATATTTAATGATCATGTACATGATTTAAGCTTTGAACAGTTTTTAAGTATATGTAGAATGTGTTGGAAGAAACCTTTCGATATATTTCTTATCGATACTGATTGTAAATTTAATGACGGAAGATACCGGCAAGGTTTCGATTCCTATATCACATTATAATGTGTCTAGTTCTTATATAAACACTATTTAGTCATTAAAAGAGTCCTACTTCTACAAATCTACATCAGTATGTGAGTATTCGTTAAAGAGTGAAGATAAAATGGAAGATAAATTAGTAAATAATTTAGTGCAAGCTCGCTTAGCTTTAAAAGCAAAATTAAGAACGTTAAAAGCTGACATTGCAGAATCTCAAAGAAAAATTGATATACAATACGCGCCTATAGCCAAACCTCTGCAAGAAATTGCGATGAAATTAAATCCCGCTGAAACAAAGACAGATAGGATGCATCGTGAAAGTATTACTGAGGATATTTCTGAAGCTTGGTCTGACATTGATCCGAATATATCACATGGCGCAATGGCTGGAACATCAGTTATACGACAAGGGAGAACACCTTCACGAAAACGTGTGGCCTGGTTTAGCCCAAGTACTCACTCTTCTCCGACGAAGCGGCCTTATGAAAAACTTAGCACAACGCCTCAAGCAACCAAAGCTAAAGCAATTTCTTCTGATTTAAAACCTCGGTTGTCGGTATCATTTGCACCACCTGTCAAAACTGCACCAAAACCTAGGATGTCAACATCATTTATGCAACCGACATTTATAGAAGATGATTACATAGGGGAACTGCTACCACAATCTTCAGTAGAAGAGGGAGGAGATCCGAGTGAAGAAGAAACTAATACAACTGGTAGTGTGGATTTAGAAAAATTAATGGCTCATGCCATTTCGCTATTGGGTACGAAACCATCAAGATCAATAATTGCTAATAAATCTATGAATAAAACGCTCTTAGAAACGGATGAAGTGAGGGAATCATTAAAAGATTATAATCCCACGATACGCCCATATCTTATTGGTTTAATGATAGACGAAAATGAAGAATTTGATGAAAAGTATGGTGTACATGAAATGGATAATAATTTAAAAATGGGACAGGCAGATGTTAGATTTGATGGGTCCAACATTGTAA
Source organism: Melolontha melolontha (assembly GCA_935421215.2). NCBI lineage: Eukaryota > Metazoa > Arthropoda > Insecta > Coleoptera > Scarabaeidae > Melolontha > Melolontha melolontha. Next base: position 50,003,514 of record OW285242.1, read on the forward strand.
TCGGTGGATTTACATATAAAGCCACTAAGGGTTTATTAGAATTACTTTTCAAAAAGAAACCAGGTAAATTTTTATATGCTGATGCGAAGAATTATAAGTACATACTCAACGACACTCACTCTGCGCGAGTTGATTATGATCCTGATAAGAAGTATGCTGCCAGTAAAGCTTATAAATACACATCAATTATTAAACCTATTTTACAAGGAAAGAAACCTGAAGTTTGTTGGTCTCGAACCTGGAAGACTGGTTTAGGTTTATCAAAAATATTACCAGTAAAAAAGACGCTTATACCTAATAATGAAATTGAATATAAGTATTGGGACGATGTGAATGAATTGTGTGATAGATTGAAGTTGCTAGTAGCCTCGAAGAATGCCGGTCATACAGGACACGAAAACGAGATAATAGCAATCATTGAGGAATTGAAGGAGGCTAAAATTATAAAATAGTCTCTCTGTATACTCTGTAAAGTCTTGGTTGTATGACAGTTTATATTTCGACACCAATGATAGGTAACGATGACAATAGATAAATTTGGAAGACACATACACAAGCATGTCCTTAAGAGACATTTAATGGATGTCGACGTAGTCTCAGACTTTCTCAAACATCCTAAATTTCAAGAAGTATTACAAACGCATAGAAAAAATATTCCTTCTCCCAGTGCAACAGAAACTTCGAAGTATATTATTCCAATATATAGTGACGGTTCCATTGACCTCATGGGTTATTATGTAAGTACGTCATTGGCGAAACAGACTTATTTATCTTCTTCTTCTTCTTTCAATAGGCGTATCGCCTGTTTAGTTCCGGTTTCTTTGTGGCGGCAGTTCTTGTGAATTTCATTGCCAGCTGTCTCGCCAGCGTTTTGGTGGTCGTCCTATGGGTCTTCTTCCGTGAGGTATGTTGTTTCGTACTATTCTGGCCATTCTGTCGGGAGTCATTCGGCTGACATGGTGGTTCCATTCCCTTCTTCTTTTCCGTATCCATCTGACTACGTCATCCGTTTGACACTTCTCCCTTATATCTGTATTTCTTTGCCTATCATGTAATGTGTATCCTGTTATCGTTCTTAGAGTCTTCATTTCGGTTGTTCTTAGTATCCTCTTTGTTATCGTTGTTTCCGCTCTCGTCTCCGCACCATATGTCATCACCGGTCGTACGCATGTTTTGTATATCCTTGATTTGCATTCCGTACTTAGGTGTTTGTTTCTCCAGATTGGATACCTAAGATGTCCCGATATTGCTGCTGCTTTGTTTACTTGTTTCCTCACCTCATCACCCAAAAACCCTGCGCTTGTAATTTTGCACCCAAGGTATTCGATTGACATGGTTTGGTCGACGGTCTTATTTTCTATTACCAATTTGCAGCGTACAGGTTCTTTTGCTATGGTCATGCATTTGGTCTTGTCTATGGAAATTTCCATGTTGTGTTTTCCTGCCTGTTTGTTGAAAGCATGTAACATTCTTTGTAGGTCGTCCTCTGATTCCGCAATAAGTACTGCGTCATCAGCATAGCATATTATATTTATGTTGTGTATGCCCATCCGATATCCTAATCCGGTGTTCTTTACAGCTTTCACCAGCTCATCCATGATTGCGTTGAATAATAAAGGACTGAGACTATCGCCTTGACGGATGCCTGTTGTGGTTCGTAGGTGTTGCGTTAGGGTGAGGTTTGTGCGTATTTGCGTTCTTGTGTTCGTGTTTAGGTCCTTAATGAGTTCTACGTATTCTTTCTTCGTATTATTGTTTTCCAGGATCGTGATGACGTCTTTTAGTTGTACTCTGTCGAAGGCCTTAGTTAGATCTACAAAGCAAAGATAGGCAGGGGTGTTGTACTCTAATGATTTTTCTATCAGTTGTCTGAGTATGAATAGAGCGTCAGTGGTGGATCGACTTCTTCGAAATCCTTGTTGTTCTTCGCTTATTGGCATTGTTGGGGTTATTTTGTCCGCAATGATCTTAGTTAGGAGTTTTAGCGAGGTGCTCAACAATGTTATCCCGCGGTAGTTTGCTGGATCGGTTTTGTCCCCTTTTTTGAAGATGGGTATTGTTACGCTGTTCTTCCATTCTTCAGGTATTCTTCTATGTTGTAGTATGATATTAAACAGTTTTGTGTATTCTTTTATGGTGGCAGTTCCTCCATTTTTTATTAGCTCATTTGGTATTTTGTCTTGGTTTGGAGTTTTCCTGTTCTTAAGTTTCCTCGTTGTCTCTCTTACTTGCTCTTCGGTGATTTGCGTGCACTCTTCTGGTGGGTCGTTTTGTATGTCTTCTTCTTGTGTTTCTACAGGGTTCTCTATATCTGCGTAAAGATTTCTGAAATACTTCTCCCAAGTTTCTTCGGTAATTGTTCTGAGTTGTATTGTTTCATTCGTTTCCCGTTTCATGCCTCTTAGTAGTTTCCAAATTCGTTTTTGTGCTCCATACATGTCTGCTTCCATTTCGTTACTGAATTCCTGCCAGTATTCTTCCTTGATCTCTCTAACCCTATTATTGACCTTGTTCCTAGTTTCAATATACTTATTTCGGTTTTCTTGAGTTGGAGATTCCCTGTATTGCAAATAATTTTTCTTCTTTTCCCTTGTGATATCCTTGACTTCCGTTGTAAACCAAGGTTTATTGTTCGGTCTACTGTTCTGCGATACCGTGCGTGTGCCTAGGGTTTCTTCGGCGGCTTTATAGATGTTTTGTTTCAGTTTATCCCATGCTGTTTGGGGAGTGTCGGGTTGTATTATTGGGTTAAGAGTAATGTATTGTTTGCATCGGTCTGCGTATAGTTGTTTCGTATTTTCCTGGTTGAGCAATTCTATGTTGAATTTTTCAGCTCTTGTTGTTGGCTTTTGTTTCCTCAGTGACATTGCTATTCGTAGTTTTCCTAGCACTAATTTGTGGTCTGTTCCAATGTTGGCTGAGGACAGGACTCTTATATCTACTATTTGTTGGGGCATGAACATTCTGTTTGTGATGATGTAATCGATTATGGATTTATTTTGTCTATTGTCGTAAAAGGTGTATTTGTGTTGGTCTTTATGAGGGAAGTATGTGTTGTTTATTCGTAATTCATTCTGTGCACAAAATTCTGTCAACATTTCGCCATTTCTGTTAGTTACTTCTTCGTTGTATTTTTGTTTTACTCCATCTACTGCTTCATTTCCTATTCTAGCATTTAGGTCTCCTAATAGGATTATCTTTTCGTTTTTTGGGATTTTGTCCAGTTCTGATTGTAGGATTTCGTAGAAATCTATTGACATTTCTTCGGGTTTGCCAATGTCAGGTGCATATACTGATATAATGTGCAGGGGATGATTGAACATCATTTTTACTCTTAGAATTCTGTCGTTAACATACTCTATGCTTTCTATATTTTCATATTTCTCGTTTACTGCCATACCAACCCCTGATGTAGCTCTTTGGTCTTTTGCTACTCCTGAGTACAGTAAGATGTAGTTGTAGTCTTGTAGAAGTAGTCTTGTTGTTCCTCTACCTTTCTTTTTCGTTTCAGAGAGTGCACATATGTCTATCTTATGTTCATTGAGTTCGGGAATTAGTTCATGATCTTTTGAATACAGAGTCTTTATGTTCCAGCATGCAATTCTCATTTGCTGTTTCTTCATATAGAGTTTGTTCCTTATTCGCGCGTGGGTCGTGCTCCGTGTAATCCGTCCATGTTCCGAGGCTATGCTACCGGTGCTTTGAGCATGTAATTGTTTTTCCCCTAGGCAGGTTGCTAACCTTACCTAAGAACCCTCCTCCTTTATCCGGGCTTGGGACCGGCAGTGGCGGCTGTGAGCTACTCAATCCACCCACAAGCCGCCCCAGGCGGAGTTAGACTTATTTATATAAGAATAAATTATATCGTGGGAAGGTTATAAATGTCCACTATTCTAACGAGAAATTAACAGCACTGCAAATTAATAAGGAACTATTTAATTCCAAGAGACCGATAGAATTGACAGAAGGAACAACGTTTAGGTTGATATACGTTGGTACCAAACCTACGCCACCAAAAACAAGCAGTATTTGCGGAAATAGTTATCAAAGGAAATGTCGTCAATTAGGAGGGATGTTGTAAATGAAATACATAGACCAGCTCGGAGGAGGTTTACTCGACGTCGGGTTATCATAAAAGGATTGCGGGACTTATTTCAAATCGATCTTGTTGAAATGATACCGTACGCAAAAGAAAACGACAATTTCAAATACATTTTCGTATGTATAAACACATTTTCGAAATTTGCCTGGGCCGTCCCGATAAAAAACAAAACAGCCCTAGAAGTTATGAAAGCCATGAAATCTGTACTCTCATCTGGGAAAAAAAATATACCGAAAAATGTTCAAAGCGACCAGGGGAAGGAATTTTTTAATACTCATTTTAAGAAACTTATGGATCAATATAATATTAATCATTATACAACTTATTCTAGTTTAAAAAGTTCCATTGTGGAACGTTTTAATCGAACTCTTAAAAATAGGATGTGGAAGGAATTCAGTTTCAATGGAAATTATCGGTGGATTGACATGTTGCCAAAATTAGTGAGAGATTATAATAATACAGTACACCGAACGACAGGGTACAAACCCGTCGCGGTTAATCAAAAAAACATGCGACACATTTTAAGTTCTGTTTATAGCAACATGAAAGTAAGCGACCCAATCATTTCAAAATTTAAGGTTGGAGAGCCGGTTCGCATCAGCAAATACAGACATGCGTTTTCAAAGATGTATAGACCAAATTGGACTAATGAGATATTCGCTATAAGGAAAGTCCAAAACACCTTCCCCAAAACGTATCTCTTATCTGATTCAAAAAAAGAAAATATTTTAGGTGGCTTTTACGAATCGGAACTCTCAAAAGTGAAACACCCTGACGTTTATCTTGTTGAAAAAGTTTTACGAAGGCAGAAGGGTAAAGTTCTCGTAAAATGGCTTGGAATGCCTTCATCACACAATTCATGGATTTCCAAGGATAATGTTTTGTAGGAAGTGAGTTGTACTTAGGATACAAAACAGTATCAAATATGTTCGAAATGTTTTTTATTCAATAATATAAATTATATAAATTTTACAGAAGTAGGTAGATGCTGTCATTTACAAAACACTTGCAAATTTATTAAAAAAATACATACAATACATTTACAAAAACAACAAATATTTACACTGGTAAAATCCTCTAACCCATCTCACACATGTCTTCCAACTCTAAAAGTATATTTCGCAAGTTTTCTTCCCGTGCAATCTCTTCTATTTTATGGTGACCCCACGCCAACGTATTACATTTATCGGGAAGGATATATCGTTTATCATCCTTAAATGATAAAGCTACTTTATTTCTCAATTCAGTATAAATTGTGTGTAACTCAGAACGAAATATGTACATTTTCCTCATTATGTTTCCTCCATTTTCCACAACATTCTTATAATCGGTTACCGATAAATTCTTATCAATAACATACTTTTTTACTCCCTTAGCTGTTTTAACAGTCCTATTGACTAATTTAAGACAATAAGCTTTAGCACCTGTTCCATAGAAGCATTCGATAATATCACACGCGTATTCATCTTTCATTTTTCCCAGTCTAGGCAAACTCGGGGGTATTCCATGTATATTATCCTCAGTGTAATTCGATGTATCAAACATTTCTAAATTTTGCTTTATATCATTATATACGTTATAATTTTGCACACTTACTATCAACGAATCAGTGTCTGTATATAGTAGTGAAACGTCTGGACCATATAAAGGTTTTATGAAATCATAGAAAAAATTATACATTACCCACTTAGCGAGATCCAAAATTGTAAACCCTACATATATGGGTTTTACATAATCTACACGTACCTTGCATAATTCAATTGCTGTAAGAGAATCGCTAAATACCTTGCAAGACTTAAAATTTGGTTTTGCGATATATGCCTCAGCACCGAATTTTTTATGGATGGTTTCCCAATGGGAAACCAATCTTATATCAACACGATTTTCTACATTTTCCATGGTTTTGCCAAAGATGCTGTTCACCATTAATTTATAAAATTGTTTGAAAAACTCATTGCTAGATCCATTTAGTTTTGCAGTATTAAAATCGATATATTTCTTTAACCACTTGCTTTGCTTAAATCGAATACCTCGTCGAATTCCCTTTAATACCAAGCCATTCCTAACATATTGTTTCAAAGTTAAGTGATGTATGACATAATTTGATTTATCTGTAAGGTTTGGGATCAATTTACCATACTTAGAATTAGGTGGAATAACATGTTCGGGGCAAAATGGGAGGTCATTGTGAAGGCGTGCGGGATATTCTAGATCTACTTCAAATACATATCCATAATCTCCCATCATCCTCCAAGGTTTCTACATCCATCGTCAATAAATCTTCATTCGTTATCCACTCAAAGTCACCACATGGTAAAGAAAAGGGACATGGTATGACGGTACAAATTCGTAGCATCCATGTATAAAATATATTTCACAGCTTCTGATGAATCGAAATCTGATACGTATTTATTGTTGGCTATTTCCATTCTTTTAAAACACATGCTCACACCACGTATACCTTTTTTAAAAAATGAAACATGTCGGCATCTGTTAATAATTCCAAACTTACACCGGTCATCCGCAACATAGCATCCCAGCTCAATCCTGGGGATGTGAAATAATGTGCAGGGTCTAATTTATAATTCTCCGGACAGATATTCCGAAAATTTTCAAAAACATCTGCTAGCAATAATACATCTGATTGTATATATACATCGCTATAGTCCCCTAATGTTTCACACTCAAATAAATCCCAGACTCTTTGAGCTCTACAATAGTCTTCATCGCTTATATCACAATCTGATAATATATCATGAAAACACTCCTTCTTTGGTAATCCAGCAAAAGATAAAATTTCATGAGAAGTAACATAGTTGTATGGGAATACGCCTTTTTTGCGTATGAATTCGAATTTTTCACCACTGTAATATTTACTAACTTCTTTACACTGCTCATCTCCTAAATAAGATGATAATTTTCCCAATGAAGAATTCATAAATCGGAAGGAATCTATAAATCTTAACTTATAAAATACGTGTCTTTTCTTACCATTACAGTCTATTATATCTCCCACGTGCACTTTCTTAGAAAACGATACATACTTTTCTTTATTTTGTGCAATAACATCAACATCCTCTTTTTCGAGCGCTAACGCTTTTACGAATAAATGTGTATCATAATTAGATAAATTGTGCAAAATAATAGGTATATATCGGGGTTCTTTATAATTTATATTACACACCATATGCGCTGCACCTCTATATAATCCAGTCATGTGATCATGGTCACGTAATTTTTCTCCATGAACTTCAATTGTTTTATCGCAAATATGACACACTGTCGCTTGATTATAGTTATCACGCTCCTCATTAGTTAAAGGTTTTATTTCTACCTCTTTACTTAAATAATGTTTATAGGCAAATTTCACGTCAGTTTCTAACTCTTTCACAAAGGTTGAAGCTGCATGTTGACCTCGATATACTCGCAATTTACTAAGATTTTTGTCGAAACTGCATTTCACATAATAAGCGAATGAATGTGGCTCATGCTCGAAACATTTCACATTGTAAGATTTCGAGGGATCCGGTTCTGATGTATCAATAGGTTTCAATATAGCCTCAAAATCTGCATAAACTACGGAAGGAAGCCTCAGTTGCTTTTCAAATTTTAGTATATTTCCCGGTAATTCTTCACCATACTTATTTATTTTCAGTTCTTTATTGGGAAACACTGCCTTCACCTGCTTACAGTCTTCATTTTCATGTCTATGTAATTTTTCTTCAGAAGTAAGGAAAGTTAAACAACCTTCACATATGTATTTTTGGTGTCCTGATAACGATTTCTGTGAAGAAACTAGTCGTGATAAATTCTTTATCCAGCAGTAATGTGTATTTCCATTTTCACCACTAAGGAGTAATAAATTTCAATGAATAGTTTTCCTCCTCTTTGTGAAATATAATGGGCCCACCACATCATGTGATCTTATTTTATTTTCAAATACTTGCTCTAAACCATATACGTTTAGAGATATATTATTAATCTGTTCAAAATTAGCAATACCTTTTAAATTTGTTGGAAAGGAACAACTGCTAAAATCAGCTACAGTGCTATGATGTGGATATGAAGAAACTCTTTGCGGCAACCCTGTTGGTTCCCTTAAAGCAGAAGTGATGGCCCAAGTAAAACACTCATCGTCGTTATTTTGTATATTTATTATAGTTTTCTTTTTTTTTTATTGTTGGGGGTAAGTCTACATAACTGGAACCTCTCATTGGATTATATTTGTTTATATTCACTTCCAAATATAATACATTACTCAATGTCCAACCTGAAATAATTAATCGTACTTTAAGAAAATCTTAATTTACCTGAATCACGCTCTTGGAATTCACTCATTTTATTCTTAATTTCATCCATAAAATCCGCATATATACCATATAAATCACTTCCTTGAGTTATAACTTTATTTTTGGAATTGAAGGATTTTATTTATACATTTTCTTTCACTAATAAGTAATATAAACCATATAGTTCAAAATTCACCTTCATTGATGTATGTACAGCTAAAGTACTATCCACAAGTGATAACACTTTCTCCCTAATGTTATTTGCAAATTCATCCACATCGATGTATACACGAGATGAATGATCACATATTTGGTAGCTTACTATTCTATCACCAAATGCTCCAACATTTTTCATCACACCATCATCAACAACAACAAATGCTTTATTTCGATGTAAGGTACTGTGTATATGTGCCGTATAACAATTTTTTTCCACATCGACGTCGCATGTTTCACATTGCATAAAATTACCTGGATTATTCTCAAATTTCCTTCTCTTTCCCTTACAAGAACTTAACAAGTGTCGATTTCTATTATCAGCTCGAGTAAATGTTTTCCCGCAAAACTCACAATCGAACATTTGAACACTATTTCACACTAAATTTATACCGACTAAACACTTCGAGTGCACCTACTCGACTAATGTTGGAATGGAACAACCATCGCCTTATATACAATCAAGGTTAAAAATTATATTTAGAAAAGAAAACATTTCGAAAGAATAATTATATCTAACACATATTACATTCTAAAGTTATTATATTTATTTCTTCCTCCTCTAAAATCATTGTGTTGATCGAATACATCTATTTCAATATCGATATTTTCCTCCTCACTATCCTCATCTATTATATTTTCATTGAATATATGTATGTCAATCTCGATATCTGCCTTATTACTACACTCCTCATCACTACACTCCTCCTCACTACACACCTCACTACACTCCTCCTCACTACACTCATCTTCTTCATCTTCGTCTTCATCAAAAATAGTATTTATGTCACTATTTGTTACTATTTCAAAATTCAAATAACACATATTCTCTTATATGTGCAACTATTGAAACTTAGAATGAGAAATACAGATCTCTTCGCTAGTAATATATTAGCGGTTGAATCCCTACCTCGATAGCTTCTCAAGGTCAAGGTTCCTTCAAGGTCAATGTCAGGTCATTTTAATGTTGGGTCGTCTCAAGGTCAAGGTCGATGTCATCTCAAGGTCGGCGTCACCTCAAGGTCGAGGTTTGCTCGAGATGTCTCAAGGTCAAGGTCATCTATCCTAACCTCACCTGTCCTCAAGGTCAAGGTCGTATCAAGGTCGAGGTCACGGCTTTCTCGAGGTCGTCTCAAGGTCAAAGTCAAGGTCATCTTGATTCTAGAACCTCCTCGGCGACCGTGGTGTTTCAACCTCCCTCCCTCCGTCTCATACCTCTTGATTAGAGAACCTCCTCAGTGGACTTGTTGTTGCAACCCGCCTCAGCCGATTCTGGAACCTCCTCGGTGTGACCTTGACCTAACATACACCAAGGTCAAGGTCACTCCGAGGAGGTTCCAGAATCGGCTGAGACCCTCTACTTATTTGCTCGGCCATCTCCCATATTCTCCTGATTTGGCGCCTTCAGACTTCCATTTGTTCCCAAACCGGAAGAAATTTGTATCTGGGAAGCGCTTCGCGTCCAATGAAGAAGTTGAGAGGGCTATTTTCTGTCTTCCAGATTTTCACTTCCGGGATGGAATACTGATGTTGGAAAAACGCTGGACCAAGTGTGTTGAAGTCAAGGGACATTATTTAGAAAAATAAAATTTTTTAACTGAAAATCGCAGTCTTTCATTGTCAGGCCGAGAATTTTTCACATTATGTACCCTTGTATTCCTGAGTTTATTCTATTCCGGGTTTTTCTAGTGATTGTAGAACAATTATATCAAATTTATACTCGGTACTGCGTTATAAAAGGTGTATCTATTATTACAAACACGGGCTTTTCACGTCTCTGGTTTCGGCTGCTGTGCTAATAATAATGAAATTATTCTATAATAAATAATTGTGGTGCTGGTGAAGTATCATCAAAGGTCCAGGACGTGTGTGATAATGGTTAATTAAATAAATATATTACAACTTACTAACTAAATAAAACACAGGAGCGTTGTTCTTAAAGTTTGTATTTATATTTACATAAAAAAAATTGAACTTCATATATTTAAACGTGATTGAATAAAAATAATATATACAGCGGTAAATAAGTAATTAAAAATTAACACAAAATATACTGAAACGAACGTTAAATTGGGCAGTAAATTTAATGTGAATTAATATAAAATAACCTCTGTATAGAACAATACAGAGTTACCTTTGAGTTGCAAAGATGGTCGGCCACGTGGTGCGTGATATACTTGGACAAGTATGGAAAGCGATGCTTGGACGAACGAAGAAATATTAATTAAATCTATTTGAATTAATATGGATTAGCTTAAAAGAATAATATATATTGAACAATACAGATTACCTTCTAGTTGCGGAGATGTAAGGGCACGTGCACCATGGCCGGTACTTGACTAATACGGCGGGTAAGATGTGTATCTTACGATGGTTCTCAAGAGAAGACCGAGAATTTGTGTAGATAGAACACTAGTCTGTCGGAAAGGGTTTTTATGACCCCAAAGTCGAAGAGGGTAATATGTTGTCGATATCTTGAATAATAATTAATAAGAAGCGCGACCTGAAGAGGTGTTCTATCGATGGCATAAATATTATTAAAATATCCCTTGTGAAACAAGCTTCCAAATGATATGAAACACAACATATAAAAGAAGATGTACATAATTAAACAACTTAAGTTAACATCGAAATGTGCATAGAAACTCCAAAGTGAACGTTATGGTTGTAAACAGGTATATTTCGAGGGTCTCCCGGTTAGGGATATAACTCTTTGCAAACGAATATGTATAGAAAAAGTCTAAGTTAATTTATATTATAATATTTTAAAAATGCGAGATATTTTCAGAAGAAGTATTATTTAAAACAAATTAAATTATTCTTATATGCGAAGCGTAACACTATGGATTGTATAACCGGCCCTTAAAAGGTTTTAAAATATAACTTTGATTCCTTTAATTTCAGACACTGCGTACTTCCCGTGCGGGAGGTTCACATGCGAGACGTGGAAAGGAGTCTATCTCTAAGAAGCAAGGTGAAAAGAAGAAAGTGTGAAATATACGAGTGTACGCACTGCAAGTTCAGAACAATGTACAACGCCGACTTCAGGAACCACACTAACGAGCATTACGCGGTGAAAATGTACAAATGTGGTATTTGTGACCGAATATATAATGGGAAGAAATCTCTCAAGATGCACGTGGAAAAAATTCATGTTGACAATGGACTCCAAAAATACTCGACGTATGATTCTTTTAAAGCTAATATTAAAATTATAAAAGAGAGATTTCCACACTCACTTCATGGTGAAAAGCATTGTCAATGCTCGAAACGAAAGTTTCAAACAAGGCACAAATGTCACTTAAAAAAGTCACTTGTAAAAACCAAACATCTAAACAGAGGCAAATATAAGTGCCAAAATTGCGAGTTTAAGACATATTACAGGAGCTATTTAGAAAGGCATAAGAAACTAAAACATCTTAAATTATTTGATTATAAATGCATGGAGTGTGAATACCAGACGAACTTCAAGTCAAATTTAGAAAGACACATAAATTCAAGGCATCTTAAATTGTACGATCATAAATGCAAGGATTGTGAATACCAGACGACCTCCAAGTCAACTTTGGAACTACACATAAAGTCAAAACATCTCAAATTACGTGATTATAAATGCATGGAGTGTGAATACCAAACGGCCTTTAAGTCAAATTTGGAACTGCACGTAAAGTCGAAACATCTTAAATTATTTGATTATAAATGCATGAAGTGTGAATATCAAACGAACAACAATTCACATTTAGAACTGCACATAAAGTCTAAACATCATAAATTATGTGATTTTAAATGCATGAAGTGTGAATACCAGATGAACTACAAGTCAAATTTAGAACTACACATAAAGTCGAAGCATCTTAAATTATTTGATTATAAATGCAAGGATTGTGAATACCAGACGACCTCCAAGTCAACTTTGGAACTACACATAAAGTCAAAACATCTCAAATTACGTAATTATAAATGCATGGAGTGTGAATACCAAACGGCCTTCAAGTCAAATTTGGAACTGCACGTAAAGTCGAAACATCTTAAATTATTTGATTATAAATGCGTGGAGTGTGAATACCAGACGATTTCGAAGTTAAATTTGGGACTACACATAAAGTCAAAACACCTTAAATTAAGAGATTATAAATGCATGGAATGTGACTACAAGGCAACTCGAAAGTCAACTTTAGAAAACCACGTGAAAACAAAACATCTTAAATTACGCGATTATAAATGCATGGCGTGTGAATACCAAACGAGCATTAAGTCAAAATTGGAACTACATATAAAGTCAAAACACCTTAAATTACGTAATTATAAATGCATGAAGTGTGAATACAAGGCAACTCAAAAGACACATTTAGAAAACCACATGAAAGCAAAACATCTTAAATTATGGGATTATAAATGCAAGGATTGTGAATTCCAAACGAACTTCAAGTCAAAATTGGAAGGACACATTAAGTCGAAACATCTCAAATTATGTGATTATAAATGTATGGAGTGTGAATACCAAACGGGCTTTAAATCAAATTTGGAAGTACACATAAAGTCGAAACATCTTAAATTATTTGATTATAAATGCATGAAGTGTGAATATCAAACGAACAAGAATTCACATTTGAAACTGCACATAACGGCGAAACATCTCAAATTATGTGATTATAAATGCATTGAGTGTGAATTCCAAACGAACTGGAAGTCAAGTTTGGAACTACACCTGAAATCAAAACATCTTAAATTACGTGATTATAAATGCATGAAGTGTGAATTCCAAACGAGCTTTAAGTCATGTTTGGAACTACATATAAAGTCGAAACATCTTAAATTACGTGATTATAAATGCATGGAGTGAATACCAAACGAGCTTTAAGTCAAGCTTAGAAAAGCACCCAAAAAAAAACCATCCTATGTAAATGCAAGGATTGTGGATATTATTTGGAAATTTAGAAAACCATATAAAGCCAAAACATCTTAAAATTACTCGATTATAAATGCATGGATTGTGAATACCAGGCGAGCTCCAAGAGCCAATTAGAAAAACACATAAAGGCAATACTGTTTTGTATTCGTTCTTATCTTTTTTCCGTTATAATAATATGCGGTGATAAGATAAGTGTTTAACTTTACTTTATTTAATATTTATAAACAAGTGTAACTTACACAACTTATATCTATGTTCATCTATCTCTAGGTGTCTACCATACTACTTGCTTGCGCACGTCTAAATTATAAATACATTTACACCTGTACATATATAAATATTATATATATATATATATATATATATATATATATACAAGGTGGCGCAAAACAAACTCCATTATTTCAGCGTGTGACTGGCAGGACTGATAGTATGATTGGAATTTAATATACCTGTCAGTGTAAACGTCATATCGTGCCGTTTCATTGGGCTAATAGCAATGGAACGGTGGTCAAGTGAACAACGTGCTACAACAGTAAAACTATATTACGAAACACAATCTATCATACAAACACAACGACACTTTCGGAATAGGTTTCAAGTTCCAAGACGTGGACGGATTCCCACTAGTAAAACAATATTGAGTTGGATTCATAAATTTGCCAGAACCGGCAGCGTTTTAGACGAAAAACATGGTAGAACCAAGGAGTGTACGCACCCAACAAAATGTAGAGAGAGTTAGAGAAGCAGTCCGAGCAGCTCCACGTTTATCGGTACGAAGACAGGCGCTAGAGTTAGGACTTTCACGAAGAAGTACCCAAAGAATTATGCGCGAGTTAAAATTGCATCCTTATAAACTACAAATAGTGCAAAAATTACATCCTCAGGACGGACAAAATAGAGTACTTTTTTGCAATACTATGCTGCACATGTTAAACGAAACACCCGATATTAGTAATTTGCTAATGATGTCCGACGAAGCACATTTTGATTTGTCCGGGTATGTAAACAAACAGAACATGCGCTTTTGGTCAACAGATAATCCACGGAATTTACACGAGCAACCACTGCATTCTCCAAAAGTAACTGTTTGGTGTGGAGTAACAAGGTCTAGAATAATTGGACCATACTTTTTCGAAGAAGGAAATCGTACCGTTACAGTTACTGCTGAACGGTACGTTAACATGCTTCAGCATTTTGTGATTCATGAGCTACATAGGATTGGTGTTGACTCACGAAATGTTTATCTTCAACAGGATGGGGCGACGGCGCATACAGCGCGAATAAGTATGGCTGTAGTGAGGGAAACATTTGGCCATGTTATTTCACGTTTTGATCAAACTCCGTGGCCGGCACGTTCGCCGGATTTAACAGTGCCAGATTTTTTCTTGTGGGGGTATTTGAAGCATCAGGTATTTCGCCATCGCTACGATACCCTTCAAGAATTAAAAGAAAGCATTCGGAACGAAATACGCTTAATAAATCAAGAGCTTCTTAATAGAGTATTCGAAAACTTTATAAATCGTTTAAGGCAATGTGCTGCCAACAACGGAAGCCATCTTACAGATGTAATATTCAGAACTTAAAACTGCATTACCAGGGCTTGAGAAATGTTTAGTTATTTCCTTTCTAACTTGTTCATAAATATAAAATATATTTGTGTAAAATAGTGGAGTTAGTTTTGCGCCACCTTGTATATTGTAATAAGACAATGAGTGCCGTGAAGAATTGCCCCACGTTCGGCGGTCAAAAATGTAATAAGACGATCAGCAACCCCTAAGTTGGGACATCAAAATGTAATAATACGAGAATGTGAAGAATAATAATGACAGTAAAATAAAATGAATAACAGAATGGCTAGCTCAAAATATACGATACGACTAGTAACAAATAATTAAAAAAATGCCAGTAAACTACTTAATCTCAAGGGTCTCGAAGTAAG
This sequence comes from Melolontha melolontha, assembly GCA_935421215.2. NCBI lineage: Eukaryota > Metazoa > Arthropoda > Insecta > Coleoptera > Scarabaeidae > Melolontha > Melolontha melolontha. The sequence goes on from OW285242.1 coordinate 50,018,975, forward strand.
TTCCAGATACACAGACAAATACTCAAATATACATAAAATTAAACGTAATAGTCGAATTTAAGTATAAATATATTTAAATAATATTATGTCAATATTCAACAAGATACAATTATCATTTACTAAGACACTTAAAATTCTAAAGTCGAAAGTCGTGATATAATACGAATGTATGCAGTCCTTCGAATAACAAAATACAATGGGTTGCCTATCCAAAAATTCTAGACAAACTAAACATATGTCACGGTCAAAGTCAAAGCAAGTTTCAAAATTTTTAAATAAAACTACCAAAACTGATATAGAATAGCAATGTGATATGACATTTGAAATAACGTGAGCAAACAATATTAAGATATGTGACTGCAAAAAATGTTATATCTTTTATAAACATATAGATTACAATTTTCACTTGAATACCTGATTAGAATACGTCAAATTTTGAAGATTACAAATCCATCGTATCCTCTGGACGTAGTATACAGGATAATATCCAACAGGAACAGCAAGGTAAGTTGAAAGTAGTTTGACTTAATTGCCTGGTTAAAATCTTAGCCGCTGAGATGCTTATGTTCCTATTTTGTAGAGTATACCACAAGGTTATATACATTTATATATCATGATGAGGTTTTCTTATTTCAAAAATAACCCAAAAGGAATCCAGAATCTTCTTTATAAGCGCTGCCTAAACGTAAACTAGCTCTTCCGCAATCGAATATATGTATATGCTTCATACATGGTACATATATTTAGTATATATCATTATACCACTTTCTTGAGATTAATAAGTGTCCATAAATAATTTATTAGATGGAAATTATGGGAGTATTTTAAAATATCACTATACTTTTAAAATGCATGTAAAAAAAATCTTCTTCATCAATCAATAAATTAAAAATCAATCATCTTGTTTTTCGTCGTCAAGACTCCCATAAGAAATTTTGTAATAGCAAAAATCAAATATTCTAAGAAAATTGTACACTGGATTTGAAACTTATATAAAAGATCAAATAATAATAAGATCCACTCACGTAATCTCAATTACAAATTTAGAATATGATGTTCTCAAAAGACAAAAATAACAAAGTTTACAGTAATTTGTTCACAAATAAAATAAAACATAGTTGGTTTTAGAAATCTAGAATCCTCGCGAAAATAAGTTAAAATAAATTTATTAATAAGCGAAACACAAAAATGGACTAAATATAACATACAATATTAATCGGTATCATGATTTTAAAATCCAATTATGATCTTACATCAAAAATTCTAAATTCTAACTATAAAGTAATATTTCTCTAATCTGAATATTCCAGATATAACATTCTTGGAACCGATATCTTATTTGAAGAAAAATGAATTAAGGAAGTAGGTTGACTCACATTAATATATATATATATATATATATATATATATATATATATATATATATATTTACTTTCGAATATCAAAGTGAGGATCGTCTGAAGCGAATTTGCGTTTGAAGTGAGGTCCAGCTACAAAGTGAGGACATATATACGGACCTCACTTCTACATGCTTTAATTTTATGTTTAATGACCTTTTTGTAATAATGTCTATCACTTATGAGAAAAAAAGAATGGACCTTACTATGTACTGGAATGAACAAATGTATACAATTTAGTTTGGCACATTGACACTAGAGGCGCTGCGCACTATGTATATTTTTGAACGATAGTATATTGTGTCGATGACAAAAATTTTTTAATCACGAAGTGAGGACTTTGAAGCGGCAACATTGTAAAAATGATGTATGTATTCAGAGATTTTAAATATTACCATAGGAAAGTAGACATCTTTACTATAACCTACTATAATGTTAGATTTGTTTACTTTTATTCTTTCAAAATTACTGTTTTTTAAATATCTTTTGAAATAAATATTAATTTAAAATTTAATAACTGATATAATTCATATAACTACACTTGTAATTTGCAAATTTACTTATTTATTTATTTTACTATAAATTTCATGAAATGAAGATATACATAATATTAAAAATATGAAATAATTTTCTTAGTGATAAGATAAGTAGGGAATAAAAAATTAGAACAAATAAGACAGTTTCTTCAATGATGAAAGTTTGTAAAATTATTTTTGTTTATTATAGGTATTGACTACAAATATTTTAACTTTTTCCCAACTTTTGTTTTCAAGAAGAGTTTTATTTTTTTGTTTTAGCTCAAGGCATTCATGTTTCTTTGGTGGTGTCTTGGTTTTGAGATGATTTCTGAAATATGCTAATGTGACTTTCTTCTGCTCATCACTCCAAGGTTCTAAAATACGTTTCGCTTTTTGAGCCGATTTCTTCGCCTATTAATAAGAATAAGTAAATAAATAAATTACGTTTAGATAAATTATAATTACTTACTATGTTTGTAATAGTTATATTTTGTTGCATTGCATCAGTAACTTCCTGATGATTTATGATGACAGTCGATACTGTGCCATCGGTCTCATCGTCGGAATTATGATCCTCACTTTCAACAGTAAGGTCGATTTCTTCTAATCGCATATCTTTATATTTCGTGGCTTCACCTTTTTCAGATGAGAGCAGTAACTTTGAAATTTTCGCAATTTGATATATATCGTTTGGTAAACGGTAGTAATTTTTGTGAATATTCGAGGTGTGCCCCATGAAGGAAGCGAGTTGTTCCAAGTCATGTTCTGATAAGTCAATTACTTGTGACATTGTGGCAAGGTGTTTCCGCAGTTTAGTTGATGTTATGGCCACAGGATTTTTAACACCTGCAAGCCGGACATGTTTGTATATTGCTTGCGTTCCGGTAATATTATTATTTGTTTTCATATTTGCAAATAAGTACAAATTAGTTTTACTGATAAAATTATCTCTGCAACTAAGTAATACATTTATATGTTTTACCATCTGCTCTGTAAATAACACTGGAACTCCTCGTCCTCTTTTACCTCTTATCACTATTCGTTTAAAAGACTTCATTAAATGTTTCTCAGCTTCACTAATGCAACTATCAAATTCTCCAGAGGTTTGATTATTTATATTAGAGGTATAAGAAGTTATAGTCATTCGCTGCAGTTCACCTACTCGTCGTCTGTTAAGTAAAATTAGTTGCACGTATATTATCTCTTGCAATATTTTAAATGCTTTTTGATCTAGGTAATTACTCAACAATGCATCAGCATACCTCTTACTTTCGGATAGTAAATAAGTTCTCAATAATGAGAGATCTTCAGCTAGAGGAATTAGCGAAGGCTTCCATCGTTTTTGATGCAAATCGCTATTTGCTAATGTTGATATTTCATAACGCCATTCATTGGTAATGAGTTCTTTCAGAGTTTTTAATTTATTTAGATTATCTACGTTATCATTAGGGTTCTTAAGTAGCATGCTATAGGCTACATCAATGCATTCTTTCAACATGGTACCCATATTGGCAGCTAAGGATGGAGCACCATAAGTTTCTGTTTCAGGATTGTACTTCGAAATTATTTTGGTACAACGCACGAAAATGTCAAAATTAGCTGGTTCTAAAATACTTATAAAATTCGAAAGTTTTATGTGTTTTCTAATTTCTATTAATAATGCCCCCAATTGTCGCATTTTACGTGATGCGACAATACGAAATTGAGCATCACGATGACTTTTTAAATATCTACTAGCTACTGCACAAATTAATGTATCCGACTTTGCAGCAAGTGAAACTGAATCTGCCCTCATTGTAGGAAATATTTCTTTACGTAAGATGTCGTTATGTCTATAAGCTGATAGCAAGGACTGTCCATCACTTTGTGCGTTTGTTTTTAGTGTTTTATCTTCTACATTGTGTGGACATGCTTTTATATGTCTGAAAAGAGACCTTTTTTTGTAAAAACCTTTGCAAAATTTGCATGGAAGGTATGTCGAGACTGTCGGAAGACTAGGATCGTCATATTGAGGTTTCCTTATTGGAATTATTTTTTCCTGTGTCGTGCTCTTTAAGAAATTTCCCTGATTACGAAGTTTATTAAAAAGTATTCTTCTTCTTTTATTGCCTTTTGATAATGCTATTATTTCTTGAACTTGGAATTCATACGAGTGATGTCTTAAAACATGTCTTGAAAATTTTAAAACGTCCGTTTCGCAAAAGTAACAGTAATCTCTTTTATTCCATACCCTTCTATTTGGTTTCTTCTTAATATCAGCGTTCAGCATCTATAGTTTAGGAAATAGGAATTACAAAAAAAATTATTTTTTTTCTATATCCAAACGCTCACGTTTGTTTCCAAATTTGGTAGGATGAAAGGTATTACTGGCGAGTCTATCCGAACTCGTTCCTCCTAAAAAAAATATTGTTGTCATTTAGTAGAAGATTTGCCCTTAAGAAAAGATAATTTTTATTTACAGTTCACATTTTAAGGTTTTAAAATGTTATGGAATAACCTACTTTCGTAATTCTGTGTATTATAAAATCGATGAAACTAGAATTTAAATGAATACCTCATTTTCTGTAGTAGAAGAATTTGTTTCTTCATTCATATTAGGAATATATTCTGAATTTGCTTCGCTGCTATCTGTGTCACTATGCGTTAATTCTGACTTATCTGTGTTGTAATATTGATAAATAACAGATTTTTTTTTACTTCTTAATCTCTTATTGATTCTAGAACCATTAGAAATCTAGAAAAATTAATACGAATAAAATTCAAGAATGTATTAAAAGAAAATTACAAGAAATTTACATTTAATTCTTGGTCTGGAACCAAATCTGTCCTTTTTCTAAGATTCTGCATTTTTATGCTTGTTATCTTTCTTTGATCACCAGAAAAGTCCGCTTCATCCTCTGTATCAGGAATATATTCTGTATCACTAGAATTATCTGATGGGGTTTCTGCATTCACGAAAATATTAAAATTTTTATTGGGTACATCATTAACAGAAGCGCAAGTTGTAATATTAGATGTATTATTTATGTTTTTAATTTCAGCGGCATTATATAATTCTTGAGCAACATCTATTTGGGAAAATAAATATAATTTTTATAGAACTTGGGAAAATTTTCCAAAAGTATTTATTATAAAAACTCACTCTTTCACACATTAGCCCTTTCTACTGTATCGTTATTTCGTGAAGTTTCCTTACACATTTCTTCCCTTGTCAGGGATTGATGTTCGGCGACATATGGAGCTAGCAAATGTTAAAAATGTTTTATAAAGTAACATTACATACCTATAATGAAGAGCAGCTACAGTAAAGGAAGCTGAAGGTAGTTTTCAAAATATTTAAAATAGAAACTACTAAAGTAATCACTTTATTTCATAATACTAAAATATTTCATAAAGCATTTCTCAGATTTCTAATAAGTTAAATACCTAATACATATGCTGGTAAAAATTTTTAGGGTAGAACCACCTGTAGACAAGTAACAAAAACTAATTTTCCTCCTGTACTTTTCTGCAATGATAGCGCTTTTTCTGCAGTTTGACAAAATTTAAAAATATGGGAAAGGATGATTATTAACAAAATAAGGAGTTCAAAATAAGGATAACCTTAAGACTAACAAAATTTTCTGGAAAATTAATAGAGGATACGAATCGTTACGCGACAATTAAAAATAATACGCAATTATTTTTATTAATTGCCGGATAACAGTTTGTCTCCGTCAATAATTTGACTAGAAAATGTTGTTGCTTTTAATGTAATCCTTACGTTGAAATACTTATTTTGTCCAAAATCATCTTTTTCCATATTCTTAGATGAGCGGCAAATATTTTATTTATTTATAAGGAAGAAATTTCAAAATTTTACTATTTACGAAATTTAAAAACAATATATGATATGTACTTAGTATTAAACAACAAGCAATGTATACGTAACTATAAAAATTCTAATTTTGTTTTGGCTTACCTTCAGTTGCAAGTCTTACTAACACTTTACCACGGCTTTCCATTTTGGTTTTGTATTTATTGTGATATAAATACTTTAAACCTTAAACTATACAGTTTCACTGACTACAAATATCTTTTGTTTTATTAAATTGAAAAAGAGTCAAAAAGTATTTTAATACATAGAATAGAGCGATTCTGTTACTTTAATCTATTCTATCAGCGTACATGAATTTAAAACGTTTACAATGACCAAATGTTTTAGTTGGTTTTAGTGATAACAGTAACGGTCAACAGCGATATGGCAACGTATGAGGTCCTCACAGTGTCAGATCCACGAATTTGTATATAAATAATAGACCTCACAATGTTAACATTAAGAAAAAAATATATGCAGGATCTAACTTAGTTAGAGCCGCGATCGGTCCTCTCTTCGACTTAATATACTTTCAAAAATAACCATGTTTGTTTTTATATTTTTACAAGTATATTAATGCCATCTGTACTTATTTATATGGCACATACGATGTTGTAAAAGTAGAAACCTCTTATAATTATTCTTTGTGCCGGTCCCCATATGGTTAGCATTTCGAATAAGCCTCACTTTGATATTTATTCGTAAATATATATATATATATATATATATATATATATATATATATATATATATACTTTCGAATATCAAAGTGAGGATCATCTGAAGCGAATTTGCGTTTGAAGTGAGGTCCAGCTACAAAGTGTGGACATATATACGGACCTCACTTCTACATGCTTTAATTTTATGTTTAATGACCTTTTTATAATAATGTACTTAATCACTTATGAGAAAAAAAAATGGACCTTACTATGTACCGGAATGATCAAATGTATACAATTTAGTTTGGCACATTGACACTAGGGGCGCTGCGCACTATGTATATTTTTGAACGATAGTATATTGTGTCGGTGACAAAAATTTTTGAATCACGAGTGAGGACTTTGAAGCGGCAACATTGTAAAAATGATGTATTCAGAGATTTAAATATTACCATAGCAAAGTAAACATCTTTACTATAACCTACTATAATGTTAGATTTGTTTACTTTTATTCTTTCAAAATTACTATTTTTTAAATATCTTTTGAAATAAATATTAATTTAAAATTTAATAACTGATATAATTCATATAACGACACTTGTAATTTGCAAATTTACTTATTTATTTATTTTACTATAAATTTCATGAAATGAAGATATACATAATATTAAAAATATGAAATAATTTTCTTAGTGATAAGATAAGTAGGGAATAAAAAATTAGAACAAATAAGACAATTTCTTCAATGATGAAAGTTTGTAAAATTATTTTTGTTTATTATAGGTATTGACTACAAATATTTTAACTTTTTCCCAACTTTTGTTTTCAAGATTTTTTTAGCTCAAGGCATTCATGTTTCTTTGGTGGTGTCTTGGTTTTGAGATGATTTCTGAAATATGCTGTGACTTTCTTCTGCTCATCACTACAAGGTTCTAAAATACGTTTCGCTTTTTGAGCCGATTTCTTCGCCTATTAATAAGAATAAGCAAATAAATAAATAAATTACATTTAGATAAATTATAATTACTTACTATGTTTGTAATAGTTATATTTTGTTGCATTGCATCAGTAACTTCCTGATGATTTATGACGACAGTTGATACTGTGCCATCGGTCTCATCGTCGGAATTATGATCCTCACTTTCAACAGTAAGGTCAATTTCTTCTAATCGCATATCTTTATATTTCGTGGCTTCACCTTTTTCAAATAAGAGCAGTAACTTTGAAATTTTCGCAATTTGATATATATCGTTTCAGAATAATTGAAACATACATGAGTAGGTAAACCCCACCAGTTTTGTATAATACAAAGGTATGATTATACCTTTGTATTATACAAAACTGGTGGGGTTTACCTACTCATGTATGTTTTAATTATTCTGATACATTACACATGCGGTTAAGCCGTAGTATGAGTGAAGACACAAACAAAATGCAGTTTTCTAGAGAGATTGGCTGTGCCAACCTTTGGAAGGACGTCGTTACTTCACATTAATTATGTGGACGGTGTGCGAGGTACTTCGGCTGTCTGACAACAGGCAGCGCCAAATTTACTTCTGCGCTCGGTCCGAGTAATTACGGTGATAGGGCGATGTGGTTCTTTTCTGTGAATGTGTCTGGGAATATCCTTTCTCCAGCAGGGGCGTACCGATGAGCCTGTAGAAAGGTGAAATATGTATCTACGTCTCTGGGGATAGGATATATTCGGACACGTTCACAGAAAATATTAATAGTGAACCTGCATTTGTGTTCTTCACACCAGATTTTTAATAATATTTTATATTATTAAAAATACCTTTGTATATATCGTTTAGTAAACGGTAATAATTTTTGTGAATATTCCAGGTGTGCCCCATGAAGGAAGCGAGTTGTTCCAAGTCATGTTCTGATAAGTCAATTACTTGTGACATTGTGGCAAGGTGTTTCCGCAATTTAGTTGATGTTATGGCCACAGGATTTTTAACACCTGCAAGCCGGACATGTTTGTATATTGCTTGCGTTCCGGTAATATTATTTGTTTTCATATTTGCAAATAAGTACAAATCATTAGGGTTCTTAAGTAGCATGCTATAGGCTACATCAATGCATTCTTTCAACATGGTACCCATATTGGCAGCTAAGGATAGAGCACCATAAGTTCCTGTTTCAGGATTGTACTTCGAAATTGTTTTGATACGCACGAAAATGTCAAAATTAGCTGGCTCTAAAATACTTATAAAATTCGAAAGTTTTATGTGTTTTCTAATTTCTATTAATAATGCTCCCAATTTTCGCATTTTACGTGATGCGACAATACGAAATTGAGAATCACGATGACTTTTTAAATATCTGCTAGCTACTGCACAAATTCATGTATCCGACTTTGCAGCCAGTGAAACTGAATCTGCCCTCATTGTAGGAAATATTTCTTTACGTAAGATGTTGTTATGTCTATAAGCTGATAGCAAGGACTGTCCGTCACTTTGTGCGTTTGCTATTAGTGTTTTATCTTCTACATTGTGTGGACATGCTTTTATATGTCTGAAAAGAGACCTTTTTTTATAAAAACCTTTGCAAAATTTGCATGGAAGGTATGTCGAGACTGTCGGAAGACTAGGATCATCATATTGAGGTTTCCTTATTGGAATTATTTTTTCCTGTGTCGTGCTCTTTAAGAAATTTCCCTGATTACGAAGTTTATTAAAAAGTATTCTTCTTTTATTGCCTTTTGATAATGCTATTATTTCTTGAATTTGGAATTCACTCACATCATTGTACTTGCACCCCCAAATACGTCATCGAGCCGCGCCTGAACCAAATGTTTTAGTTGGTTTTAGTGATAACAGTAACGGTCAACAGCGATATGGCAACGTATGTGGTCCTCACAGTGTCAGATCCACGAATTTGTATATAAATAATAGACCTCACAATGTTAACATTAAGAAAAAAATATATGCAGGATCTAACTTAGTTAGAGCCGCGATCGGTCCTCTCTTCGACTTAATATACTTTCAAAAATAACCATGTTTGTTTTTATATTTTTACAAGTATGTATATTAATGCCATCTGTACTTATTTATATGGCACATACGATGTTGTAAAAGTAGAAACCTCTTATAATTCTTGTACCGGTCCCCATATGGTTAGCATTTCGAATAAGCCTCACTTTGATATTTATTCGTAAATATATATATATATATATATATATTTATATATATATATATATATATATATATTATATATATATATTTATATATATATATATATATATATATATATATATATATATATATATATATATATATTATTGTGTGGTCTTTAGATGTATGGAAGAAAATTTGTTTGAAGTTATAGACCGTAACTCCCTCTAGAAATGTTTGTTTTTGTGTAAAAATACGGTATGCAAAAATTATGTGTGTTGAACAAAGGGAAGGCGTGGCGCACCGCCTCTCAAGGTGACCCCTGTTGGTAAAATTAACATAAATATAATTTTTTTAATGTATTTATATTTTTTATACCTATATTTTAATATACCTATAATTTTATTATTATAACTTAATTAAATTTACGGTAACGATGGTTACGGTGCCACGATTTGTAACAAGAATTTGATTATAAAAATTTAATTGGAATCAAATTTCAAAAATTGCGGCGGCAACTAAATTATTTACATATGCTGATAATAGTTTAGAAGCATAGATATTTTTTTAAGCCAACGAGTTCTAAATATAGCTTTTTTACCCCTTTTTTCGAATACTCACGCGTTTTTTGTTAAGAAAAGTTGGCATCACTGTGGTGCAGCATTTAAGAAAATTAAAAAGGGACTTCCCCTATAAAATGAAAATTGATTAAAATTGTCAATTAGAAGAGTGTGTTACTTAACAGAAATAGTGTTAAAAATAAAAGCTTGTGTAAAAAGTGAAACAAAATGACCGCAAACCTAAGACAGAAGTTATATTTAATTGGCCATGATGAAAGTCAAATCATTGGTGCCAAGTTACCATCAAACGAGTATTATTTTACAATCTGCAGAAAATTAAATTTAAGATCAAGTGCCCACCTTGTCGTGAAGGAAGTATAAATTATGTGGAGTAAGGCTCGAGTTCCAACAAAGGGAACGGATAAAAATATAAAAGTAGAGGCGTTATAGAAAGAATGGAAGAAATTGCTTAAGTCGAGCAAACGCCACTCATCACTGCAAGAAAAACGCGAAAAAGAGTTTACAGACAAGCCAGATAGTTTATTTGATATTGCCCACGCAAATGCCTTAGAAAAAATGAAAATTGAGGAAGATAAGTTGTTTCTTATCAATCAAAGAAAGAAAGGACGTCCCGGATCAATGGGAGGTGCCGATTGCCTTCTTCTCAGAAGTGAACAGAAAAAAATTCTTCGGCAAGAGGAAGAGAAGCGTAGGCGTGAAATTTATGAAGCTAAATTACATGGTATGTATTAGGATATATAAAATAAAGCAAACTGTAGTGGTAAAATGTAAATGGTAAATGTAAAAAAAAATAATTTTTTGAAAAAAGCATTTAGTGCCTGTTTTTGTATTATGTACAAGCTATCAAAACATTTGGAAAATTTGTGTAAAAATCACTCAAAAATAAAATATTTTTCATGTTCATTTTCTAGATGATGTAATTGCTTGCTATAAAGTTTTTTTTTTAATTTTTGTTCAAATTTTTTTTCGGATGTTATTAATGCCTTATCAAACATTTTTTCCAGAAAAAAGTCGAACTGAACTTCAATGTAACCGATAGTGAAGATGAAATAACTGAGCAGTTTGAGTTTGATGTTACGAAGGAATCGGAAGATGAATCAGAACCAAGTAAACCTAAAAGAAAACGAAGCAAAATAAATTTTATAACGGCAAACCTTGTAACAGTTTTGGACAAATCTAAAGTTAGTGACCGCGATGCTGTGCGAATACTTGTAGCAACCGCTCAAGCTCTAAATCACGAAGTAGATGAGTTAGTAATAAATAAAACTTCTATTCGCAAAATCCGTTCAAAACTTCGAGTTGAAACTGCACAAAGAATTAAAGACAAATTTGATGAAGAAGAAATTCGTAGCATTACAGTTCACTGGAATGGTAAAATTTTGCCATCGTTAATAGGAAAAGAATCTATTGATCGGATTCCAGTAGTTATATCATACAATGGCAAGGAATAATTACTTGGAATCCCAGCAATATCATCTGGAACGGGAAAGCAACAAGCGGAGGTAGTGTATGACCTATTGCAAGAATGGAACCTATGGTGTTGAAGATCAGAAAATGAAGGATGCAGTTGGGAGTGTATCCGAGAGTATAAAATTTGCATCTCAAAATCTTGAAGTAAAGCAACCACGTGATCATTATAAAGAGCTTCTTCAATTAACTATAATTTTTCTTGGTGGTACAGTCCCGGAATTTACTTCAAAAAGCCTGGAGCATTTCATCTCGCCCGCTGGATGTCGAAAGCTATTTGCCTTAAATTATATTTATGTATTTCGAAACGAATTTAAAATGACACAATTGGAGATAACTAGTATTTGTGACATTTGCATCTTTGTTGTAAGGGTGTATTTAAAAAATTGTATAAAAGCACCAGTTACAGCAGCAGCCCCTATGCAGGATTTAATATTGCTAAAAGATTTAAATGCTTATAAAATTGTTGATGAGAAGATTAGTCGTGCATCACTAAGCAAATTAAGTAATCATTTGTGGTATTTAACTCCAGAAAGAGCAGCGTTGTCTTTTTATGATGCAAATATTACATATGAGCCGAAGAATCTTATGGTGCAAGCTCTGGATAACCCTACTGATTGCGAATTAAAAAATTTGATCGTAACTCCTCATACTATAAGCCAATATCTTAATAAGAATATCGAATATTTTATAACCCAAAAATCACGTAATTTTTTTAAAAGGTTTGGTATTCCAACGGACTTTTTAACAAAAGATCAAAAGGAGTGGGTAAATGAACATAGTTTTAACGTTGGCCTTAATATCGTTGGAAATATGAATGTTGTTAATTACTCGGCAGAACGAGCAGTTAAGCTAATGGAAGATTTTAATTTATTGTTATCGAGAGATGAAGAAGAAAAGCAATTGATAGTGCAAATTGTTGCGGATTATCGGAAACTCTGCCCCAATGTGAACAAATATTCTCTTTTGAAATAAAATAACATACAAATAACTAAAAACAAAGCATTTTTATTTATCCCTTGTCAGACAGAGATCTTGTAACATTATCAAATCTGTGGACCCAAGGAATAAGTCAATGTTCTATGTTTTTCCTATTTATCGTTTCATTAATTTTCATTTATCTTCTTAAGAAATATGTCACCATATATGTATATAAATACATAGATTTTACTTTGTATTCTAATCCTTAAAAATTTGGGTTTAAATGAAAACCAGAGAAGCTTTAAGACGACACCGTCTCAAGGAAATTTAAAATAACATGTTAAAAATTAAAGTCAAATATATTTTTTAAATATATTTTTTAGAATAAATAAATATATTTTTTACAACCAAGAAAATTGTATTCTTAATATTTTTGAAACAAATTTCAAAAGCGATGTGCCACGTCTTAACCTCGCCCAATCGTGATAATTTTTTGCACACCGTATTTTTATACTATAACGAACATTTTGAGGGGGAGTTACGGTGGGAACAACAAAGTTGATTACCTTAGCGAGGATATTTCAGGATTTTAAATAGCAAAATCCTCTTTACTTCATGTTACAGCTAAAATACTATTACTATAAAAAGGATTAACCAAAAATAACAAAATTTCATTTTATTAAAGAAAAACTATTGTAATATCATAATTTCAACTTCATTTAAATAAAATAATATCCATATCTGCAACTGAAAGAAGAATAAACCGTTAAAAGCCAATGAAGGAACCAAAATACCCACTAACCAGCCAATTAGCATGAGATCCAAACAGAATTATAGACATCGGGAATTCTACCAACTCATGAAGGAAGATTTTCAACAAGTCAAAAAGATAATTAAAAATTACTGAAAAGCCATGTCCATCAACGGAACGTACAGACGCGTTTCGCTCTTATTGGAGCTTATCAATGTACGGTATCTCGAAGACAGACATGGCTTTTCACTTCTATACTTTGTGTATATATAGTTAACATTCTGAACTTACTGCAAATGAGAATTAATGAATATTAAATCTCAATGAGATTTAATATTCATTAATTTTTGGTACACTATTTTGATACAATTAGAGGCTTGTGTGGCTATAATTTCAGGCCAACTTGCTCTGAATTTATAGCGGCATACAAAACTTCTATAATAAATAATTTTATTTCAAATTCAAATTCCACAAATTGTGAACATGATGGCACTGAATTATTAGTGTTTTTTTAGTAATGAAACAAACATAGCACAGTTACGTTTGGGTAATGATAAGTCTGTAGTAGGAAGATCATTACACAATGCCACACTAATGGATGAAATGAAGTTTAATGCTTCTTCATACATTGCGGGATTCATCTGTAAGAAATGTCTAAAATTAAATTGTGCTGTATGTTGTGCATATTTTCTTTCAGAAGAATGCACTGATAGCCATGCACTAATTAAGATAAAAGAATATGGCAAATTATTTTATCCTTCTACTACATTTATTAATACAATATCTTCAATTAAAAGAGAAATATTTATTACATTTTTTGATAATATTAATGCAGATAATATATTTCGTGTAGTTGGAGATAATTTGTCAATTAACATTGCATGCTGTATGGAACATGACTGTGAAAACGTAATAAATGTAAAAAAATGTATTTTACATGTTATATTCAAATATACAATTACGATGATTAATAGAAAATTAAATCTGAAAGATAAACGGCCTAATGAATTAATAGATAAGTATATAAAAGAACATGCAAAACATGTATATAGGAAAAAAATGAATTTTGTATATTATTTGTAAATATATTATGTTTATTACCTAACAATGTTTTTTTTACATTTTATTATACCTGTTTCCAAAATATGAAGTAAAGCGAATAATATAGTATGTACTTCATAATTTGAATATACCGCGTTTTAGCCGCCCACACAGAAATAGTACATTTCACCATTCAAAGAGTTTAGAAAACTACAACAATAATAAAAATAAAATAAAACAATAACTTTGTTATATATATCACTTTATTCACATAATCGTGACCGCGGTTTCGACATACAATGCCGAATGATGACATTGTATGTCGAAACCGCGGTCACGATTATATGTGAATAAAGTGGTATATATAACAAAGTTATTGTTTTATTTTATTGTATTTTCAAAATGAATTACCACAAAGTTACGGCTACCAGTATTAATTTTCTTACAACAATAATAGCTTGGATGTCGCTTCTTCTTTAGTATTTTCTGTGGTAGACACTTTAAACATGGTCTCAAACGCTATTTAAGGATTTAGTAGCCTACTAGCGTTAAAACGTTGTTAGTACGCATCACACGCGACTATGAATACGGGAATTCTTAGTAGGATGTTAAAATAGTCTTAGTGGCGTCACAGACTAGTCTGTGTTAGCGTGTTAGTAGCCAGTAAAACGACTATGCACAATGCTGCAAATTTCAAAAACATAAACAAACCCTGTTTTCAATATGGCGATACGAATATGATGGAATCAAGGTCCCTAAACGACCCGACATCGATAACAATAGAAAATGGAACATGGATGCTTAAATATTCATTTATTACTGACTTTTAAGGATTTTGTGGAAAATAATGTTATTTTTCCACATCTATTATCTCCTTTGCCGCACACGATATACAAAATTTTGGAGCCATTTCTAAATAATCTATATGTTGAAAAGAAAATGTACTTGTAGTCAGTGTTGCCAGCCTTACCGATTTTCAAGATAATTCTGCCGAAAAAATAAATATTAAATAAAATAATACATAAATGTGTTGTTTTTATTGCGAATCGACAATGCGTATTCATTATGAAACAGACATGTAAATAAATTTACATATCTGTAACTGTATACTTGGACAATACCTCGTATTTTCGGCATTTACTTCTGCTTAAGACGTCGTCAGCTAAGCTAATGAAGCAATGTATACAAATGATACAAATCCTTATAAATCTGTATCTGTATATGACATTAAGCTTTTTTTATATGAGACTTGAATTTTGTTGTGGTCGGAGTTGCCTCCATTTCCACTCCATTGTTTCGTATTTCCCAGGGTTGTGACGTGTTTGTGTCTGATTAATAAATAATCGTGTGTTGTGTGTTTTTGTGCGGCCCTGTGTTGGGTATGTCTAGTCTGTGTGTTTGTCGCTTTTTGCGTTTAAGTCACTGGTCGTCGGTTTTTTTGCGTTTCAGTCATGTGTGTGTTTAATGTTTGTTGTTGTAGAGTGTGATTATTTTCTGTGTTTGCGTTACGAAGTATTGTATCTGTTCTGTTGTTGCGTTTGTGGAGTGTAATGTTATTAACATGTTGCCTAAGGCAAGTGATAGTTCGTCAGTTGTGTTAGGTGTTGTGTTTCTTTGTTTTTGTGTCCATGGGTTCGTTGTTGGGGGTGGTGCTGGTATGTATTCGGGTTTGGGTGTGGTTTTGTTTACAGGGTTGTTTGGATTGTTAGGACAGTTAAGGAAAGTGGATAAGTGAGGACCACCGCAGTTTGCACACTTTGGTGGGGTTGTTTTGGGTTTTGTACATAGGTGTGTTGAGTGTTCGTCTCCGCATTTCATGCATTTGTAGTGTATGTTAAAGTTTTTTTGGTGGTGTCCAAATGTCTGACATTTGTGGCATTGTATTATGTCTGTCCTTTTGTTTAGTGGTTCGATTTTAATTGTGAGTCCGCAGCAGTCGTGTATGTTGTAAATTGTTTTGTATTGTCTCGTCAGTTCTATTAGTACAAGTGGTGCTGGTATTCCGTCTTTGCCGTTCATGCGTTTTATTTTTATTGTCGGGTAGCCTTGGTCAGTCAGGTCGTCGGTGATGTCAGTGTCTGTGATAAAGGTAGGAATGCCACGCATAACTACCTTTAGTGTCTTTTCACTTCTCAGTTGAAAAGTGTAATATTGTATTTGTTCATTGTCGAGTATGTGTTTAAGTTTTCGGTAGTCTTCGTCAGTTTTCGGTTCGATGTGAATGCCAGGTTTCACAAGTTTGTTTTGTACTGTGTTAATGTTATGTGTTTTAAGTATTTGTCGTATATATGTCCATTTGTCTTTGTCTGTTATTATGATTGGTGCGATTTTGTGTGTTTTGCGTGTTTCGGTGTTTGTGTGGTGTTTGTTTTGTCACTTACCCTGGGTAAGTTTGCTGTTTGATGTTGATGGTTGTGGGGTGAATTCGGTTGCTTCTTCTTCTTCCATTTTTTCCTCGGTTTTGGTTTCGAGGGCGTCGCAGGAATTTTTTGTTTCGATTGGTGGCGCTGTGTGGTCAGTTTTCTGTCTTTTTGTTGTTTTTTTCGGGTGTCTGAATGCGTCGTTTTCGATTTTCGGTTCCGGTTGGCTCTTCTTCGATTTTACGGGAGGCTTTTCTTCTTCTTGTTTTTCTGTGGGGTTGCTTTTTAACTCGATTTGAATCGTCGGTTCTTCTGGGTTAACCATTAGTATATCCCCTGATTTTTGTAGTAGCTTTGGATATCTTCTTCTTCGTCGAGTATGTTGATTAGATTTTTAAAATCTTCCAGTATCTTGGGTGTACATTTGTTCAGGTATTCGGGTTTAATCATCAGGTTGGTTATTGTTCTCTTTTGTCCGGCCATTGCTTCCGGCGTCGCTTGACGATGTATCGTCGTCGGTGCTCTCAACTGCGATGCTGCTGTAACAGAGATCGCAGTGAGAAAATGACATTAAGCCGAACCGCTCATTAGATATAGCAAGTTTCATTCTATAAGGTGGCACTTATTTACGAGTGACATCTTACGGACGAAAGAGACTACACCAAAGAAAGCGATCTTTCGATTGACAAGCTATGCTCATACGAACTGAAAGGAATACGGGTCTTAAGCAGAAGTAAATGCCGAAAATACAAGGTATTGTCCAAGTATACAGTTACAGATATGTAAATTTATTTACATGTCTGTTTCATAATGAAACAAAAGCTTTATACGTGCATATAACGTATAGACATATTTAAAACATTTTTGTAAATGCGTATTCATATATCACAATAAAAATCAATCAATGTCCGAACTTATCACTCCCCAGAGACGCGTCACTAGGGAGCGATATGTTCGGACACGTTCACAGAAACTATTAATAGTGAACCTGTATTTGTGTCCTTCACACCAGATTTTTAATAATATTTTATATTATTAAAAATACCTTCGTATTATACAAAACTGGTGGGGTTTTACCCACTCATGTATGTTTCAATTATTCTGATACTAATAATAATATAAAAATTTTAAATCTACCGAAATTTGTCGTCAAATCTACCGATGTAACGTCAACGCTGGCTGGCAACCCTGCTTGTAATAACGGGTGTTCAGAAACATTCGAAGTCAAAGTAGTCCTTGAAAATATGAAGTCATGTCTGATATAGATTGATATAGCAAACGCCAATTAAGTTAGCGCGAGGAGGGGTAAGTTCGCGCAGGATTAGAAATAGTGGGGAGATTTGTATTTGGTTTTACATCAAATGTCAGATAATTCTAACCTCTGAGCGTGTGTCACTTTATGATCCCCTAGCAAAGACATTATGTTCCGTCAAACGGCAATGACAAATGTATTCAGATAATTATAGCAAACGCCAATTAAGTTGGCGCGAGGAGGGGTAAGTTTGTGCAGGATTAGAAGTAGTGGGGAGATTTGTATTTGGTTTTACATCAAATGTCAGATAATTCTGACCTCTAAGCGTGTATCACTTTATGATCCCCTAGAAAAGACATTATGTTTCGTGAAGTTCCGTCAAACGTCAATGACAAATGTATTACAACAACTTGAGTAGTGGGAGTGGACGTTTTTAAAAACGGCTTCTGCGCACCCTCTCCTCGCGCCAACTTAATTGGCGTTTGCTATACTTGAGTAGTGGGGGTGGATATTTTTAAAAACGGCTTCTGCGCACCCCCTCCTCGCGCCAACTTAATTGGCGCTTGCTACATTTACTTAATACAATTTTATAGGTTATCAGTTATCATACACGCAAATGTCAGTTTATGTCGAAATATATTACTTTAATATGCCATATTAATTAATATAAACTAGTCAAATAATGATTTTAGAAGGTAACAGTAATTAATTTGCAAATTTCAAATTAAGTATTTTGATATTTTAGAGAATTCTTGCTGAACAATAGCACCTCTTCATGCGATAACTGGAAAAAAATACGTAATCCAATTAATATGCTATTCATTCTTGTGTAATAAAGCTCATCTAATCTGTAGTAACATGTAAAAAGACAATACAGAATTAAGAGGAAATAACTTTACAAATAAAGGTTTTATTCATCTTATAGTGACAATAGTATCTAGTTATCGTACTAGTTTAATATATTAACATTCAATAAATTATTGTAAGAAATGACTTAAAATAAATTTGAAACAAATAAATTGTTTGTAGAATCCTTAGATTACAACCTTATAATAAATATCATAAATTGTAGTTGTATAAATTACCAACAATAATGACCATAATTATAAAAGATGTTGAAAATATCCACCACCTTCTTCCAAGCATTTTACGCACCTCCTCCGAATGCTACTAAATACATTTTGCAGTATGGGACTATTTCTAATTTCACTAATTTTATTTATAATTCTGTCTTGGAGATCTATATAATCTTGCACTGGTACTTGATAAAATGAATTTTTTAAAAAAGGCCATAAATAGTAATCACATGGTGTAAGATCACAAGATCTTGGAGGGAATTCATGATCGCTGTTCAAACTAATTAAACGATTTCCAAACACTTCTTGTAACATATTCATTGTTGCCCCCGCTGTGTGAGCTCTAGCACCATCTTGTTCAAAGTATCCCAAAGCTAGTTCATCATCGCGAAGTTGATTAAAGAAACGCAAAAGTATTTCCTGTCGATATCTTTCTGCAGTCAAGGTACCATTAAAAAAATTGGACCAATAATCCTTCTTCTACTTATAGCGCACCAAACACCAACTTTCTGAGGATGTAAAGGAGCTTCAACATAAAAATTATTGGGCTTTGTATCACTCCACATTCTGATGTTTTGCGAGTTAACATATCCACTAACATGGAACCATGCTTCGTCTGAAAAGAAAGTTTTGTCTAGGACATCATCATTAAAATTATTTGTAAACCATTCGCAAAATACTACTCGTCGCGAATGGAGTTTTTTTGAAATACGGGTTCTAGTAGTGGATGGGTAAAAACCAATAGAACTTTTACAGGACGCAAAAGGGAACTTATTCGAGTGTGCATTTATAGTGGGAAGGGATATTTGATTGAAAATAATATTCTATTAATTTTTATCCAGCCAGTTCCAGTACCCGTATTCTCAATTCTGGCCTAAAACTTTATGGCAAGAACCAACTGACAACCCGGTTTGTTGAGCAAGAGTTCTTGCTGAAGTTTTAGGGGCATCAGTCATTATTTCTCTAACATTCCCAATCACTTCTTCTGTCCGGACTTTTGGTCGCCCACCACCCTCTTGGCGTCCCACACTACCAGTTTGTCGAAAAACTGGAACAATTCTGATTAGTGTACACTGAAAAGTATTATAATGAAAAGCAAGGTTGGGAAATTCATCTCGAAATTCTTCCAAACAAGCTTGAATTGAATACTTCCACTGGCCATCGATCTTTTGACAATTTCGAAAATATGCTTCAACCATGAATGCTTTGTGTACGTTAGTAAATACCATTTTCAAAATTAAAAAATATAAATTAGTATCTTCGATATTAGATTCTGACAATTTTTGACAGACAACAGTTGATATTTAATAATTATTACAAATCAGATATAGCAAGCGCCAATTAAGTTGGCGCGAGGAGGGGGTGCGCAGAAGCCGTTTTTAAAAACGTCCACTCCCACTACTCCAGTAATTGTCAGAATACATTTGTCATTGACGTTTGACGGAACATAATGTCTTTGCTAGGGGATCATAAAGAGAGGTTAGAATTATCTGACATTTGATGTAAAACCAAATACAAATCTCCCCATTACTTTTAATCCTGCGCGAACTTACCCCTCCTCGCGCCAACTTAATTGGCGTTTGCTATACTTAAGTAAAGATATACGATTTTTTGATAAGAGTCAGAGCCCACTTGAGTTCGAATGTTTCTGAACACCCATTACAAGCAATTTTTTTAGAAACTAAACACTTAAAACAATATTTTACTTACTACTTATGACCGCACTGTTTTATATGGTAGGTATTATTACCTGCGATGTGGATAACAAAATACTATTAATAATAATAAAATATACAAAAACAAGGCGAAATAACTGTTTAATGAAAAAATTACTGATCCTAACCAAAATACGCTCTAAAAATAAAGCGTCACCTATGTCACTATCACGTGTCGCATAATTAAGTTATCCGCTAGATTTCTGTATTTGCTAGATAAGAGTCATCTTGCGTTTAAGGTGAACTTTATTCTAGACGCCATGACAGTTCCACTTAGGGAAATGAAGCTTTCATTCTAACGGGTGTTCAGAAACATTCGAAGTCAAAGTAGTCCTTGAAAATATGAAGTCATGTCTGAGATAGATTGATACATTTACTTAATACAATTTTATAGGTTATTAAATTAGTATCAGATACTTAAGTAAAGATATACGTTTTTTTGTTCAGAGCCCACTTGACTTCGAATGTTTCTGAACACCCGTTATATATGTTTAATTAACTCTATGCTTACGGCAAAATGAATGATTCTTTTCATTCACATATGTCACCAAATTTCCCTAGAACGAAAACGTTGCAAAAATAAATTCACTTTCATTTCAACTTTCCCCAGCAATTTATTGTCAGATGTAAAGCAGGAAGAAGTTCTTATTTTAGAACTTTTAGAACTAGAACTTGTTCAATAACTAGATATTGAAATGTAAGACAAATTTATTGACAAGTGTAATACGACAACAAGTTGCAAGTTAAGAACTAGAACTTGATCTATTTCAAGATCTAGAAATTGATCAATATCTTAACAGATGTAAAACGGGCTTTATACTATTTTTGGTGTGCTAAAACCGAATACACTTTTAATATTAGTTCTAGTTTTAGAGATACGTGATTATATATTAACACTGTAACTGCATGTCTGCCTTGTACTAAACAGCCTCTGTATACAAATAAATGACAAACGTCACTATCGCGAACATATATAAGCAGCTACAAAGCGGAGAGGCTAGTCAGTTGAAGTTAGTGGGTCTAATCGCAATTGGGTTGGAATGTCTCTAAAGATCCATTTCCTACCCTCACACTAGAACTTTTTTCCTGGAAACTGCGGAGCTGTAAGTGATGAGCACGGCAAACACTTCCATCAGGATATAGCAACAATGGAGAAAAGGTACCAGGGAAACTGGAATGTTTCCATGCTTTCCGACTAATGTTGGACTCTTATTAGAGATACTCCAGAAACAATTCACAAAAGAATAGCAAAAAGACCGTGCATTTAGTAACTCTAAAAGTGTAAAAGTATCTATTTTTATTACATTGTTAAAAATTAAATTAAAAAGCCTGTTATTGAAAACTGCCGCCAACTTTTTAATTTCATTGTCATTTTTGTATTCAGCGCCCCAAAATTAACAAAAACATGCACTGTTAAAAAATATACAACAAGTAAACTAAAATTTATTGCCCAGTGTAATTTTTGATCGCCTTTATTTATGTTTTAATTTATAGTTTTTCTGTGCTATTCTTAATTAATATCAGATAATTAGCACCTTATAATTAACAAAATCAATAAAGTACTAGCGTTCAATTGTGTTTTAAAATATCTGTTATAGTTCTGTTCAGTATAAATAAGAGTAAAAGTGGCACTTCCGGTAGAAATTTTGCAAAACTCTTTTAGAAAAGTTTTTTGCGAATCTACTTTTAAACACTTTTGTACTCTTGAGAAATTTTCGTGAACGTAAATTATGAAAAATTTTTCAAAATTTTTTTCAACATTTTGAAAAAGTCTTTAGACAAAAGTTATTCAAAATTCATTTCTAAACACTTTTCTATACTTAGGCAGCCTACGAAAATCCTTCTATTTTCAGCGATAATAGCCAAAAACTGTTTTGCTCCAAGAGTAAAAGTGACACTTCCGGTTGAAATTTTTAAGATTTTTCCTAAAATAATTCTTTTATGTTCCATTTCAAAACACTTTCGTACTCTCTAGAAATTCTCGTAAGCTTAGTCGTTAACGAGATATTAACGGAGCCAACTTTACGGACCTACTTTTCAAACGGGAATATCTCGGGAAGGGGATGAGCACAAAATTAATGCTTTGCGGCATCAAACAGCACAAAACGATGGCGTATTTGAATTTTGAAAATGCAAAAATGTGGAAGCTACCGTATAGTTGGCTCCCACTTTTCAAACGCGAATATCTCGGGAAAGGGATGAGCACAAAATTCGTGCTTTACGGCGCAAAACAGCACAAAACAATGGCGTATTTGAATTTCGAAAATTTGAAAATGTGGGAGCCACCGTAAAGTTGGCTCCCATTTTTCAAAAGCGAATATCTCGGGAAGGGAATGAGCACAAAATTCGTACTTTACGCCACAAAACAAACACAAAACGATGGCGTATTTGAATTTTGAAAATTTGAAAATGTGGGAGCCACCATAAAGTTGGCTCCCAATTTTCAAACGCGAATATCTCGGGAAGGGGATGAGCACAAAATTTGTACTTTACGGCACTTTACGGAAAATGAAAAAGTGTTGGAGCCAACTTTACGGACCTAAAATTGGGGTAGTAAAACTTAAATAAATCCAAGAGATATTACGCATGAGCAATTCATATAACTTTTCGATTGATCCTTGTGAATAACATCCAAATATCCCAAATTTGTATACATTTTACATAAGATTATTAATTATTAATATGTAAGTAAATAAATTATATATTTGAAAGGCAATGGTTAACAATTGGGGCGCCAGTATGAATATTTATTGATATGTATGCAACCATATATACAAATTCTTTCAATGGAGACTGTGGTTAAATAATAATTTAAAAAGGTATATAACCCCTTACCACAATTATTAGTCGTATCCTAAATACGTATTTCGACAACTAAGTTGTCATCATCAGTAGGTAAAAACTACTAATTAAAGTCACACGGGGCACAATAAAGTAAGATAAACGCTTCCGCACAACTACTATACACTGCAACCCTGTAAAGACTAAATTTACCATGCACATTTCAAACTACGAGACAAAACACTTGTCTCTTAGAAATGGTTCTTAAACATGTGTTAAAATATCGAACAGAGGGACGGCAAAAATTCTTCTCTAAAGAAGGCGCCAACTAAAAAACGATTTTAAAGCTACGGTGACCTACTAATAAAATAAATGAAACACCTTATATTTCCACAAAACACTAGTATAATTAACTGTATGAGCATTTCATGTGCAATGTACAAATTAATAGTTATTATTTAACGTGTTATTTCGTACGCAGGTAGTGACAAAATCTATATTGGGTCCGAGTGTAAAAACATTTTCCATTAACAAATGGTTAAAAAGTCGTATATATATATAGTAAAGGCCGAACTCTCATAGCAATTCTGAGAAAGACAAAATAAAGAAGAGGCGTTATATGTGAAAAACCAGACATCCGGCTTGTTGTATTATATTAAATGGGAATACAATCCTCGTGAAAAGGGTCAATAAATAATTCGATATTGTAGGTGTATAATTTAGAAGTTAATTATAAATAGGTGACAATGTGTTATATTAAAAAAAGAAACCATTCACGTGAACAGGGGGTCTATGAATAATTAGATATTGTAGGTATATAAATTTAAAAGTTAATTATAAATAGGTGACAATGTCCTAGTTAAGGAGTTAAGCAATTTAATATAATGTATAGAATTCACGGTAGGCTCTGGGTATGTAGGAGGTAATTTTGCATATTAAATGAGAATTCAATTCGCGTGAAAAGGGTCTTGAATAATTGGATATTGTAGGTATATAATTTAAAAGTTAATTATAAAAAGGTGACATGTTCTAGCTAAGGAGTTGCGCTATTTAATATAATGTATAGAATTCACGGTAGTCTCTGGGTGTGATAAGGAGGTAATTTTGCATATTAAATGAGACTCACTTCACGTTAAAAGGGGGGTCTATGCATAATTGGATATTGTGGGTATTTAATTTAAAAGTTAATTATAAATAGGTGGCATGTCCTAGTTAAGGAGTTAAGCAAAATAAAATAATGTATAGAATTCACGGTAGGCTCTGGGTGAAACATGATAAATAATTTAATAAACAAAACACCCGGCACATCTGTTCCCCAAAACGCGAAACATTTTACATTTCGTGAAACAAACACACCGAATGCTTCATTCAACAACCATTGTTTAGGAGGTAATTGCATTATTTCACGTGTATGGATTCCCACATGTCTATATTTCTGATGTTACATCCCCCACCCACTTATAAAAATGTGAATAGACAGCTGAACGGTATTGGAGATTTATCGCTATTCAAGGAGGTATGTTTATTATTCGCGATAAATATACTTTCGTAAGCATCAAGTTCATGGGGTTTATTAATTCCTTTTATCAATTTCAAACCTGTAATCGGTACATTGTGTAGTGTGCTCAAAGCGTGATTTGCGACATTTGATTTATCCGGTCTGTTGTATTTGATATGTGCTATGTGTTCTTTAAAACGTGTTATTATAGGTCGTTTAGTTTGGCCTATATATTTCAAATTACAATCCGCGCAACTAATTTCATAGATCCCTGATTTCGAATTGGAATTGATTTTATCTTTAGTATTCCCTAGCAGACTTTTGATGGTGTTTTCAGACCGAAATGCTACCTGGAGACCTCTTTCTTTCACAATTCTATTAATGTTTTTCGTGACAGGGTGGTATGGTAGACATATGTACTTTTTCTCTTGGTTATTTTGGGGTATCAAACTCGTGGATTCGCGGATCGTATTTTTTATTTTAGTTTTTCTAATTAATTTATTGATTATTTCTATGTCAAAGCCATTGTATGTCGCAATATTTTTAATGAAATCTATCCGTATTAAATTTTATTTTAATATAATATAGCAATATAGCTATCCATATATTTTATTTATAGAAAAAAGAATATGTATTTCAAAAGAAAACACCTAAGTAAATATTTTATTTAACTATTTACTAATATAACAGATTTAAAATAAAATTGGATTCATTTACAATAATTTCCTTAATTTATTATGCAACAAATAAGTAGTCAAATAAAAGCGCAACTTAAATATGGTTTATAATTCCTAATTAGATTTGACATTGCTGTGAACCGCACAATACATGCGCATACACATTTGTATATATGGTTGCATACATATCAATACGTATTCATACTGGCGCCACAATTGTTAACCATTGCCGTTTGAAATATATTTAGTATATATATTTTAACAATTTAACAATATTTTACAAGATTAAAAATATTTAGTTATTTAAAATGAACAAAATATATTTTGCGAAATTAGTTTGAGGAAAATTATTTGTAAAATTAATTGTTTTTTTTTAAGTTTCCAGTTTTACTTTCAGGTTTGACAGGTAGACGTATGTCTGTGATCGGCAATGACTGTAGGTTGACGATTTGCCACGATGGCGACAAATACAGAAAAGAACCCAGTAAAAATTGAAAGAAGCCAAGCAAAAATGGATTTAACTAAAATCACCACAACTAACAATGGGCCAAAAAGCGTAAGTAACAACATATAAAATTTATTACATTCCATTATTCGCATTAACCGGTATTTTTTATTCCTTCTCTGCAGCCCCAACTAGGGGAAATAGCCATAGAAGCTTCTCAGATAGTTAGTAGATTAGAACAAGTAGCTGAGGGAATGAATTTATCCGATTCCGCATTTAATCAACCCACAGTATTTTTGGGCTTAGATCAGAAACACAGCGATGATATAATACAAATAATACAAGGGTTGATTGCTACTGATGAAGACGGCGAACCCATAGCTTTTCCTTTAGTTGATGATGTTGGAAAACTTGTTATAACTTCACATAGTTTGGCGGCGTATTGTAGTAATTTAGATAGGCATATTTTACAAAAGTTGAGTACAAGATTTACTACAGACATAACTAGATGGATTAGTTCAATGTTTGGGTAAGTTTTATTTAATATTGGAGCATATTTAATGTGCATTGCATTATTGATTAGTTAATATGTATAATGAACTAGGAACATATTTCTCGTTCTAAATAAATTTAAAAAAATATTAAAAATTTCTTTTAATTATAGATAAATGTAATCATCAATTTGTCTGCATGTATAAATGCTAAATTGAATTCTTTTGAATCTAAGCACATTATTATTATGGTTTATTAAACTTTTTTTATTTCTGATAAAGCATTTACATAAAAACTTAATCGCTTTTTATTTTAGGCATCCATATAAGTTTATTCCTATATAGATACTTTTAACCAAGGCTAAGTAGCAGTCTTTGAGTTTCACCTTGTGATTGAGATATTATAATCTTATATATTTTCTGTAGCTAGGATTATATTTGGCATTAAATTTGTTACTATTATTACGGTCAGAAGCTGAAATTCAATTTATTTCTTTATACCTGATAAATTAATTCGAATGAAAGAGTAACAAGTAAAGCTATTAGGGTTTATGTGAACTATCAGTATTATGTAAAATTTTACATATTATTTCTTTGTAATTTCAGTTAAATAATATCGAAGGTTTTTAGTTAAATAAAATAGTTTGAATAATTAACTGATGCGACTTTTACTTAATGAAAATCTATTGTAAAATTTAATACGAAACACAATTGTGTTTTGTATTTAAGAAGTCACTGTGTTGGTGAAACAATTGTTTCTATGAGTATAATAAAATACTTGTGAAAATCATAGTTGTGTTTCGTATTTAATTTTAATAATAACACTGGTCACAAATTTTCATTCTTTTTAGAAACTATTTACAATTTTCGTTTCTTTTATAGTTCTAACAATAGTAATAACAATAAATTTATTCTGGCACGTCAGGTTTTGGAAAAAAAATATTGAAAAGTAAATGAAATAATATTAATTAAGTATGTACATTATATGAAGCTGTATGGTATTGTCCTGTTTAAAATGTTTTTCTTTTTATTTTTATTTTATATTGTTCTTTGGCACTTTCTGATATCAATGTCCAACAATAATCATTTCATTGTTCCACTTGCCTTGGTTTGGGGAAAAATATCCAAATGCGAGTGCAAAAAATGTTTTTAAGGCTCATGTTACAGTCCAATTTATGGTGACTCCTAAGAAGTTTATTAACAAGTACTATATAGTTGTGAGATTTTCTGTTTCCTAGAAAATTGTGGGTCACATTTTTAAAAGCATTCCAAACAACAGGCTTCAAGTCACTTAAATTTTTGTTTAAGGTATTGGAATCCACGGCCATCTTTATCCATTGCTTTTACGGAATTTTTCATCAAGCCAAATTTGATGTGTAATGGCGGTAGAAGTACCTTACAGATTCAACTAGTGACTTATGAAGTACATTCTTTTCTCCAGGAATATACTGAGGCCGGATTAGCCAGTGTTTAACAATATAGTGGGCATTTCTTGATCGACTGTCCCACTCACAAAGGAAACACTAATTCCTTGTATACCATGCTTGTAAACTGAGTAGAATTGCTACAACTTTGAGGTCTGCGCTGATATACCATTCGTACATTTTGTAATTAATTTTGTCTAGAAGAAAAGTCATATTTTCATACGTTTCTTTTAAATGGATTGTGTGGCCAATGGGGATAGATGGATAAACGTTTTCTATGTGAAAAAGGACAGTTTTCCAACTCAGTTTCGAAGCATCGATAAGAAGACGCCATTCTTTAGGATAGTATTAGTGACCTAATGCCAACATCAAATCGTCGACATTATTGCTATATGAAAGACCCTCGTCGGTTGAAAAATACTGTGATAGAACTATCACAGTATAGTTCTTTCTGACGATTACGATACACAGAAAGATGTGTACCTGGAGCTAACAGTTTCCGTGCTTGGGGGTCTAGATACTAGTATTTCAGCTTTAGTTTATGACAAATTTAATTCTCGAATAAGATCATTTAGTTCTGATTTATTAGGTATGGTGCGTCCTCTTCAGATGGCAAATCGTAATCATCGCTGGTCGATAACTTGACATTTGCTTCTTCTGGTTCTGTAACATCATATTCTTCACTCGAAACACCTACTGGCAAGGCTTCCGAATATGGTACTGGACGAGTAGCAGAGGGCAGACTAGCATAACAAATATTTTTTCTTATTTTTGTTGGAAAACCCGAAAGCAATATAAAAAAAAAGCAAAAGTAGCAATCAGTTGAAAATGCTGGGAGCCCATGGCTTGTCTTGATAAACAATGGTTGAGCCAAAATAGTGAAAATATAACTTTTGTATTAGAGGTGTAATATTCCGCTTATGCTGGTTGGTAGTGAATTCTCCACATAGATAACAGAATCTGTTTGGATTATTTATATACGTACGCGACATTACGAAATAAAAAGACGTTCAGCTATCACAAACCGACTTATATTGGATCAAAAAAGCCGTGTGTAGCTCTTTATATACCCACATAGCCATATATCTACCAATTCTTAATTTGATTGGTTCCAGAGCAAAAGTGGATGTGGTTTAAGTGCTCTGACGTAGGAAACATACAAGGACATTTTCAGACATGTCCACTCAATGTTTGACAGAACAATATTTTTAGGAGCATCTTTCTTATATAAAATAACTTTGAAATTATGTAAAATTTAATGCGTTTTTTGAAAAAAACTATTTAAGAAAATATTTCAAAATCCTGACTTAATGGACCAAATTTTAAATCAGATTTAGAATCAGCATGACAAAAGACATAAACTACGCGCATTGGTGTATAAGAAAACCAAACTGTGTTGACCAGTGTTAATAATAATTTTAATAGATTGCTTCATAATAAACTAAAACAACTTTATGAGGTTAAATTTTAATTTTCAAATTAACATTTTCTTTTTTAGTTTTTTGGAAGCTGCGGCATTTTATCATGATGATCAATTAGAGGGTTTAGTCAGGGTTACAAGAATGATGTTACATTATAAATTTCCGAGGTTTCTAGAAGATGGCGCTCTAGCTTATACATCATCTTTACCTATGATATACAGCAGTGTGGCAAGTCCTTTAGGCGTCGTTCAACATTTATGTCGCCAACTCGGTTTGCCTTTAGCGTGCGTTAGACCAGTTCCCGTTAATACACACTTCGGTAAAGAAGAAACAATAGGATTGCTAATTTTATATTAAGCGAAATTTTTCTGTTAATATTTTAGGTTCTCAGTATACCATGGATGTTACAGCATTGCAAAGACTAATATCGGAAGATATTAGTGCTGGCAGGACACCTTTAATCGTGATTGCCGACGTAGGAACGCCAATAACAGGTCATGTGGATAACATTTTAAGAATACAGTCGCTGTGTAAGACTCATGATACATGGTTACATCTGCGCGGGCATAGTTTAGCTGCCTTGGCGTTACAAGCTCATCCAATAAATGGACATGTAAGAATTTTGAAATAGTATTTGTTATAGTTACTATCTTAGTTCATATCACCCTTATTCTACAATCTTTATTACAAAGATTGTAGGTACCACTATAAGAAGCCATGAGAAACCTTTTCATATGTGATTGTAATATATTGGATGGCAGAAAATAGGAATGTTACTAATTTGTAATTTTTTTATATTAAGTCTTCGCGACTTTGAAAATGAAACTTAATCAAAATTTAAGTATTCTCCAAAAATATGACTAACTCGGAAAATATATTAATTATTTTTGATACGGATAAAAAAAATGGAAAACTTTATGTAGAGAAAGAATCAATTGCATTTTTCATGTAATTTAATAAACGATCATGTTTTTACGGTAGATTCTATTATTTTCTAACAACGTATGTAAAATTAGTTTGGTGTATATGCCTAAAAATTGTATAAAATTTAGTATTTTTTAGTCACAATAACGAGGTTGTTATTTTAAGTAGGAAATACTCAGGTGATTGAATTGAGTCATAAGTAGGGCTGGCGAATTTTTGCCAACATCTAGTGCGGTTCCATAAAAGTTTACACATAAATAAATGGTAAAACGTGCTCAAACACTTACCGTATAAGAGTCTTCCGTGAAATCACATCTGCTAAATATTTCAATTATTAGATATGTTTTCACAGTTCTTTCAGTCAAGCTAGTACAACGTGCGAAATAAATATTTTTTCTATTTTGCGTTCGAAATGAACTCATTATGACACCCAAAACAGTATCGAAATGAGCTTCATTTCGATCCACTTTTTTTCATTTTTCATTTGATTTTAAGAATTTAAGTACATTTGACAAATATGATATATGTTCGTACTCTACACAAACAACGTATATTGTATACAATTGACAACAAGATATATTAGTTTCTATGTCACTCATGTTTATATTTTTGAATAAAATATCAAGGAATGTTAACGAAAATTGATAAATAATATGTAATATAAAATACTTCGCGAATAGCAAGATTTAAATTTGACAATGTCAAGTATCAATGTGACCAACTGCATGCTTTATATAAAAATTAAACTCTGAACTTCCAAATTAAATAATTCCAGTTTATTAATGTAAAAAATGCAAAATAGAAAAAATAGTATAAAAAACTTGTTTCATAAAGCCTTTTGCCGCTATCGCGGCTCGTTTTCCAAACTGATCTCGTGTGGCAAAATTATGCCTTATGAAACTTGTTTTTTAATATACTATTTTAATACCGAAAATGATCATTTAGTCATGTTATATTCGCATATTTAAAATAATCTTTGAAACAACTTATGAATCTTTAGACGCATCTTCACAAATTTGTCTTAATATGAGAAAATTGGAATCTTTGTCTAAAACACATTAATGTTTTCATCTTTCGTTAACTCTGGTATGTGTTCTCGCGCAAGTTCATTTTGTGACATTAAGATTAAACCTGATTCTGGACAGTCTAAGTCTTCTAAATTGTCATCATCATCATCGCTATCGTTCATATAATCAGCAGTCACAGCTGGTTAATTTATAGTATCAGCTGAGTCTGAGGTAGGACTGTCTTGCCTTTATTTTATAAAGCACATTATTTTATAAAGCACATTATTTTATAAAGCACATCACAGACGGCCCAACAAGCTGTCCCACCTTTATCATAACGTTCGGTCCATCGGTTACTGTAGCCACGATATCAGTTTCCAGGGAAATATCAAATTTACTTAGAGACTCTTTCAATATACGAAGACAATTTTCAGCCGTCGTACTTCCATGAATAGGAACGAGTCCTAAGCTCCAAATTGTTTTATATGAATGAACGTTGACAGCCATGTATCGTTTATTGGACGTTGATGTCCACTCGTCGAAATCTAATGCAATCATTCTTGCCAAAACATCATCCAGGCTATCGTCGGCACTTTTAGTAAAATAATCTAACTTTCGTTTAGCTGGCGTTGAACAAAGTCTCCCGCCATTTAAAATAACTTTTTCAGATAATTCACTTTTAAATTTAAATGACATAACCTGCGTAACCTTGTCGCTGGTAGAATAATAAATGAAAAAAGTAAATCTTAATAAGCGTATTTATACTTTCGTACAGGGGGAATCAATATTATGATATATCATATGAGGTGATCGGGTGATTCCCCTGTTGGCCCGTTGGGGAATTACTTTAACAGTATTGTATTGAAGTATGCCGGGCGGGGAAATCCCTTCTAAGTTACATATTATTTGGGCTGTACCTGTGTAGTTCTTTTATCGTACGGCGTACCTAAGGTTGATTTTTTGTCTTTATGTAATAAGTGCCCTTAATATAATCTAGGTAAGGTCATTGTCACGGTGCAACGAATTACGTGTGAATTACGAATGTATACATGGCTGCAGCTCAGCTCAGCGTCAAGGACTCGGCAGTGATAGAGTGTGTGATGGGAAAATGCGCAGTCGCTCATTACGTACACTGACCACCTGCCGCTCGTGTAACGTTTACGCTGTGCGATCGGAGGTTGAAAAACCACCTCGTATAGGCCATAATTTTGCAGTTGCATTTTGCCCTTTATCAGGTAGCTTGTTGGTGCATTTAGCGCAAAATTCAACTGGTTTTCATCCAATAAAACATGATAAACCCGAGCTTAATTATCATCAGAGAATTTTTTCCCTATCAGTATTTTGCAGTAATAAAAAAAATGTCGTCCGATGGTGCAACGTTAGGCGAGTATGGCGGGTGGCTTAGAGCAAACCAACTAAAGTAAAAATCATTTCTGACTTAATATTATAGCTTTCAGTAAGGTACATATTGGCAAATATTTATGGTTGGAAATGTGTACATACTTTTTAATTAATGGCATTTTGTTAAATGTTGGATCTTAAAATATTTATAAATATAATCTGCAACAACATCACAGAAAACACTTAATTTTTCAAGGAATTAACTTCTCGTTATTTTCTGTGTTTAATGAATAAAAATAAATTACATCAATATTATTGAATTTGTTTCGAAAATATTCTGTATGTATAGAACCAAGACTATTTTTTTAAATTTATACAGGTGCCCTTGAAATAAAAAGATAACGTATGGAAAATGGAAAGATATAATTATATAGTATATGAATCCAAAATACATATTTAGATTTATTTATTTAGCGTAAGTTATTTAAGTAAATAAATTATTCACAAATATCCAAGGATTGAATATAGTCTACGCACTTTCCGTCGCATTCAAAAATTGTCAAAACGCTCCTCCAAATCGCCCAGGGGGCAATCTCCAACAATATGACGTATGATTTGATGCATAGCTCCGCAATCGCATCCCGGGTCAGCAAACTTCATCTACAGGCTATCCGGGCACCTTCCACCGTTTGAATCTGATTTTATTTAAGGTTGACTATGTTTTGCGTAGTACCTAATTCCAATCCTGGTGAAGTTGCACTATAATTTTATTGATGATGTGCTTATAGCCAGGAGATCCATGTGATTCTGGATTATCTGGCTGCATTTTGCGCTAGTTCTTTTAGGGTTATCCAAGGTGCACGTGTAGTATTCTACAACGGACGCGAACTAGCTTTACACCCCAAAATATTTAGAATTCATAAATAATAAATATGTATCTCTATTGAAGTAACACGCATACCGTATATTTACATACGCAACAGCTGTCGATGTTATAAAAACTGTAACATCCTGTATGCTAAGTGAATTATTAAAAACTAAGCTGTGTGTTACATTAATTTACAAACCCATTCTAAAAATCATACTAAAAATAATTTGTGGAGTTACATCATTTCATAAATGTTTTTTTTTCTGTTAGGAGAAGTAATGTTTAAGTAATGTTTAGCCATGTTTATGTTAAGTTTTGTTATGGTAAGTGTCCGATAACCTGGTACGAATGTCAGCTGTTAAAAATTGATGCTTCCTTCCTTGTGAATCTTTAAATATTTTCCCAAAATTTACTCTCATAACCGAAAAAAAATTACAAATAAATTTTTTGTCACGTCACTGTACGATGATATAAAATACGATATCTTAAAGTTGACCCACAATAACAAAAATAATAGTTTTGTTATTGTTCATTTCTCTTTAAGTTTCATTCAGTTGTCCATCGTTACGTAAGTTCGATACAATTTTTCGATTAAAGATAAATTGTTACCAAATAGGACGTTAAATGCCCGTAGAGCACACATTTTCTTTTAATGTCTATTCTTTAGGATATATATTCTATATAATTTAATCTTTCCATTTTTCATACATTGTCAATATTCGTGTAACATTTTTAGTAATTTTTTTACGTAATACGGTATCCGCCAGAATAAACAGTACTGAAACATAGGGTGCTATGGAGTTGCTTACATAATATGCATTTGTCATTATTGACTTAATTGTCATTAGTTGACATATAAATGCTACGCTGTGGTTGAATATGAATTGAAAATGACGGCAAAAAAGTGTTCTTGGTAGAACATTATTTTCGCTCATACGGAAATGGTCGCAATAAAGGTCCAAGCTGACAGCAGGTGTCAGTAAGATATCGACAACAGTTTAATAAATTGGCCCCCAGTAAAAGTATAATATTAGCTGTTGTCGAGAAATTTCGTCGCACTGGTAGTGTATTGTGTCAACGTAAAGATTCGTCAGGTCGTCGAAAAACAGTGTGTACCAACGAAAACGCAGGACGTGTTTTTGACCAAGTAGTGTATTCACCGCAAGAAGCATTCAACATCAGTGAAACATCTACACGTCGGCTGTTCAAATCAGTACGTGGTTATCCATACCGTATTCAAGTTGGACAACGACTAAACGCTACGGATAAACGTGTAAAGGAAATTTGCTATGGTCGCATATTGAGCTTAATTTACGAGGATACCAAATTCTTGAAAAACATGGTTTTCAAACGAGTCACGTTCATCTTAACGGCTATATTAATTGACAAACAAGTCGATTCTCTGGATCTGAACGTCTTGATGGTATTGTAGAGAAACCACTCCACAGTGTGCGATTTACCATTAGGTGCGCAGTTTCTGATCATGGGATAATTGGTTCATATTTCGTTGAAGACGATAATCAGAATCCACTTACTGTCAACCAAGACCGTTACAAAGAGAACATTATTGTACCTTTTGTGAGAGATTTACAGAACTTTTGCCGTGCACGAAATGTATTGGTGCGCACACAATAGTTTCAATAAGATGGTGCAACGAACCATACAGCTGCGCGCACCCTAAACTTACTCCGTCAGCATTTTGGTGATAGAATAATTTCCCGAAGAACAGATTTCGAATATCCTTCTCATTCACCGGATCTGACGCCACCTGATGGATACATTTGGGGTATGATGAAAGATAAAATATTTCACTCAGAAAATCTGCCGGAGAATATTGCAGAACGACGAGAGAGAATCCGGCAGTTACATCAACCACTTTTTATAAATATGTTTAGTGACTTACAAAATAGATATAAAGCTTGTTTGCGTCGCATTGGTGGACATTTTGAACATTTATATTTAAATAAATTAAAAAGTAAATATAATTTTTATTTTTGGTACCGTTCATTCTGGCGGATTCTGTATTATCCCATACTAGACGAGAGTGTTTATTCGTATGTTAGGTTTCTCTTACGAGGATGATTTGACGGAAGGTGAGACTTGCCTATCAGTGCTTGTTTGTAAAAAAATTGGTATTATTTTCGTGTAAGCCATGCATTTACAAGAGGCTATTTAAATTTTCAATATCATTTGACGTTTAATTTGAAATATACAGTTGCTTAAAGAAGACATGTGTAGTGAAAGTTGTAAAATGGATAAAATCGCTATTCGTGATCCAATTATGTACTTGTTTTTTAAAAAGATGAACACAATTTAAATTTTGGCAGATATATAGAACATTGGCCAACGATGTTCCTTCAAAGGCCACGATTTTTCACTGGGTTGTTCGATTTAAACGGGCGACATGAATTTTGTAGACGGCGGACGTCTTGAACTACCAAAACGTGTTACCATTCCAGAAATGGTTGAAAAAGTTTATGATGTATTACGTGACCGAAGAATGAAAGTGGAGGAGATTGCCAAGACTGGCCATGTCTACTGAACGTGAACTTTGCATATTGAATTAGACATATCTGAGCTTTCTGCCAGGTGAGTGCTGCATTTACTGAATGTAGATAAAAAACGTGGAAAAGCCCGAATATCCAACGACAATTCGAAGCCCTTTAACGTCAATCAGGTAGATTTTTTGCGTTGCTTTGTTACGGTAGATGAAGCTTGGCTCAATTACTATGTGCCGGAATCGAAACGGTAATCTCAGAGTGGAGGCATCGTGGTAGTCCTTCACCAAGACGTTGCTTTCAGCTGGAAAGGTAATGGGCATAATATTTTGGCATTTAAAGGGAATACTTCCTATCGAGTATCTCGCAAAAGCTCAAATTATTAACGGTATATATTATGCTATTATGCTGTCTTTTTGGACAAAATAAAGGTTGCCATTACCGAAAAAGAAAAATCCCAATGGCTCGAAAGAAAGTGTTATTCCATTATGGCAATACACCGTCTCACGCCAGTCGCATTGTTCGGAAAAAAGGGATGAATTATGATTCCAGGTTGTGCCCCAACCCCCCTATTCACCGTCTTTAGCCGCCTTTAGACTTTCAGTTATCCCAAAACTCAAACTGTTTCTCGACGGAAGGAAATTCAAGACAGACGAGGAAGTCACTGTAGATGTAGAGCAGTATTTTGACGACGACCTTGATGATGATTATAAAACTGGTATAATAGCACTCTCATGTCTGTTCAAGTGTAATATTGAAGGAAAATATGTTGAAAAATTTTTAAAAAATCGTTTTCGTAATTCAAGTGTTTTATTTTAGGCCTCACCTTCAATCACTTCATCGTCGTATAACACTTTCAAGTATCATCAGTGATAAAATATGCATATTCAGTACAAACTAAAACTACTGTGAGATAATTAAGTACCAGAACGTTTTGTTACATTTGAAAATACCACGTTTTCCATTCCTTTTATAAACTAAATATTTTTTTTTTGAATAGGCGCCTTCAATAGCTGATAGTTTTACGCTTTGTCTTGGAAGTTGGCTGGGTATTTCTGGATTATCAATGATAGTATCCTTTTAACTAGTAATAATTAAGATTTATGAAAGTGATATAAAGAAGTGTTTGAAGAATATTTTAATTATTTTGCTGTTTAATAATTTAATTTGCAAAAAAAACCTTAAGGATTGATATGGGAAGTTTCTTAAAGTGTTTGTTAATTCAAATATGTAAATACACATTCCATAACAATACATTTGCAGGATTAATTCCAGTAGAGCATAAATACATTATAACTATAACGAACAACTAAAATTTATCACTAACGTAATTTGTTTATTTCTTTTATGAACTGAGAATTAGTTTAATTAAATATATCTTTGTGACTTGGAAGCAAGGTAAACTTCCTCACTGTCGAAGTAAATGGATAATTATTACCATAAG
This sequence comes from Melolontha melolontha, assembly GCA_935421215.2. Classification (NCBI taxonomy): domain Eukaryota; kingdom Metazoa; phylum Arthropoda; class Insecta; order Coleoptera; family Scarabaeidae; genus Melolontha; species Melolontha melolontha. Next base: position 50,056,507 of record OW285242.1, read on the forward strand.
AAGTTCTGTGATATGATTAAGAAAATTAATAATTTTGTGTTAAATATACAAGTATTATTAAAATATCACAGTTAACATTCATTCTTGAATATATCAATTTCAGGTTTTTGAGATATTTATAAGAAAAAAAGTTTATTTTTTAAAAATGTCGGTTGCTAATACATTTGGTATATCTTGATTATAGCAAAATAATCAAAATTTCCTCAATACTAATCGTAATTTTTCCTTATCATTTAAACGAGATTAAAAATTAATATAATGTGTTTGAATTTCTTTGGATCATTTTTATATTGTATAGTTTCCTAAATATGTTAGACGTTGTATAGACAATGGGATCCTGCTAGTCCAACGCAAATGAAAAATAGACAAGTTGGATCAAGAGAAAGCACTTTGCCTTTAATAGCAGGCCTGAAAAACGATCACCAGGGCCGTAGACTCATTTCATTGCCACTTTGGACCGCGTTACAAGCTTTAGGAAAGGACGGTCTTCATTCGAGGATTCGAGATAACTTTTTAGCCAGCGAAAGGCTTTGGGCTGCAGTAGATGTTTATAGGCATGTTAGAGTGTTGGTAAGTAATTCTAAAAATGTTGTATTAATAGGCTTTGAAAATATTTTGAAAGCTTAAGTAAGCCAAATTTAAAGAAACTTATTTATATATATATATATATATATATACAAGTTGTTACGTATCTCATTTCTTATTTTGTAATGTATATTATCGCAAGAAAGGCTAACATTGAATATCTAGTAAGGATATATAGAGGGAAAAAGTAAGGAGGATAAAAAAAAAGAAAAAAACAGAATCTAGAAGAGCTTTATGGTGTGATGAATGCAGTGAGGGATTTAATTAAAATGGATAGTAAAAGGCCACAAAAAACAAAAATATGAAGAATTTAACTGGAGAAAGGTTCAAAGGAGAAGACTTAAAACAATGAAAAATGTAAGTTTCGGAAAATTTGAACAACCTGAAGATACGAAGATATGAGCATTTTAACAATAACCAATCTGAGTGAACTAATACCAGTACTAGATATGTAAAATGTGTTGCAGATCTGAGGAATATCTTTTGGATAAAATATTTCTTTTCAAAGTAAGTTATAGATGTGGCGTATTAGGATTCCTTCTTTGAAGTAGTCGGCACAATATAAGTACTAGTATATACTTTTCTATTTTTTGGAAAAGTATATACAATTCACTTGACGATTTTTAATTTTAAAAGAACTTTAATAAGAGTCTTTCACCAAGAGCCAACCGTGAATTCTATACGTTATAATTTTTAGTGAGCTGTATTGGACCAGCTCACACACTTCAGGTACAGATCCACACACCGGTGATCAATGTACGCGTTATTTTTTATACAATAGTCTATTTTCTAGAAAGGTCAACGTATGTAGTTAAACTTTCGTACGACCCAAAACTCTTCGTGGTTCGGATACGAATTTTATTTTTTTAGTACGGACTGAACTCTCGGCTGTTGTCCGTCTCTAACTTTTCAAGGACCGCTCTCTATACAGGTCTGTCGCAACATTTAGGACCGCTCTCTACGGTGGTCCGTTGTCCACTTAATTCTTCTCTCTCTGTTAATCGTGGTCTCGATGAACAATATCTCTATTAAGAATCCCCGAAGCCTAATCACCACTATTCTTGCAGAACCATCAATATTGATGTGGGACTGATAAGTAGAGTGGACCAATCCGGAGCGATATTGGTAAATATTTCATATAAAAGCCGAAAAACTCCAATAATTTATCAATTTATATATATATAAATTTATATATATATATATATATATATATATATATATATATATTTCGTCGAATGTTTTCGCGGTCGTTTGTTGAAGCGTTGTTCTTCGGGATATTTCGCCGCGTTTGGATGATTTCGTCCTGAGAAGGACAACTTTCTTCCTGACGTTTCGGTGACATCACTTTCACCTTTTTCTAGAGGATCTTCTCGTTGCAATGGTAACTTCAAGAGTGCGTTGATTTCCTGTGCCGCTCGTATTATATGGTCCCGTCGTAGTGGGGACGCGTGTCTGACTCCTCGTGATTGGTCCGTCGGTTGTTCTGTCGCTTTCGACTATTGGTCGATCGGTTTGCGTTCGGTCCGAGTTAGTATGACTGGGCTGTGGCAAGTTGTTCTCATTACGTCGCTTGTGTGTAATCTGCCTGTTGAGCAAGGCCGACTTCCATGTGTCAGGCAAACGCTGTCCGTCGTCACGTTTGTTCATACAGTTTTGCCGTTTCTCAATTTTTATTGCTTCTCTTATAATCCTGTACGTTAACCTCGTACTGCGAGCTATAGTTTTTGTACCGTCAAAATCGATTGTGTGTCCTGTATGTAGCACATGCTTAGCTAGGGATGATGTTGATTCTTTTTTAGCTACCGCATTTCTGTGTTCTTCCCTCCGTACGCTGGTTTTTCGGTTAGTATGCCCTATGTATGTTTGATCGCATTCATAGCACGGTATTTCGTAGACCCCTTGGTTTTCTAGTTCTATCTTGTCCTTTGTATTAGGCAAAATGTCTTTTATTTTCCTGTCTGTCGTATAAATGGTGTCTATGTCGTGTCGGCGTAATATTCTACCTATTTTCTCAGTCGTACCTTTCACGTAAGGGAGAAATGCTGTCCGTGTAGATCTTTCTTTCTTTTTTGGTTGATTCTTGTTAATTCGTGTCGCTCTGTTAATGGTATGTTGTGAATATCCGTTCGCTTGGAATATGTTTTTTATTGTTCCCATTTCTTCGTTTCGATGTTCTGCGTCTGACAAAGTTTGAGATCTGTGGATTAATGTTTTTACTACAGAGTTTAACTGTGCTGGGTGATGATGTGAAGATGCGTTGAGATATCTGTTCGTATGTGTAGGTTTCCTGTACACTGTGTATCCTAGCGAGCCATCCGGTTTTTTGATTATCATCAAGTCTAAGAGCGGTAGCCGATTTCTTTCCTCCATTTCGACAGTAAACTTTATTTTCGGATGTCTGGTGTTCAGATGTTGTAAGAGCATGGAAGAGCATGGAAGAGAGAAACTAAGCGAGTTTTTACAACATCTGAACACCAGACATCCGAAAATAAAGTTTACTGTCGAAATGGAGGAAAGAAATCGGCTACCGTTCTTAGACTTGATGATAATCAAAAAACCGGATGGCTCGCTAGGATACACAGTGTACAGGAAACCTACACATACGAACAGATATCTCAACGCATCTTCACATCATCACCCAGCACAGTTAAACTCTGTAGTAAAAACATTAATCCACAGATCTCAAACTTTGTCAGACGCAGAACATCGAAACGAAGAAATGGGAACAATAAAAAACATATTACAAGCGAACGGATATTCACAACATACCATTAACAGAGCGACACGAATTAACAAGAATCAACCAAAAAAGAAAGAAAGATCTACACGGACAGCATTTCTCCCTTACGTGAAAGGTACGACTGAGAAAATAGGTAGAATATTACGCCGACACGACATAGACACCATTTATACGACAGACAGGAAAATAAAAGACATTTTGCCTAATACAAAGTACAAGATAGAACTAGAAAACCAAGGGGTCTACGAAATACCGTGCTATGAATGCGATCAAACATACATAGGGCATACTAACCGAAAAACCAGCGTACGGAGGGAAGAACACAGAAATGCGGTAGCTAAAAAAGAATCAACATCATCCCTAGCTAAGCATGTGCTACATACAGGACACACAATCGATTTTGACGGTACAAAAACTATAGCACGCAGTACGAGGTTAACGTACAGGATTATAAGAGAAGCAATAGAAATTGAGAAACGGCAAAACTGTATGAACAAACGTGACGACGGACAGCGTTTGCCTGACACATGGAAGTCGGCCTTGCTCAACAGGCAGATTACACACAAGCGACGTAATGAGAACAACTTGCCACAGCCCAGTCATACTAACTCGGACCGAACGCAAACCGATCGACCAATAGTCGAAAGCGACAGAACAACCGACGGACCAATCACGAGGAGTCAGACACGCGTCCCCACTACGACGGGACCATATAATACGAGCGGCACAGGAAATCAACGCACTCTTGAAGTTACCATTGCAACGAGAAGATCCTCTAGAAAAAGGTGAAAGTGATGTCACCGAAACGTCAGGAAGAAAGTTGTCCTTCTCAGGACGAAATCATCCAAACGCGGCGAAATATCCCGAAGAACAACGCTTCATATATATATATATATATATATATATCTATATATTCATTGAAAAATTATTGGAGTTTTTCGGATTTTATATGAAATATTTACCAATATCGCTCCGGATTGGTCCACTCTACTGATAAGTCGCACTTTCACATACAAATAATATTCCAATGCTACATTTTCAGACATGTGGAATACATAAAGATTCCACACATTCCAAAGATAAGCAATATACAACGTGTCCAGGAAAGTATGCAACAAAGAGAAATTTTTTAATGGTCTATTTGTCAGGAAATTTTATTCTTTATAAAAGTTTTTGCTTTACTTAAAACCCATTTACCCGATAAAATAAATGAGTTATCATATTAGATAGTAAAAATACAATTATTTTATCAATTGTTCAAAATTTCCGTGCCTACTTAGTATCGTGTGGGCTAGTCACATGCGTAAGTGATATTAATTACTAGAGACCATAATTCTTGTTTCCGCCACAGAGACTACAAAATACATTACTATGGCAGAACGTTTAACTTTGCAAGAAAAAGCAGAGTTATGCTCATATGTGGCGATAATTATAAGACATGCAGAGACGCAGCTGCGACTTTTAACGAAAGGCATCCCAATAAAAACGCTAATTGGTCTACGGTATCCCGAATTATGCGACAATTTAAACAAACAGGCTCTTTGGAATTTAATTTTAAACCTCGCCCTGTCCACATAACCAATGCGAGGCAGCGCTGAATTTACTTCTACGCTCGGTCTGGATAATTTCTGTGATATGGCGATGTGGTTCTTTTTTGTGAATGTGTCTGAAGATATCCTTTCTCCAGCAGGGGCGTACCGATGAGCCTGTAGAAAGGCGAAATACGTATCTGCGTCTCTGGGGAGGGATACTTTTATGCCTATGTGTAATTGGAAATGAAAGAAAGTCAGTGAATGCATTATACCTATGTGTAATGAGTAATGACAAAAGAAGGACCCGGTATATGGACATATATATCTATTAATTAATATTCTTTTATATACGAAGTATATTAGTGTATGAAAATATATTATAAACTGCAAAAACCAAACTAAAGTAATCAAGTGCAATAGAAATGCGTACTTTACACAATGAAAAATATGTTGTTTTTTTTTTCAGAGCCAAAAACCCGGAGGTGAATCTGGAGCATATACCATTTCTGAGCTTATTTCAAAGTCGGTCAATATACCCGTAGGTACTTGTAAATAACGAATTTATTTTCTCTTACACATTAAATTTAATTCAGTTGTTGTTTGAAACGACCGCTTGCTGCGTAGTCTTTCAATTTACACCAGATGTGAAAGAAGGAGAACAATTGGGTAGAGTCCCACCTTACTATGACAAACTGAACTCATGGTTTGGACAAATTTTGCAGTTAGATGCACCACAGGTACTATACTTTTTGTTGTATGCAAATTAAAGTCCTCGCTCACCTCATAATTCTTAATTGAACTCTCGTTATGGAGTATAGAAATTCATAAAGTAATTACGATAAAATTACAAATGTACAGGTGCCTTTGGACATATGCGAATTGGAGAATATCGGAGTTGTTTTACGATTTTGTCCATTCGAATTGGTCAGTGGACAACAGCCTAGCGTAGAAGATATTCAGAGTTTTGTGCAGTGTTTGGAACAACAGTTAGTCATCTTGAGGGCGACGGTACAGCACAAAGAAACTTTCATGAAATTGGTGAACGCTTCAAATGTCCTTAGGCTTGTCGAATTGCCAGAATGGGCAGGTAATAATACAAAAGTGTTTTTTTTCTAGGCACAAAATCCCTTACCACAATTAATAATCTATCCTAAATACGATTTCGACAACTAAGTTGTCATCCGCATTAGGTAAAATTAATAAACACAGTGATATACACTGAGTATACGTGAACGTCTTGTAAAGTGTTTCGCGATTCTTTGTGTTAGCTTTGCTGTACCCCATGTTCATTACTGTGATTATAAATTTTACCTACTGAGGATAAAAACTTGTTGCCGAAATACGTATTTATTAATTGTGGTATTGTTAATACTACTCTGGTTTTCATGCCGATATTATAATCACTGTTTGCATTTCTATACACTGCAGGGTGCCTAATTAAAGTATTTACACACTAGAAAGCTATTTCTTGTTATTTGAAAAGGAGTGTAACGTGCCTTCAAAAGCTTTCCTCATTAGAGACGGTCATGCTTTTTTTTAATAGTTGGTGCACGTATTCTGTCACAAACGTATAATTTTTCATACTTTGGTTATGTCATGTAAATGTGTGTAATAATTAGTAATTTAGTTTTTCAAAATGTTTTTATTGCAATAGTCAAAATTAAAAGAACATAATACTAAAGCAGATGCTGGAAATGTTGACCATTATTTTGAAGACAAAGTTGAAGTCCGTCTTCAAAACCTTTGAAAGCCATTTGTTAGGATTTCTTGGGTTATGTCAGGACAAGAATTCATAATAGCATTACGAAGCTCTTCGATTATTTGGTCTTGAAAATGGTATTCTTTAAATATCGAAAAATAAAATAGTCTAAAATTGTCAAATCTGTAGATCTTGGAGGAAAATTAATAATTCCTGTATTGAAAAATTCTTGCAAAAAGCTATTGTTTCTCGAGATTTGTGCGCTGGTGCATTGTCTTGGTGGATATATTCTTCCGTAAGTTCATCATCATGGAGTTCATTATAATAATTCATTTCGATATGTTTCTGCAATTATGGTTTAATTAAAGAATATAAACCCAATAATTCGTCTTCTTGAAACTGCTAGTAAGACGCCTACTTTTTATGGATGTAGCATAGTTTCCACAAATTCATGAGGGTTTTCTGCACACCAAATTCTCATATTTTACTTGTTTAAATATCCTGAAAGATGGAACCAAGCCTCATCCGAAAAGAAGTATTTGTCGAGAATGTCATTATTATTTATGTTATTAAAAAACCATACACAATACTAACAAAATCTACCTGTTTGAGTTCCGAAACTGCTTGAATTTTATATGGAAACAACTTTAAGTCCTTTTTTTAAATAGTATGACATGTTCCCACTGACAAATGAACTTGTGATAGTTTTCCTATTAATTTTTTTGGGTGAGTTGTCCATTCGACGTCGAGTATCCTGTATGCAATTTGCTGTTCGTTTTCTAGATGCTCCACCGCCAGGTTTACGAGTTATTACCCCTGTTTCATCAAATTTAATAACACAAGTTTCAATATGTTTTTGCAGTTGTGCATAAGTAACTGGCAGATTAGGGTATTGTTGTCGGAAATCCTGTAAGCACTGATTAGTGGAATAAACCCAATCTCCATTTTCTAATTTTTGCCCAGTCCTGTAGTAACTTTGAATAATAAATATTTTATGTTGTAACTTTAACATTATAATAAAATAGTTTTTCCACTTCTATTACGTAATATGCACATAAACATATTGATTTCTGTTAATTTATGACACTCATTACTCACTGACATTCATAAGCCACGGACAAAACCTCATAAGTCACAGGAAAAATCTCATAAGTCACGGGTTGTTAGCCAATCAGACACACGACTCAGGTAAATGCTTATCAACCCATGGCAACGAATAAACTAAAATGAAAATAATCTTGATAATAATTCAACACCATTAAAAATTGTAATGTCAAAATAAATTTCTATAATAAATTTTTATAAATATGTGTATCCTTATTTGAAAATTAATTAATTAGAACACTCACTTCATATATAGAAGTGGAAAAAGTATAGTATTCTACTTTCGTCTAAATAGACATTAGTCACTCGGATAACTTGAGACACTCGCCTAACGGCTCGTGTCTTAAACGTCATCCTCGTGACTATTGTCTTACTTAATTACTTAAAAAACAGCCCACTATAATGAGGAAAGTTTTCGAAGACACATTACATGGTCTCCTAATCAACTGATTATAGCTGACGTTCCTGAAAGCTATTTATTATGGGATCCACAATAATTTATCATCTGTATAAGTGCCTTGCGCTATATTTACGAAATCAAACTTTATCGCGTCGTTTCCATTTATTTTATGTCATTAAATGTGATAAGATAAGCTTTGTTAAAAATATTTAATATTGGGAGAACATTTTACAGTGAAATATATTTATTATAAAAAATATATTAGATGTTACTTATTCGATTAATTCATAAATATTGCGACAATATGTCTATCCAAATTTTGTCAATAATTACACAGGCCTGCGTTTTTTAACTTTCTAAAAATTGTTTTAAATTTGATAGCTGATTCTTATGTGTTTTTGGGCGCTGAATCCAAATATGAACTCTATTTTTCTCCATCACGTAAGGATTTTTCACAAAAAGGCTTCAAATTATATTTTTTAAAAATTAAAATAATTTTTAGTTACATTTTGAATTTATTTACAAAGGAAATAAAAAACAAAATTACTTACAAATATCATTAAATCTAATGAAAAGAAACAGTAAAATACTATTTATGTCTTTACAAGTCCTTATAATATCTTTTTCTTTGTCTTTCCATACTCCTTTTTGTGCTTTTTCTTCTGTAATCTCGTAGTTGACCATCCATTTTTAACATCCAACAATAATCAGCTATCATGCTTATATTCCATCTTCCTTGGTATCTTCTCTCCATCTCTTTTAGGTCTTGGTGGAACCTTTCCCCCTGCTCCTCACTTAGTGCACCAAGATTTTCAGGGAAGTAGTCGAGATGCGAATCTAGAAAATGCACCTTCAAACTCATGTTACAGCCTAAGGTTTTAAATTTTTCTAACATTTTGCACAATATTTTTGTAATCTTCATTTTTTTTTGTTGCCTAGAAAATTTGTAACCTCATTTTTGAAGGCTATCCATGCTTGTTTTTCTGCTTCCTATATTTTAGACTCAAAATTTTCATCTTTCATAAGCTTTCTTATATCCGGCCCAACAAAAACACCCTCCTTTATCTTTGCTTCTGACAAGCGAAGAAACTGGCTGCAAAGATACTTGAAGCACTCTCCATCTTTTTTTAATGTCTTCACAAATTGTTTCATTAACCCTAGTTTTATATGTAGTGGAGGAACCAAAACTTTGCTCGGGTCTACTAAACTTTTTCTTTCAATGTTTTTCATTCCAGGTTGTAAGGTTTGTCTTGGTGGCCACATCTTTTTACAATAGTGCTGCTTTCTATCACGACTATCCCACTCACACAAAAAACAAGTTTTATATGTAGTGGAGGAACCAAAACTTTGCTCGGGTCTACTAAACTTTTTCTTTCAATGTTTTTCATTCCAGGTTGTAAGGTTTGTCTTGGTGGCCACATCTTTTTACAATAGTGCTGCTTTCTATCACGACTATCCCACTCACACAAAAAACAAGGATATTTAGTATAACCGCTTTGTTGTCCAAGTAACAAACAAAGAACTTTCAAATCACCACAAATTGTCCAGCCTTGATCCTTGTAACGAATTTTAATTAAAAGTAGCTCAAGATTTTCATAACACTCTTTTAAATGAACTGAATTCATATTTACTTGCATTGTGTAGAAGAACAGCCTTAAGGCTCCTTTTTGAAGAGTCAATAAAGAGTCTCCATTCAGAAACATTATATTCTACGTGGAATTGTTCCATGAGCCCGGGTGTACATCATTACAGAAAACTAGTGCATCTTCTTCGGAATAATATCGAGCGCAAACTCTTTTTCTCTGTTCCTAAACCAGTAAAATGTTGTGCTAGGTGCTAACAAATTTTTTTCTTTCAACCTTGAGCCTAAAAGCTCAGCTGAGTCCTTAGGAAGGTTTAAGTCCCTCACCAAATCATTTAATTCAGATTGGTCAAACAGTTTTGGCTCATCACTTCCAGTATCATAGTAATCACTTCCCTCATCCTGTTCACATGCGCATGTACGTGAAACCATTTCGTCATCAGATACATCATCTAATGTATCTGGTAGTGAAGGAACAGGTACTTCTGGTCCATGAGGTATAGGACGTGTTGCGGATCGAAGGTTTGGGTAAACGATGTCCTTTTTGTTTTTTAAATTGAATCCGTGTACTACACACGAACAAAAATAACAACCATCGCTATGATTGATCGGTTCACTCCAAATCATAGGCACTCCAAAGCGAAAAGACTGTTTTTTTCCTTGTGACCACTGGCGAAGCTCTTCAACACACACTGAACAAACCTTATGAGGAGCCCAAGGTTTGTCTTGGTCTCCTAATTTCACACCAAAATATGCAAAATATACTTTTTTTACAAAATCTGTAATGTTTCTTTGTTGTTTTTTTACTGTAAACTTTCCACAAATATAGCAGAAGGAGTTGGGTACATTGATACAGCCTCTTGATGCCATTGGAATTTAATTTTAAAAAACTCGTAAAATAAAAATTCAATTAACTCAGCAACTAATCACAAATGTCAACTAATTGCACAAATTCACACCACAGTTGTAAAGAAGATATTAGAATAGCAATATGTTTGTAGTGGAGGTGCGGAGGTAGACATGCAGTAACAGGAAGATGATGAGTCATGTCTTGCGACATGCTCAATTATTTCTATTTGTAACTTCTTTATCATAAATCTAGTGTATGTTTATTCAGAATATCAACTTCTTGCATCATCATAAGTAAAAAAATTATAATAGTTTATTTAAACAACGGTTTAACAAAATTGTCCTTTACAAAAAGACTAATACATGCAGATAGGTCAAAAAACCCCAGATTGTAAAAAAACCTTACGTGGTGGAATTTTTTAAATAATTTTCCTATTTTCAGCACCAAAAAATCTATTGAAATCACTGTATAAAATCCAGACAATTTTACCATCGCAGGCCTGTGTTATCGGCTTAATAAAATTTAAACTAAATTTACAACGGATAGATATAAATCTGTATACCTGACATTGACAAATTTTATAAATTTACATATAATATGTAATTTATCTGATGTGGGTACAACGCTTCAGTAACAATGCTGTAGATTTAAAAAAATACTAAAAGACAATCAAATTTTTAACCCAACAAAAACATATCGCATCAAATCAAACGCCTTCATACCTTATTGTTTCGCATTGAAGCGTTTTCAAATGTGACTAGAGTCATTTGAAGATGGTTCGTATTCCAGACAATCTTAGCAAATGTTAATAGATGAATAAATAGTTGTTATTGTATATTTGAGCTTTCATATGAAAAAAGTTTAATGTCATGTCTAAGATCTTGGAAATAAGTGTTCATTACATCTTGCAATGCCAATTTAGTAATGAGTAAAATCAATGTGAGAGAGATGTTAAAAATTTTGTCTTCGATCCAGTGTAATTATGTTTGTTTTTATATTCTATTTATTAACCAAATAAAGGTCGATAAATTGGTGACGATTAATGTACCAATTCCAGTATCAATAAAAGTTATAATCATAGTACAATGGTGCCACAAAGTAATTGTAGGCTATTAATTAGCGTTGACCTAAACGGTTCGATTTAACTGTCAAACTTCACAAGTGGTAAGAGCGTTGGATAACAGAAGTGAGAGTTTCGTTGGTCTTCTTCCTCTTATTTTAGGCCTTAGGCATGTATATTCCAACTTAGTTTTCGTTTGATGTTGATAACCATGAGTCTTTCCAGCGTTTAAGAGGTCCCAAAGGTCGTCGTGTTTCAGCTATTCCGTCTCACGCGATATTTGCAACTCTGCCATCTTCCATCCTGGTGATGTGGTCGTTGCAATATCTTCGTCGCTGTCGCCTCCATTTTACAATGTCCAACACTTGACGTTCATTACTTATGATCTTGTTTTAGATTCTATCTCTTAATGTGCATTCCGATATGTTTCTCAGTATTTTCATCTCGACTATTCGTAATATAGTTCTTGTCCATTTATTATCAGCCCTTTCCATAACATACGCCATTATATGTTTTATGGTGTCCTTTAAATAAAGAGATAAAGTTATATAATGAAACAGATATGCAAAATACATATCCGTCACTGTAAACATGGACAAACACCTCGAATTTTTAGCATTTATTTCTGTTCAATACATATGTTTCAGCCATCTAGGCCTCATCGGTTGAACTAGTGAAGCAATGTGTATACAAATTAATACAGATCTGTTAAACAACGGATCTGTATCTACATTTACGCTAAAATCGTCTCCAAGCTGAAACCAGTTTCGTTCTATCAGGCGACACCAATTTAATCAGTGACATCTGACGGAAGAAAGCGACTAGGCCAGAAAAGGCGATCTTCCGCTCGAATAGCAAGGCTATTACGAAAAAAAGCGGAAAAATACGTATATTGGTGCTGTCCATTAACACGCGCCAGATGGCGGTAAATATACAAAAAAGGGATATTTATCAATACGTTTTTGCCGTATTACGCAGTTGTTATATAATGAAACAGATATGCAAAATACATATCCGTCACTGTAAACATGGACAAACACCTCGTATTTTTAGCATTTACTTCTGTTCAATACATATGTTTCAGCCATCTAGGCCTCATCGGTTGAACTAGTGAAGCAATGTGCATACAAATTAATACAGATCTGTTAAACAACGGATCTGTATCTGTATCTACATTTACGCTAAAATCGTCTCCAAGCTGTAACCAGTTTCGTTCTATCAGGCGACACCAATTTAATCAGTGACATCTGACGGAAGAAAGCGACTATGCCAGAAAAGGCGATCTTCCGCTCGAATAGCAAGGCTATTACGAAAAAAAGCGGAAAAATACGTATATTGGTGCTGTCCATTAACACGCGCCAGATGGCGGTAAATATACAAAAAAGGGATATTTATCAATACGTTTTTGCCGTATTACGCAGTTGTTATATAATGAAATAGATATGCAAAATACATATCCGTCACTGTAAACATGGACAATTGATAAATATCCCTTTTTTGTATATTTACCGCCATCTGGCGCGTGTTAATGGACAGCACCAATATACGTATTTTTCCGCTTTTTTTCGTAATAGCCTTGCTATTCGAGCGGAAGATCGCCTTTTCTGGCCTAGTCGCTTTCTTCCGTCAGATGTCACTGATTAAATTGGTGTCGCCTGATAGAACGAAACTGGTTACAGGTTGGAGACGATTTTAGCGTAAATGTAGATACAGATACAGATCCGTTGTTTAACAGATCTGTATTAATTTGTATACACATTGCTTCACTAGTTCAACCGATGAGGCCTAGATGGCTGAAACATATGTATTGAACAGAAGTAAATGCTAAAAATACGAGGTGTTTGTCCATGTTTACAGTGACGGATATGTATTTTGCATATCTGTTTCATTATATAACAACTGCGTAATACGGCAAAAACGTATTGATAAATATCCCTTTTTTGTATAAAGAGATAAAGTATGAAAAATGGAAAGATGTAATTATATAGAATATAGATCCAAATTATTTTCCTACAATTCCCTCATAAGCAAGAAAAGTAATGACAAATATGCTTAAAAAATATTTGTCACGCCACTGCGACCGACTATACCATAAAGAGTATCGGAGACGATATCTTAAAGCTGAACCGGCAATAACAAAAAGAGTAGTTTTGTTATTGTCGTTTTCGTTTTAAGAAGTATCGTCTCCGATTCAGTCAGTTGTCGATCGTTACATGCGTACATGTGTACGTTCGATACGATTTACTTTTACGTCTTCGATTAAGGGTAGATTGTAGCCAAATTATATGTGAAATGCCCGATTTTACATCTTCTTTTAAAAATTGGCAAGTTTAAATTTCTAACAGCCGACTTTTCGTACCAAGTTATCGAACCCTTACCATACAAAGCTGTCTAAACAATGTTATCTTCTATTTTTTTGTAAACATAAACATCGCAGCATGTGTTTGCATGTAAATTCAATTTTATATTTGTTACTTCTCGTAACAAAAAAAAAACACTCGCGTAATACACATGAAATACCCCGTAGAACCCATCTTAATTTTTAATAATTTTTTGAATGTAAATATATTGAGGTTATTGACCTTGGCATACAACAATGTTATACAACGTGTTTCAAAAAGAACTTTATCTCAGTAGGCTCTAAGGAACTAGTACTTGCAAATTATTATAAGCCACTTTTTCTTACAAATATTTTTTTTTACTTAATAAACAATACTACTAAATATTGTGCACATTGCAAGAAAATATTTTGATTGTTGAAGTGCACGTTTTCTTAACGGAGAATGGCAATATTCTCACGCGGAATGTAAGTGACAATTTTACTTGCAATTTCCTAACAGAGTTGTGGATAATACCGCTTTACATCATCACATTCGTCTAGTCGTCGGGAAGTTTCGGGCTACAGGATTAAATTTAGCGCTTTTAGCAGATACTTCCCTCATCGAGTTATAAGCAGAGGCGTTTGGCCAGCGCGGTTCCCAGATGTTACTGCGTTAGATTTTTATATTTTCAGATTGCTAAAAAATGAAGGATATAAGACAAAAATGAATAACTTAAACTTTCTTATTAAATAAATTAATAATCTAATTTGTACTTATTAATTTCATTATATCTTTCGATGATAAATTTTGACAGTGACAGGTAGAAAACCTTCATATCATTTAATCTATATCCGCATTTCAAGAATGCAGAACATAATAATATATAGGAGAAATTCATGGGCAACTAGATGTAATTCTTTTTGAAACATGTTGTACTTTCTATAACATCGACAGCTGTTACAGCGTACATGTGTGTAATTTCAATAGAGGTATTTATTATTTATACACATTCTGAATATTTTGAATTCATAGGCGGTACATACTAGAATTTTTTAAATTGGAGTTCACGTCGTAATTGACCCACAATATTTTGGATTTATATTCTGTATAAATACAAAATATTAATTTTTAATCTTTTCCTTTTTTTTCGTTGCTTCTTTTAAGGACAGCCTGTATATTCTGACTTTCGCTTGTTTACTCATGAATTTATTATTCACCAAATGCCGTGTCTGAGAGCTCCGGATATACTACATGCTTCATTGGTTTGGATTCTAGCTTTGTGCGTTCTATCTTGACCTGAAGAAACTTCCGTGCCCAGGTAATTGAATGTCGTAACACTACGAGTTTGCACCTTATTGGTTCTTTGGCAATAACCAGCGATTTTCCAGTTGGTCGAGGGTTCGCATCTCGGGACCCGCGTGTGAGAGGTTCGTTTATTCGGCATCAATATCGTCTTCAGTTACTTTTAAATGTTGGGAAAGTGAAAGTCAAATCAATATTTCTACCCTCTAACGACGAGGAGGTGTAGTAATAAAGGCATGGAACACTGTACGCACAACATACGAGGCGTGTTTGTTAAGTAAGGTCCGTTTGAACATAAGTATACAACAAAAGGTTATTTCAAAAAAGTAAATTTATTTTCAGAAAGTACATACTTCACTCTATTTTTCGACATAGTTGCCAAGTTCGTTCAAACACTTATCATACCTATTAACCAATTTTAAAATACCCTCTTCATAAAAACTTGCCGCCTGCTCCGATAACCAAGAGTTCACTGCCGTTTTCACGTCGTCGTCATCATTGTAATGGTTGCCACTGAGGTGACGTTTGAGGTGGAGGAACAGATGGTAATCGCTCGGCGCAAGATCAAGACTGTAGGGTGGGTGGTCTAAAACTTCCCAGCCAAAACTGTCCAATAAATCGCGGGTCTGACCTGCAGTGTGAGGTCTTGCATTGTCATGGAGAAGGACAATTCCCTTTGTCAGCATGCCGCGTCTTTTGTTTCGAATCGCTCTGCGTAGCTTTCTCAGGGTTTGGCAGTATGCTTCTGCATTGATAGTGGTTCCCCGTTGCATGAAGTCGACCAACAAAACACCATGCCTATCCCAAAACATCGACGCCATGATTTTGCGCTGGGACAGTCTGTTTGGCCTTCACCCTTACAGGCGATTGTGTGTGTCTCCATTCGATGCTCTTTTGCTTCGATTCGGGCGTGATATGCGAAACCCATGTTTCGTCTCCAGTTATGATCTGCCTCAAGAAGCCGTCACCTTCTTCGTTATAACGAGTCAAGAACTTCGTCGCACACTCAAATCGTTGGTTTTTATGGTCCTCTGTTAGGAGTTTCGGGACCCAACGGGAGCACAGTTTCCTAAACTTTATGTGTTCAGAAACAATGTTGTAAAGCACTGATCTCGACACGTCAGGAAATTCGTTTGGGAGACCTGTTATTGTGAAGCGCCTGTTCTCACGAATCTTCGCTTCAACTGAATCCACCAAATCGTCTCTAATCAAAGAAGGGCGACCGGAGCGGTACTCATCATGAACGTTGTCACGACCATCTTTGAATTGTCGTACCCACTTACGCACTTTGCTTTCACTCATAACAGTATCACAGTACACTTCGCAAATCTGTCGATGAATTTCTGCAGCAAACAGGTTCCTTGCTGACAAAAACCGTATCACTGACCGAACCTCACACGCGGCGGGCGAGTTGATAGTCGTAAACATTTTGAAAGCATAGAACAGAACCGTACAGGTTAGCTACAGAGCTGAAACTGAGCACAGTTGTTCCCGAGGCATGCCGGTACACGACGCATGCGCTCGTTGCGATATGCGCGCGAACTACTAGTGTCTACAACAAAACGGACCGTAATTAAAAAACACGCCTCGTATATACTCTAAGCGATCCAGCGGTCTTGACAAGCTTTCAGCTTAAAATATTGGACTGTTATATACACACCACAAAGAAAAAATGTGTGTTTAAAACTGTCGTTTTCCGCAAACCAATCCAAATGTTGTAAGCGACTTTGCATTTAAGTTGGAGTTAATTATTCTTATTGTTCTGATTTGTTGATTCTCTTATTTAAAAAAGTAAGATAGCTTAATTTATGTTAATTGTATTCTCTCTTAGACAGAGAGAAAATTTTGATTGCCTATCTCGTACTTCTATGAATCTTCTTCCAATCATAACCGCACTATTTTTCTAAAAAGAAATTCCTTGATACTTCGATTTTAATTTTCTTCATTTTAAGGTTTGGGTGGAGTTCGATATGCACCAGAAGGTTGGGAGCAACTGTTAACGGATCAGGTGAAAGAAGAATTGAATAACTTAAATATGGCACTGGTAGATACTCTACGCTCGACGGATTCCGCATTTTCGCTTGGCGAAGGCGCCGACGGCCTAATGTGCGTTCGTTTCGGAATGTTAACCCCGCAATCTGATGTAGAAGAACTACTAAACTTGGTCGTCAGAGTAGGACAGTCCGTCGAGGAAAATTCCCGGGTTTTGGATTCAATGGCGGAGATCGTCAGAAAAGGTACATATACTTCACTTTTTCGTTTATTCTTTGTACAAACACAGGTTCTGTTCTTTAGGTTAGCAAATTTGGTTAAGTGCACGTTTAAAGAAGGAGGCATGATAATAATTTTTGGCTACGTATGCATTAAAGAAATTGATAATATGTAAATATGATTTGTCGCAATAAAGATCGTGGTTTATCAAGTCTTCCCAATTTATCTGTATTTTTCGAATTTTTAATTAAATAATATTAGATGAAACTTATATAAAATAACTAAATCGAACTAATCTTTTAACATCTTCATTTGTAATTTATTATGTTGTTTAAATTCAGCAATATATTAGATTGTTGCATAAGTTTGTAGGGGTCTTAGTTTCTAGGATGGGAGTGCTCCGAAAAAAAGCATTAGTTATATCTTAAAGTTAGTTTAATGTATTATTAGTATTTAATTGAATAGTTTTTGATTTCGTGCAAAGATTGTATTAATTACTGTCAAAAGAAAATGTAATGATAACTAGCAAAAAAAACGAGCATTTTCG
The DNA here is from genome assembly GCA_935421215.2 of Melolontha melolontha. Taxonomy (NCBI): domain Eukaryota; kingdom Metazoa; phylum Arthropoda; class Insecta; order Coleoptera; family Scarabaeidae; genus Melolontha; species Melolontha melolontha. Next base: position 50,074,440 of record OW285242.1, read on the forward strand.
GTATATCCTTGTATTTGAGTTCGACAGAGTTTTTAGAAACCTTTAAAGCCATTTGCGCTGTTTAAGAAGAAAACATAATCGAAGAAAATACAGTAAGGCCCGGTCTTTCCACCTCTGGTTAAAGTTCTGATTAACTAACCATTGGTTAAATTAAAAATCTTGACGATTAAGGGAAGGAAATGGGTCTTTCCAATACATTTTAATCGCCGGTTTGTAAACCAGGGCAACGTCATATATGTTTGTGTTGACAATGTTCTTAGAAAAAGATAAAGAAAAACGTTGCATATTTTAAAAAAGGACGACGATACAATTTTAAGCGCGCTACTATCCATTAGTATAGTATTTTACCCTTTCGTTTCGTGGTTATAATAAACAAATTTATTTAAATATGAATATTTGCATAATAAAGTATTTCTAGTTAATAATATTCTAGGAAAATGCTTCTATTGTTATGCACATTCTAGATCAATGAAACAACAAAAACTGAATTCAATTAATTATTTTAATGTACATATTATGTACAATTTGTGTAATTTCATATATTTACACTCAGTGGCGGTTCTTGATTACGTACGATGTGTGCTGCTGCACGGATGAGACTGCTTCGTTTAAGCTTTCACATATGCAGAGAAGCAAGTAGCTGAAACCGAAATTGTCCGAAGCAGTCTCATCCGTGCAGCAGCACACATCGTACGTAATCAAGAACCGCCACTGTTTACACTAATCTTCCAAAATAGACTATTAATTCCTGTTGTATATTATTGTTAATTCTATATTGATTTAGATTATTTTAATCTTCCATATCATATTCCATTATCACCCTTTTCAATAAATTATGGATCATTTTGCATTCTGGCTATATTATGCAGAATAGCTGTAGCTAATATTATTTCTTGTGCTAGTGGTATTTTATACCGTAATCACACTGTTAGGATTGAAAACCTTCGCTTCCATATTCCAAAAGTTCTTTCAACAATAATAGATTGTTCGTGTGTTCGAATTTGGCTTTCATTTGGATTTCTGGGGTCACCAAGAGGTGTCATTATATAGTATATATAATAACATATATTAACATGCAATTTCTTTTCGTTAACATTGACATTAATTCAAAATGTGTCATATATAATCCATTCGGATTACACTTACACTTCGAGTACATTCGGATACCGGTTATCATTTGATTGTGAACTATTTCTAGCTGTTAACTTTGGTGCCGGTTAGAGGCACTTTAAACTGGTAGTTACTGTTAATCGTAGGTGGAAAGATTCAAATCTTACGGTTAAAGTTAACGGGAGCTGATTAAAATTTAACCAGAGGTGGAAAGAACGGGCTTAAGGAATTATTTTCTCGATTTAAAGAGGGTCATTTTAGCATAAACGATTCCCAATGTTCAGCAAGGCCATCGAACTTTGATGAAGATAATAATAATTTATTGAATGCCAGATTATATCCAGAATTGGGTAAAAAACAGAAGACAGTAGTTAATACATTCGCAAGTATATATAATGTATATCCATATATACAGACAAAGTCACACTAAATAAGTACATATATAAAAAAGAAATGAAAGAAACATTTGGAAATCAAGGCAAATCCATTCTCAGATTATTAAAATTTTATGCCGAATGTACCATAAGTTCCTTTAATAATATGTTCGTTTTTGCTGTGGGAATATGAATCAATTGATCTTGATTCCAAGCATGGCACAAAAAAATCAACATTAGACGGCAAGTCAGGTGGATCTACCATTTCGATAACGACATTCCGCATAAATAGAGCGCTGGTCATCTCCTTTCTGAGTGAGACGACGCCATGTCTTTTAAGTAACTCGTCGTAATTAATTCCACGCACTGAATTGCGTCCATCACACTTAAAACGAAGGTATTCGTTCTAAGAGATTAGTCTGAGGATTATAGAAGGGATACCGGGCTATGGATACATTTTCGAGCTTTGAAATAACGTGAGCAAACAAGTCTTAATGGTGTCGATGTTATTGAAATATTTACATGTGCGAATAATAAATCAAAGAGATTTGGAAGCAGCAGCTGTGACACTAAAGACATGATCCGAAAATGTAAATTTTTCGTCATATGTCACACCCAAATTTTTAATCAAAAACTGACGAGAAATCTCAATATTATTAATAGCGTAACGCGTCTCAATTTTAGTAATCCTTCTGGAATAAGACACCAGGTAACACTTATCTGTGTTCAATCATAAATTATTGTGTAAACACTAGCCATAAAGTTTGTCAGCATTTGTTTGCAACAAGTTAACATCCGCCAAAGAGTCAATCCTGTAATAAATCGTCTGAACGCCTTAATCTATAATGACCTACGCTAATCAACTCGTACTGTAACTGTAACAAATCGACCATAACACGCATCTCATGAGCTAAGTTAAAAATTGAGTGTTGTTTGGTTACTCTTTGCTAGGTCTTCAACAGCATCGACTGTTTTTAATAACATCGATTGTTTTTGTTCCACATTTTACTGATCATGAACAGAAAAGAATGGCTTATTCCTAACAAATTGGCAACTCCCCGAGCAGAAGCTAATATTCCGCGGAAGCTGATGTGCATCAGGTGGGTAAAGAACTATGAATTACTTCCGAGGAATGTTACCATAACTGTTGAGATTTACTGTCAATACCTCAGTCGGCTTGAGACCGCAATTCAAGAAAAAAGGCCGGGAAGACATTAGGTTTGTTCCGACTACCGGTTTAGTAACGATTCGCGTATTGTTTGGTGATCATTTTATGCGCATGCTTTAGTTTTGCACTGCTTGTGTACCAGTGATAAATTCTAGTTGGAACGTATTTCTGATCGTTTGGTTATCAATCTAGTTTGTAGTATTACCAACAGTGATAATTGTAATAATAGTCTTTGTTGTGTTCTACGATATTTTGTAATATTGCTATTGTCAACTATAGTTTTCACAGAATGATGTATGTAATGCGCATGTCAGTACAAATGGTACTTGCTTCAATGTTAACTGTTTTGACCGTCTAGTGACTGATTTCTTTAGAACAGTTTTGGTGTTACACTGGGAGCCGGGGAAAGAAAAATAAATTAGTCCTTATTCTTTGCGATTTGCTTGCCCTTGCTTTGCTCGATCGATCTCCTGGTAGCAATGCTCTTTGGGTAGAGGTGGATAAATTAAACCCACAGTCTGCTCTTAGTGATACAAAGGCTTACATTAATAAAGTTAAACACATCAATGCATAAAATCGAAAGTCACTTACTAAAATTGTCACTTAGCCGCGAGCCAGAGCTTAGAATGTCTTGACAGCTGGTCGACTCACTATCGTTCTAGGAAGTCGTCCCCGCTTTTTATTTGCTGGCGCCGGAGTGGGGAAGATCGCCTCCCTTCTCTGCGATTGGTCCTCGTCGTGGGTGGGGGCTAGCGGTGGCATCGTCAATGCATAAAATCGGTGGGGCGATGGTTTGTTGACATTCACGATGCACCTGTGGTAGGGGTTGTTTTCTGCGTACATGAACCAGTCTATGTTAAAACACGTCGTTACGGTCTAAAATGAAGTTGGAACGCATTTTCTGGAGTGCGCATGTCCGACACTGTCACTGTACGGTTTTTCTAGCGAGTTGGAGCAAACCTGTTAGTAATTTTGCAGTAACATAACAATCGCTCTCGTATTGCTATCATTACAAAAGCGTCTATTCAAGAACTCGGTTGGAAAATCATTTCACATTCTTATTTTTCTGATCTCGCTCTGTCAGATTTCCATCTCTTTCGCTCTCTTTTAAAAGACCTTTGGGGAATCCTTTTAATAACGATGTCGCCCTTTAAAAGTGGCTAGAGAACTTCCAAATCATTGGATTTATTCCGGCGTAGAATCGAAAAATTGCCGGATCATTGAGACCTAATCGTAAATAACGAACGAGAATATATTCTTGATTGATTTATGTATTTTGTTTGTTAAAAAATTAATCAATTTTGCGATCAGTATAAACGCGGTACGAACTTATGCATCAACCTAGTATTTAGCTCGAATAAATTTAAACTTATATTTTTTTCGATGTCGATGTCACTGGCTATTAAATCGATACCATGAGAAAATTTTGTTTTAGTTACAATCCCATAAAAAAATTATTTGAAAATTAACCATCTCCATTGTAATTGAATACAGCAATCACCTCGAGCTGTAACTATCCTTCGATTCTCGTTCTAAAATTAAATAAGAAAATAATTTCATAGTTAGGAATTCATTACTTTTTCTATTAAATTATTCATAGCTTAATGTGGCCATCTCACACTTAATATGGTAATTTTAAAATAAAGAATGCATGAATTATATAATATTATTGGCTTAAATGGTAAATTCTGAATATTTGGAAATTAATTAAATTTAGTAATACGAAAGTCACGGTTTTTCAAATTTTGTTAATGGATGCATATCCTTGAGTAGTATGCTTATTACTTTTATCTTGTACGAAGTGTCAAGTTTAATATAGATAGAATACGAGAGATAAAATATAGAGGTGACAAGTTTATATAGAATTTACAATTGGGGATAAAATTCTGTGTATGACTGATAATTTTTTACATTTTTATAAATTTATATTCCAAAAATAAATAGAATTATAAAATTTTTATTTACAAATAATTAATGAAAGTAAACAAGGATAATTATCAGAAATAAAAAAAAATATGCTATTAAAATTAGTTATTAGTATGGTAAGAAGTAAAATATAAGAAAATTATTTAAAAAAGAATACAGTGTGAGCAAAAATGATTGATATGTGCCGTTCTATTCGAAAAGGGTCATTGCCGCATACTAAATATTGTGGACCGTTACAGCATTCATTGGCGTAAAGTAAAAAATTAAATTCACAATAATCACAATTGACACACACAAAGGACTGAAATTAATGACAATTAAACGCTGTTCAGTTAGGTTATTTGAATTAACAACAAATTAGTTAATTATGAACTAATCAAAGAAGATTAGATAAACACGAGTAGAATAATAAACAAGATACACATTTATTAAATATAAAACATACAAGATTATAAACAATATTTACAACATATGTTCAAAGTGTTCTCCATTAGTTTGTACACATAAATTAATGCGAGATTTCAGATTATTGAAAACTTTTCTAAGAATTTCTGGTGTTATGGCATTTACTTCATTCGTAACAACTTCTATTAATTCTTCTATTGTTTGAATGCGATTTTTAAATACCTTATTTTTTAAATGACCAAACATAAAATAGTCAAGTGGTGTTAGATCGGAAGACCTCGGGGGTCAAATATTTCTGCTTATTAAACGGTTATCATAAAACTGTTGCAAGAATTCCATTGTAACAGCAGCTGTGTCTGCCGTTGTATTATCTTGTTGAAAATATCCTGCCTGTAGTTCATCATCATGTAATTCATTAACAAATGGTTGCAATATTTGCTCTATGTAATTTTGAGCATTTATATTGTTGTAAGAGAAAATTGGACCAATTATTCTTCTTGACATTGCAATCCATACCCCAACTTTTAATGGATGCAGTGGTGTTTCATGAAATACATGAGGGTTTTCGGAAGACCACACCCTGTAATTTTGTGAATTGATAAAGCTACTTAAGTTAAACCATGCTTCATCACTAAAGAAGGTTACATCAAGTACATCATCATTATTTAGAGGAGCATTAAACCACTGACAGTAATTTACACGCCTCTACAAATCTAACGGCAAAAGCTCGTGGACTGCTCTCATTTTATTTGGTGTCATATCTAACACTTTCTTTAAAGCAGTGCAACACGAACCGAAAAAAATGTTCGTAAAATGACATGATAATAAGTAACTGTCAAATATGCAATAGAAGCAATACCTGTCTGTAATGAGAATTTCCGTAATGATTTTTTAGGACTGTGCTCTACTCTTTGGCGTAAGTCCTCTACAACGTCTTCTGTTAATACTTTAGATCTACTAGATGATTTCCCTTTACATACACTGCTTGTTTCACGAAAACGATCTACAACACGACGTGCATGTTGACGAAACGTATCTTTTGAAATTTCTTCATTAGAAAATCTTCTTCAAATTGGTTAAAGTAAGACATAAATGAATACTTCCAAACACCATCTTCGTCTCTTTCTCCAGTACGGAAATAGGCTTCTAAAATAAACCTACGAGGGGAGGTCCAGAAGTTCGTGGAATGAAAGGGTTGTAAATAAAATGAAACAATAAATCTATTTTTCCTTTTCAATATAATCACCCTTAAGCACAATACATTTATTAGATCTATGAATTAATTTTTCTAAACCATCATAAAAATATTTTTTATCTTTCGCCTCAAAATGGACCAAAATTGCCTCCTTTACCTCATTGTCGTCGGAAAACTTTCTTCCACGAAAGTCTTTTTTTAAATTGGGAAACAAATAAAAGTCACTAGGTGCCAGGTCTGGACTGTAGGGTGGATGGACTATTGATTGAAAGCCATGCTTGTGCAGAGCAGCCATTGCAACTCTGCTCTTGTGAACCGGCGCATTGTCTTGCAAGAGCAACACACCCCTGGTCAATTTTCCTCGACGTTTTTCCTTGATGGCCTCCTTTAATTTTTCTAATATCGCTGCGTAATATTCTCCGGTTATGCTCCTTCTTTTTTCTTTGTAATCAATCAATAATATCCCCTCACAATCCCAAAAAACAGTAGCCGTCAACTTTCCAGCCGATTCTGACACTTTGAATTTCTTTGGCGGTGGTGTCCCCTTGCCATTGCATGGACTCCTGTTTGGACTCAGGCTCAAAGCGATGAACCCATGTTTCATCTCCGGTAACAATCCGCTCCAAAATCTGTGCAGGTTCGTCTCCACACAGCTCCAAAAATTGTTTGGACGCATCGACGCGCTGCTGTTTCTGCAGCGGCGTGAGCATTCTCGGTACCCATCTTGCACTGACTTTTGTCATACCCAGGTGGTCATGTAGGATACGCAAAATGGTGGTATCTGATACTTCAACTAATGCAGATAATTGTTTTTTCTTCAAACGGGCATCTTCCAGTACAATTTTTTCCACTTTTTCGACGATGTCTGATGTGGTGGCCTCAACTGGCCGTCCTGAGCGGGGGTCGTCTTCAATCGACTCCCGACCATGTTTAAAAAGAGCATGCCACTTATAAATCATTGATTTACTAGGGCACTGTTCCCCATAAACGGTTTCCATTTCATTCAATATGGTTTGAGCGTTCTTCCCTTGCTTTGTAAGGAACTTTATCACAGCACGGTGTTCAATTTTCTCCATAGTTTCAGTTATCTTTCGGATTGACTTGTTTAGCAGGCAACTATTCGTAAACGACTGACGCTATAGAGCTGCAACTTATACACTAATGATGAGTCGCCAATCAGAATGACACCTACCGAGCGCCCCTATCCCCACTCCATCCCCTCCATTCTACGAACTTCTGGACCTCCCCTTGTATTATGTTCGTCGGTGAACATTCTAACTTGAAAGTAACACGTATTTATCATTTATTTTTACGCGCATTAATTTTAAATTATTTCACATACCAATTTTTTCCGAGCAGGCACGACAATATGTCTTTAGAAAGATAGGTTTTAATATGTAGAATACTAAACAGCAAATTATTACCAAGAGAAATAGTAAATAGAGAAACACGTACGCATATGGATAAAAACATATGTATTGAAAATTTTACCGCTTTCCGACATATGAAGGAAATAAGTATTGATATATGGAATATATATTTGATATCGCGTTAATGAAGTTGCAACTTCAGACGTGTTAATCATTGTTGCTCACAGTGTATTTTGTACATTCTTCGCTAACTCGAATCACTGCTTCTAATCGTTGTGGCATGCTTTCTGTTAAATTTTGAAGTAAGCAGCTGGGAAGATTATTTCATGCAGTGGCGAAGTTACTAAAATACGAATCTGCATTTATAATACAAATTATTGGTACTTTTTGGACTAAATACACCCACAGGTATTTAATGCAAAGTGCATTTGGATTTGAAAGTGATCAATCCAGCAACTGATTATTATGTTGTGATGTATGCTGGACTCATTCGGTTGAAATATGTATATACAAGGGCGAATTCATTTATGAGGTCTTCAACTCTATAAAATAAGCATAACAAAAGACAAAATAATGAAACTAGTCTCAAAATGTAGCAAATTTATTGTACATAATTGTTTTTTTATTCATGGCTTATGAAAATGATCATTTATCCACAAACACTCTACATGAAAGTGATATTTTTTTACTCTAGAGATGAAAATATTTTCATTTCTAGAAGCGAAAATGAAACATATGAATATACATCGTGCATCTCCTTAGTGATGTACTAAACTTGTTGGATTTTTCACACTAATGACAGTTAATCTCACCACCGAGCATAGTTGAAGCGGCAAACGAACGCCACTCCGTCTGACAGTCCAGAAAAATTTTGACGTAGAAATCTGGTATCGGTGCGTCAATTAATATTGTGACAGTTCATTTATAATTACACTGAACTTCTCTCTAATCCATCGTAGAAAAAATAGCATTATTATTACTCGAGAAGAAATCCACTTCGCTTCGCTCATGGAAATTCTCACCTCACGAAAAAACAGTATTTTCATCTCTTGTTGTAAAATATACTATTCTCCACATAATCACTTAGTAATAATCATTTAGTATATTTTCCTCCAAACGCTGAATCTCATTTTTTCATTCTGTTCATGAAAAAACTTTCTTGTTTACTGTTGATCTAATTGCAAACAGCAACCCGAACTTCAGTATCGAAAAATGTTAACTTTTCAATATTTTCTTCAACTTTGGAAACAACCAGAAAGGTTCCAAATCAGGACTGTATGGCGGGTGCGAAACAACCGGCAATGCTGCAATGAGGTCTGGCGTTGTAGTAGAACAAGAAAAAATTCGTTCTTTCCGGCCTTACTGTACGGATACGATTCTTTAGTGGTCGTAAAGTTTAGTATCTTATTGAATTAATTGTTAATCCCTGCGGCATATATTCGGTATGAATGTCTAAAGAATGTCTGGGATCCCTATGCATCCAATTTTCTGGGATGCAACCCCTAAAATGGTGAGTATAGCTTTCTGTGCTGATGAAACTCCTCTGAATTTTCGTACACCTAGAGAATCAGGACGACAATACTCCAGTGACTGCCGCTTGTTTTCTGGGTCCAAATTCGTCCCCGGTGGTGATCATCTCCTTCGCGTTAATTGTCGCGGGACCCACCTGGCGCAATTTTTTCTGTAATTCAACGTTTGAACAATATACTGGACTCTTTCTTGACCAATGCCTAATTGTCGAGCAATTTTTTTTGCGTAATCCGGCCATTTCCTTGAATCATTGCATTCAATTGTCTTTGATTCTTCTCATGCGTTACTGGTTACTGGTCGACCCGATCGCTTTTCGTCAAACACCTTCATTTCATCTCTATGACCAAGTTTTGCAGGTCGAACCCATTGGCGAACATTCTTCACATCCACATTCACATTTCGATGGGCGCGCTACCTTTCAGCGTTAAAAATTCTATCACGGATCGTTCCTTGGTACGCATCTCAGAAATCGTGATAAATGACACTGTTACTCAACGATGATACACTGGAAAGTGAAACTTCACATGCTTAGATGAGATACGCGAAATTGCCGTTTGCAGATTAGAACTTGTTTCTATCCCCACTGCTCACACAATGGCGTTGTTGGAGATCTTATATATTAATCCGCTCTCGTACTAGGTCCAAACCTATTTTTTGAATAGAAGCAGTCAAATTTTCTCTTAAAACACTTACATAAGAAGCTCTTGTCATTTCTCTTCTATTCTATGACTTCACTTCTGAACTTTGTGTGTATACAGTACAAATCTCTTCCCTATAGTCACCTACAAACGTGTGTTACGTATGTGTGCGTTCGACAAGCGATGAGTGGGGACGCACATAGCATGTATGTATGTATGTATGTACTGTAGATCAGTTTGGATGTAAGCACTAAGCACATACATAGTATAAACGTCGATGAATGTGGAACTACCGTCAATAATAAGGACTTTATGTAATAATAAACACAAATAAGTGTGGACTTTTTGGAAGATTTTAATATTTTTAACGTTTAAAACAATGTCAGATATACCTATAACAATAACAATAAATAAAGCGGTAAATCATAATAACTTCTATATTCTATACATAATAAATAAAACTAGAATTAAAAAATAAAAAGTAAACTATTTAATGTATTGTATGCTCAAAACGGTCTCCTAATATGCAAGCAAGCAATGTCCTAATCTGTCATAAAAGTTTCTCTGAACATTAAAAATCGTTTGCGGTTGAATATTTAGGATAGATTCAACTATTTTCGCCCGTAATTATCGTTTCAAACGCAATGGTACGTTGAAAGTTAATTTGAAATACCCGTGCAATTTCTCTTATGCTGCGACCAAGATGATACTGTTTTACGACATATTTTTTTGTTCAAGGGTAAAAATATCCATCGTGAATACGGACTATTCGCAAAAGTTGAGCAAACCATCCAACTTCACAAGTAAACTGTAACTAATGGCATATGGCATGTATGCATCGCTTCGTGCGTCCCCACTCCTCGCGTCTTGAACGCACACATACGTAATACACGTTTGTAGGTGACTATAGGGAAGAGATTTGTACTGTATAACATTCTGAAGTTCAGAATGGTAACTATATATATATACAAAGTATAGAAGTGAAAAGACATATCTGTCTCCAAGATACCGTGCATTGACAGGCTCCAATAAGAGCGAAATGCGTCTGTACATTCCGTTGATGGACGTGTTTTTTCACGAATTTTTAATTATCCTAACAACCAGGAAAGTCGAAGTCACGCCTTGTTGTGTTCTACATACTGGTTCAAACTTAGTTTGTCGAATTGTAGTAATTAACGGATCACATAAGGCCACATTTGCATGTACAAAATGAGATTCATTAATTCTCATTTATAGTAAGTTGTTTTATGCCATTAGCCATTTTTGTTCGCATTTAGTGAGCTCATTATTCATTTTTATTGTACATATAACATTTCAAAAATATTTAGTACAAAATTTATTAGAAATACAGTGGAATGAAATTATTTTAACTTTATAACACCTTATTGTAATATAAGTCACCAACTAACAAATGCAGAACATGGAGTAACTGGTTATGATGTCTTGCAACTAATCAATGTAAAATAATAAGCAGATGATAAACTAATTAATGATAATGCCCTAATTTAATAGCCAGAGAGTGCAAAGTAGGATAAGCAGATATTAAATTTTATTCGTTCTTTTTCCAAGTAAAAATATACAATATTTGTTAACGTACTATCGCGGCTGTTAAATTTGGCACGGTTCACTTTTCCTGTATTGATATGACTTTATCTAGTGGCTTACTCAATGTTTATAATTTGTCATGACTGTCATTACTGTCAGTGCAATATCTGTCACCGTATAGACACCGTAATATTTGCATTTCAACTAGATAATGCCAAACCATAATCACTTCTATGCCCAAAAGATCACGAAATGTTTTAAATAACCATGAGGGCTCCACAAAATATTAAAAACAGTGACTTTTCTAATTGTTTTTCTATTTACAATAAAGCAATTTTTTCAAGTTTATATTAAGTATTTTTACTTTAGTGATACGCCAAAGATATTCTGTCAGAATATTATGAATGTCAAGATTGACTCAAAAAGTTTGCAGTAGGTAAATTTTCAAAAAGCAAAGTAATTTGATAACAAATCGTGCGAAATTTAACGGTCGCGATAGTAGCAGCCGTTTGTTTTTGTTAATAAAATGTCTTTGAATTGCAATAATTAAAAAAAATTAAAATGACTTTATTCTCTTAATATCTACAGGTATAGAAACTGCCACTTTAGACCTACAAAAAGAAAATGAAGAAAGATTATGGCAGGAAGGTATATTACGTCAAGTTCCTGTTGTTGGTACGTTCGTTAACTGGTGGTCGCCTAAAACGAAAGAAACTGGCGTCAGAGGAAGAAGCCTTAATCTCACACAGGGCGTAGTAGAATCAACAGAAAATATTTACAAGTATCACATGCAATTACAATCCGGTGTAGCTCCTACTGGTTCTAAAGCACCACCGACGCCTCAAATTCAAAAACCAGTCGGTGGAAGTCATTCTAGATCGAGTAGTCACGCTTCAAGCCAGGGCACGCCGTCAACTAACAATCAATTAACAAATGTTAAAGTCGAAAAAATGGAAAATACAATTAGCAATAGTGGCAGCGTGCAGACTGTCTCAGGGAAGCCCCAATCGCCCATCGTGGTTGACATTCAAAACACCCAAGGTAGCATACAGAGGCAATTGAGCAATCACGGTGTCACCACGAAATTGCAAACAGACGGTTCCATTTTGACACGATAAATTCTCTAAAAACGAAAGCACAATTAGTAGAACGTTTTAGAGTATTAGAAATCGAATGTTATTCATCAAAATGTTTTAAATTATTCCTCATCGGAAGCGAACGAAGATTTTATATAGATCGTGATCATTTGAGGTATTATATTTGGTTTATTTGAGAAGTATCGAGCGTAATTTAAATATTTTATTTAATATTGCCGTGCTAGGTAATTATGTGTTATTGCAAGGAGGTAAGAAATGGAATGCAATTGGAGCTGATTATATATTAAAAATGAAATGTATTTATAACGCAAAATGTTTGTTTTTATTGTTATTATAATTTCCATATGTTGAAGAAACAAGGAACAAATTTTCTTTATTTTAGTTGGATATTTAAATGTTTTTAAACACATGTTTCCTTACCAAGCCAACAAGTTATGCCAAAAAATCTTCACTTACAGATCTAATCAAATGTATTAAACACCTCTTATAATAAACAGGAATGCGTAATGGCTGTGAAATCATCACTGTCAATGTAACTATCCTTTTTTGAAATATGCAGTACCCACGAGAATAAACAGTACCGAAAATGCAATTACAGAGCGCCCCCCCCCCCCCCCCCCCCCCCCGCGCTGTATTTGCGAATTCGCGATTCTGGTTCCGCACTCCGTATTCGCGGTTCAGTATGGGTAGTTCCCCTAAAGTTTTGATATTTCCCTTGTTCATTTATTTTTTAAAACTTCATAAACCGTATTTGGTTCTTATACACAATATGTATGTGTGTATATTTATTTGTTTCGATTACATACATATATACCTGTAGTTTATACGTATAGCAAGCGCCAGATAAGTTGGTGAGCGGAGGGGTAAGTTCGTGCAGGATTAGAAGTATTGGGGAAATTTGTATTTAGTTTTACATCAATTTGCAAGATACCATAGGTGGCGTAAACTACACATCTATCACTTAATAAATTAATAATTTATTAGAATAAAATTTAACGTGGACGTTTATAAAAACGGCTTCTGCGTACCACCTCCTCTCGCCATCTTATTTGGCGCTTGCTATGCTTACCTATTATCTTTGTACCCCGATATTCGCGAATTCAATGCTCGCTGTGTTTTCGTGGAACGCAACCTCCGGGAATAGCGGGGGTCCACTGTATATTTATTTTTTCGATCTGTATAATTTTACATGTTTAAAATGTGCACCATTGCATCGCAAACAAGCTTCATAACGATTTTGCAAATCATTGAACATATTAAAGAAGGGTTTAATGCAGATGCAGAAAAAAGCTTATTGTTGCTTGCTGTAGTTCTTCAATATTCGTTAGCGGATCTTGTGAGCGAAACAGTGACTCTTTAATCATGCCCCAAATGTATGCATTAGATGACGTCAGATCAGGTGAATGAGATGGGTTTTCGAAGTCTGCTGCACAAGAAATTATTTTCTCCAAAATGTTTATGAAACAAGGCTAGTGTGCGCCTGGCTCAATAGCTTGTTACGCTTGTTGAAACCATTGCCTATTCACCTATATATTTCGTGCGCGGCAAAAAATTCTTAAATCTCAAAAGGCGTAATAATGTTCTCTCTGTAACGCACTGACAGTAATTGGAACTGTCGTCCTTAACAAAATAAGGACCAATAATACCATGCCAGATACAGCACACCAAATGGTAACCGAGCACTGTGGAGCGGTTTTTCTGCATCAAGGCGTTCAAACCCAAGGGAATCGAGTTTATCTATTGATTTAGCCATTAAGATGATTTCTTCTGAAACCATTTCTCAGTAAATCTTCGTACATTAGACTCAACATACGTCCAGTTTGAATGTTAGTCGTCTAATTTGAGTGCGTTATGAATAACCAATATTTGAACTTTTCTACTTATGAATGTTTCATTGATATTTAGTTTATAATCAGTTTGTCGTAAGTTTTTTTGTGGACATTACAAGACTTCAAAAACTTGTTCTTCATTATTATTGCTGCACACTGTTATGAACCTGATCTGAAGATAGCTTTTGCGGTGATACAAGCCACTACCAGTGCGACGAAATTTATTTAAAACTTGAGGTATTAGCTCATTTATTTTCGTATCACCGAAAATAGTGTTCTACCGAATGACTATAAATGATTGAAACAAATATTTAACTTGGCAACTCAGAAATTGGCTTGCATGATCATTCGCTTTATATTTATCTTTTTGGGTTGGCATGTTTTGTATAAATATGGATATGATTAGAATTACTTGTTTGACTTTTACTTTGTCAAATTTTTTTAACAAATTTAACCTGGAGAATCAGGCATGTCAACATAAAGTTGCAAAATTATTGTCAATTTAAGAAAATAATTTTCAATGGTTTATAAACCGTATTATGTAAGATATCATTTTAAAGTACTTTTTTGCAAGGAATATTTTAATGATATTAATTTCATCGACATCACAGCCCTTTAGCTCGCGATTTTAATGAATTCTTAATTCGCTAGACATCACTAGTTTCATTATGATTGGTTATCATAAAACTGCCCTTCTACTAGTCTCTTCGTCTCCAACTAATGAACTCTCTTTTACTCTCCAACCTTTCCTAATATAACATCTCTGACTACACGTGCTTCTTCGGGCACAGACAGTGAAGCACATGTGCGAGCAGCATTTTTGACATGACAGATGTCAATGCCTGTATCTAGCGATATGTCACTTGCCGCTATCATTTTTCTTGCAGCATCAGTGTTTGTTACAACAAGGGAGGTTTATAGACGGCTTCTACGAAATTCGTCAGTAAGATTTCTACATTCATGCTTGTAAGCAATAATATTTGATGGTGCTTTCATTCCAACAGTTAGATGGAGTTGGTCAATTCATCGTCATTAAATTAACCCATGTACAAAATCATCGTTGAAAATTGTTTACGAATAACAAAATTTTATTTTTCACTTTTGTAAAGCAATGTAGAATGTTCTTTTTCATCAAAAAGACGTTAATTTTAGTTTATATATTTGTTTTAAATTCAGTGTATATGTGGACGCCGTGTAAAGTTGTGCGCTGCGATTCTATATGCTAGTTTTACTGTGCCCCATGTTCAACACTTTGATTAGTTTTACTTACTGATGATAACAACTTAGTTGGCGAAATACGTATTTAGGATACGATTATTAATTGTGATAAAGGGTTTTATACCTTTTTTTAAAACTGACTAAGTATAAAATAATGAAATTAAAGAATTAGAAATCGGTGGTTTGATATTACTGCTAAAAAGATTTTTCCAGTTTTTCTATGATCCTAAAATGAAATATTCTCTGTAAAATAAAGTAATATATATTAAAGATATCCATCAAAATTTACATTATATGCTCCTAATATTGTCCTCTCTTGGGATGTATAATACATTTGGCACATACAGAAAAACAGTGTCCATATGTTTGTCGGAAGTGTTCGTTGAGAGGGGAATGCGCTATATTCAGTCGTCGAACGTTCGCATATTTATTTAAGCTCTACATTCCTCTACAAATATGTAACTACGATCTATCTAGACGAGTAATGGATTATGTGTGGTCAGAGGGCATCCTACTTCTTTTCTTGCGAATATTTCCGACTATGTACTCCTGACTAGTTAGGCTGTCTTTTTTTTTGTAATTTCCACTTTCGGTAGGTTATGAACAAATTTTTCTTTTGGGGAATTTCTTTATTACAACTCTTGATGTATGTATTTACTACTGAAGACTATTTTATAATAACTTATTCTATATGGACTCGCCTTTATATACTAATTCGTTATCTGAAAGTTTACGATTCAACGTGACTGTTAAGTAATGCGCTTGGCTTTATATTGCTGACTTGGTGCGGGAACATACTGTTATATATATATATATATATATATATATATATATATATATATATATATATATATATATATATGGTAGATATACTAGCCGTAATAGAAGTTCGAACATTTGAAACAAAAAAGATTACAAAAATAATATTTTTACGATTTAAAAATGGAAAAAAGAACAATTAAAAACCACAAAATTATAACACCAAAAATATATTATCTTTCCACAAAGAAAAAAACACTTTAGCAGTAATAACTGCTCGTACTACTCTAGATATTCTTTCAGTAAGTTCAGTAAGAAAGAATGCGAAATATTGTTCTACTTAGTTTAATAGAATATTCCGTAAGTATTCTGCACACTTTTTTTAAGTCTACGGTCTAATTTATCCCACAACACTATTGGATTTATGCCTGGGAGAGCATTGAGTCCTTTTACCCCTTAAAATAGTTTTTATACAACAGCATCGTATATTTAGAGTTATGTCAAGTATAAGTAGAACCTGTTAAACGTAACAGTATTATCACAATAAAACAAAATACTTTTCACTTCTTTGCTCCTTCAATTCTACATAAATCCCTGTTTCTACAAAGAAAAATACCTCTACACGAGCACTGAACACGATTCTCACTTTACAATAGACACAATACAGTCTGGAATCATCTACTCTGCTTTTGACTTAACAATTGCTCACTTACTCTGTCCAAATACGAATTTTGATTGATTCGATGCTTTAAAGTACTAATTTTCTAGACGAATCTAGGCCATTGTAGTAGTTTTGCTGTTTACACTGTAATAACTGAAGACCGCCACTTAGGTAGGCAAGCAGCGGCGTCACTGCGTCATTTAGAAACAATGCTTTCCGTTTGAATTGCTCCTGCGCGTGTTCATAAATGCTTGCATAAATAACTTCACACTATGATAGCTGTTTATATATTAATGTCTTACATACACATAGCACGCGAAGCGCTGGTAAAATGAGTTTCCCCGAACCTGTCGCTTGTCCACGTCTCTGTGAGCCGACTGAGAATGGCGGTCTCTAGTAATAACGGTTTTTCAACGTCAAAACGCCCGTGACGGTCTATATTTACCAAAACATTCAATTTTTTGATATTCAGTGTTTGTTATTCTAGAAATAAATATTTTATCGAAATTAAATCTCCAAGCAATTGAAAGTAATAATAAATCTGTTCTTTTATACAGTTGCTTGATTCATTATCAGGCCCAAAAATAAATGAAAGCCATTCTTGTAGTTCTAAATTACACAAGTATACACGGTTTTGGATCTAAGCAACCAAAAGCTGTTTCTATGATTATTTGGGGCGCTGAATCCGAATCTGCACTCCGTTTTTTGATTTTGGTTCTAGTTTTCGAGATATTAAATAAACACAATTTTTACAATTTTTGACAATTAATCTCCATTTTATTCATTAAAAAGTGTTAAATTAGAAATGAAGAGCAGTCGAACTGAGTCGCTTGTACTGTTTGGGATCTGTTTCACGCATTAAAGTCCAACAGTAGTCGCTCATCATGCCCTCGTCCCAAAATCCTTGGTATCGTTTTTCGATTTTCGCCAAATCTTGGTGTAGTCGCTCTCCTTGCTCGTCGCTTGTATCACTCAAGTTTTCAGGAAAAAATTCGAGATGGGAATGCAGAAAATGTATTTTGAGAGACATTCGAGCTCCAATCTTGCAATAATTTTGCAACAAACTGTCGATTATCTGCTTGAAATCCGGGGATTTGCGGTTACCGAGAAAGTTGTGAACAACATCTTGAAATGATACCCATGCTGCTGCTTCATTGGGCGTTAAACATTTTGTAAAGTTTCTGTCGGCCATTAATTTTCGAATATCATGTCCGACAAATATTTGATTTTGGCGTACGACAACTTGGGAAATAACTTGGTCAAGTACTAAAAAG
Source organism: Melolontha melolontha (assembly GCA_935421215.2). NCBI lineage: Eukaryota > Metazoa > Arthropoda > Insecta > Coleoptera > Scarabaeidae > Melolontha > Melolontha melolontha. Next base: position 50,092,539 of record OW285242.1, read on the forward strand.
CCGGTCCTTCACGGTCGAGCGCTTTGACAAAGTTTTTGATAAGGCCAAGCTTTATGTGGAGAGGTGGCAAGAAAATGTTCTGTGGGTTCACAAGTGGTATAGAAGAGACGTTTTGTTTTCCTGGTTCATAATTAGTACGGCTTGGCCAATCTTTTTTCACATAATGTTGGTCAGTTGCACGGCCATGCCACAGACACAAAAAACAGCAAAATTTGGTAAAACCAGATTGCATCCCCATCAAGAGACCAATAACCTGTAGGAATAGTATATAAATCATTTATTCTTTAAAATTGAATTGAAATTTATTTTCAAACCTTCAAATCGCCACAAATTTTCCATTGATGCTCCTTATATTTTATCTTGGTAAAAATTTTACATATTGTATCGTAGCATTCCTTCGTTTGTACTGCATGAGCAATCGGAATTGATGGTTTTATATTTCCATTGTGTATCAGAGCAGCTTTCAGGCTGTATTTTGAACCATCTATGAACAAACGCCATTCATTTACATCGTATGGTGTATTCATCGCATCAAACAAGCCGTTGATGTCATAGCAGAAGCATATATTCTCCTCTTTTTTGAAAAACGGTAAAAGCGCCTCATTTCTGGTTCTATATACAGTGACTTTTGTTTGAGTGTCAAGATATTGCCACTCCTGCATCCGTGATGCGAGCAATTCTGATTTTTGTTTCGATAAATTCAAATCACGAAACAAATCATTGAGTTCACTTTGCGAAACTAAATGTTTTTCCTCCATGTTAAAATCGCTTCCACTGTTCGTCGGTGATGAACTACAAGTTTCCATGTAATTTGCACTCGTACCTGGACAAATTGGCAAAGGATCATTGCTCGCACGGGGAACTGGCTTAGACACTGATGATACTTCAGGATATTTATATTTTGATAGTTTTTTTGCATTTACACCGACGACATTCATCAAGCAAAAGTAACAATCATCTACATGATTTTTCGGCTCTCTCCATAACATTGGCAATGAAAATGAAAAACATACTTTTTTCCGCGTGACCACTTGTATATATTGTGCTACACGCGTTACAAAACAATTTCGGTACCCACGGCATGTGAGTGTTTGATACAGAGAAACCAAAATAAAAATATGCATTTCTGATCATATTAGTAATAACTTTGCCACTTTTTCTGATCATATAACATCCGCAAACATAACAAAAACACTTTGAATCAACTTTACAATTCTGTCTTTGCATTTTCACACGTTTTGGATTCAAAAAAAACTTTAAAAATACAAATTAAATATTGTTTCTAGCGACGCCAACAGCTGACTGTCATTATGATAGCGCAGTGCTGCCAACATGCGCGAACTCACAAAGTAGAACCAATTTTGAAAAACGAAACCCGGATTTGAATTCAGCACCTCAAATAACGTCAAGATTTGTTCTCATCTGCTCTGATCCAAAAGTTGACCGGAATTTGTAAACTTGTGTTATTTTCAATGTGATTGAATTTAATACCTGTTAATAACCCCAAATGGGGATGTGTCAAAGAAATGTATAAATGCATTACATTTAATTAATTATTAAGCACTAAATTTTGGAGCACAAAATTTGTTCAGGGCAAACTATTGACAAAACAATATATTTATACTCAAAACTATTTTTCTGTATAATTTACACAAAACTGAATATAAATAACCTTTGATTTACGTTTGTTTTTTTAAGACAATATGTGAAATTGGAAATGTAATTTTAAAAATTTTGATATACATATATAAAGGGTTTTCCAGTAAACGTGTTAGAACTTTGAACTATGTTGTGTATACCGATTTCGTAAAGGCCTTCGATACTATTGACCATACCATATTGTCCAAACTAAATTCATTTGACGTTACTTCATCCTTAACAGACCTGATAGCTTCCTATCTTTATAATCGCTCATGTTATGTCTGCTATAATGGCTTTTATTCCTTCATTTTCACTGCTTCTTCCGGTGTTCCTCAAGGCTCGAACCTTGGTCCGCTATTGCTTAATGTCCATATTAATGATCTTCTGTTGTCGCCTAACTTTGATATACATAGTAAATTACCCACGTTTGCGCAATTGACAAGTTAATAACTTCTTATGATTTTCTTTATTTGAATTGTCATTTTTGCTGTTATTAGTTTATGGATTATGATTTAGTTTAGTTTTTTGACACTGTACTTTATTATTGTATTTTCCTCTTAATGGAGAGATCTGTTGGGCAATAAAGACAATTATTATTATTAAAACAACACAATACATATACAAGTAATAATTATGTCATCTTTGTTTTATATTGAATAGCAATCGATAACATTATCTAAAAATAATATCTTTTAAATGTCCTGAAAATGTCACTGAACATCCAGTTTTGAATTCCTTTTTCACGCATATCGCGTGGTATATTTTGAATAGTGCGTTGAATTGTTCATGGCTGATTTTGAAAACCATTGACTTTATATAACTCCGTAGAAAAAGTTCAAGGATGTGATATCTTAGGTGGTCAGTTGATTGCCATTTTCTGAAATAATGCCTCCGGGAAACTGCTGTGACTACTGTGACAAGTGGCGCACTCTTGTTGAAAGAAAACATTATTTATGCCCACATTTATCAGTTCAAGCCAAAAATATTTCTTTAGCATATGGCTATACCGCCCATTATTATAAATAACACGATTTGCGCCACAATCTTTAACGAAATAAAGTCGTTGAGCCCATAAATCGCACAATACGAAACCCTGGGGATAAAGATCCATTTGGTAAATCATTTTAGGATTTTTGTCAGCTCAAATCCTACAGTTATGCTTGTTTAAACTCATTGAAGCAGAAATGCGCTTCGTCGGAAAAGATTATTTTTTTCCAAAATATGCCAGTTCATAAAATTTCAATGCAAATATGATCAATAAATCTCTGGAACGATTTTCAACCCACTAAACCCATTTCATAAAATTTCGATGCAAATATGATCAATAAATCTCCGTTCTTGATTAGTTAAGTTTTTAGATGAAAATCTTCATGCTAAGTTGTCTCCACGAAGTGGTCTTAAGCCTGAGTTACATATTACACTTTTTTCGTTTAGAAACTTGGACGACTTTTCAAACTAGATGTACTTGTCGAAACTTTGATAATGCAATTCAGAAGAAACATCAAAGTTTCTAAACTACAAAACTAGGTCCGGTCCCACTTTTCATACAAGTTCCATAATAGACTTATGCATGAAACTCCATTTCGTTTATGCCAACTGGGCTTCTTATATTTACACAAATTATAGTCATAATATTTTGAATGAACGTTTTAGTTTATATTGTCTGGTTTTGAGCTTTATTTTTTTAATATTTTTGTATCTATAAGAGCCAATAAATAACCACACCCATCTAAACTTCAAATATATAATAATAAACAAACAAATTTTTATTTTGGTAACGCACTCGAAGTTTGGTGTCGTCTATTCGACACAGCATAAATTAAAACTTCTATGAAATCTAGTATCAAGATTTGCTCAAGTTTCTAGTAAAAAAAAGTGTAATGTAATCCGCGCTTTAGAAAGGGTCGAATTCGTGAGAACCACGTAGAATTTCGGTTCACCCCTTACACTCGGGTTCACAGTAGCGATGTTCTCTTCTGATTCGGGAGCCCGAAACACACAGATCTTGATATATCTGAAACAGCCAATTTTTTCAAATTTCTTAACTAAACGATAACAAGACCGATGGGTTGGTGGATCATGTAGATCATAAATTTCTCGCAGCGCGCGATTCTTATGGTGAACTGAACAACACGTATTTTGATGGTAAAATACAAAATTTCTACTCGCTGTTGAAATGTATGTGTTTCCATGCTAACTTGCCACAGTGTACTTACTGAACACATCAGTCAAGGTTTGATATTTACATTGTAAGCAGCGTTTCCACTGTTATACCGTGAGTTTTTCTTATCTCTATACATAGCCTATGTTCAGTTTCAAGAAGAACGCCTCAATGCATGGGAATGTTATGCAACCAACATCGCTCGATTATGTGTTTCGACAAAAGTCAAAATCAATGTCAGTAATGTGCATAAATGAAATACCATTTTAAATATTTTAGCGTTTAACATTTGTATTCACCTAATTTAATATATACCATGTGGCCGCGTGCGTCTGCACTATAGCGATACCTGTAGTGTAAGCAAAACACACAGAGGTGTCCGTCTGTTAGAACGGTAAAGAAGTAGACGCAATGTTCCAATGTGTAGTCGCGCAAGCGCATTAGCCTGACGATATAAACATTGCAACTAACACCCATATGCGGGAGCGACAGCTAATGCGCTTGCGCGACTACACATTGGAACATTGCGTCTACTTCTTTACCGTTCTAACAGACGGACACCTCTGTGTGTTTTGCTTACACTGCAGGTATCGCTATAGTGCAGACGCACGCGGCACATGATATATATATATATATATATATATATATATATATATATATATATATATATATATATATATTAGTGTTTAAAGAATTTTGTTTTTCTTTTTTATTTTATTGGCCGTGTTTTAATATTAAAAATAATAGATTTTTATTGGTTTTAGCGACCTTTTATTGAATTTAGATGTTTGTTTGCGACGTTTCGACTTTTATCAATTCAGTCTTTTTCAAGCATCTGGAAACAAGAATCATTACAATGAACATGAGAACTGTGTTTGTTTTGTGTGATGCTTGAAAAAGACTGAATTGATAAAAGTCGAAACGTCGCAAACAAACATCTAAATTCAATAAAAGGTCGCTAAAACCAATAAAAATCTATTATTTTTAATATATATATATATATATATATATATATATATATATATATATATATATATATATATAAGATGCAAAAATAGAAATTTTGAACTAGTATAAAGCTGGAAACAGTTTAAGGAAAGTGCGGGATCTGTTTTCTAACAAATATCTTGACAGGCCCATACCATCTACCGGAAAAATTCAGGCGATTACTAGGAAATTTGATTCTGGGCTGCATAATAAATACACACAGAAAGAAAATTAAAACTCCCCACATTCTTTCAGAAAACCTAAAATTAAATGTATGTTACAATGAAGAGTGCCTCATAACACCATTAAGTAAAATATCACAACAATTTAATATTTCGAAAACGTCTGTATTTAAAATTCTCAAACAGTACAAATACAAATCTTACAAGTTTTCTAATTACCAACAATTATTTCATGAAGATAGAATAAGACGTGTTATTTTTGCGAAACACTATTTAATTTATTAAATGAAAATCATATGTTGAAGAAAATACTTTTGACTGATGAAGCGTCTTTTTCTGCGAACATGTATTGTTCGTCGACTTGAAAATTAAACCATTGAAGGTTCCTGGTTTCAAATGGATTGAGAATGATTCATTCAACTGCAGCAATTACAAATTTTCTAAATTTAAGTCTTCCTGGTCGATGGATATGAAGGTTTCGTCCGATAGTTTGGCCGGTCCGATCGCCAGATTTATCGCCAAGTGACTTTTCTTTGGGGATACCTTAAATCTAAAATTTATGATAATGTAATTTTCACTAACATTGAAGATTTAAAAGCACGCATAAGTACAGCCTGCGACGAATTACGAACCAAACCGGATTTTTTAACAAACTCTTTGCAGGAATTACAACGAAAATGCCTTATTACGGCAAGTGATGACACTTGCATTGTTGGTTGCATAACGTTCCCATGCATTGAAACATTTATTTTAAAACAACGTAGGTGTATTCATGTGTCATATTTAGAGACCGGACACATCGGGCTGAAATGGACGTTATTACGATGGACCATATAAATAGTCTACAACATCTGTAAGTACAACACGCAGTTGTTGAATAGCACTATTCATTCGGTTAACTGCACATCTATTTTTTGTGTGCGGTTAACCGAATGAATAGTGCTATTCAATAACTGCGTGATGTACTTACAGATATTGTAGATTATTTATATCGTCCGTCGTAATGACGTCATTTCAGCCTGATGTGTCCGGTCTCTAGTTATGTTCAGTGATATAAAAAACTCACGGTATATAAGATTTGATACGCTTATTGAAAAACCCTATACATCTATGAGATTATAAAAGTTGCTTCATCTAACAAAAATGGAGTATTTTTTTAGTATATAGGGCCCGTAAAATAATAAGACAGAGAAACATAAACAATAGATTAATTAATAATGAAATAATAACTCTACTTAAATTGAAATTGGATTGTTTATATCTTTTCTGAAATTGACCGAGTTAACTTGTTTGTTAATGAAAAATATTTCACTTTAATGACGCTTATAAAAATTGTATTTGACATTTGGAATCTCAACTTGTCAAAATCAAAACTAAGGTTTGCCTCGCATCAGTGAGAACTCAAAGCAGTGATATTACCTTTTCTTCGAGCATCAGTTCTACGTAATTCTTAGCGGGTCTTTAATTAATGTTAAATTTCATCACGTTGTGAACTGCGGGTATTCCGTTACTTCCCGTCAACCTAGATTATTTTATTAATGACAATTGTAAAGGTTTTCATTATGTTTTGGTAAAGTTAATGCTTAAAGAGGTTCATTCGGGTACTGTATCGGCTGCTCGTCCTCGCTCGTCTATATATTTTGTCAGTCGCCGTCGGACAACGTGCACTGAACGGTGTTCGGATGGCGGCTGATAAATATATATATACGCGCTAGAACGGGCCGCCGATGAGATGTTACTTGAATGAACCTCTTTATTAATAATGTACATATTGCAGACAACATTTTCTTTGCAAATTCAAAGGTTGGTAATCAATAGAGAAGCCAAATGGAGGTGGGCGTCATAGGCGTGCGCTTTATAATATGTACCATTGTGATCAAAATAAACGACTACAGTTAAACTCGGACGCCACTGGATTTTGAAAATTTAAACTCTGAACATAAAGATGATGCACAGTAAAACAAATATATAAATTAATGATGATGTCAGGTTTAAATAGCATAAATTTTTACGGTAGTCGTTTATTTTGATCACAATGGTACATCAAATAAAATAATAAGTTGTAAAATTATAAAACGTTTATTTTAACGTCTTGCGTAAAGTCACATCAGTTAAATATTTGAAACATTAGGTTGCGCTTCTTTACGTGTCATTCACAGGTTTAGTGGGTTTTCAAATACGTGTCGCTCTTAATATACATATTGATATTTAATATCGCAGTGGAAACTGCAGATCGGGAGCGAGAAGGCTGTGCATTGACTTAGTAGACCAGTGGAGCGCACTCTATTGGCATCTCTAGTACTGTAAACGCCAAATTAGATGGCGAGCGATGGGAGTTAGCCCGCGCAGCATTAGAAATAGTGGAAAGCTTTGGATTTGGTTTTACTTCAGTAAGTGGGCGTGCGCGTTTTTAAAAACGACTACGGCGCATCCCCACCACTCACCATCTAATTTGGCGTTAACAGTAATTAAACTGGAATATATCTGCAGGAAGTGATTTAAAGCAAATCATTTGTACAAATTATTTTTTGTCTAATGTTCTTTATTTATTCTAAAATAAAAGGAAGCATAGACAGTTGCAGTATAATAGTTTATAGAAAAGTTTATTTATTTTTCGTATTTACAATATATTTTCGTCACTTAAAATCTCTTGCCTATTAAACTGCCTCCTTTTATTTAATTACTATAATAAATAATATCTTAATATTGCAATAACATGTAAAACAGAGCTTTTTGATATTATCAGTATCAAAACTACGTTTCTTGAATATGTATATCCTATAAGGATGTTAATCGTTTATCTTTTGAATATATAAAGATATATAAATATATATTTTTTTTATATTTCTTAAATATTATATAGACTAATTTATAAAAAATATTGCATAAATATCCGTACCTTATTTATATCCATTCTTTTCTCAATTTTAACATTAACTAAGCTATTCTTGCTTAATTTAGTTTTATTTTGTTTATTTCGTATTAATTTTGCAATTTTCCGTGATAAAAATGATAAAAATAGCCATGATAAGCGATGTTCTTTAGTTTTTATAATTGTTGGTCTTTAAGTATAAAAATGCACATGTTGTATATGTTTGTTGTTTTATTATACCAAAGAAGCATATAGTGCTTTGCGTTTTTATTGAAAATAAAATTTTATTACAAAATATTTTTCTTTTTTGTATATACCTACGACATTTGCAAAAAGAAACCTATAAGAAATTTGATTCCAAAGTCTTGTAACGGGTGTTCAGAAACATTCGAAGTCAAGTGGGCTCTGAACAAAAAATCGTATATCTTTACTTAAGTATCTGATTTGTAATAATTATTAAATGTCAACTGTTTTCTGTCAAAAATCAATCTATCTCAGACATGACTTCATATTTTCAAGGACTACTTTGACTTCGAATGTTTCTGAACATTATATTTGACAATAATTGCGATTCAAATGTTTTGCAGATAGTGGCGACGCCTAGTTAAATTTACAGGTAGGTCATATCTAATTTGAGGTAGAGTGGAAACATTTAGAGAATGGTACATACGTCATAATGCACTATGAACATATTAGGGTTGGGCGAGTTCATTATATCCCATCTGATCCAGTTTAGGGGTGTTTGTATAACAATTGCGCGTCGATTACAAGTTATATTTGGATTTATGTTTTATTGTTGCTTCTTTGAATTTAGTAAATTATCGTTATTTAAATAATTGTCGCGTCATTGGATGTTCTGTTACTTTTTTTAAATCTTTTTTTGTAAAACAAATTTCAAAAATGGCACAATTTGTTACTTTTTTATACCACATATACAGGTATACTAATATTAACATACCTGTATTACACTGTTATTGTTTTTATTGCATATACGAGGGAAGATCAGTAAGTACCCGTGTTTGAAGACAGGTGGCGCTGCTGAGGGAAGTTGGCATTACCGTCGTGTACTACCATCTGTCAGACAACACCATAATAAATTTCAGACTGATTCATAGGTTAGTTTTTATTTGGCAGCCAGTTGTATCACACGTGTTTCGTGTTTCTCGATAAAATGGAAAAAGAGCAATATCGATCCGTAATTCGCTTTTTATTTTTGGATGGAAAAACATGCGAAGAAATAAAAGCGAAGTTGGATGCTGTCTATGGGGACCCTTCACCATCTATGACAACCGTAAGATATTGGTTCAACGGATTTAAACGTGGTCGTACATCTGTTTTTGATGAGGAGCGCCCAGGCCGCCCGGCAGACGTGGTTACCGAGGAAATCGTTGAAAAGGTCCACGACATGATTCTCGCTGATCGCCGAACGAAAGTGCGCGAAGTAGCAGAGGCCGTAGGCGTGTCGTACGGAACGGCAATTAATATTTTACATGATAAGTTATCGGTGAGAAAGGTGTCGGCCCGATGGGTGCCGCGATTGCTTACGGTGGACAACAAGCGGATACGGTTGTAAATGTCGAAGCAGTGTTTGGACCTCTTTAAGAGAAATTCGCATGAGTTTTTGCGTCGAGTCGTCACCGTTGATGAAACCTGGATCCATTATTATACGCCAGAGTCCAAGCGACAGTCAAAACAATGGATTTTTCGGGGTGAATCTGCTCCGAAGAAGGCAAAGACGGTCCCATCGGCCGGAAAGGTCATGACCACGATTTTTTGGGATTCCAACGGAATAATCCTCATGGACTTTTTGCAGAAAGGAAGAACGGTCACGGGGCAGTACTACAGTGAATTATTGGACCGATTCGATATAAAATTGAAGGAGACACGGCCCCATTTGGCTAAGAAAAAAGTGCTGTTTCACCACGATAATGCACCAGCACATTCATCCAGAATTGTCGCGGCAAAGTTGCATGAACTGCACTACGAATTGCTGCCGCACCCACCGTACTCGCCTGACTTGGCTCCCTGCGACTTCTTTCTGTTCCCCAACATGAAAACGTGGCTCGGGGAAAAAGATTCAGCTCAAACGAGGAGGTTATCGTCGAGACAGAAGCGTATTTTGCAGAGTTTGACAAATCGTATTTTTTGGAGGGGTTAAAGAAATGGCAGAAACGTTGGGAAAAGTGTATTGTACTAAAAGGTGATTACGTTGAAAAATAAAATTTTCTAAATAATTTCATAACTTGTATTAACAATATACTCTCTAGACATGAACTATTTATATATATATATATATATATATATATAATAGTAAATTCAATCAGTTGGCGATAATTATATTTATATATATATATATATATGTTTTCTTTCAGGTTTCCGCGGGTAGTAGTATGTGTTGTAACTGGATTCCGGGTTTTCTTCCGCGTTTCCATTGTTTGGTCTTTGTAAAGACCGGTGCTGGTTTCTGGACGACGTTTCGGCAAAATCACATTTGCCATCTTCAGGTCTGCGATAACTTTCTGCTTCTGATTACTCGTAAACTTACTTACTCGTAAAGTTTACGAGTAATCAGAAGCAGAAGCAGACAGTTATCGCAGACCTGAAGATGGCAAATGTGATTTTGCCGAAACGTCGTCCAGAAACCAGCACCGGTCTTTACAAAGACCAAACAATGGAAACGCGGAAGAAAACCCGGAATCCAGTTACAACATATATATATATCTTTATTGTAGCTTGGAATAAGCCAATACCTATTTCAAATTATAATAATTCTGATTTGATAAATGTAAAATAAACTTTAACTGCTACGCTGAATTCAAAATAATTCTCTAAAATAAGAAAGTTTATGAGGCGAAAAATTTATTGAGTTAATTTTATTTAAATTATACTAGCAGCAATATTCATAACCAGGTAGATTTAAAGATTCACATTAATACTTCTGTAAATAATAATTTGCTTCCCTAATATCAATTAAATTCATTAGAAATATTGTAGTTTTATGAAAAAAACATTATTTTCACAATGATAAAGTTTTCAAAAATCACCCCTAATACCTCTGCCCTCGAAATCACCTACGCCCTTGGCACTTTTTGTTCGCGCAGTTTTGTGATCACGTATGTGCTATTCTCTAAATGTTTTCACTCTAAAAGGCATTTTTTATTACAAAGAATTAAATATAGAGCCGCGGTCTAAAGGAATTTCTTCCGTACATTTCGTACGGTGAACATCAGCGGCGACAGCGAATTAGTCTTCTTGAATTCTCGTCGTCTAGTGATACTGCGATCCAGTGGCGGCTCGTGAGTTCAATAACAGGTGAAGCAATGTTGTCAAAATTCATCCCCCACTCCCTTAGAAAAATTAATGTGTATGTAGCCAAGATTAAAAAAGAAGTAAATAGTGATTAGGGTGAAAACTTATCTTTGATGAAATTACAGGTGGAACTATTTCTTGAACATAAGTTCAATTCTTCTATTTAAGGCGGCAAACTTATCAATGATGTCATCATAAAAAGTTTGGGTATCCAACAATTCATTTAGCAGTTTTCTTCAATTGAAATTTTCGACAAATTTGTAAGTCTGTCTTCTGTAGCGGTACTACTTCTTAAAAAGTCTTTTTTATCTTCATGCCACAACAAAAGGTTTTTCCAATCAAACACGCTCTGGATCGTACAGTGGTAATGGCATTTTACACGACAATGCAAAACACCCTAGAGATACATGACAGACACAGATCGAACGAGTGTCAGACGCAGACTGAACGAGTGAAGCAACGTACTGTGTTGCTTTACTGGGATGACGTAATGGGATCCCCTCTCGCTTAGGGCCTACGTGTCGTCATGGCAACCGCATAAACAGGGGCGAATTGTGAATTGATTCAATTTGTCGTTTTGCATAAGGGCGGAGCGTTCCACTCTCGTTTGAAATATGAAAATATGTTAAGCACATTAATAATAGTTTTTTATTGTAATATTATTAGTATAAATAATACTATTTTTCTTATACGAAAGAAATTAGTTTTATCTTATTTTCCGAGCGAAAAATTTAAGAAACATGGAATAAAATATTCACTAATTGAACAGAAATTTAAGGTAAATCAGTGCTTCACATGTTGCATCAAGAAAGCCGCCACTGCTGCGATCAAGAAGACGTTGCTATTTGTAGGGTCTGCTTTCGGGAGTTGTAGTGTTCTGCCGGACTTTGGGAGAGGGCGTGTTCGATCGGACGTCTGGGATGCTATGCTTTCCAGTGGCATTGCCGCTTGTTTGTTTTGTGTCTGTTGCGCTTAACTTGCGTGCGTCGCAGAATAGGGTACCAGATCTTGTTGAGAGTTCGAACCTTTTCCTTTTTATTGAAATTCTCCAATAGAGAGGAAGGGGTTTGAGCTCTCAATAAGATCTGGTATTTATAGTTTGATGGTGTAAAATTAGTGTGTAAAGTTTCCGATAAATCGTTATTTCAGCAATATTATTCAAATTGTGCTACGTAAATACGGCAAGTGGGTTATATATGATGCTCGTACTGATAAATAAATAAACTAAAATTACGCTTGCCCGATATATACTTGCGTTAAATGAGTAATATAATATAATAATATTGTAAAATACTTGTCCTTCTGGGTTCGTTTAAAATAAAACTAACGGTAATTTAAAACACACTCTGTTAATAATAAAACACACTAATTTAGTAACTAATAATAACAGTATTTATTTCAATATTTATTTTACATTTATATAACAATATCAACACGACGGCGATTACTCGTTGAAACAAATGCGTCCTCTTTGTCAAGCGCCATTTATAGTATATCGGTTCTCTCGAATTTTCTGTTCGAGAAAATTCTCGGTCGTACGGATCTTATGACGTTATCCATTGCGGTCATCGGCGCTTTCTAGAAAGCACTAGGGCGTGTTGACTTCGCACGGCGGGTGGCGTCAATGCATGACTCACATCACAGGAGCGGATCCAGTAGCTGTATTATACTTTTAACCTCGTAAAAATGCATGTGATAATAGGATGCCGCTTCTATCCACGTGCCCCAGCGCGTACTAACAGGTTCTCGTGGTAGTAGCACATACGGCAGTTTTTCACGAAATAAATTCTTAGATGCAGGTGCCTTCACCAAAGCTTTCTTGACAGAAGATAATTTATCTGCATTCGAGTAGCATTTTCCGATTTCCCCTAATAGTAAATGAAGAGCATGTGCAAAACATGCGATATACGTCATACTATTGCATGTTTGTTATAAGAGCCGACCAGCCACCTTTATATATACAGCCCCATCTGTTATAAATAACACTTTTTTTCATTTATATCGTGCTTTTCACCGCACAGCGATTTTGAACACGAAGTTACCTTACGTGATATAAATTCTGCATTAGTTGTTTTGATTATTTTTGATGCAAGTAAAAGTGTAGACGTTGCCGTGTCGCTGTCCATCACATATTTGCGCAAAAGACCTCACGCAACTATGTTACATTTATTTTTCCCGATAGTTTTTACCGCCCTGTTGATTAAATATATTTCAAATTTGGTTTTTTATATTCATTATTTTGAGGTTCCTGCGCCAACTAGAATTGATTGTGTGGACTGTAAGTTTGACCTCGCTTGGTGCGGTGAGAAATTTAGGGGAGAGAGTCTTCGATCACTTCTGTTTGAACGACTAGTGAGTAAGGTTGTATATATATATATCTTAGTGCGCTCCGATATTCGAAATATAATTCACGTCTGCCGTAAGTTTTTTAATTTTTACAATTAACGCAATTGCGGATTCGACTAGGGCACAGTGAGAAAATTTTTAAAAGAAAGATCATTACCTACCGTATCGAGTAATTGGACGTCTTTTGTTTGGAGGCAAATAGATGTATGTAGGCGAGCTTTTCTTTTGTATATCCATTAACTGGGAACTTAAAATATTTCGTATGTGAGGAGACAAACCGATAACCAAGTATTCAATGTGCTAGAAAGATAAGAAAAGTTTTCAGAAAAGCACCATTTAGAGTAGCTCTTTACAGGGAAAAACTTCCATCTTTGTCACTGCCTCCCTCTGTAGTAATAACTAGATGGAATCTACTAGTTTTTATGCAGAGTATTTTGATAGTTTACAAAATTTCGTTACATGTTTAAATAATGATGCTCGAAGTATTTCTGAGTGCAAAGAACTAATACAAATTCCAAATTTAAAGATCAGTTGTACTTTCTTCAGCAACACTTTGGAAATTAGCCAAAACTAATCACTTATTTTGAAAATCAAAATCTCAAATTAAATGATGGATTAACCTCATTAGATGTTGCTATTAATAATTTGAAAAATATTCCAGATCTTTCCAAGTGACTTCGGATGTGTCCTCCTGCAAAAGTTAGACGCAGTTTTTAATAGAAATCCAGATTTAATAACATTGTGACAATTGTGTATGGGGACAATGCCTCAAAATCTAACTATAATATTTCCAGTATGCACCTGTAACCAGTAACGATGTAGAAAGTACGTTTTCTATCTACAAGGATGTATTTCATTCACAGAGAACAAATTTTACAGAAGAGAACCTTGAGAAAGTATTGCTAGTTAATATTAATACTCCTTTACTCAACTTGAACTACAAAATGAATAAATAAAAATGTATTTCGTATTTTATAGATCACCAGCCGTTTGTTTTCCAATTAACATTTAAAACAATGAAAATAAGAAACTAACTCACCGTAATTTATTTATCTTACGAAATATAAACTAATAAATAAAATAAATTATTAAAAATCCTCACCCTTCTATCTACGCTCATAAAGATAGGAATTTAACTATAATATTGAAGTAATTGCGTCACAATTCAAAGACAAAAACAGATGTGCAGTTAACCGAATGAATAGTCCTATTCAATAACAGCGTGTTGAACTTAGCGAAATTATAGACTATTTATATGGTCCATTGTAATTTCGGCCTGATGCGTCCGGTCACTACAAATAACATAATGTGAAATAATATTTTTTTAGTTGTAATTTTTATCATGTGAATTCAAAAATTGAAAGTATATTTTTCGAAGAAAATTGCATGTAAATAGGTAAAGCAGACGGTAGGTAAGGTGGAAGTAAAAAATCAAATTTTATTAATTGTTTATTTAGTATTCTATATAAAATTTATGAATGAACTGTATAGCTACTGCGTTTGTCCATGCAAATACTTTTTGCGTCTCGTATTGGCCACCTGGACCGGGCTCTCCAACATTATTCGCATCGTATCTTTGATACATAGCTCCGTCGCGTTCAAAACTTTTCATAGTTGCCATCACGAATTTTTTTGCCAGATCTTTTGCGATGCGCTTCGCTTCGTGGACGCCAGTCCTGTAGAAACCATTCGCAATAATCGATTGCATAGGTGGCCACACGTTAGGCATGTCCCATTGTTTACCGGTCTTTTGCAGTGATGATGGTATACCACCGGGAAAATCAAAGATACCGTGCTTATTCAAGTATTCGATAATTTTCTTTATTTGCTTCTCTTTCTTACACCAAGTAATGTTAAAAGCGTTAGTCCATAATGGCGCTAAATTACTTGCGTAGAAATTTTTTCTGTGCGTTTCGAAGTCTAAGTCATAATCATACCATATACCGTCTTCGTCATTCCAGAAGACTTTGTTGATGGCAATATACAATTCATTTGCCCTTTGTCGCCAGAAACTTTGTTTTCCGTAATTTTCCAAATCTAGATACAATTTAGACATGATAGTAAAAGCTCCATACAGGTAAGCATTGAGATCGACTGGTACAATTCTACTGGGCTTTGAAAATGATATATTTGCATTGGTACCGCCTTCAACATCAAAAATCCACCTGCAATACTTGTATGATTAGTCATGGTATAAATTATATGAAATTTTAACATTCATAACCCTAAATATTTTTTTTATCTCTAAATGAATAGTTTATGGATAAACAACATTGAGAAGACAATTATTTTTCAAACTTGAAAAAAGCTTTATTATATATGACTTTAACTGTTGATGATGGAGTAGTATTTGAGTTGGTATTTAGGCTATTTTCATGATCTGAACGATTTATTGCTGCTGTCATCAGGGTAGCTTTGTCCAAAACTGCTTCTTGATAAAGTTATTTCATTCATTTTATAATAATAATTCGTGCCTTAGCAACAGCTTGACGCTAATTAGGGGAGGCATTGGCAGATCATGAGTTAAGAAAATTTCCGGAATTGAACCGGTGCCTGGGTATATGAAGTGATATGGCAACCATTTTGCATCGGTGGGCACACAGTAACTTTTCTCACCATTTTTGGCAAGTGGGTAACGATAGAATTGCTCAGTTAGAAGTTATATCTGTCGTAAGTGTTGACGATTTCTACATGTGCGGAGAAATTTCGCAATTTAAGCAGAGTTCTCACATCAAATTCGGCAAAACGCTTTAGGCTTTACAACAAGTATATAAGCAGTATGCGGGTTAAGTGGGTAAAAAATGGTCAGAAGACAGTTGAAGGCGAAATGTTGGAAGACCAACATTTTGGTGAACACGGACATGATTACTATACATACCGAATTTCTTCAAAGCATTATCCCCATACAAGGTGCCTTCAAAATCTTTCCTCAGAGATGACCACGCCCATTCAAAATTATACGTTTGTGACAGATTACTTGCACTGTCACCAACCATTATCAAAAAGCATGGCCATCTTTAACGAAGAAAGTTGTTGAAGGCACGTTACTTGTTACAAAGTCCGAAGGAAGCTTTTTTGATGCTATTTTGCCTAAACGATACATGAATTCGATGTTGCTTCGCTCAAATTGCAACATTACGCTAAACATATGGAACGCGTCCACACTTAGACAGGTATAACTGGGTATTTCACTTAAATTGTCGTGTTTAAAACAATTGTTAGACAAGGATAAAAGATTTCAAGTTTGCGAACTTTTAAATAGGTGTCAGAATGGATAGTAAAATTTCAATTACCGGCAATTAGAATATTTGCTTTAACGACAGTCAATCATTTTAACCAATTAGGACCAACGTTGACATTTTTGTCGCCATTATCTTTTGGTTGTGATTATTAAACCCTTGTTACATAGTTTTTGTGTTTATTTACATTTTTATGGACTTTGTTTTTGTTATTTTTAATGTTTATTAATTCGAACGTTTTACTTCTTTTATAGTTTTATAGTTAGTTTACCGTAGAAAGAAAACTATAATTAAATTGATCATTTTATAAAAATATTTTATATTTTTGGAACTTTTTTAAATTCCATATTCTATAGAGAAAATACATAAATCTGATTATAGCTCATGCAACACAACAAACTTTGGTAAAGATGCATTTTTGGTACTTTAGTTAAGCAAAATATTATACATGAATTTGTAACCAATGAAACGCTATATAAGGTTATAAAGAAGACAATATTCAACAAAATATTAAAAATCGTGGTAAGTAAATGCAACCTTCTATTTAAAAAATATATATTTTGTAATTAGTATTAAACAGCGGTATATAACTGTTCATAACTGAATTTTCAATTCAAACGTATTATATAACATTGCAACTCTGTTAAATTTTGAATGATGTTTCCATGGTTACGAAAACAATTCTTTGATATGATTGGTCAGAAAATTCATGTATATATTTTGCCTAACTAAGGTACCTAAAATGCATCTATAGGCACATTGTAATTGGTAAATGTAATTATACTTATTTTCACAAATTATTGCAGAAAATCATGAAAATTATATTTACCAATTTCAATATGGCTAGGATATACTAAATACCAGAAAAGAATATATTCAAATAAGCTGCGATTTAAAATATCCGTCAATATGATTTAGTTTGCGAACTTTTCGCCAGAGGCGCTAAATCTTGTTTTAAATACTTGTTAATAACGGGTGTTCATTTGAAAAGTCAATCTGGTAGCATGTGATTTACTGAGAACATTTTGAAGTATGTCGTAAATTAAAATTTTCTACTTAACCTACGAAGTCGTATATTTTGACAGTTTCATACATACAAATAAATAACAAATGTGATTTACATTATCAAATGTCATTTGGATTTACGTTTACGGAACAACAAACATACTAATATATATGCGTCTTATTCTATCAAAATTTCAAAGTAACCTAGATTGACTTTTCAAATGCACACACGTTAAGATAACCTTCTGTTTTATACTTTTTCTATGCTATTGACTACTGAACAGGGTTGCCAAGTGGAGCGTATGTGTTATCGGTAGATCTGTTCGGCAATTTTCGGTAGATTATGTCAAAATTCGGTAGATTCAAATATAATTTTGCCATTAAATAAAACGTACAGAATGATATGTTTTATTATAAGTTAAAAGTTGTATAAAAACAACAAACGTAATAAAACAAATTTATAATAATAAAAATAATAGTGAAAATGGATAAATGTACAATTGCGGCATTAAAAAACGCTTCTTTAGGCTACATTTCGCAATATTTTAATAACGTAAATCAATCTATGCCAGTTTTGACTTTTTTAAAACGCCAAACGAAAATTCATATAAATTACCATAATCTATATTTCTAATAAAAGTGTATATCCTTCTCCTATTAAAGTAATTATTTGTTTTTTTTTGATAACACTTAACAACGGCATGTCAATATGACTTTTATATCGCGATTAAATTGCAATATAAAATAAGGTTGTATAATAGTGGCATTTGAAGAAAAGCCACAATTATACAGAAAAATTTCAAGTGTACGTGTTTTTTAATGCCGTAATTGTACGTAGAAAAAAAAACAATTAAGCATAAAATACCAGCATATAAGTTCTTTGTTAAAATAATATGGTAAGCAATACGACTTTATGTTCAATCTTTTCGGGGTAAATACAAATTTTTATTAGTCGTACTATTGATTCATTTATTTTCGATAGGAAATTCATAGCAGTTATTTTCATTAATCAATTGTTTTGTATGGAATAGTGTAGCAATTATTGCACTACATAATTTGTTTCTTTGTTTCGTCTTTATTTAATCTATGACCGAAAATACTAGTTTTACCATTGTGGGTGATTTATTAATTTTTATCGAAATAATTTGAAAAAATTCTCGGAAAAAATCCTAAATAATATAACGGGTGTTCAGAAACATTCGAAGTCAAAGTAGGCCTTGAAAATATAAAGTCATGTCTGAGATAGATTGATACATTTACTTAATACATACAATTTTATAGGTTATTAAATTAGTATCTTCGATATTAGATTCTGACTTAAGTAAAGATATACGATTTTTTGTTCAGAGCCCACTTGACTTCCAATGTTTCTGAATACCCGTTAGAAACTAGTTCAAACTTGGTGGCGAGTACCGAAATCAACTGAATAGCTAGCCTTTCCTACTACCTAATAGAGGACGCCCAACTGAAATAATATATTAGCCTTAACTGTATTCCAATTTTATTAAAATAATACTAATAAATACAAAATACATCAAATTAAACAAAAATAAAAATATTATTAAGAGCAAAGCCAACCTTTTGGTAGAATACTTTCTTAAATCGGTAGAACATTGGGCAAATAAGTAGATCTACCGAAAAATAGGTAGACCTGGCAACGCTACTACCGAGCATTGTTACTGCCATGGATGTAGTAATACTACATTGTAGTATATACCTATGTATAGCGCACATCTGACCAAAGCAGTGCATTCGATTGACTCCAACATTAGAGAGAGAAACTACCGAGTGAGATAGAGCTAGTACTGGCAAGAAAAGGTGCGCTCCCTATTAAAATACATGGGGGATCGACCGGGACAGGTCGATATACCTGCAGCATATATTTATCTGGCTGTTTAACTTTAATACATTTATCAAGTTACTTTAAAAAAATATTCGTGGATTTGTTTGTATCTTTATAAAATAAATATTTTGTTACTGAATTACAATTTTAATTTAATTTAAAGATGCGGTATACGGAATATACAGAGTACAGCTTTAAAAAATCTGAATGAGTGAATTAAATGCACATGTATTTATAGGATGAAATAAATTAAATAGTTACTTAGTAATAGATGGCAATAGAAAACACATGGGTAGTAAAACACAAATAGATTTCATAACGTTTTCATTTTATTTTTCATTCTTCTTGTTATTGTTTCAAAGTATTTAACTTTGTGTTTCAGATGCAAATTAATTGCATTTTTGCGAAGTAATCTAAGTGTAAATATTGCTTTCTACATTTTAGGACCCTAATTATTCGAATTTTTTTAATTGAAAAATTAGAATAATTAGCGTCGTAAAATGTAGAAAGCAATATTTACTTTATGTTTTAGTGTTTTAACTACTTTCTGAGATGTTAACCAATATTTTTTTCTTTTTATGAGATATTCTAAATGTTGTGACCCTCAAAATATCTAAAGTGGTGTGGTTCTGTTCTTTTCCTACAATATAAGGTTTATATTTTGTATAATTGATAATATATTTACTTGTTACCTTTTCCTCTCATTAAATTTTTTCTTTTAGATACATTGGGAGTTTGAAGCCTCAACAATCAATTTTTCCACAGGTGCTTAAAATCTTGTATTTTGTGTTTATTCAATTTCTCTATTGTGTAGTTCTA
This sequence comes from Melolontha melolontha, assembly GCA_935421215.2. NCBI lineage: Eukaryota > Metazoa > Arthropoda > Insecta > Coleoptera > Scarabaeidae > Melolontha > Melolontha melolontha. Next base: position 50,112,943 of record OW285242.1, read on the forward strand.
GAATTTCGTTTCCGCTTTCTCTATTTGAAGTGCGTACAATGACTAGTCTAGATTTAAAATTCGTTGGTAAAGAACCTTTCTTCAAGATTCTATTGCCATGGACATTCATTTCGTAATTATTTGCACTAAAATGGGTACTACAACTACAAATTACTGCTGTTTTTGAAGGTTAAAAATGTTTTCTTTTTAATGTTATAATCCATTTTTCCATAACTGTTGATCAGAAGGGAATCTACAAATTTAAAATATATGCTAATATGATAGAAAAATGTAAAAATAAGTACACTTACCTATGGTATTTTATGTTACTATTTTTAACAAAACGGTTTGTGCAACCGTAAGCGGAACACGAAATGTTCATCGTTTAGACAAACTATAACGCAAAATAAAACTACTACTGTTTATATTAACGATAGATACAAACAGTTGTAACTGTAATTTCATCACGTGCTTAAAATAAAACTGATTTAACTATTCAAGATTATTCACTATCAGAATACGAACTCGGAATGTTTTGCCAGTACTAGCTCTATCTCGCTTACAATTTCCTCTCTCTAATGTTGGAGTCAATTCGTAATACGCATAGGCAATCCATATACCGTATGTGTTAAATATCATTAGGCATAGAGACTCAACGTATGAGTACATACAATGTATAGTACGTACATGAGAAAGCCAGTCCAATCCCAGCGAAGACCGCGACGACTGACGATTGTCTCCGACACCGATTGACTGGAAATTTTGCATTCAGTCTAGCTGCGGCCGTTACAGTTTGAAAACGTACAATAAAATTAATGTATAATGGCTCTTTATACATCCACTGAAAAGCTTCAGTTAGTAAAATGGTTTTATGCTGGCAAGTCTGCAATGGAGTGCATGAATTTGTTTGCGCTGACTTTTGCAGACTGTTCTGTACCTTGCAGACAAACAATTTATAATATTATAAATAAATTTGAAACTTGTTTCTGTCTCAATAACTGTACGAAATGCAAACCAAGAGAGGTATCACCACAAAAAATTGAGGAAAGAGAACGGCGAGATGTATTAATTTGTAGTATTGTGGAATTTGAGAGATTTGTGAGATCTACTAGAAGTGCTGCCGAGGAATTGGGTACAAGTAACACAACTATTTCACGTATTTGGAAACGTAATGGTTTAAAATGTTTCAAATATTCGAAAACTCAAGAAATATTTTCCGAGGACAATTTCCGGAGAATGGAGTTTTGTCAAGACGTTATGGACAAGATACATCGAGATGAAAATTTCGTTAAAAATATTCTCTTCATCGATGAATCAACTTTTTCATTACACGGAAAGCACAATCACTCTGTTCTTCGATATTGGGCTTCGGAAAATCAACACCGGCATTTTGCAAATCGCACTCAGTATCCTCAAAAACTAAACGTTTGCGCAGGTATTTTAGGTGACCATTCTATAGGCCCCTATTTTATTGATGGTATATTAAATGCCGACAAGTATCTCGAATTACTGAAAAATCAAATACTTCCCGCCATTCAAAACATTGGAATAAATCAGGAAATCGTTTGGTTTCAACATGATGGCTGTCCAGCACATAATGCAGTGAGGGTAAAGAAATTTCTAGGAAATACTTCTCCTGACCGTCTTATTACTGGAACAGGAAGCATTAAATGGCCCCCGCGATCTCCTGATCTATCTCCGAATGATTTCTTTTTGTGGGGATATCTAAAAAATATTGTTTATACTCATGAAGCTGGTAGAGCAGAAAATCTAGTTGTCTTGAGAGAAAAAATAACTGAGGCTGCGAATTCATTAACTGCCGACATGTTAGCAAATGTAAGAGTTAATTTCTACGACCGCCTAGGACAATGTATTGCTGTGCAAGGAGGAATTTTTGAACCTCTTGTATAATTTATTATAATTTTTAGAATCCTTTTTTATTTATTTTATTAGGATTATTCTTTAATTTCAAGTTGAGTTTCCACATTTTGTAATAGATTATATACAATTTAAGAATACTTTGGATAGAACTTTAAAACTTTTTTCTGAAACTGGTAGTCTCTTTAGAAAATCAGGCAGCGTAGCAGTTAAGAAACGTACACCTCAAGTTGTCAATCTTATTAGAATTACGCTTTTGTTTATGCGACGCACCGCAGCTTAAAAATTTCCTGCATCTACTGAAAGAAATAAGAAAAGCAAATCCCTTAGAATTCGTAAATGTTATTTTAGAACGCATTACAACGCTTATAACGCCGTCGGGATCTTCGCCGGCATTGGATCGGCTTTTCCATATACATATATAGCAAACGCCAATTAAGTTGGCGCGAGGGGGGGTATGTTCGCGCAGGATTAGAAGTAGTGGGGAGATTTGTATTTGGCTTTTACATCAAATGTCAGATAATTCTAACCTCTGAGCGTGTATCACTTTATGATCCCCTAGCAAAGACATTATGTTCCGTCAAACGTCAATGACAAATGTATTCTGACAATTACTTGAGTAGTGGGGGTGGACGTTTTTAAAAACGGCTTCTGCGCACCCCCTCCTCGCGCCAACTTAATTGGCGCTTGCTATACATCGTATGTACTCATACGTATTCCCTATGCCTAATGATATTTGACACATGCGGTACCTATACTACATCCATGGTTACTGCTATCCACTTATCAACAGAAAAATTACTGTGCACCCACCGGTGCTATAAATCCTCGTATACGCGCACACCAGCGTAATTCCGGAATTTTTTTGATAATTACCTCGTACATAGAATCAACTGGAATTGGATAATGTATTGTGATATTTCACAGTTAAATTATCTTCTTGCAATGGCGGAAATTCATTTATTCATAAAAAAAAGATAGCTGCGAGTTTGAAACAAATTAATTTAAAAAATTCATTCATAAGGAACTAATATTAGTGTAAAGTTTGTACCTGGAGCTTGAATCCCAACCACTTTCTGCGCTTGCTTTTATATCATTGTAAAAGTTTTCTTTGTCATTCTCATTTTTATAATATTCTCCAGCAGTTACATCTTCATAATAAGCTTCCGGTCTGGGACCCTTACTTTCAGATTTGTATATCCATAATGAATACACTTTGTCATCTATAGTGATGTGGGTCTTTCTTTTGTTCATCCAGAATTGCATTTCTTGTTCAAAGTATTCAATATAGGATTCCAGCCAAAGAATGTCGGTGGTTTCTTCGTAATATCTCATAACTATAAACGGTAGTAGAGGGGGTTGCGATCTGCGAGCGTAGTATTTTCGACCGCCGTTCGGGACAAATCCGTATTTGATGATCATCGTTACAAAATTGTCAATCATTCCCTTCACCGTGTCTGTCATGCCGCATATGATCAAAGCATCAGCGATCCAATAATTGTCCCAATAATGGTACTCTCCGTAACGACCGCCGGAAGAGATGAAACCGTATGGCAGAGGAATGAGAGAGTGCTTGTCCGGGTAATAGAAAACATCGTCTGCGACTTTCCTGCCCAAATCCTTCCACATGCGGATGATTTTCGACGCGAATTTCTTCACTCCCAGATCGGTTATATCTGTCAGGAAACAAGGAGAATCATGGTAATCTTCTGGGGTCCACACATCTAATTCCATTTCGGATTTGAAGTTTTCATTAACGAACTTTTCGATGTCGCTCTTCGAAGGATTACCATCTAAATTAAAAACATAATTTATTAGCAAATATGTGAATAATGCAACGTATATTAAAGTTAGTTGCGCAAATATCTGTTAGAATGAATTTACGATACATACCAGGGAGAATACACTCGTCCCATGTTATTCAAATGTATTTTTTTCAGCTCCGCCGGACAAAAATGAAGTCTTTCAATATAAAGTTGTGAATAATATAATATCGGAACTATTATACGCTTTAAAAAAAAATTCTTACGTTTCGGCCAGCCATTGACTGCAAAACGCACTTCTGTACTTAAATGTATGCAGTCTTCAATGCAGTCTTAAATACGACAAAACATCATTCAAAGTTACACAGAAAATTGCCATTTATTATAGTACAATTTTATTAATTAATTAAATAAATCTTTTAGGTAAAGTTACCAAAACAATATGTTTTATTAAATTTATATGTAATAGAACATTTTTCATGTTTTTTCACCTTTATTCTTGTTATAATAATGGGTGATTCATTTAGAGATACTTTTTCCAAAAGGAAAGAATAAATGAAAAAGGCCAATTTATTTAAGAAACTTGATTATCATACAAAAGAACCATTCTTTACAATTATTTTTTAAAGATTATTTCTCTCAAATGTTGGCCGCGACTGCGGTTAACGTAGTCTATTCTGCTGTTCCAATTTTCAATGACGCGTTCTAGCATTTCGAGTGGTATTTGTCCAATGACCCGAGTAATATTGGCCTCCAATGCCTCAATTGTGGCCGGTTTATCCATGTAGACTTTAGACTTCACGTAGCCCCACAGAAAAAAGTCTAATGGTGTGATGTCACAAGATCTAGGCGGCCAATTTACTGGTCCGAAGCGTGAAATTAAATGTTCACCGAATCGTTCTCGCAGTAAAGCCATAGTTTCACAAGCTGTATGGCTAGTGGCGCCATCTTGTTGGAAGTAAATGTCTTGTAGACCACGGGTGTCAAGTTCAGGCAGCAAATAGTCCCTTATCAAGGCGCGATAACGGTCGCCATTCACAGTCACATTCCGGCCGGCTTCTATTTTGAAAAAATATGGACCAATTATTCCACCGGCCCATAATCCGCACCAAACAGTTGTTTTGTCTGGATGTAATGGTAGCACTTCAATCTCTTCAGGTTGCTCATCACCCCAAATACGGGCATTTTGCTTATTCAAGTACCCATTAAGCCAGAAATGGGCCTCATCGGAGAACAACATTTTTGTCGAAAACAGTGGATCTTCTGCAAGTTTATCAAGAGTCCAACGGCTGAAACGGAAACGATTCGGAAGGTCGGTCGCCTTTAGTTCTTGCACTAGTTGAATTTTGTATGCTTTTAAACCAAGATCCTTTCGTAAAATACGCCAAGTTGTTGCATACGACAAACCAAGCTGTTGAGAACGGCGACGAATTGATTCTTCCCGGTCTTCGCGTACACTCGCTGCCACCGCCGCTATATTTCCTTCACTACGTGCTGGATGAGGTCTATGTGGTCGCGTATTATCCATTATTGTAAATTGAGTTTCAAACTTATTGGTGGTATAGCGAATTGTGCGTTCGGTAGGCCGATTATGTTGCTCTAAGCGCACGATACACATTCCTTGTAGAACGCCCATTTTCGTAATAAAGCTGTACTATTTGTAGACGCTGTGCCGGGCTAAGTCTTTCCATTACGTAATGTCAAATAGTACTGAACCAGAATACGCAGTCCGCTGACGCGTCGCATGCGCGCTCAGCCATTAAATCCCCACCTAAAAAAGTACCTCCAAATGAATCACCCATTATATCTAGAAACTTTTCATAATTAATTTCAATCACTTTCTATTTCCATAATTTTCTGGAGAAAATATTTGTGATTTATTTGTATTTATTGCCCACGTCTTTGTAAAAATTTTATTTGGGATTCTCATTTGTATATTGTTACAATATCTTGGTGAAGGGTGTATACGGCATAGATATCCGTAGCGATAACGCTGCGTTTTGCGCCTGTGCGACTTATTATTGCGGAAGCTATTGGGTATGGGACCTCAAAGACATTGCCGTCTTACAGCCCGTTCCAGCGTGGTTTCCAGCGTTCCAGCGCGTTTTGTTAACCCTCTAAAAGCTTGCATCGGACCATAAGGAGATAAACAAAAAAATTAGTTACATAAAATATTAAAATTCGACAAGTCATCTCGTCTTTTTCTTGGGTTCCCTTTTTTGTTTTGTCGACAGAAATCTTTATGTTCGAATGTTTTTATTAAATTAGTTCACATTACATTTAAATTAAAATATCATTTTATCATAAGTACTATTGAGGTCATTTTAAAGTAATCAAAAATCTGTGTACTTCAGTTGTTTTAAAATGTTGTTCATAAAAATGGAAATCCTATTTTTTTGCTATATTGTAATTGCGTTATCAAATATGCAGTCTTAAGTTTACGCAATTAAGCGCGAAAATTAATTTGTGACCGGTTTATGTAAGATCTTGTGTATACGTATGTATACCGTTTGTTGTATCCCTTTCATACTTTTTTTTTGCTTTGTTTGATCCTTCTATCAAGAATATTTTTATACACTACCGTTCAAGAGTTTTAGACTGTAACATTTTACCTTTGATTTAAATAATTTAAATTTACATCGATGATGTGTAAATTTATTTAACCTAGTTATAGCAAGCGCCAATTAAGTTGGCGCGAGGAGGGGGTGCGCAGAAGACGTTTTTAAAAACGTCCACCCCCACTACTCAAGTAATTGTCAGAATACATTTGTCATTGACGTTTAACGGAACATAATATCTTTGCTAGGGGATCATAAAGTGATACACGCTCAGAGGTTAGAATTATCTGACATTTGGTGTAAAACCAAATACAAATCTCCCCACTACTTCTAATCCTGCGCGAACTTACCCCTCCTCGCGCCAACTTAATTGGCGTTTGCTATACGTATAAATTTACTTATTATATACAGGGCCTCACCCTCACCCATTATTAATTTATTGGAAACACCTACGTTTTCTTTACTGTTTGATTAGATTGTATAATTTATTCCTTAGTAGAGCGTTTAGAATAAACTTGTCTCTTTCTCTTTAATGTGGAATGTTTTCTTTATCGGCTCATTGCCTCCTGTTTTCTTTTAAAATAACCCTGAACCTTCGGTGGTGGATTCGTTAGCACGAATACGAACCCCTTTTTAATTTATAGTCAGTTCCGCATCGTTTCGTCAAGAATTGCACGACCATCTTCACTGAGCTGTACGCTGTTGGCACTGGATGGGTGTTTTGTCAAGTTAAGAACTTCCCACCCATGCCAGGTAACTTCGAGGAAGGCGTTTATATTGAGCAACACTCTTCTGCTTAATACTGTGCTGCTGTCTGGTATTCAAGCTCTCACACCTAACTAATTGATATACAACTTAATGATACAATGAGGTTCGTCACTAATACTGTTCGATCCACATTTAGAATCTAGCTAGCGATCCTTTCCAACATTGTCCCGCCGGATATCAGACGACTCATTGCAGCACGGAATGTTTGGGCTAAGATTATCAACAACACTGATCTTCCTATACACGATAATTTGGAGAGCGTCCCCAGGACTCGATTAAAATCTAGGAGAACGATTTGGCCGAATACAGAAGTTCAGCAACCCATCAATTTGAGTGGTAACTGGATAGCCCTCCTCCTCAAACAACACCTTGAATTGACGACTGGAGATTAAATTTCTAATCCTTCCGGGTGTAACCCACCCACGTAGGCAATGATCTCAACTAAATAAGTTTCGCATAGGCCAGGTAAGGTGTAACTCGATGCTACATAAATGGGACTAGCAGATACTAACCTCAGCGACTGCAGAAATGTGGAACAGACTATGGCTCACATAGTAAACGACTGACTCAGAAGTAGCATCTACGAGTTGCGCAAAGCAACTCCTGCAGCACTGGACTGGTTGAAAAATTTGGATATCAATGTATAAATTTTTATAGCCTTTTTTATTTTAATAACTTTTAACATGTGTGATTGTCCACATTATTTTCTAATTTGTTCTGTCTTATGGTTTGTATCCTATTTTGAACTTACTTACTTCTTTGTTAGTTATTTCTTGTATTTATATTACTTTTCATATCAAATAAATAAATCGTAAGACATTATTTACAACAAAACCTACCGTCCGTAGCAAAATTATTTGTGTAAAGATAACACTGGCCTACAACCATTTTGGTGCTGGAGATTTTAGACCCGATTTTAAGTATGTCTTACATGGCGATATCAAAAATGTTACTCGTTTTCTTCTGTCAGCTCTAGTTCCCGAGAAAAAAAAACACAATTCACGAAAAAAGATATATTTTATTGACATTAAACATCAAGAAATTGTCTTTTGAGTGATTTTCTAGAATGAAACTGACTCGGGCAATCTCGCATGATTCCCCAGCAATAGTCAGCCATCATATGACTGTCCCACCTTCCTTGGAATCTATTCTCCATTGTTTTTAGGTCTTGGTGGAAACGTTCCCCTTGTTCTTCGCTTAGATCTCCTAGATTGTGTTGGAAATGATGTAGATGACTATTGAGATAGTGTAATTTTATACTCATATTACATTAAATCTTTGAATCGCACCAGCATTTCCTCTACTAGTTCTACATAGTTGTCAGCCTTATGATTTCCGAGGAAATTTTGTGCAACTGCTACAAAAGATTGCCAGGCAAGCCTCTCCACATCATTCATACAAGTCTCAAAATTAGTTGTGTCTTTCATCAATTTACGTATTTGAGGTCCATCAAAAATACCTGCTTTTAGTTTTTCAGTACTTAAACCAGGAAATTTGTGAGAAATAAACTGGAAACATTGACCATTTCTATCGAGAGCCCTAACAAATTGCTTCATTAGCCCTAATTTTATATGCAACGGCGGAAGAATGATTTTTTCTCTTGAAACTAAGGTTCATTTATAACATTTCTTTCCCCAACAACAAGAGCATCTCTCACAGGCCAATTTTTTGCAGTCCAATGACGTGATTTAGCTCGACTGTCCCAGAGACAAATAAAACATGGGTATTTAGTGACGCTAGTAACTCAGCACGTTCCTTCGAAAGATCTAAGTCTCTGATGAGGTCACTAAGCTCATTCTGCAAAAATGGCTTAGGATCTGATATTCCGAAGTATTGAAAGTCATCATCTACTTGGGAAGAAATAGGTATTTCAGCTTCATCCTCCTGAGATTGCTGCACTACCTGGTGAAAAGTTGGTATTGGAACATTTTCTGAATGAGGAACAGGTCTTTGTACTGAAGAAATATTGGGGTATTTCCATTTATGGCGATTGTTTTTGTTGATGCCCACTATATTAATCATACAAAAGTAACAGTCGTCATAATGATTTTTTTGTTCTCGCCATATCATAGGCACTCCAAACTTTAAAGACTTACGTTTCCCTCTCTCCCATTGTCGCAAATGTTCAACGCATATTTTACAAACACTATGAGGCACCCACACTTTATCTTGGTGTAGAATTTCAATACCGAAGTAAGCAAAATACAAACGACGCACTGTGTTTGTAATCGATTTACGCTGATTTTTCAGTATGTATTCACCACAAACATAAAATATATCAGGATCGTTAACACAACGTCTGGACGTACTAGCCATAATGAAATAGTAACACAAACTTTATCGATGATATTGTAATAATGACTAGTTACGAACAAGACCATAACAAGACCGACAACAATTCACAATGAGGGTAGTAGGTAAACTAGAGCTGATGAGTTAAAATGACGTATGTCAATATACTGTACATTACCTACTTTATCGACTATTCAAACAAACAGAGATGCACCAAAAAAAAATTTTTTTGTAGGCCTGTGTAATAGAACGACAGTAATTTGGACGTTTGTCGAGCTAAAATGTCAAACTAATGGCATATAGGCGTTGGAAGAAGTTTATGCCATGTACAAATTCAGCAAGTTTTTTAAATCGACTTGATAAAAGTCAGTGAGATAATAGGTATTAGATAAGCTTATTCATTTTTGAAACTGATAGATCTCATTGTATAACACTACAGTGTTAGTCAAGGCACTTATACAAAAGTAATACAAAAAGAAATTACAAATGTTTTATTATTGTTTCACTTGTATTTCAGAGTTGAACTCGAAGTTAGGAAAAGTTGGCAACGCCGCACTATCTCGAGTGTGTATTGTATGTATGTCGGAATAGATATTCATTTCGACTTATTAATGTTTATTGGATTATAGGAAGGCATAATCTAACCTAATAATAAACGTGTATTGACTAGGTACTGTTATTATAACGAATGTTGGAAATGTCCGCCATTATTTTCAACACAAGCGAAACAACAAATACAAATAGACAAAATGCGTAACAATCGACTGTTCTTATGAATCGTAAATTGCACACTGAACTGCTCTATCTCTACGAATATTATTGTGAGGTCAACGGAGTAAAAGTAAATAAACAAACCTCCAGTAAAGATTTAAGTAAAATAGGTCGGGTTCGGTGCCAAATCACGAGACAACGATATGGGCACTTTCCTATCATACTTTTCACGGAAATGGTAAAAACATACAGGAAATTGTCATTAGAATTTTTTTCCGTATTCTGTTTCTGCATTGACTGTACAAAACTCAGTCAAAAATTTGCATTATTATTCGCTTAAAATAACGAAAGCATTTTCAATTGTTCTTATATATTTTATCTACTTTTTGTATATATATATAACGTGTGTATAAATTGTCGCAAAAGCTACACGCAGCGACGTTCTTCGTTTGGTTCTGAATAAAAAATCTTAATGTTAAAATGTCGTATCATGCTTCGTTTGTTTTCACGGGGTTCTTGAAGTTCAGACTTTTAGTGCGTAATTAACCTTTGCTCTTCGATATCTGTTAATAGAGATAGATGCAATTTAGTTTAAAGAAAAAATTTTTACTAGTATTATTTCGTAAACGTTTTCTTTTTGATATAAAAGCTTGTTTTAAACATTTATTCATTAACGTACTTCCACGAAAAACACATTTGGCAACGTTGTAGAACAACAAGTTTGTATTTCAAAGTGAGTTCAATCAAAATCATTACTGTCAAATTTTGACATTTACGAATTTACGAAGCATGATACGACATTTTAACATTAAGATTTTTTATTCAGAACCGAACGAAGAATGTCGCTACGTGTAGCTTTTGCGACAATTTATACACACCTTGTATATATTAATATACAATATATTAATTTTCGATGTATTGCGTAGAGAGGGAAGACACACCTTACGTATTTGCATTTTTGATCGACAAAATTAGTAAAGGCATGTCACATAGTTACATTGAATCGTTAATTTAGTTCGCATTAGTGAATTTTAATAAAAGTTGCAAATCACTTCCCATAACGTCACATCAAACACAACCTACATTCTTTTTAAAATGGAATGTGTTTTCTTTTTTAATTTATAATAAACATAATATTTTTCTGCTTATGATAGTATAAAACATGATTAGTTTCAATAACAAATAAAATGAACCAGTGACAGTTCTTGACATACGATGTAAGCTGGTGCACGGATGAGACTGCTTGGTTGGAGCTACTTGCTTCTCTGTATACAGTGTGGTCATAAAGTTTGGAACCAAGCTTATAACCGCATTATTTTACATTTTTAGGAAAAACGCTCGGACAGATAAATTCTCTTTTTTAAAACGCCATCTTTTGACATACAATTTTTTTCTATGACGTCATTGGTTTTCGAGTGATGACGTTATCAACACTTTCTTTAAATGGCAACCATATTATTTTTTTCTCGTTTTTGGTAGATCTTTATATCCACCAAATAGTGATATAAAACAATTGGTATGTTGCATCACAATTTTTTTTAAAAAATAATATAAATTTGGAAAAAAATACGAAAATTTTATTTTTGTACAAAATTAAAATTAAATTAAAAAAAATACATCTGAACTTAAATTTATTGTAACAGTTAACATAAATTTTCAAAATGGACCCCACCAACCAACTGACACTGTCCCAGCCGAGTGTAAATGCTTTGCGATCAATAGTAATCTGCGTTATTCGCTCCAGGTCAAAAGAAATTCGTCTTCCCAATCGACCAATTACTTATTAAAAAATCTTATTTAACATTAAATAGTTTCACAAAAAAAGGGCCAAAGAAGTTTAATTTATTTAAAAAATTGACTGATGTGGCAGACCATTTCTTAATTAAAATTATCGCCCAAAAATTGAAGATTTCAAAAACTAATTAAGCTTACAAAATTTACTGAAATATGTAAGTAAGTTTTTTTCACACTTCTGTCTTGTGTGAGGACTTAAATATTCTTCTTGAACAAACCGGATCGTCAAAAGCACATGTACTCATGTTACTATGCAAAAAATTTACAAAAACAAAAACACGCACTTTTTTGCAAGATATTTCTTTATGACATTCTTGCTTCTTTTTATACAATTTATGTACAAAAATTTTAGTTTGAAATTGTTTCTATGGCGACAACATTGTTGAATTATTTACTTCTATTTTTGACGTTAAATTTTTGAGATATTGCGTAAAAATTGTTCATTTTCGCTAATATAAAAAATGGCACATTTATCTGAGCGAGAAAGAATCGAAATTTTAATTATGGTTGGGTATGGGGACAGACAAAGAACGCATGCACAAGCATGCGATTTGTTTAACCATGAACACCCTGATAGACCTCCAATTACCAGGTCTACGGTGACAAAACTAGTTGGAAAGTTTACCGAAACTGGATCCGTAAAAGATCGACCACGGCAAGGTAGACCTCAAGTAGGAGAAGATGTGAAATTAAATGTGCTTCTAGAAGCAGAAGAAAGGCATCATGTTTCCACCAGACAACTTGCGTTAGCCAATCAGGTGGCTCACTCATTTGTCGTCAACTTATTTAAAAAAGAACACTATCGTCCTTACAAAGTTCAACTTGTACAGGAATTACATGAGGATGACGAAGATCGTCGACTGCAGTTCTGTGAAGAAATTTCTTGGAAAACATTGTCTTCTCAGATGAAGCTACGTTCTGCCTAAATGGATCTATTCACCGCCATAATTGCAGATATTGGTCGCAGAACAATCCGCATTGGACTCATGCGTGTCATACTCAGCGCAGAGGAAAAGTTAACGTATGGGTTGGAATGATTGGACGACGCATTTTAGGACCATATTTTTTGAAGGAAATTTGACTGCTGTGCAATATTTAGAATTTTTAAGATTTGAACTGGTTCCAGCGCTCGCTGTTATTTTCCCAAATCACGAGGATGGTGATGTACCCCATCCAAATATTTGGTTTCAACAAGATGGGGCGCCTCCCCATTATGGTGTAGAGGTTCGCCACTATCTTGACGAAATATTTCTCAATAAATGGATTGGACGGAGAGGCGCCATAGAATGGCCACCTCGTTCTCCTGACCTGACTCCGTTCGACTTTTTTTTGTGGGGTTATTTGAAATCGAAAGTGTATTTTAACAAACCGAACAATTTAGAAGATTTAAAAGAACGAATTCGCGTAGAACTTACACAAATATCCCCAGACATAATTGAGGCGAGTATACGAAGTGTTTACACTCGGCTGGGACAGTGTCAGTTGGTTGGTGGGGTCCATTTTGAAAATTTACGTTAACTGTTACAATAAATTTAAGTTCAGATGTATTTTTTTAATTTAATTTTAATTTTGTACAAAAATAAAATTTTCGTATTTTTTTCTAAATTTATATCATTTTTTCAAAAAAATTGTGATGCAACATACCAATTGTTTTATATCACTATTTGGTGGATATAAAGATCTACCAAAAACGAGAAACAATAATATGGTTGCCATTTAAAGAAAGTGTTGATAACGTCATCACTCGAGAACCAATGACGTCATAGAAAAAAAATTGTATGTCAAAAGATGGCGTTTTAAAAAAGAAAATTTACCTGTCCGAGCGTTTTTCCTAAAAATGTAAAATAATGCGGTTATAAGCTTGGTTCCAAACTTTATGACCACACTGTATATGAAAGCTTAAAAAAAGCAGTCTCATCCGTTCAGCAGCTTACATCGTACGTCATCAAGAACCGACACTGAACTCAAGAATTATTACTTTGGGAAAGTTTCAAATACATATTACTTAGAAATGTTTGGTCTCTGGTCTTACAATTCATATATAAATGCTCATGTAAAAAAAATGTATCTTGCCCGTTCATCTGAGATTTTTAAAATCCCTACTAGCTTCTGCGCCTTAATACCGTAATCATTCAACACTGCTTTTTTACGTTTTATTTGTATTAAGCCTTTCAAAACGAAGTACATACTTTATTACCACTCCATATTAATTTTTTTCTATTTTAACAAATGTACAAACCTCGTTTACTTAAAGTTCGACTAAAAACGTCCTGAAGATACATTAATGAATGTCAATTGGAAGATCATATGATAAAAAATTGTAGTTTCAGGAAATAATATCAATGCGATCCACCGACCAGCATCTATGTGACAAACATTTAATGTGTTTATATGATTAATAAGATTAAATTTCACAGGATTTGATTTTATAATTTGTTTGTTCGGGCAAAATAGATTTAATTTTGTATTTTTAGTTTCATTTAGATGTAGGTATGTTAATGTTTAATCCTAGTTTTAAATTGTAAATATTATATATTGTATATAGAAAAGGTCTTGGAGTTCAGAGATATTTAATATTGTTAATTACTTTAGGACTGGTCAGGTATTACATTTCTTCATTGTCTTATTTTCTACCGTCATAAAAACTATTTATTTTATTACAGGCGCAACCCTCTGGTTAATCCATTCATTATGTAAATAATGATTTGAAGAAGCATAATTATAATAGAATAGTTTTATTGTACATATTTCCTGTTATATATTATTATAATAGGTTTGAATAATTTGGTTCGAGGCGATTCTACGAAGTATATTGTTATCTCTGTGCATTGTATATTTATTACTTTAAGAGGTATTTTATTTTCTATAATTAAGGGTTTCCGGCGTATATTGTTTGTTTTAATACATTTATGACGTCGGAAACTACAGCATATACTTTTCTTGGAAAGGTAAAAATGGTTATATGGAAATTTCCGTATACTCTTTTTCATTGTTTTCTCCCTCTCTTTGACTGGTGGGGAGAAAACTTTCTTGCCGAAAAATAAGGGAATGAAGAAATAGTTCCAAACAAGATCTCTTAGAGCTCACTACAGTTACAAGTACGATCTCTTCGAGTTAAAGCTTAGGTCTCAGTGATCTAACAAACAGCTCCTACTAAGATCTCAGTGATCTAAATAGGAGCAAATATTATTTATAAGCCAGTTTTTCTCGGTCTTTAGTATTAAGACCAGATACTGCATTTATTAACGGAACTCCAAGATTAAACTTGTAAATATATTAGTGTAAAACAAAAAATATTGTATTATTTCAACACATACTTCGGTCTACACATACTGACTTCCTTCAAACCAGGAGGAAGAAACATTGTTAATAAATTTAATGTATTTCACTTTAGCTGTGAGAATAAGAAAACGTCTAATGTTTGTTATTTTGCCTGTATTTAAAAGCCTCACCTGTTGCGTTCATCATCTCTTCAAATTTCGACATAGTAGCTCCTGGATCATTTACCATGCTCATGTCCACGAAATGTTTAGAATCATTGAATACTCTCGCCATTTGAACGGTATGCAATAATTTACCTTGACAGTATATTATGCTGTCACAAGTTGGTGATAGTAAATCCGAAGTATCAGTAGATTCGCTTTCTTCTTTGTCTGGAGTTATCGTCGAATCTGCTTCTTCTGTTGTTTTTATATTTTCTATTTTGTTCGTAGCTTCTGTTTCCTCAGTCAAGTGGTTTTCCTCCGTTGACGTTGTTTCCTCAAGCACTGCATATGGTGAGTCGCTATCAACTGCAAACATTGTTAACGGTTCTGGTTCGGTGGTATCGTATTCGCTGATTTGTTCAGTTAAAGCTACCGTGCGACTTGACTCAACTGCTTCTGTATTATCGCCATTGCTTGAATCCTCTGTATTATTTTCTGAACTTATTTCATTATTTATTTCGCCAGGTACTGTAGTAGTGGGATTTTTAGCTTGTGTGCCTATGGAAATTTCATTGGTTGCACCACTCTCTCCACTCTCATTCGTTGCGTTGCCTTCGTCAGTTACACCAGCTGCGCCGCTTTCATCAGTGACACCAGTTGCGCCGCTTTCACCAGTTACATCTGTTGCGCCGCTTTCGCCAGTTACACCGGTTGCGCCGCTTTCACCAGTTACACCTGTTGCGCCGTTTTCACCAGTTACACCTGTTGCGTAGCTTTCACCAGTTACACCTGTTGCGCAGCTTTCACCAGTTACACCTGTTGCGCCGCTTTCACCAGTTATACCTGTTGCGCCGCTTTCACCAGTTACATCTGTTCCGCCGCTTTCACCAGTTACGCCTGTTGCACCGGTTCCATAAGTCAAAACTGTTGGGACAGAGTTTTGTTCCGTACCCATACTTCCTGCAGTGTTATCGGTCGCATCAGTTCCAGTCATTTTGGTTACTCCAGTTTCGGTTTGCATTATATTGGTCTCTCCAGTCAAGCCAGTTCCAGTAGTTAGATCAGTTGCACCAGTTGAAGCGTTCCCGTCAATCGGAGCGTTTTTATCTATTTTATTCGTTGGTAAGACAGTTGGTGTATTCTCGGGAGATGTTTCGGCTACGCCAGTAGCACCATCTGAGATGTTTCCATCAATTGGCGCGCCTTTTTTCATTTTTCCCGTTGATACGGTTGCTTGTAATACATCGGTTGGACCTGTTGGTGCATTTTTAAGAAGTTCTTCAGTCGGAGCAGGCGCGTCGGTTGCAGCATTTTTCTTAATTTTGTTTATTTCGGTATTTGTTTGTGCTATATTAGCACCACCATCGGTTGGAACATTTTTCTCGATTTTATTTGCCTCACTAATTGTTTGTGCTATATTAGGATCACTATCGACTGGAGCATTTTTCTCGATTTTATTTGCCTCAGTAATACCATCGGTTGGAGCGTTTCTTTCAATTTTTTCCGTTGTAATGTTTGTTTGGCTGAAATTGGTGGCTTCAGTTTTACTACCTGAAGCGGTTGTGGCAGAGACATTGGCTGCTTGAGTTGTACTCGAAGAGTTAGATACGTCGTCTGCCTGAATTACCGATATTAAAAACAGAAAAATGTGTAACGATATCACTCTGATAAACATGACTTGTCGATACTGTAAATGATGGTAATATCTCGATTTGATAAAAAAGGCGTATATAATGATGTATTGTTTGTATTGTTCTTTTATATATTATGACCAATAAATATCTACAATGACTTATTTTATTTTAATATCATCTTTAATAAAAGTTAATGAACAGTGTGCGCCAGGAATCGAACGCATAATGTAAATTTATACTAATATTAATTAAATATAGTATATAGTAAATATTCTAATTTAAAATCTCTTTGATAAGAAGCTGAAACCGTAAGCAGATAATTTTTTTAGAAAAATTAATAGTGCTTCATGATCCAGAAAAATTGTAGGAAAAGTTATAACACTAAGAACCACTGCTTTGATAACGCCTACGAAAAAATACTGCGATAGTTATTACAACTCTAGTAACCAAAATCGTTTTTGAGTTATTATTTATATGTAATATAAAATATATTATTAATCAATTAAATTTAAGTGTTCTAAAAAATGCCAACATTCAAAAATTACTTAAAAGCATGGGTATCAGTTGCCGTCGACCGTCTAAGCATTTTATATAACAGTTTATTGCAAAAATGTTACATTTTTACTGAAACGCATCGGGGCATTTTGCAATAAACTAGTCCACAAATTTTTTTGGGATTACATTGCACTTTAACAAAGAAATTTTATTAGTTTCAAAGCTTCCCTTAAATTCATAGAGACACGTGGTTGGAGAAGGGGGCTATTGTTAAGATCTTTCCAAACTTTTGTATTTCTTAAAAAAATTTTGAAATCATAAAAGGACCCCCAAGCCAACTAATTTTCCTTATTAACTAATGGGGGGAAACGTACCCTTAGTCTAAAAAAAATAAATAATTAAACTAACCTTGGATTTTGTATATTTCCAATACATCCTAAACACGCCAAATATTCGATAATCGTGTTATTTATATGTGCTAATATTTAACTGAAACATCACTTTAAAGTATTTATGCTATACCAATCTTCGTTTTGCTTAAATAATCTCATAAAACGATGTTAAATATTGTTATTTTTAGGCGCCATTTTCACATAAAAATTGACATTATCGTAACGTTTGCAATTCCAGACTGCCAACTTAATTAAACACAAAGTTTTACTGTTAATATTTTTATGTATCTATTTTAAGAAAATTTTTCTAAATATCAATGAAATGTGTTTATAAACCAAATTATATGTTTAGAGCAGGCGCGGCTCGTGATGACGTATTTGGGAGTGCAATGATACGAGTGCCTCGTCTGTTTTCGGTGTTTACTAAGAAAACGTTACAGTTAGTACACGAGAATACACGAAGCACTCGCATCATTGTACTTGCACCCCCAAATACGTCATCACGAGCCGCGCCTGGTTTAGAGTTATTTTAACTTTTAAATTTTTCCTATAGAATTGTAAATATGCTATTTTCTATTAAAAAAAAAAACAGTGTGTTCTAATAATATGTAGTACTGTTAATAAATTTTTTTGTGAATACGGCAATAGAATAATTAATATCTACAGTAGTTAAAATTCTATTAAATCATGGTAGATGGAATAAATTCATTTTATTTTAATCAAAACAGTAAAAAGTTTGTGGTTTTTAAAACTATTTTTTTCTTGTAAAACAGAAAATAGTTTTTGGCTAAACGTCACCTATTTTTATTGTATTCTGGATGTGATAGAGCAGTTGAAGTTGATTGAATTCTTATGAGGTTATTTATTTAGTTTATAAATTAACATGATCGCTTGAGATTTGATTCTTGTTAATTACTCCAACAATTATATAACTATACCAATTCACTTCAATAGTTTTACAAATCTGTTAAGTTACAATATTAGTAAAGAAAGTAAAATTGCGAATTTACTAAAATGGAACAAAAAGTAGGCCATTGCTTAAGGGTTTTGTTAAAATAAAGTACTATATAAAAAAAGGATAGTTTCAATTAAAATGAAATTTAAATGTAAATATTGCTTTCTACATTTTACGACGCTAAGGGCGACTTTTCTATTAAAAAATTTTAATAATTACTAGTTTTTTTTTTAATAAAAAATAATTAACATATTAACAATAGGTACTACAGCAAAAATTAAAAGTAAAATTGACTCTAAATATGTAATTTGGATTATAAACATATTTCATTGAAATTTAGAAAAATCTACTTTAAATAGATACACAAAAATAATAATAATTTCAATTTTTATGTGAAAATGGCACCTAAAAATAACAATATTTAACATCGTTTTACGAGATTATTTAAACAAAACGTAGATGGATGTAGCATAAATACTTTAAAGTGATGTTTCAGTTAAACATTAGCATATATAAATAACACGATTATCCAATATTTGACGTGTTTTGGATGTATTGAAAATATACAAAATCCAAGGGTAATTTAATTATTTATTTATTTTTAGGCTAAGGTTTCCTTCCATTAGTTTATAAGGCAAATTAATTCGATTTGAGATCCTTTAATGATTCCAAAAATCGTTTTCAAGATACGCGAGGTCGGAAAAATCTTAACAATGGCTTAACCGATTAATTCATTTTTATCTAACGAAAACTTTGTTGGGAACAAAATAAAGTTAAAATCTTACAGACAGATTTGGATTGTCATGAACACTCTCTTTTACAGCTTCAATGTCTCCACAATACTACATATTGTTTATTCACTTGGTCGATGATGTACACCATAGAGAGCACGTAATCTACGCCAAGTTTCCTTTACAGGCGTCTTTGATAATAAATTTTAATAATTTCGCAACATTCCTGGTGCGTTAAATGTTTCATGTTGCTTGGTAATAACCTAATCTACAAAACTGAGAAATAGTTACTGTCAAGCGGTATTTTTTTTTCTGTTATATTCACCAGATGGCGTTGGCATAAGTATAAGTAATATAATGCCGTGTTTACACGGTCAAATAAATTCATGAATAAATTGACGAATTTCTTCATGAAGAAATTCATGAATTTATTCATCAATTTATTGGACCGTGTAAACGCAAAAGTTCTTCCAACATTTTATTCACAATAATCATTATGACCAACCATCAAATAGTGACATTTGTTTTCCAGCAACTGTGTCCAATTTCTTTTGTTTTCATTCGTTCATTTGAAGGTTAGGTTCAACGTATTATTAATTATTTATATATGAAAATTACAAAAAAAGCAAAAATAAGACAACGTGTAGCGTTGTATACAATGGCAATTGCTTCATACTGTTTGTTGGAAAATAAGAAAAAGAAATAACAAACTCAATGATGAACAAACACGTGTATTTACAAGACAATGGGAATGTTGGCAATACATTTTAAACTCAAATGTAACTTATGTAACCATAATTCCCTAGAAACTTGACGAAAAATTTGAGCGAGTTCTAATCCGACAATTTATTCACGAATTATTTGACAAGAAAAACTTCACGACAATTTTAGCGTTTACACGCTCCAATAAATTCAAGGTCAAAAATTTCATGAATTTATTTGATCGTGTAAACACAGCATAAGTAAGTTGCTTTGCTCCTTGTTATTTGTTCTTTTCGATTTGGGTTTTGCAGTTAGAATTTTGTCAATAAAAAATAATTATTTCAAATTTAATTCCCTTAAATTTATTATTATTTGTAGTATATATTTTTTTTGCAAAATGAATATAACATAAGAAGAAGGTAAGTGTTTTTAATAAAACATTAATTCACAAGAAAAACAAATCTAAGTATTTTATTGGAACTTTTCAGATTTAAGTGATTTAAGTTTTTGGAACTTCTAATATCTGAAGCAGTTCTTCCAACTCTTCATCACTTGATGTGAAATTGTCAGACATCTAAAATTTCGCTCTTATAAGTATATACTTATGTAATAACAATATATATAAAAATAAAATAAAAACCTATCCTTTAATTTGCTATAATCAAAAAATTAAACTATAAACGACTATAACTATAACGAAAAGGGTTGGGCGAACATACCCATATACGTTCAATGCTATTAAATACGAAATTTCGGGCAAGATGTCCGCGCTATCTCGGTTTCATATGGCGTACTAAATATAGTATTGTTGCCAAGTCTTTGTAGTTTCTTTATCTAAAAGGATTATAATCAAACATCAAAAGTTTTGGTAGAGAAGAATGAGATAGTTTTTAGCGATATTTTCACCAAAAAGTCTTCGTTG
The DNA here is from genome assembly GCA_935421215.2 of Melolontha melolontha. NCBI lineage: Eukaryota > Metazoa > Arthropoda > Insecta > Coleoptera > Scarabaeidae > Melolontha > Melolontha melolontha. Next base: position 50,133,942 of record OW285242.1, read on the forward strand.
CTCATATTCTTAAGAAATCTATGAATAAATATGGTTAACTATAAGTGTGTGAGACATAGCAACAGTGCACGGTACCGAGGATGCAATAAAAATGCAAGTCATAATAGCGTAGTGTTTACAAAATTAGTTTTGTAGAGGAACAAGTTTTTGGGTAAGTTTGATTATTACATATTAATTTTTGTAGTAATAATTAATTCTAATTTTTTTGCAAAAAAAATTACTTTTATAATAACTATTCCATATAAATGTAAAATTCCAAGTTGCAAAAATCGATATTATTCCAATATTTTTCCTGATTCGAGTTATCAAAATAAATATTTCTTCATTCTCCCTTCTGATAATGGTAGAAAACAGGTATGGTTGAACTCTATTAAAAGTTTTTCAGGTCTTCTCATTCCATCGAGTTCAATTGTGAGGAGGATAGTAGGCTTATCTTAACTAATCTGCAATCATTTATGTCTTTTATTGATCCTAAAAGTGCTAAGATTAGTACATTGGATACGAATGAATTAGAAGATTCTTCTCTAAATATACTCATTATGATGAGAATGATTTCAATTATCAAGCTATCACCTAAGTATGTTAATTCCTCCTAAAAAATCTGAACTTACCTGATTGTGAGGTTTGTAAATCTTCTTTATAGTTTGGTATTATATGTTAACACCATTTACGATAAGATGGTTGTGTAATTAAAATCTTTTGGCCATGTAAATTCTATTCACAAGAAAATGTTAGTAACTTTGCAGGTTAGTTTTTCATGATATGCTTGTGTTAAATCCGATAATCAAGCTTTAGTTCAAGTTCAAGAGCAGTTGTTAAATATATCTATGACTTTAATTGTTAGGAAATTTTATGATGACATTTGTCGGTCTTCTAATGATAGATCTCTGAATCGAAACTCGAGAACAATTAGACAGCTGATGCATTTGTAAAAGATAAGTTTAGGGTTTTCTAATCTTTTGTGCATATGAAGAATTGTTCTTATTTTATATTGCGGTCTATTAGAATTTCTATTTATTTATTGTTATGAGTATATAGTTTATTTTGTTTTATTGCAATAATTTTTATATATTGAAACTAAGAAAGGTATAAAACCCCTTACCACAATTAATAATCGTATCCTAAATACGATTTCGACAACTAAGTTGTCATCATCAGTAGATAAAACAACTAATCAAAATGTCGCACATGCGGCACATTAAAACAAACACATATAATAACGCAACAACTTTACACTTCGTCCACGTATACACTGACGGCAACAACATGTGTTTATTCTCTATTCGTACGCTCTCAACCTTTCTACCTCTTTTCTAAGAATGAAGAAAGACAACTGTATGGTATCGGACCGTTAATCGACAAATTGTGATCTCTGTTTAATGAATAATTGGCCACGTTATACGTGGATGCAGTGTAAAGTTATTGCGTTATATATGTTATATGATTATATATGTTACCCATGTGTGATATTTTTTTTGAGAGTTCAAATCGAAAAGAAAGTTTGCGACCTCGATGTTGATTAGTGGTTTTACCCTACTGATGATGACAACTTAGTTGTTGAAATACGTATTTAGGATACGATTATTAATTCTGGTAAGAGGTTTTATACCTTTTTGAGTTTTTACTTAACCACAGTCTCCAAAGAAAGACCATTCCTACATAGATTTTTAATTTATTTTTTAACAGAATTAATTTTTATTTATATGCGCGTAAATATGTGTCTGTGATTTCTATATTTATAAATATATCGCACTGATAAGATCAAAAAAGATCGAAACATGTATTTAGAGCATATTTAGAACAAAAAAAACATAGCAATTTAAAAATGCAGCCATCGCCGTTGTTTACGAATTTAGTACTACCATATGAACATCAGAGGCGCTAGCGTAAGGGTCCAATTTTTAACATAGAATGTGGCACTCTTATATATGCTCCTTGGTTACTGTACAGGTTTGTCAATATTCACTTCAAAGTTCTAAAGCATTAATTGGATCACCTCTATATCTCAATGAAGAACTCGCTCACTTCTGGTACTTAGCTTGTATCTGGTTCTTCCTATTTTTTAACTAGGAATGAAATACATACACAAAGAATTTATTTAACATTTTACAAATGCTATATACTAATAAAAAGTTACAAAACTGTTATAACTAAGCTATAACTAACTAAATTCGTACTTAGGACAATCACGAGATTTTAATTAGAACAGATAATATCTAAAATCTATCTCAAACTTGTGTTTTGCTTAGAGAAGTATTCCTTGATAAACCGCAAAACAACACCATTTGTCCAACCAAATCCAATCTGGGTTTTGTACTCACCTCCACCTCCATGTTTCCCTGGCTCTTCTGCGTTATATTTTTCGTATAAATTTCCGTCTTTATCATAACTTTTTACAACAGCTTCAATCCATGTTTTTGCTAACATTTCAGCCATTTTTTTACCTTTCTCAACACCGCTTTTCTGTAGCCCTTCTACAAGTATATGTTGAAGACATGGCCAATTATTAGGAAAATCCCATTGTTCCCCACTGTTTTCGGTCGTTGTAGGTATTCCACCTAAAAAACTCATTACATTTTCCCTTTCCAAATATGCAGTAACTTTATTAATTAAAGTGGCAGTGTAATTGCCATCAGTATAGTAAGCTTTGGTCCATAGAGGTGTTAGATTACTGGCAGAGAAGAATCTCCTCTGGCGTTTAAGTACGATATCATAATCATACCAAGTGTGATCTAGCTCATTCCACATTAAGTCAGTTATTGAACGTTTGATTTCTATTGCTTTCTGCCTCCAAGAGAGCATTCGACTTTCTTCACCCAATTCCTGGGAAAAATAAGCGATGTTTTCAAAGACACCGTATAGGAAAGCGTTCAAATCGACTGGTGCCACTCTAGTTACATTAGTGGCAGCTATAGTGCCATGTCGGTCACCGTAGCGATCAAATATCCACCTGAAAAATTATTAATATTAAAGTCGATTTTATTTTTACAAAGCATATATTAAAGATGTTAAAATATGTGAACATACAAGATGAATATCTAAACAATTCTTTAGGCAATAACAAGCATTTAATTAATACAAAAGTATTTTTAATAATATATAATATTATTAAAAATGGGTTGTGAAGGACACAATACAAGTTCATATGTATTTTTGAATGTATCTTCTCCAAAGACGTAGATACGTATTTCACATTTCTACATGATTATTAATACGCCCCTGTTGGAGAAGAAACACATTCAACAAAACATAACTACCTTGCTATCTCGCAGATATTATTAAGACAGAGTGTGAAGGAATATTCAGCGCTGTCTCTATAATCACCGCAGAACTAGCCGGGTGTTTTTTTATAGTCGGTAACCACCGTATCTATAAAAAACTGTATTATCGTGTCTTCACTATCTACGTCTTTGGAGAAGATACATTCAAAAATACATATGAACTTGTATTGTGTTCTTCACACCCCATTTTTAATAATATTATATATTATTAAAAATACTTTTATATTATACAAAATTGGTAGGTTTTACCTACTCAAGTACGAGTATGTTTCAAATTCTGTTGTTATATAAGCATTTAATTATAAACTAAGAAAAGAGAAAATTTCACTAGGTTTTTACAGAGACGGTCAAAACTTGTATACCAAATTTGATTAATTGCAAACATAAGTTGAAAAATGTTTATCGATTAATATTCTAGAGTGTGTGAATTATTTGTGTTAAGCCCATATACCTGTAATATATATTGCGAAAGGACAAGTACTCATTTTTAACGGACAGGGAATAAAAAAGGATCAAATACAGCCATTTTAATGCAACAAATGTCAGTTACATACTGTCCGCGTCAAAAAGAAACGGGACATGTCTTATAACGATTTTGACATTAATTTAGTTTTGTAAGTAAGTCTTTTGTCAATATTAGGAGCCATCAATAGTTGTCGTTATTAAGTTAATACGATGCAACAAAGTACTGTCACAATAGGTAAAAAAGTGTCCCGAGTTTTATGTTGCGGACCGTAAGTACAGTTAAGCTCACATAAATTTAATATAAACCATTTTTTCTATTTTGCGTTCGAAATGAACTCATAATGAAACCCAAAACAGTATCGAAATGAGCTTCATTTCGATACACTTTTTTTCATTTTTCAATGTTGGCGTTGTTCGAATACAGAAATAAATATCATTGCTGTCATTTGATTTTAAGAATTTATGTACATTTGACAGATATGATATATGTCCGTATTTTACACAAACAACGTATGTTGTATACAATTGACAACAATATATATATGTTTCTATGTCACTCATGTTTATATTTTTAAATGAAATATCAAGTAATGTTAACGAAAATTAATAAATATTTTTATATAAAGCATGCTGTTGTGACCAACAGCATGCTTTATATAAAAATTAAACTCTGAACTTTCAAATTAAATAATTCCAATTTAAGCAATTTATTAATGTAAAAAACGCAAAATAGAAAAAATAGTATAAAAAACTCGTTTCATAAGGCCTTTTGCCGCACTCGCTCTTTAGAAAACTCGCCGCTATCGCGGCTCGTTTTCTAAACTGATCTCGTGCGGCAAAATGGTGCCTTATGAAACTTGTTTTTTAATATACTATTTTAATTTTTGTTTTGTTGTAATTCATTCTTGTAACGGCAAAAATGACATTTGTCACTTTTTGATATCCAAAATGGCAAGAAAACTGACTCCGGCAGACAAAGTACAAATTTTGTTAAATTGGGTGCCCAGCGCACTCGTTTATAGCTTCCGAGGAAATGATTATAACAAAGTCCACGAATATGGTGTCGAAAGATCACCGATTAAAAATGTATGAAATAGGTTGTAAACATCGCTATTCAACGTGTATTCAATATCTAGTGCGAATATTTGGAAATGAAAAAAACTATAGCCAAGATGGGCGCCGTGTTTATCCAAAAATGAAACTGAGTAACAATTTCAATGCAATGTTTGAATATGTAGAATGTCCATCACTTCACACCAGAAACGAACGAACAATCGAAATAATGAATTCTCGTTGGCGAAAGAGCAATAAAGATGGCAAAAGTACAGTGAAACCTCTCAAGAGCGGACACCGATGGTTCCAAATTTTTTGTCCGGTTGTGGGAGGTGTCCGCTTGTGGGATAGGTTAAAATAAACATAAAAAGTAATAAAGTAAAATTTTTATTGGTCTTAAAACATACGTATTTAAAAAAATTAAAAACAAAAGCAGAACATTTACTAAGAAAACTTAAAATAAGTAACATATTATGTATGTATGTATAGCAAACGCCAATTAAGTTGGCGCGAGTAGGGGTAAGTTCGCGCAGGATTAGAAGTAGTGGGGAGATTTGTATTTGGTTTTACATCAAATGTCAGCTAAATCTAACCTCTGAGCGTGTATCACTTTATGATCTCCTAGCAAAGACATTATGTTCCGTCAAACGTCAATGACAAATGTATAGCAATCGCCAATTAAGTTGGCGCGAGGAGGGGGTGCGCAGAAGCCGTTTTTAAAAACGTCCACCCCCCACTATTCAAGTAATTGTCAGAATACATTTGTCATTGACGTTTGACGGAACATAATGTCTTTGCTAGGGGATCATAAAGTGATACACGCTCAGAGGTTAGAATTATCCGACATTTGATGTAAAACCAAATATAAATCTCCCCACTACTTCTAATCCTGCGCGAACTTACCCCTCCTCGCGCCAACTTAATTGGCGTTTGCTATATTTACTTGAGTAGTGGGGGTGGACGTTTTTAAAAACGGCTTCTGCGCACCCCCTCCTCGCGCCAACTTAATTGGCGCTTGCTATACATACCTATAAGGATGTATAATGCACTGATACGTATATGTAAGGACATACATATATATTGTCGTGAATTTTCCTAAAGAAAGAAACTATAGAAGATATGAAAATTATTGTATTTATGTATATTTTTATTCCAGAGAAATAACTATAAAAATTTAAAATTTTATATAACAATTTATTATAATGTGTATTTTGGTCCATGACTGTAGGTGTAGGGGCCAGTGAGATGTTCGGAGTTCGCGCCAAGCTGGAAGTTATAATAATATAGATATATTTATATTGTTGTTATTTTGATTTATATTTTATGTTTAGGTAGGGGTAGCTTGCTGTTTCCTGTTTCTTCATGCGTTAGAGGCCGAGTAGTTTTTATGCAGATAGGTTGTGTTTTTTGAAATTTGGATAAAACTTAATTTTATTCAAGTTTGAAATGTTGGATAATTACGGTGTGTGTTTTTGATAGTGTTTTGATGTAATTAAAATTCATTTACGTGTTATTACGAGTATTTTAAAACTTGTAATTTGAATTAAATGACCTATCTGGAGTCTCCCTTATAATAGTTTTTGTGATGTGACGTATACAAAAATGAATGTATGTATATTTTAATATTATATTTATGTCTTTAGCGATATTTATATTGAAATCAGAAGCTTCTTAAATTTATAATTTTAGTTTGTAATATTTTGTAATCATTGAAAATATTAACAAAACTTATGAGACTGTTTTTTTTTGAGTATAGTTTTTGTTCATATAAGTTATCGTAGAATGTTAGGAAGCGGGAAAACTTATTTGTTACATGCTTGAAATTTTGCGCATGATCAATTTTGGATGCGTGCGAAAAATAGAGAAAGTTCTATTTTGACGTTTGATTTGAGGGGGTAATGTAATTGATGACAGCTGATAAATTTTGTTTATATTTATAGTTAAATCTTTGTTCGGGATTCATTTAAGAGGTTTTTTTTATCTCGTGTACAAGTCATTATTTACACGAGTTTTCCTCTAAGTTTGCGGCGTAATAAAGTCACAATCCTGCTTTATACTTGATAAAGTAGAATTTTTTTTTTTTTTAAATATTATATGTATGTGGCGTTAATGTTAGTTTTATTTCTTGAATTAACACCTATTATTTTTCTCCATACCACATATTCGTGAGAATAAGCCCTGAATCAAGGAAGGTGCTCAACTGAGCCTAGTTCGGAAAAGCTACCGTGGATTGTGAACCCAATATAAATTAATAAGCAATCAACATCATAATTCATAGCAATATGTAATATGTATTAAAAAATTTGGGCATCTTGTTTACATTACATTTAAAAAAAATTGTAAAGTTGGGTTGCTTCATTATTTTTTGTCTTTCAATGAGCAAACGTGTTGAGATTCCAGATTTTTTAGATGTTGAAATGCCACAAAATCTTCTTGTGCAAATATCTTCCTCAATCAATTTCAGTGCTTCACTATAAGATTTTATTGTAGAGATTTTAGTGATTAAACTATCTTTTTCCTCACTTTCTTACATAACTTGATCGTGTTCATTTTCTTCTGTATTTTTATAATCAAAATCACATTGCTCTTCTGTAAAAATTTCTTCATCTAAATTTACGAATTCTGCATCTTTCACTATGTTACACACTTCCCTACAGCTTTTTTTATAAAATTAGCCAACGCGGACAGGGGCATGTAGTCTTCTTCTGTATATTCCTCCTCAGAGAGATCCGAAAAAGCCTCGTTTTTCTTAAATCCAGCTTTAGCAAAGCAGTTTTGGACAGTGCCTTGGGAAGCATTATTCCAAGCTGTTTTGATAAAATACAGCGCTTCCAAAATGTTTATGGATTTCGGCAATTCTGAAGCGGATGAAGCAGCATCCACTTTGGATAAAATACATTTTAGAATTAAGTCTCGATACAAAAATTTTATATTTTCGATTATGCCTTGGTCGAAAGTTTGGCAAACCGAAGTAGTAGGGTAATAAAAAACATATTTTTATAGTTTTTTAGGTTAATGTCCCGAGGATGTAAACCGGTGTTATCCAGAAATAGCAGTATTTTCCTCTTCTGAAACCTCATTCTTCTGTCCATATCTAAAAGCCACTCCTTCATTATTTCACGGGATTTTCACATAATTGGCAAATCTTTTAGGGAAACATTTTTAAGTGCGCGTGGACGGGCGGCTTTTCGATCACTGATAATTTATCTTTTTCTCCAATCATGCTAGCACAGAATAAAATAGTGAGCCTCTCTTTTGACATTTTACCACCAACGTATCTTTCTGATTTAAGTGCCAATATTTTATCTGGTACTGCTCGAAAATATAAACCGCTTTCATCTGCGTTGTAAATATCTTCTGGTCTATATCCGAGAAGAAGAGATGGCAACTTTTGTAAGAATTTTTTTCGCTTTAGCTTTGATAAGTGGTCCTGATACTGGGATGTTCTGGCAAACAAATCCAGATATTCTCTGTCAATTGTTTCCGTTTTTTAATCTAACGAGTTTTTGCTGCAAACTATCACCAGATTGCCAAATTTTGCGAATCCTCTCTTTTTCTCTCGCAATTGCTGCCGCCTGAGTTTTCCTTTTGTTGGACCTAAAAAAGAATTAAGAAAATAATTACTCTTCATCTAGACTATGTAAATAATTTCTGGATAAAGCAATAAAATTAAGCAACTTTGAAATAACTTACTTTTCTGCTAACTTGCGTACAAATAAATTATCTTTTTCAACAATATTTATCAGCTCCATCTTCTCTTTTAACGTGATACATTTTTTGCTAGGTGCCATGATTAAATAAGCATGCATTTCATTGCTCGCGACACTGTAATGAAACTAAAAAAGTACTTACTACGAATGAAATGAAGGGGGTTCTCTGACATTTATTTTTGCGCGCGCGAGAAATAATACCAAACATACATACGTATGTATATATTTTATTTTTAGTCGGTCTTCAGAGGAAATTATCCGGTTAAGGGAGGTGTCCCCCAAGAGAGGTTTCACTGTAGTCCTATCTGCCAGAAATGGCCACATTGCTCTAGTAATCGCACTACACAATATATATATATATATATATATATATATATATATATATTGATTATTTGGAAGAGGGAAGGATGATCCCAGGATTCTATTATGCTAATTTATTGGAGTATTTCAATGCTAAATTAAAGAAAACACAACTGCATTTGAAGAAGAAAGAAGTGGTTGTCTGATCGTATTGGCTAAATTGATCGAATTACATCCAATTGCTGTCTTATCTGTGATTGTTTTAAATTCCTGAACCTGAACATATAGCTTAACGGGTGGAGAGAAAAGAATTGATTAAAGACTCATTTGAATTGATCTTCTCCGCGGAAACCATTATTAAAAGGCAAAAGATTTATTTCCATTGAAGAGAATCCACCGAACAAAGAGGTCATCGCCGAAACAATTTTACAGAGTTTCGAAGATTCTACTTTTTGGAAGACATAAAAAAGTTAGAATGTCGCAGAATTGCTGTCTTATCTGTGATTGTTTTAATTCCTGAACCTGAACATATAGCTTAACGGGTGGAGAGAAAAGAATTGATTAAAGACTCATTTGAATTGATCTTCTCCGCGGAAACCATTATTAATAGGCAAAAGATTTATTCCCATTGAAGAGAATCCACCGAGCAAAGGGGTCATCGCCGAAACAATTTTACAGTTTCGAAGATTCTACTTTTTGGAAGACATAAAAAAGTTAGAGTGTCGCAGGTTTAAGCGTATAGACTTGGCAGACGATTCTGTAGAATAATAAAACGTTCTTTGCACCAACAATAGTTTTACTTTTAAAAGTCACGTTCTCGTATTTTAATATCTTTTAATTAACGTTCGAAAATGTTAGAATTCATTTGTTATTGTTGTAAAAGGTAATAATAATAGAACCTTGATGAAAAATCCCATCCACTTTCTGCAGCAGACTTCAGCTCAATATACAGCCTCAGGCGTTCATCTTGGTTTTGACATCTACTAGCAGTGGCCAGATCTTCCTTGTAAGATTCAGGTCTCGGTCCTGATGTCGTAGCATTATATATAGCCAAGCGGTAATGCACCCCCTTAACGTAAAGTGACATCATTCTGCTTGTCTCCCAAAATTTAGCCTCAGTTTCTATCGTCCTTAAATTAAGCCTTAGCCAATTTTTATCCTTAGTGTGTTCGTAATACAATCTCACCATGGAACTGAAGAGAGGTGGTTGTGATCGTCTTATGTGGTATATTCTACCGCTATTAGGGATGAACCCGATGTTGTCGATCAATGCCAAGAAATTTTCTATCATTCCTCTAACCGTTTCCGGCATATCACTTATCAGCAGACCATCTATAATCCAGTAGCTGTCCCAGTAGTAATATTCACTAAATCTACCGCCAGGCACTATGAAACCATGCGGAACGTAAATTAAAGAATACCGTTGGGGATGCACCCTTACGTCATCATTCACTTTTCTACCTAAATCTTTCCAGCGACTTACGACTGCTTTTGCAAATTCTTTAATTTTCGTGTCTCCGATTTGTTCAAGAAAAGCAGGATTTTCTGTAAAATCCGTTGGATACCAATCGTTCAAGCCGGTACGGTTCACGAAATTCTCTTCCAAAAACTGTTTCATGTCGTTCAGGTTAGGATTATTGTCTAGCAGAAAAAAAGGAAATTAGATTCGTTAAAAATATTTAGCAAAAATTTAAGATTTTGACATCAAATATAATAATAATATTAAACTATATTTCGAAAAATCATACAATCTAAAGAAAAAAGGACAAAAAACGAAATATAACAAACATTGAACCAACAAATGCGGAAATCAGAAGACAAAGGTCTGTTATTTTTCTAAAACTCATAATAACTAAAATTGTAGATACACTTACATACGATAAATATTTTATGACTTAATGAAGAAATCATAACGACATAAAAATTAAGCTTTGTTAGTCTAATGATTGAATAACGTAAGCCTCGCTTGAAATCTGAATATTATTCTGATATAATGAAGGACATTCTCAACGTGTTAAAGTGTAGATAACATAAATGTTTTTGGAGTTATTTATTTTTACCCTCCATTTACTTAGCCAGCATGTTAAGGTATTCTGTTTTACTTAGCCAGCCCGCAAGTATATCCAGATGTGATTGTAATTTGTAGTGGATCTTTGCTCATCATCGTGACATAAAATTGCGCTGTCATCCGTAGATATTTTCATATGTCCAATCTATTGGGTATATCAGTCGTTGTATAACAAACTATGTAGTCCAAAGTCCCAAATTTTATCAGAAGCCTGTTAAATATCTAAATACATGCAAGGCAAAATTGTTTCGAATTCGGCACTTCATTTATTATTGATGTTATGCAACGACACTGCTGAATAATTAAGTGATGTCTTCTGAATTTGGACCGATGTCGAGTGGCACTTCTTGTATACTTTTGGAGCGAACTTTTCGAGTATCTTATTATCAACCTTGGATATTTCTATAATTTAAATAAATTTGAATAAATACTTTGCTCTCACAACTAATGTCAACAAATATTGAATGGCTGTAGGAAATAGTTAACATAATCTGAAACTTTCTTTTGATTTAAACAGACGCAGCTCGTGATGGGCACGTACAATGGTGCTTCATGTAGTCTCGTGTACTAACTGTAGCGTTTTCTAAGTAAACACCGAAAACACCCGAGGCACTCGCATCATTGTACATGCCCTACAGTACGTCATCTCGAGCCGCGCCTGGATTTAAATATGAAATTTTCTTGTATTATTCTATTTTCTATCTGCATTGCCTTCTCATCTATTACACAAAGTAAAGTGACTGGACTTCAGTTTTCCCACAGGGTTCCATTGCCTTTTTTTGTAGTTTAGTAATAGTGCTTCTGGCGGAATCACTCGGAATTTTGTCTTGTATCCAGATCTTATATAGTAATATGTCGAGTATCATTGCTGAATTATCTATGTACATTTTTATCAGTTCTGCGTGTATGTAATATATGCCTGTTATTTTATTGTATTTTTAACATTTTATGTTGTTTCCGCTTTCAAAATTTATGTTTATTCTTTTTTCTACTTCTTCATATGCTTTTGTTGCCTGTTTGTACAATTTTAAGAAATCTTCTACCCAGTAGCTTTTCATTTCCTCTTGAGAGATAACAATGATAATGCTTAAAATGCTTACAAAGTTTGAAACTTTGTTAAATGCCAAGTGTAAAGAAAGTGGGATATATATATATATATATATATATATATATATATATATATATATATATATATATATATATATCAATCAATTGATTTCTGAGTATTGACTATAACAAAGTTTTATATGAAAATATATATGTAATTTGTTTTATACCACTAATGTAATTTCAACGTATATCATACATATTTGTTCTTAATATCCAAATTCTACTCATGAATTATCTGTTTAAAATAAAAACAGATTTTGCCATTCGTGCGAAATGTCAAATATTAGATGTCAAACTATCACTATTTGGTTATGTTTTCTGTATGTAAGGTTTACCTTTTGCTGATAAAAAACTGTCGAAATTGTTCAGAATGACTCTCTCATCGTGTAGCATGACCAAGTCAACAAAGTACTTCGAATTTCTACTGGCGGGTGCTACTAATTGAGCATAATGAAGTAATGGACCTTGGCAATAGATCATACTGTCACATGTTGGCTGTACTGCTGTGTTTTGGATCTTTTCATTTTCTTCTTCTTCTCCGTCTAATAGATTTGGGCTAAGAGAAAAGTATATAGCAACAAAAATGATAACAGCCAATATGATTACAGTTACAATAATTGACGTAATCCATAGGATTTTACGCATTCTTTTTTGTGAGTCGCTGTCAAGAACTGTGGAAGTTCTTCATTATCTTAGTTACTGTGCTAACGTTTTTGAAAGTTTATCAGTATTTAAGATCTCGTTTACACGAATAATAATACGAAATCAACCCTAAAACGACCACCTCGTTTTAAAGCAACATTTGCACAATGGTGGGGGCACTTTCATATCTCATATTTCGGAATCACTTCTTATCTTCTTTTATTTTGTTTGTCTTGGCACTTTTCATTTCTTATGTTTTGTTTATTAAATGAAATAAATATTTATCTTGCAATTTAAATTAAAACGGAAAATTCTCTAAATGTGTCAAAAAGTGTATTTATTTAAAAAAAATCCAGAAAACTAATCATTTTTTTTATATTAATTTGACATAAGTCGAAGCGCTACTTAATACAGTGATTTTAAAGAATTCAGGAGATGAGAAAACGATACCAAGGATTGTTTCTTTACATTCATCTGACGTGGTACATGTCAAGATGATTTGTAAGGAAGAGAGACCACTAACAATCTTTCGGAAAATTAGCAGTATATTCTAATTTTGTCATATTTTTTTGTGGTGACAGGTAAAATTTAGTTATTTCCTGACATATGATTTGAAAATTACAGGAGTGTGACTAAAATGTTTAATAAATTTATTAAATTTAATAAATAAATTTCAATTTCAAATAAATAGTTCTTTTTAAAACCCTGCAACCACTCACTCAGTTACTACAAATTATAATGGATATATCTATAGATAGTTAAGAAAATACTGCCCAACAAAAATAGTTGTCATGTGTGGGGACATTTAAAGTAAAATATGCTTTGATCAGCCACGTAACTTGACCTAAATTTTTGGGAGGGCACAGAGTGGGCATTTGACAATTAAAAGAGGGCACATACATTTAACATAATTTGATAAGCTTCTATTGTGAAGGATAAATAAATATAATAGTGTAAGAGATATTTATTTTGGTGTTCCAGTTCTTTTTGCACGCGACTGTCTATACGAGGGTGGTCTGAAATGTTTCCGACCCAAGAAAGGTACCAGACATTTTTTCCTAAAATTTATTTTTATTTTTCTACATAGTCTCCTTCTAAATCTACACACTTCTCCCAGCAATGCTCCTATCTCTTCAACTCGTCCAAATAGTACTCGGCGTCTTTCTCTGCAAAATAATTGTTTTCGTCATTTGACGAAAATCCCTGTCCTCCGAGCGCAATTTTGAGATTAAGGAACAAAAAGAAGTCACTTGGGGCTAGATCTGGTGAGTAAGGAGCGCCATGGCAACCGCTGAGGTGTGAGACGGCGTATTGTCTTGGTGAATCAAAATTTTCTTTTCTGCAAATGTGTCCGCTTTTCTGCATTTTGTGCCTTCAGCTTGTCAAGTAATAATGTCTAGTATGCTCCTGTAATGGTTTTTCCTGTTTGAAGATAATCGATTAAAATAACTACATTACGATCCCCAAAAAACAGTCGCCATCATTTTCCCAGCCCAAGAAACAGTTTTTGCTTTCTTTTCGAGCTGATTCCCCCTTCGCAGTCCATGTTTTGACTGTATTTTGGTTTCGAGCGTATAATGGTGTATCCAAATTTCATTTGCAGTAATTAATCAGCGCCAAAACTCTGATTTATTGCGCCTAAACTGCGCGCTAGTAATGTTCATTGGAAGTGTTCATTCGAACACGTTTTTAATCTAACGATAGCAAGCGCGGCACCCAGCGCGCGGACAGCTTTCTCATACCTTAATCTTGATTCAATATATGACAAACACGTTCTTTGGACATATTCATAACCTCTGCTTTTAATTAGGCGTTCACCAGCTACACAGCTGGTGAACTTTAGCGATGTTATCGTCAGTGGTTACAGTTTTTGGACGTCCCGAACGCTCATCGTCTCCCAAGCTGGTACGGCCACGTTTAAACTCAGCTACTCAAAATTTCACCGTGGCAAAATGAGTCTCCGTACACAGCGTCCAACTCACCTTTAATTGGCGCAGGCATATTGCCTATTAAAAACAAATATTTAATGACGGCTATATACTTGATTTTTTTTCCATTTTCACAAAATCAATCACATCGACTCACTCAAACGATTGTCAAAACACAACTGCGCGTCCAAAATGGCTGACATTTTGGTGAGTACCGCATTCCCCAGATTTTGTGCTGCCATCTTCACGTTAAGGTAGGAAATATATCAGACAGTCCTCGTAGTATAACCTACTAAACTACATACACCAACTTTCATTTTATATTAATATTTCGTTATAGCCCCATTTCCAGCAATAACTAACTCCAGTCTATGTGGCATAGATTCATATAGCTTATCAATATAATCGTTTGATATTTCTTACCATGCTGTGTTCACGATTTCCAGTAGTTCGCTTATATTTCGAGGTTGAACGTGCTGTTTTTGAATATTCTTCGCTAGTAAATCCCATACTTACTCTATAATGTTTAAATCCGGGCTTTTGCTCGGCTAGTTAAGAACATAAATGTTATTTTCAACGAACCAACCAAGTGTCAAGTAGACTTCATTTCAAGTAAGAAAAAAACGCAAAACTTGTAAATTAATTTTTATTTGTTTCAAAGTTACAGACAATTTGATTGTCAGATAATGCAAAACAAATGTTTTACTAAAGTCAATAAAAACTGATTTTATTTAAAAAAAGTTCGATAAATAATATTTTCAAAATGTCCACCTCCTTGTGCCCGTAAGCCAACAGATGAAGTACTTATCCGTATTTCACGCTTGTTTTGTTGTATTTGTTCGGCAGCCTGATGAATACGATTCAATAACTCTTCTCTTGTGTTTGAAACTTGCGCGTAAACTAAATATTTCAAGTACCCACATAAAAAAAAAACAGGGGATTATGATCGAGTGATCTAGTTGGTCATGCAAGACCAATCCATATTGGATAATTGACGTTAATAAAATTTCGGACAGCAATTCCGAAATGTCTCTAAAAGACCTGGCATCCCCTAAAAGAACTTTTTTTAAATAAAATCAGTTTTTATTGACTTTAATATAACATTTTTCTTCATTATCTGACAATAAAATTCATACGCCTGTAACTTTGAAACAAATAAAAATGAATCTACAAGTTTTGCTGTTTTTCTACTAGAAATGAAGTCGACTTTAAGCTCGCAAAATTTGAACATAACAATACGGGACACTTGTATAGTCCCTTTCTGGGAATAATTGTTTAACAGAGGGAAGCAAAACATCTTGCAGTATATTCATATATTCAGCATTACTAAATCTGTCTTCTATCTGCCATAAAACACCAAGTCCGCCTCTAGACTCTAGATATCCATTCCCAAATTTAAACCGAAAAACGCCCACTCTTGTTTTCTTTATTTACGTATTTTTCTTCATATCGAGTCCGTGAAAACAACGTTATTCCAAAAATGTTGATCTCTGGCAATAAATTCCAGAGCGTTCTTCTTTGTATCGATCATTTAATAATTTTTTGTGCAGCCACCAAATTTTGTTTCAATCGACGAAGTTTGTTACCTCAACTGCTTTAATAACCGACATAAAAAGAATTTCGATCACTTCGTGAACTAATATCGCATCTTGTTCTACAGTAAATATCCTTTTTGGACCAGTACACTTTTTTCTTTCAATTGCAACTTCCCGATTCCTATTATTGAAAAAGTACATTCACCATTTCCAAACTCTTCTGAAACTTGCTTTCTCGATCATCCTTCTAAAATTTTAATTCTGCCTGACGAGGTGATGTGTGGCATTTTGAATATGTGACAGTGAGATGACAGTACACCTAATGACATTTCAACGGTGACTGGGCATAGCTAAAATTCCGGCATTTTGGTATTAAGACATGGACCATGCTCGCGATTGTACATATTATTTTTAAATAACCGGTGTTCAGAAACATTCGAAGTCAAGTGGGCTCTGAACAAAAAATCGTATATCTTTACTTAAGAATCTGATTTGTAATAATTATTAAATGTCAACTGTTGTCTGTCAAAAATTGTCAGAATCTAATATCGAAGATACTAATTTATATCTTTTAATTTTGAAAATGGTATTTACTAACGTACACAAAGCATTCATGGTTGAAGCATATTTTCGAAATTGTCAAAAGATCGATGGCCAGTGGAAGTATTCAATTCAAGCTTGTTTGGAAGAATTTCGAGATGAATTTCCCAACCTTGCTTTTGATTATAATACTTTTCAGTGTACACTAATCAGAATTGTTCCAGTTTTTCGACAAACTGGTAGTGTGGGACTCCAAGAGGGTGGTGGGCGACCAAAAGTCCGGACAGAATAAGTGATTGGGAATGTTAGAGAAATAATGACTGATGCCCCTAAAACTTCAGTAAGAACTCTTACTCAACAAACCGGGTTGTCAGTTGGTTCTTGCCATAAAGTTTTAAAAGAAGATTTACAGTTATTCCCATATCGTATAACTTGTTTGCAAGAAATCTTCGATATTGATTATCCGCGACGAGTAGTATTTTGCGAATGGTTTAGAAATAATTTTAATGATGATGTCCTAGACAAAACTTTCTTTTCAGACGAAGCATGGTTTCATGTTAGTGGATATGTTAACTCGCAAAACATGAGAATGTGGAGTGATACAAGGCCCAATAATTTTTATGTTGAAGCTCCTTTACATCCTCAGAAAGTTGGCGTTTGGTGCGCTATAAGTAGAAGAAGGATTATTGGTCCAATTTTTTTTAATGGTACCTTGACTGCAGAAAGATATGGACAGGAAATACTATTGCCTTTCTTTAATCAACTTCGCGATGATGAACTAGCTTTGGGATACTTTCAACAAGATGGTGCTAGAGCTCACACAGCGGGGGCAACAATGAATATGTTACAAGAAGTGTTTGGAAATCGTTTAATTAGTTTGAACAGCGATCATGAATTCCCTCCAAGATCTTGTGATCTTACACCGTGTGATTACTATTTATGGCCTTTTTTAAAAAATTCAATTTATCAAGTACCAGTGCAAGATTATATAGATCTCCAAGACAGAATTATAAATAAAATTAGTGAAATTAGAAATAGTCCCATACTGCAAAATGTATTTAGTAGCATTCGGAGGAGGTGCGTAAAATGCTTGGAAGAAGGTGGTGGACATTTTCAACATCTTTTATAATTATGGTCATTATTGTTGGTAATTTATACAACTACAATTTATGATATTTATTATAAGGTTGTAATCTAAGGACTCTACAAACAATTTATTTGTTTCAAATTTATTTTAAGCCATTTCTTACAATAATTTATTGAATATTGAATGTTAATATATTAAACTAGTACGATAACTAGATACTATTGTCACTATAAGATGAATAAAACCTTTACTTGTAAAGTTATTTCCTCTTAATTCTGCTTTGTCTTTTTACATGTTACTACAGATTAGATAAGCTTTATTACACAAGAATGAATAGCATATTAATTGGATTATGTAATTCTTTCCAGGAAGAGGTGCTATTGTTCAGCAAGAATTCTCTAAAATATCAAAATACTTAATTTGAAATTTGCAAATTAATTACTGTTACCCAGTGGCGGCTAGCGCATAAGCGCTGCAGTGCTGCAGAGCTCCCAAAAAAATGGGCGGGCGAACCTGTATTAGTTATAAGTAGTTTTCTTTTACATAATTTTTCCGACATTTCTGATGTTTATAAAAGCGTAACATATTGTTATGAAAATTCTCTCCCTGTATTTCAAAAAATTTGCATATTTTTCTACATCATCCTGTAGAGGACATCAAACCCTACAATTTGACACCTCAATCATCAAAATCCGACAAGTAGAAGCCGAGATATTCGCTTCCGAAATTCCAAATAATATTCAATAGGCGACCAGTGGAATAACCAACCTAATTCGCGCGATCGCTCACTTGTTCCTTATCTGGTCCACACGAGCGTGCGCTCAGAGCTCTGTCAAACACCCGCGCGCACCCCGCTACCCCCGCTGGTGTCTAAAACCAATGCGTCATTTTAGCAGGCCTGGTCGCTGCATTAAATGCAGCGAAATGCAGTGCATTTATTCCAGCGCGGAAGGCGATATAATTCGGTCTACGATAGGTCCAACTCGCAACGGGCCATAGGCAACAATATACGTATGGAACGTAATGCGGTGTGGCAACGTGTGTACGATGCCTATATTGAGTGACTTTCTTAAAATTTAAATTTATTTTGCAGAATTATTGATTTTTTTACTTTTATCTTTTATAAAACGTTATTGTTTTTTTATTACTTAAAATTACTTTATATGAAAAATAGTATACCATAAAAGTGTAAACAAAGACAGTATACATTGAAACGAATATTCATTCAATTGTATTGTCATGAAATTGAATTTGTCAATCGTTGTTAAATTTGTTAGAATGAATAGATATTTATATTTATCGGAAAATACTTACTTACTTAATACACCTTATTTGTTTGCTTTAAGTATTAGTATTTTCCGATAAATATAAATATCTATTCATTCTAACAAATTTAAATTTGTTAGAACGAATAGATATTTATATTTATCGGAAAATACTAATACTTAAAGCAAACAAATAAGGTGTAGTGTTTTGTTATAGGAATGAGGAATGTATAATATCCATTTCTTCTTGCATATTGATTATGCAGCTGATGCTTTCGTAATATGCTCATATTTGTATTTCTACTATTATCGTAATGTTATTATAATACAGATTCCAAAATCTCACGTAATATTTCCATCAGCCTTTTATTAACAATAAACAAGTAAAGTACAACTTCGTAGGTCGACAAACGCTCCAGTCTTCATTATCACTGTATTATACATGAACTGTAGGCTTAGTTTTTCGTAGAAATTGAAGTACGTGTCTTTCCTTTGTAAAATTATAATAAGGGCAGGGGTTAATTTTATTCTGGCATTTTTAAAAATGCAGAGATCAGTTTTGCGACAGCATTCAGCTAATTACAATCTAAAATAAGCAACATTGTAACGTATTTTGGAATTGTGAATATCCGTAGGTAATAAAAAAAAGGAAGTATAGTTTAATTACAACTGTAGCTTCCTCCTGGTTTGAAGGAAGTCGGTATGTATCGACCGAAGTATAAGTTGAAATAATACAAATATGAGCATATTACGAAAGCATCAGCTGCATAATCAATATGCAGGAAGAAATGGATATTATACATTCCTATAACAAAACACTACACCTTATTTGTTTGCTTTAAGTATTAGTATTTTCCGATAAATATAAATATCTATTCATTCTAACAAATTTAACAACGATTGACAAATTCAATTTCATGACAATACAATTGAATGAATATCAATGTATACTGTCTTTGTTTACACTTTTATGGTATACTATTTTTCATATAAAGTAATTTTAAGTAATAAAAAAACAATAACGTTTTCTAAAAGATAAAAGTAAAAAAATCAATAATTCGGCAAAATAAATTTAAATTTTAAGAAAGTCACTCAATATAGGCATCGTACACACGTTGCCACACCGCATTACGTTCCATACGTATATTGTTGCCTATGGCCCGTTGCGAGTTGGACCTTACAATGTTGCTTATTTTAGATTGTAATTAGCTGAATGCTGTCGCAAAACTGATCTCTGCATTTTTAAAAATGCCAGAATAAAATTAACCCCTGCCCTTATTATAATTTTACAAAGGAAAGACACGTACTTCAATTTCTACGAAAAACTAAGCCTACAGTTCATGTATAATACAGTGATAATGAAGACTGGAGCGTTTGTCGACCTACGAAGTTGTACTTTACTTGTTTATTGTTAATAAAAGGCTGATGGAAATATTACGTGAGATTTTGGTATCTGTATTATAATAACATCACGATAATAGTAGAAATACAAATATGAGCATATTACGAAAGCATCAGCTGCATAATCAATATGCAAGAAGAAATGGATATTATACATTCCTCATTCCTATAACAAAACACTACACCTTATTTGTTTGCTTTAAGTATTAGTATTTTCCGATAAATATAAATATCTATTCGTTCTAACAAATTTAAATTTGTTAGAATGAATAGATATTTATATTTATCGGAAAATACTAATACTTAAAGCAAACAAATAAGGTGTATTAAGTAAGTAAGTATTTTCCGATAAATATAAATATCTATTCATTCTAACAAATTTAACAACGATTGACAAATTCAATTTCATGACAATACAATTGAATGAATATTCGTTTCAATGTATACTGTCTTTGTTTACACTTTTATGGTATACTATTTTTCATATAAAGTAATTTTAAGTAATAAAAAAACAATAACGTTTTCTAAAAGATAAAAGTAAAAAAATCAATAATTCGGCAAAATAAATTTAAATTTTAAGAAAGTCACTCAATATAGGCATCGTACACACGTTGCCACACCGCATTACGTTCCATACGTATATTGTTGCCTATGGCCCGTTGCGAGTTGGACCTATCGGTATTTAATATTTTCGCGACTATTTTTACGGTGCGGCGAGTTTAACGTAAAAACAATAATATTAGAGACTCTTATTTTTTTGTGTGAGAATTGACAATCGTTCCAGAAATCTATTACTTCAGTGCGGAAGGCGAAGAAAGCACGATAAGATCGATGGGAGACAACCTCTTACTGCCCGTGCAAGGTAAATTTTTTGTAAAACTTGCAGAACACCTTAAAATTTTTAGCACGAGCCACCACTGCTGTTACCTTCTAAAATCATAATTAATATGGCATATTAAAGTAATATATTTCGACATAAACTGACATTTGCGTGTATGATAACCTATAAAATTGTATTAAGTAAATGTATCAATCTATATCAGATATGACTTCATATTTTCAAGGACTACTTTGACTTCGAATGTTTCTGAACACCCGTTACTTTGAAATAATGTCCTGTACTTATATTAGAATTTTTTTAAATTATGCCTAATTTGATGTATTTTATCCATTTAATGTGGTTTGTGACTGTTGAACAAATAAAGAATATTATAATTATATATTGTATAAGTGACATTGAGAAAGTAGAAAAACTATAAGAGAAGGAAAATTCTAAAAGAGAGAAAGATATTTTTTCTATATTTTTCATCTATTTTATGCAGTTTTTAATCACAAACTTAGAAAGCTATTTACCTCTTGACTCCATTAGTTTGTTGAAACGTTCCAATATAATTTCTTCATCTGCCACCATTGCTAAATCGACAAAATATTTGGAATCTGTGTCTGCAGTCGCCAATGTTTGAGCGTAGTGCAACAAGTCCCCTTGACAGTAAACGTAACTGTCACATGTTGGAAGTAGAGGCTTTGGCTGATCGTTTAAAAGAAAAACGAAAAGTACGAAAAGGACGACAATAGAAATAACCGATATAACAACACCAACAGCAACAAGCACTACAAAGAATACTGTTTTATTTATTATGTACATGTTGAACAGTAATTCACGAAATTGGACGGGTTGGATTATATACTTTATTTACTCTTTTTTTTAAACAATATAATCATGTGCTGCATGCGTCGTGTATACACGTTTATGTAATTAACTTATGTTTGCTCAAGATAATTTTATATTCTATTCTCATTTTTGCATTTTATAAATGTAATATTTAGTAGGTAATTTATTATTACTCAATTTCTTCAAATTCACATTTTATTACTAAATCCTTTTTTCTCAATATTTTTTAAATTTTCTCGATCAATATTAACATTATTACTAGGGACCGGACACGAGAGGCCGATGACTCATCACCCACGGGCTTAATATTTACATTTTTAAGAAGTTTTTAATTTTATTTATATCATTGGAAAACAAACGGATGGTGATCTATAAAATACGAAATACATTTTTATTTGTTCATTTTGTAGTTCAAGTTGAGTAATGAAATACATCCTTATAGATAGAAAATGTCATTTCTACATCACAACTGGTTACAGGTGCATACTGCACATAGCACTTAGATTTTAAGGCATTGCACCATACACAATTGCCGCAATGTTATTAAATCTGGATTTCTATTAAAACTGCGTCTAACTTTTGCTGACGACCACATCCGAAGTCACTTGGAATATTTAAAATTATGAATAGCCACATCTAATATGGTTAATCCATCATTTAATTTGAGATTTTGATTTTCAAAATAAGTGATTAGTTTTGGCAAATTTCCAAAGAGTTCCTGAAGAATGTACAGCTGATTTTTTAAATTTGAAATTTGTATTAGTTCCCCGCACTCAGAAATACTTCGTTTTGTAAACTATCGAAATTCTCTGCATAAAAACTAGTAGCTTCCAACCATGTTCCCCATCTAGTTATTACTGGAGAGGGAGGCAGTGACAAAGATGGAAGTTTTTCCCTGTAAAGAGCTACTCTCAATGGTGGTCTTCTGAAAACTTTTTTAAAAGCAGATACAAGTCTATCAACTTCCGGAAAGGTGTCTCTGATATATTCACAGATTCTGTGCAGAGCATGTGCCACACAAGTAATATGCAGCATATTATGTTTCCTTTAATAGTCTGCCTGTTTTAAACATATATGCAGCATTGTCATTGACAAATAAAAGTTTTTTTTTTGTACCTGTCGTCCGAATGAAGCATTTGGTGCATATTCTCGTAAATGGTTTTAGCTAGTTTCCGCATCAACTGTATTTATAAATTTTGTTGCTAGTATAGCAAATGCCAATTAAATTGGCGCGAGGAGGGGTAAGTTCCCGCAGGATTAAAAGTAGTGGAGAGATTCGTATTTGGTTTTACATCAAATGTCAGATAATTCTAACCTCTGAGCGCGTGTATCACTTTATGAACCCCTAGCAAAGACATTATGTTCCGTCAAACGTCAATGACAAATGTATGCTGACAATTACTTGAGCAGTGGGGGGTGGACGTTTTTAAAAACGACTTCTGCGCACCCCCTCCTCACGCCAACTTAATTGGCGCTTACTATACTAATCTATAACCATGTCCAAAGATATGCAAAGATTATCTGATACAAAAACAATATGAATAAATTGATTTTATGAAACGAAGAAGATCATAAAATCATAAAAAAATACATCAAAATCAGAAAAAAACTGGCAAACCAGATCAACAGAAGAAACTTTTTGGTAAGATGCAGATCGTTACAAATAACACCTATATTTATAAAAATGAAAAAACTTTCAAAACAATTTCAAAACTAAAAACCAAATTTCAAAAAATTATGAATTCCTGTTACCTACAAATTTTAAACATCACAATATTCCAAACCATTTGTGACATTAATACATTCAATCAAATTACTTCTAACTTGAAAAATATTATCATACATAAATTGCCTCCTCAAATTTTAAAGAGCTTCGAAAAAATAGAATCTAAAATTTACAATAATCATTTCCTAACAAACAAAAATAAATTACAAATCAAAGTAGAGAAACGAATAAAGAAACAACACTTAGAGATAAATTACAAAATTAAGAATAACTGGAACTCCACCTGGGCAATGGAGGGGTGGATTGAGTAGCTCCAAAATTGTCTCAGTCGGTCCCAAGTCCGGGTAAAGTGGGGAGGGTTGTATCGACAGACCAGCTCTCTGTCATACGTAAAAAAAAGTACCGCTAAAAATCCAAGCGCGCAGCCTCGGAACCAGGACGGATCTCACGAAAAACGACAAAAGCAAAGAAAAAGGCAAATGAATATAGGATGCTGGAACATTAGAGGGATAAGTACAAAAGAAAGCCAGGTCTTTAGAGAGCTTCACTTATACAATATTGACATTGCTGTACTCACTGAGACGAAAAATAAAGGACAAGGTAACAAGTATGTGGACGAATACATATACTTTTGGAGCGGAGTGGAGAAAAGAGAAAGAGCAAAGTCTGGTGTGATAGCAGCTGTAAAGAAGAAACTAGAAACAAGCATAGTGAGCTGGAACCCGATTGATGAAAGAATACTAACAGTTGACTTAGAAATTAAAGGAAGAAAAGTGAGAATCATTGGAATCTACGCACCCACTGACGACGCTGAAAAAACGATAAAAGAAGGATTTTTTGATAAACTAGCAGAGGAATTAGATAAATCTAAAAACAAACAAGAAATTATAATGTTAGGTGAGTTTAACGGAAGGGTCGGTAAAGCCCTTGACAGCAAAATTATTGGACAACACGGGGAAGATGGGGTGAACGATAACGGAACAAGATGGATAGAGCTCTGTGAAGGTCACTCTCTGAAAATTTTAAATGGGTTCTTCCAACATAAAGATATTAATAAATATACTTGGATCCAGAAAACGAAAGAATTAAGATCAATACTAGCCTATATCGTTATAAAACAGAATTCGGTAATAAGAACTTTTGACGTAAAAGTGATGAGAGGAGCAGAATGTGGATCAGACCATTTGTTGGTCAAATCTATTATGGATATAAAATATGAAAACAACAAGAAAGGGAAACGTGATCAGACCCAAAATACTGAAAAACCAAAAGTCTATAATTTAGATAGTCTTAAAAATGAATCCACTAGCTTTCTATATAAATTACGATTGGCTCGAAAACTTGACGAAGAAATTACTGGAACAGCGCACGAAATGTATGAAACTCTAAAACAAAAACTACATGAGACAGCCCTAGAAGCTTTAGGAATAAAAGAGAAAAAAACAAGAGATTTCTGGTGGTCAGACGAACTAGTCGAATTGGTAGAAGAAAAAAAGAAGTTATATCTCAAATGGTTGGCTACCAAAGAGGAAGAAGATCGAAAACAATATAATAGATACAAGTACATGGTTAAGAAGGAAATAAAAAAGATTAAAAATGAAGCATGGAACAACAAATGTGCACAAATAAGCTCAATGGTAGGTGGATCTAAGTCCAGAGCAGCTTGGATAACAATAAACAACTTAAGTAAAAATACAAATGAAATAAGAAAAATCAACCCTATAAAAACAGAAGTATGGAAGACCTGTACCCAGTAATGTTACCAATTTTTTCAAGTAAGCTTTTTCCATTAACAATATAGATAAAATACATATTTGTTTTTTGAATTAATTTTTACTATTACATTTGTTTTAAATTAGTTTCATTGAAATGATAGTAAACCATACAAACTTTTGAGTTTCAAAAATTTTATATAATGAAAATATGTTTTTTAAATTGCCTTATTTCATTCAAAAAACATTAAATAAACCCAGAAAACTCATAACTTTGTTGATACACCTTTTAACAACAAAATAATTTTTCTGGGTTTTTTTTTTGGGAGTTTTCTGGGTTTATTTAATGTTTTTTGAATGAAATATTGCAACGTAATTTTTTTTACAACTTTGTTATAAATGTAGAAATGTAGTGTCACTATATTTATTTGATTATAAAAATATTTTGATACTAATTTTATAACTATGTTGTAAAAAAAAATAAGTTATGCAAAAATATTTAAAACAAAATGAATAAATTCAGAATTCAAATTTTGCCGGGAAACGTTCTCCTTAACCGGTAGATGACTCTCTTTATGGGTTCATCATTTATAATGGGAGCTTACATTCTCTACTTGTTATAATTATCTATGGTCTGCGCTTTCAGAACACGTTTGCATAAGCAAAGAAAATGCGGACAGAGTATATCAATAAAACGATTCAAATATAAAAAAGACGTATGGTAGAAACCTAAACAGAAATAAACAATATAAATTGCTTCTTAAGAACAAAAGAAAAAAGAATCCTTAAGTGTAAACTGAAATAAAATCCCAATTATAAGTAATCAAGTAATGTAGAACGTCTGAGATAATATAATATAAATTAAATAATACATTCAAATATAAATTAATACAAAGAAACGAAATTTTCTTCTAAATAAAACTATCTCAGAAGGTACATCGATTAAATAATTTAAATTGTTTTTATTACAAGGTGCTCGAACAAACCACTTTCTGCTGCTAAATAATACACAAATCATGACTTCTTCGTTTTCATCATTATCGTGTATGTTTAGAACTACGGCTCTATCGCGATATGTACATTTCTTGCATGACTGTAAACAACCATATTTTTCGAAATGGTTTATCAAATAACGAATAGAACTAGATGGTAGTTCGCGTTCAAATGCTGTCATAAATAAGCCACTTATTTCAATCAATGTCATGCCATTGTGTTATAGATTTCTTTTCCTCAAAAGTTAAATTCATGATAAACGATTAATTTAATCAATCGGTTCAAACTCTTCTAAAGTTAGTTTAGAACTGAGCCCATAGACAAATCCCCAACATGACTGAGACCCGAACATATCGTTCTTGAAATGTTAAATTACGAGACGAATAGGAGGCGGTAACGCCTGGTAACTGACGCACTATGCTGGGATTCCCTGACATTGTTCGACCGATAAGAATAAAGCAGACTTTACACTTACAAGAACTCGTATACGATAAATCGTATACGAGTAACACCTGACATTTACATTTGTAGCAGAGTCGTATAGGATACTAATACGATCCAACAACTCTTCTCTTGTGTTCGAAACTTGGCGTAAACTAAATTTTTCATGTGCCCCCATAAATAAAAGTCAAAGGGATTAAGATCGGGTGATCTGGGTGGCCATACAACAGGACCACCTCGACCAATCCATCTTGGATAACGTTGATGACGTTAACGCAATTTCGGACAGCAATTCCGAAATGTGGGGGTGCCCCATCCATGTGAAACCACATGTCTCGTCGAACATTCAGTGGGACATCCTCTAATAAAAGACCTGGCAGTTCGTCAATAAGAAATTGAAGGTAATTTTCCGCATTTAACCTCCCAGGAAGAACGACAGGACCAATCTACAAGTCATCGATTAGGTCCGCCCAAACGTTAATAGAAAATTCATGTTGAAATTTAGATGGGCGTATAACTTTGGGATTTTCTGATGACCACCTGTGCAGGATTTGTAACACCACTTCTCGTAAACGTAGATTCATCTGTCCTGAGGACTGTTCTGCAGAAATTAAAATGAAGCCGTGGCTGTCTTAGTATCCAGGTAGAATAAACTAGACGAGCATAATGGTCTGCCTCAAGCAAACCGTGTCCCCTGCGATAGTGATATGGATATAAGCCCTCACGTTTTAAAATTCGCCAAACTGTCGTTCGTGGCACTCCTAGTTGTCTAGCGATTCGACGTACACTGAGAGTTGGATCCCTTGTAACTTCTTCCTCTAAGTCTGCTGGCAAATTTACTCCTCGGTCGAAAAGATAATCACGCAGTCCGCATTGCCGAAATTGTCTGTGTACTTCCAGAAACGTTCTGTAATGAGGAATGCGCCTATCGGGAAACCGATGTCGGTATTCAATAACTGCTTGACGTGCACTGCCGTTACAGTAGCCATACACAAAATGCATGTCCGCATACTCTTGAGAAGAAACTCGGTAAGGCATTTTGAATAAAGAAAATGTGTCCACCCGCTAATAAGCTGTTGTATGAACTGAAACGTAATGTAATCCTTTATTAAAAACTGCATCGTTAACAGTCATCTGAACATTTGCTTATTGTATGATATTCATGGTTCAGCACTTACGAAATAAGTAAGAACCTTCTTTATAATAAATCAATTTTCAGTACTCTTTTTTGTAGATCCCCAAGAAATTACTGTATGCACTACGACACGTGTTTATTTATTTCAGGATAACATTTTATTATGCGCCGTTAACAATCACAGGCCTGGTATTGAATCGTATAACTTTTTTTTAAATGAAATCAGTTTGTATTGACTTTAGGATTAAATTTTTTTTCATGATCTGACAATCACATTCATAGATCTGTAACTTTGAAACAAATAAAAAATGGATATACAAGTTTCGCGTTTTTGTTGCTTGAAATGAAGTCTACTTTACACTCCTACAATTTGAACATAACGATACGGGACACTTGTATAGTTTTTGTTCAGAATCACTTAGGTACGAATTATATTTATGAAGTATTCCTATTATTTCATTGGACATAGTAAAGTGTACCACTAAAGAAGAATACAAATGTTTGTACGATATGTTTATACATTTTCAGTACTTTTTCTTTATGTATTAAACATGAAGAAATTGCTGAAAATGTATAAGTGAACATTTCGTATGAACATAAAAAATAAATACGACAATAAACTAGAAAAGCAAATTTGAATTTTGGGGGGTAAATGCGGCCTCGTTGTACAGTGCCAACTTCAATTGACTGTCCAATTATGGAAGAAGGACGTAATGACCTTCCATTTTACCAGGACAAATTTTTGGTATATAGTTGCCGGCATATAATTATAACAAGTATAGAATGAAAGCTTCATTTCCCTAAGTGGAACTGTGATAGAATAAAGTTCTCCTTAAACGTACGATGACTATTATCTAGCAGATACAGAAATCTAGCGGATAACTTAATTATGTGAGACATCATAGTGACACAGGTGACGAGTTATTTTTGGAGCGTTCTTTGGTTAGGATCAGTAATTTTTTCATTAAGCAGTTATAGCAAGCGCCAATTAAGTTGGAGCGAGGGCGCCAATTAAGTTGGCGCGAGGAGGGGGTGCGCAGAAGCCGTTTTTAAAAACGTCCACCCCAACTACTCCAGTAATTGTCAGAATACATTTGTCATTGACGTTTGACGGAACATAGAGGTTATAATTATCTAACATTTGATGTAAAACCAAATACAAATTTCCCCACTACTTTTAATCCTGCGCAAACTTACCCCTCCTCGCGCCAACTTAGTTGGCGTTTGCTATATTTCGCGTGTTATTACTTGCAGTTTTCGAAATGGGAAAGGCTGGTTGTGTCGTATTTGGATGCGGTCCTTCAAAATCAGATTCTCGTCATTGTTTTCCCAACCCTGCAAATTACGGCGAACTGCAAGAAATGGCTATCATTTATAGGAAACAAACAATCTCTTGAACTTACCGATGAATATGTTTTTATGCACTATAGAATTTGTAGTAATTATTTCTTGAATTGAACCTAATAGAATATTTAAAAACATGGTTTACCCTAAACTGTTTCTAACAGGTATTGAATATGTTTATGTATGTATGTTAGTTAAATTGTATATTATGCAAGAATTACAAATAGAGACTAATTATTACGAAAGCGAAATTAATAAGCTTCACAAAACTGTTGATCTTTAATTATCCGAAAGGTGCAAATAGAATACTTAATGGAAAGGATCGCAGACCTGTACCCAGTATTGTTACCAATTTTTACAAGTAAGCTTTTTTTCATTAACAATATAAATAAAGTTAGGTAAAATACATATGTATTTGTTTTTGATTTCGTTTTTACTATTACATTTATTTCATTGAAGCGATTGTAAACCATACAAACTTTTAAGATTCAAAAATCTTATAGAATGAGTAGAGTCTGTATTATATGCAAGATATGCCTTTTTTTAATTGCCTTATTTCATTTAAAAAAACATTAAATAAACCCAGAAAACTCATAATTTTGTTGATATATCTTTCAACAACAAAATAATGAGTTTTCTGAGTTTATTTAATGTTTTTGGAATGAAAGAAGACAATTGAAACATATTTTGCATATAATCCGTACTCGAATAATCAGTAATTTTTTAAAATATATTTATTTGATTATAAAAATATATTGATACTAATTTTATAACTACGTTGTAAAAAAAAATAAAACGCAAAAATTATTAAAAAAACATAATAAATTTAGAATTCAAATTTTCCCGGGAAACGTTCTCCTTAACCGGTAGATGGCTCTCTTTATGGTTTCATCATTTATAATGGGAGCTTACTCTCTTTACTTGTTATAATTATCTTTGGTTGCCGGTCTCCTTGGTCTCTGGTGTCAGTATGCGCAAATAAAAAACAAATTTTATGCTCATAAGAGTTGTACGCATTTTATATGACACGCACTGTACCATGAACTGCTTACTCCAGATTATGTAACGATAACTACATGTCAAACACAATTAGAAACATACTTGAATGGGTAAAACTTCACCATCTTTCTCTGCATGTCTGGATAAGAATTTTCACATTTATATTAACTTGTATTGTCTATTCCTGATTTTTAATAGTTCGATACTTTAAAAATTAAATTAAAAATATTTTTGTTTTATACAAAGAATGGTGACGTTTTACCCACTCAAGTATGTTTCAAATGTTTTCTTTTGTGTTACTTGTCGAAGTTAGGTTGATAGTGGAAGCTGTTAATACAGTTTCCGTTAGTCACAGCTGTGACTGTTTGATGGAAACTACTTATTTCGACGTACACTTGTCTTATGGACGGCAATGGTTGATTTGGCATTCGTGATTAATTAATAAGCAGCATATGTTCCGCCATACTGCTTTTTGTGACTTAATTGCATATAGTAAAGGAGTTTTTGTAGTGAATTTTGGCTATTTCACTCATGCACTTAACGAGTTTATAGCACGACAAAACTCGTGTCTGCATATCTAAATAGTAATTTTCACACAAATATTAACTTAGAACTGTTTAAAAAGTCTTTCTTTGGAGACTGTGGTTAAGTAAAAACTTTAAAAAAAAGGTATATAACTCCTTACCACAATTATTAATCGTATCCTAAATACGTATTTCGACAACTAAGTTGTCATCATCAGTAGGTAAAACCACTAATCAAGGTGTCGCATATGGGGCACAGTAAAGCTAGAACACCGCTTACGCAACAACTACTTTACACGGTGTCCACGTATAGACTAATTTAAACATGCAAATATATCCAACGAAAAGATCGACAAACTTACCTCTCTTAGGGAAACGGCATTCACATATGTTTATACTCCAATTTGAAATATATCGAACGAAAGATCGACAAAAATTACCTCTCGTAAGGAAACGGCACTCAACATGTGTTAATACTTCAATTTAAAACGTCGACGACCCTTTTATGGTTCTAAGAATGAAAAGAGACAAGTGAAGGTGAAGGTGCTTTATCACCGTTCACAGAGTGTTGTTTGTTTTTAGCGATATGTATATTGACGCCTACGAAAGTATACATATCGCTAAAAACAAACAAAACTCTATGAACGGTGATAAAGCACCGATCCCCTTCACTTGTCTCTTTTCATTCTTAGAACCATAATAGGGTCGTCGACGTTTTAAATTGAAGTATTAACACATGTTGAGTGCCGTTTCCTTACGAGAGGTAATTTTTGTCGATCTTTCGTTCGATATATTTCAAATTGGAGTATAAACATATGTGAATGCCGTTTCCCTAAGAGAGGAAAGTTTGTCGATCTTTTCGTTGGATATATTTGCATTTTTAAATTAGTCTATACGTGGACACCGTGTAAAGTAATTGTTGCGTAAGCGATGTTCTAGCTTTACTGTGCCCCATGTGCGACACCTTGATTAGTGGTTTTACCTACTGCTGATGACAACTTAGTTGTCGAAATACGTATTTAGGATACGATTAATAATTGTGTTAAGGGTACCTTTTTTTTTTCAAGTTAGAACTGTTTATAAACAAACTTCATGATGACGAACTTCAAACTGGCTATTTTTAACTAGATTATACTAAGCCACGTGCTGAAAATTTTTGGATAATAAGACTTTCCTCCAAGCTCCAAGAACACGAAGCCGCCGTATTAATTTATGCTTAAATGTTGAAGTCTGCTACGATAAATGTTATAAAACATAACCCTAAAATTTTATGAATAAATGAACTTAAATCCTATAACACTTAAATTTGCACAAACTCTTGTAGTAGAATCGTAATTAATAATGATGTCTTCTCTCGAGAAAATCGTTCTGGAAAATGATATTATATATGATATAAAATGATATTATATATAATTTGTATAGTAAATAGAAATTTATTTCAACAATATTAAAATATTTAAATAGCGACATCTATTAAATCATTATTGAAACTCAAGAATGGACTACTCAATTCAGTTTACCTTAAATACTAAGCCTAATCTATATGTGTGTAGATGGCAGTTAAACATTTTCAAATTTATACTAGTTAATTCTTTTTGCTTATATTCAAATAAATTTGTCCAAACAAGTTTATGGAAATTTGGTAAAAAACAACCACACAAATTAACTGTTTAAAGATAGGTTATATAAACCAATTTTTATGTTTTCTATGTATTTATTTATTCGTAATATATAAAAATTGAATTTAGAAATAAATATAGTAAGAAAAAATCTGTGCCGAAACCCGGGATTGAACCGGGGACCTTTAGATCTTCAGTCTAACGCTCTCCCAACTGAGCTATTTCGGCTGATTTTTTAAACGTGTATAGGCTGTTAAATTTAAGCAAGTATCATTCCAAAATTTTATTTACTTCCTTTTTTATACAATAATCTCTTCTTCAATGATTGCAAAAAGGAAAACTGAATAAAATCTTGATATTTAATTACGACAATACCCAAATACTCAAACTAGGAAGATAAGCGTCTTCCTAGTTTGAGTTTTTGAATTTTGAAAAAAAGCTTCTGTCTAAAAATTAAAATTTATATTTATCGTTATTACATTAAAAAAATAATTTTTTTTGCAAATTTGTGTACTTAAAATGTAAGGGCTTATAAACATCAAATTTCGGAGCTATCCGCAAACTGTTTCGTAACTCTTCAGTATATTAGACTTCGTTTCGTTGGAATTTGTTATGTAGTAGACATTATTACTTAAAAGCAATTGTTAACAAACATTATAAACACAGTCCTTGTTGTGTCACAGTGTTGGTCTAGTGCAGGGGTCCACAATTCAAGATTTCAGAAGAGCCAAAAAGTCAGAAATTGCAGGTTCTTTACTTTTAGAAGAGCCATAAAATTTTGACCATACTGAATAAAATGGTACTAAAAAGTACATATAAAGTAACATCAAATTTATTCAATATCTAGTTGTATAAGACAACAGTAAATGCAAAATATAAAATAAAAAAGTAAAACGTACAAAATTTTCCACAATTCTCTCAAATTTTAGCGACTACTGCTAATCTGTCCTCGCATCTCGTGAGCTAAGTTTTCAATATCCGGTTGATACTGCGTTATTTTCATCTTCAGATAAGCCTCGAGACCAGTGGCGGCTCGGGGTGGTTCACATAGGGAGTGCATAATTTCAAAATTAAAAAGTGTAATATAAAAACGCTTTCTCAATCCTTATAAATTTCACCGACGTACTGTTCCAGGCAGGTACTGTTCATTATAGAGTTTGTTTTGAGGGAATAGTAAATATTACACTACAAAGTTTAACTACATCTGACGATAAACGAAGTCCAATTTACGTGTATTTGACTTGCAGAACAGTTCTATCACTTTTTCATTAAAGTTTGGGAAATCATTTATACATTCTTTTTCATAAGATAACATAGTAAGGGCATTTAATCTCTCTTCTTTCATTGTATTTCTCAGGAAAGTTTTTATTCTCTTCAGCCGTGAAAACTGGCGTTCCGCTTCAGACGTTGTCATAGGGATTGTAATGACAATTTTTAAAAGCTTAACAACTTCATTAAAGGTGTCGCTTAATCCATCCAGCAGAAGACCTAGCAGATCTACAGCACCGACGTCTATATTTTGCCTAAATTCTTCTCTAGAATATAGAACGCTTAATTCAGTTCGTAGTCGGCTTTCATTGAGGCATGGATAAAATTTTACTGCTTTTTTAAGGCAATCTTCCGGAAATTTTTTTTGAAAAGAGGAGAACTGTTTAAAAGAAATTAAGTTTGCTAATATTAAGTGCCCTGTATACCGAAATCTAGTTTTTATTTCTAGCAAAATAATATAGCGCCACTTCAATAGTTTCCCTCCTTCTTTGGCTACCATCAGTTACTCTTCGCCGCTTTGATGGTCGAGGAGTCAGTTCTGGGTCATTTTGTTTAACCAACTGATTATCTGTGTCAGCGATTTCGGTTCGAATTTTTCCAATAGCGCGTTCAAAATTATCTAAATTATTCTTGATTTTTAATGCATCTGTATTGACATTTTGTAATTGATTAAACAATATGTCCACATGTGGCATAATTTTATGAAAGAAAGTTAACCAATACATAAAATTTTCCTCCTCTAAAATTCGCAAATTGGCACCAGCTTGATGAATGGTAGTTTGTAAACTAGCTTCTCCCTCGATTTGTTTTAGAGCTTCAATTATTTCTTCTCGGTGCTCATATATTGTATTCACTGTCCTAGAATTGAAGTTCCATCTTATTTTTGAAGAACGAGGTAAGCTTTTTCTTTGAAGGAATTCTTCCAATCTTGCAACTCGTTGTGGTGAAGTGGAAAAAAATGTACATAATCCCGTCAGATTGGCAAAAAGAATCTGCAATTACTACTGCTCGATGTAGCATGTGACATAATTAGATTTGTCTGATGTGCATAACAATGTACAAAATTAGCCCTTGGATACTGGTCTTGGACACGTCTTTGCACGCCGTTAATAGCACTGCTGCCCCATCATAGTTCTGTGCAATCAGTTTTTCTGGGTCATCAACAAGCAAACTAATTTCGTTAAGGATGGAGGCAGATAAAGAATTAGCACATGTCCACTAGGCAGAAGAAATTTCCAAAATCTTTCGACCGGTCTCGCGTTCACAATATATCTTAAAACAACCACCAACTGAAACTGATTGGACACATCTGTGGTTTCACAGATATGAAGTCCGTTGCTTTAATTTCACTGGCAACTTGTTCATGATACACGTTCAACATTGCATCAAGCAGCTCATTCTGTATCGTTTTTGATAATCCCTTAAAAACCGGTGCTGCTTCGATGTGATCTCTGAGCGATTTATCCAATTCTGCCGTAAAATTGATCAATTCCCGAAAAATGCCCTTGTTACAAAATCTAATGCAATTTATTATTAAATTTAACACATGCCTATTTTTTGTTACCTTTTCATTGTGTTTTTTTTTCATTGTGTTGAATTGCTTTTCTATATGATGAATCTAAAACATTCTGAATGTTATTTTTTCCTAACATTCTTAGACTAAATATATTTTACAAATACCCTTCGGAATTTTCTTGTTTAATAATTTTAGCACTAAGATGAATTAAGTTTCTTATTCCGTTCTTTGACCAAGACGGTTCACCACCAAACAAAAGACACGGAAAACAAAACAAAGTATTTTTAATTTCACACCCACAAATCCAGTCATAACCGCGAAAACGCGTTGTTCTCTAAAGCAGAGACGGAATTAATTTTACAACGGAAGTGAGCAGAGTGGACCACTTGCTCAGGCGCTATGTATTATACGACATTGAAGTAGGGCCAAATTCCGTTCTCCCCACCTTCAATGTAATGTTAATGGCTTAATGGAGCAACAGTTGGGCTTTGCTCATTATATCTGTGACGACGATCGGTGCATGTACGTTGTTAGCGTGCCACGTTCCTCGTCAATAACTATGAATACATAATATACACAATAAATAAGTACTTTCACAGTTAGTCGCCGCTTGGTTTGTTTTGTTTCATAATTCCAGGGGGTGCAATTGCTCACTTACTCTCATTAAAGAGCCGCCACTGCTCGAGACTGATTTGTGAGCAAACTTCTCAATTTGCTTTTTATCACGTTCATACTGGAAAAAGTGTGCTTGCACCAATAAGTTGAACCAAAAATCGTCAGTACTCCATATGCGTGTTTTTTTAAAAAATAACACGATTCAGGAAGACTGTTCCATATATCTCGAGAATTTTTTCGAGAGGAATTACGTTTTTAAGTTCAGTCCACTTGTGATTTGCAATTAGTTTACTGCTTTCTTGATAATGTCTTCCAATTTGCTTACTAGCTTTCATGCCCATAGTTCTTTAGATTTCAGATGAATAAATTGTAATTCAAAAATAACACGATCTAAGTTAGGAAATAACGAAAAATCAAAAGATTCTACATTTCATAACATCGGTTTTGTCAAAAATGACAGTACATATTTGTAATTTCTGAATTCTTGGAACCTTTTAAGAAAGGAATTTCGCATTTCGTCAAAACAATCTATAAAGTATTTGAAATATAACGAAACATCAGATTATGTGTGTTTTCAAAAATTTAAAATGCAAAAAGGTGCCCCCATTCTAAGTGAGAAGCAAACAAAAGGAATTTTTGCTCGAAATTAGAAATTTCTTCCAGCATAAAAAGGGCTAGGGTAAGGTCGGGCAAGAGTGCGTACCTGGTAAGAGTACGCAGTGTGATTATTTTTTAAACTGTGAGTGCTAGTCGGTTGAATTTTAGTAAGAAGAAACGTCTAGTGCAAAGGTAAGTACTGGGCAGTATACTTGTAAGTACTGGCCAGTATACAATTTTAAATAAAGGGAAAATAAGACTTTTTGATTAAGTTCTACATAAAACCAAAGAGTGCGCAATAACTAACTCTTGGACGCCACAGCAAAAAATATACTTACAATTTAAAAATAAATAATGTATTTAGGTAAGTAGGTAGGTACGTATAAAAATGCATTTTGGTTTTTTCCAGATGGCACCTTATAAAAGGATTAGTGATCGTATCAGGCGCGGCTCGTGATGACGTATTTGGGAGTGCAAGTACAATGATACGAGTGCCTCGTGTGTTTTCGGTGTTTACTAAGAAAACGTTACAGTTAGTACACGAGAATACACGAAGCACTCGCATCATTGTACTAGCACCCCCAAATACGACATCACGAGCCGCGCCTGGATCGTATACTTCATTTTACTACTTCTATGCTAGACGAGATCGCAGAAAAATTGGTAATGGTCATTCTAAAAGATCAATTGCAAGAGAATATGGGAACAATGAATCAGCTTTGCGAAAACGGCTGACAAAGGAAGTGTTCCTACTAGTCTAGGGCGTATTTACAATGGACATGCAAGAAGAGTTAGCAGAACAGATTAGACGATTAAATGACTTGTTTTTCGGTGTAACATTTAAAAAAATACAATCAGTTGCCTTCGAATATGCTGAATTGAATAAAATCCATAATCTATTTAATAAAGAAAGAAAGATGACAGGAAAAGACTGGGTCATATCATTTTGAATAGCAGTTAGAGAACCTGAAAAAGTCAGTGCGGCACGAGCTATTGGTTTTAATAAGGATCAGTAGTTGAACTATGTAACTTTATAGAAAAGATATTTCTTTGCTATTTCTATCCATAACATTAATCGGTACTATGTAACTAGTTCGTTAATGATCGAGTGGACCGAAGTAAATTACCGAATAATATAGAAATAGAAAGAGTTTGATAGATCTTTCTAATACATTTACCTCTTTCGCGCAAACAATAAATGTATTTCTAATTATTTGCATGTTGTGATGTTATTTTACGTTATAAATTGTTTGGTTGATTAAGGAGCGTTTGACAAACGTTAGTGTCAAAGTTCTTTTACCTACTACAAACACGGAAATAATATTCTATACATACACCATAATAGTTATTTACGAACCAAGTGCGTGAAATCATATTTCGCGAATGAGTGACCAGTTTAAAGCGCGAGCCGCAGGCGAGCGCTTTATGAACACGAATTCGCGAAATGCTTCACGCACGAAGTTTGTACAATATTTCTTGTACGAGAACTATAAACAATAATAATATTTATATAAAATATAAATATAATTTCAAAATTTTTATATTTATAAGTATTTTTAACAATATTACTAATACTGTCAGGATGGCCGAGCGGTCTAAGCCGCCAGACTCAAGGTTTACCTTGCCCGTTATACGGGTTCTCGAGCGTTCTGGTCATCTCTGAGGGCGTGGGTTCGAATCCCACTTCTGACAATCTTTTTTTTAGTTTTCTATAAATTTAAAAAATAATATTTGTTGCTGTTCTGACATTGAATTACATACCTTCCAAATATAACAATTTCTATTTCATTTCCTTTTATTTTCATAGAAAAACAACGAACTGGGTCGCATATTATTAAGGTTAGGGATTTATGATTTTAAAATGTCACTAAATTAATCAAGTTCCAGGAAGTACCAACTTTACTTTTACGCACTCGTGCTTAAAGTGACTTTTTACGCACGCAAATCGAATCGTGAAATGACTGGTTTTGAAAAGCGAGTACAAAAAATAGTTTTTCGGATTGTTAATTATTATAATTGATATGGGTAAGTATAAATAATACTCAGTTGGTTGATAACAGTAATGAAACAATTAAATTCAAGAAAAAATTAAAGAACGTGAATTCAAAGCCAAAGCTGAAATGGGACAATTATTACTGATTTTTTAGAAGTATATCCAAATTTAATACTCAACAAATTTGAAATATCTTCGATAGCGTCGCCTTTAATAAAATTAAATCCAATGACTAACAATAACAGCATAAATTTAGTTCGTCTTACCTGTAGGGATAATAATAAACACTACAATTGAATATATAACGTGTGTATAAATTGTCGCAAAAGCTACACGCAGCGACGTTCTTCGTTTGGTTCTGAATAAAAAATCTTAATGTTAAAATGTCGTATCATGCTTCGTTTGTTTTCACGGGGTTCTTGAAGTTCAGACTTTTAGTGCGTAACTAACCTTTGCTCTTCGATATCTGTTAATAGAGATAGATGCAATTTAGTTTAAAGAAAAATTTTTTACTAGTATTATTTCGTAAACGTTTTCTTTTTGATTTAAAAGCTTGTTTTAAACATTTATTCATTAACGTACTTCCACGAAAAACACATTTGGCAACGTTGTAGAACAATAAGTTTGTATTTCAAAGTGAGTTCAATTAAAATCATTACTGTCAAATTTTGACATTTACGAATTTACGAAGCATGATACGACATTTTAACATTAAGATTTTTTATTCAGAACCGAACGAAGAATGTCGCTACGTGTAGCTTTTGCGACAATTTATACACACCTTGTATATTCTGAAATGACGCTACTTTGACTTTTATATGTATTCTGACAGAACTAAAATGACCAACTCGATCAACACTAAAATAACACATAATTTACCTTAATGCACCTTCTCTAATAATGCACTACATGCACTCTACATAATGCACTAAATACTATATCCGTACTACCAATAATAAATGCACATTCTCTGTAAATTTGACAACACCATAGATATTTTTATAAATGGTAGTACAGTCATACTGACAGCGGCCGAATCGGTACGATCAAGTTACGAGCATTATAGAAATTTGTTACATATTACCGTACCGACATAGAAAGGAAATTTTTTCTTTTCTATTTCTTATGTCTATTTCTATAAAGTTATATAGTTCCACTTCTGGTCTCTTGTTTCTTTCACAATCTACGACAGTGTCTTGAATCGCTTCAGTTCAATCGAAGATCCATATATAATATGGATGAAACAGGCTTATTAACGGTACCAAATAAAATTCCAAGTCTTAGCCCCTACAGGAAAAAGAAGTGTAGGGAAGATAGTATCAGGAGAGAGAGGCCAACTTATAACAGCAATATGTTGTACCAATGCTGTTGGTAATTATATTCCTCCGGCTCTAATTTTTCATAGAAAACCAGTGAAAAAAGAGCTACTATTTGGAGGGTCTCCAGACACAATCCTTATGGTATCAGAGAGTGGCTTCATAAATACAGAACTTTTCCTAGCATGTCTTCGTAATTTTAAAAAGTTTGCAAAACTCGGCAAAGACGAGCCAATACTATGAATATGGGACAACCATATTTCCCATATTAGTTTGGCAGCCATACAATTTTGTCGTGATTCCGATATACATTGTCTAAGCCTGCCTCCACATTCAAGTCACAAATTACAACCACTGGATGTAGAATTCTTTGGTCCTTCAAAAACCGAGTACGGTAAGGAAGAGGAAAAGTGGCCTTGCTTATTTCTACCATGCACGGTGCACCATCAGTGACAATAGAAATTATGTTATAGATGTTTATTTCTTTAGAAAGTCCAAGTACAGCTTTCGTTATATTCTCGCTGTCCTTTGAGTGACAGAAGGGCAAGTAATTCTTCTCTGGGGCTAATATTTGTTACATATCTTGCAAATAATGTCATTTGTACAGTATCACTTATGTCGCACAATTCATCCAATGCCAGCGAAAAAGCGGAAGTTTCTTGTAAATTGTTGAGTTGTTGATTTGATATTTGTTCTACCATTCTAGTTGTCCGGTCCTCAATCGTTTTTACAGAAAGGGGCACGTCACGTATTTTATTTATAATATCGTCACTATTTTCAAAATCACTAAACAGATATTTTGAATAATTTAAAAAACTCTGTCACATATTCGCCGTCAGTAAAAGCCGTTTTACAATTTCTTGAGCAACTACGAAACTGGGGTATGTAACGTGATTGGAGGTTGCTATATGCCCCCACGAGCGCCGACGAATACTATCCTAAATCTACCCAACTTACCTTCAACTTTATGGTTGCCCCGGAGATCTTATGGCTAAAAAAGGGCGCCACCATGTTTTCCTTTAGCCAACAGAGAACACAGACTCTGCCGTAAATCCAACTAAGATCATTCTTTCAGATTTTGTGTCCCATTTCCTCCTTTTTTGCTTTGGAATGTGATTCATCACAGTGCTGCCATTATTTTTATTTTCAATTTTAATTTAATGTATAAAATTTAGTAGATTAAAGTTAATAGAGATTGATCACTCTCTTTTATATTTTCAAAATATACACTTATACAAGTTCATTAGTAGTAAGTGGATAAATTAGTAATACTAAATAAGTTGACAATAAAATTTAAAAAAAACCCAGAGTTCATAACAATAAAAACAAAAAAAAATATGCTATACAAGAGGGGTATATGTATGGAACAAAACAAAAGAATATTCCACAGTTGGAATACTATTGATCAAAATTAATTATCGTACCCAAAACTGTATGGTATTGCATCGGTGATTCATTAAAGCTTTAATCAACCTTACACAGGTTCGATACACACAGTATATGCAATACGTACTTATGTGGTACACACAAATAGAAATTAATAGTTCAATAAATAATTAACCGTCAATGTATTCATATAATTGGATACTCCAATCAGATAGTAATCAAAACAGGTTCAGCCTGTATATGCAAAAATGTGTTTAAGATATATAAAAAAATGTAACTAGGATGTTATTCTATAG
Source organism: Melolontha melolontha (assembly GCA_935421215.2). Lineage (NCBI taxonomy): Eukaryota > Metazoa > Arthropoda > Insecta > Coleoptera > Scarabaeidae > Melolontha > Melolontha melolontha. The sequence continues at coordinate 50,175,480 of OW285242.1, forward strand.
TTGTGAATGATTACCAAATAAATGGAAAAGATATTTATTTAAACAAAATTTAGACATTAAAATTACATCGGACTCCGTTACCGATTAAAAAAATAATACTAAAATTTAATTTACTCAAATTCCTTTACTTTAAATAATCTGATATGCGAGATTGATACTATTAAAAAAAAGATACTACTAAAATTTGAACTAGAAAATTGATTACGCGATTAATATATGAAAATGAACTCAGTTAAATTTTACAATGAGGCAAGAGAACAAAAAAAAATAAAATGGTGAGTAGAACACCATGTTTTAGAACGCCATGCGTTCCTTCAAAATCACTATTACTATTGTTTTCCGGGACTCTGTCACAAAAATGTTGCTCTCTACACACTACCTGGAGTGAAAGATGATTCTTAGATCCGATTACGCTGATTTCCTGTGTCCGGGTGATTAGATGACTGCGGATGAATCAACCTCTCGTCTAATTGGTAGATTTCACCTACGGAATTCACAGCATAACCAGTCTAACGCAATTCCGCCTGTATTGCCGTTTTTAGCAGATACTAACAGCCCTAAATAAATGAGAAAAAGAAAAGGAATAAGTGGAAGATTGCAGAGTAACATAACAAAATGGAGAACAATGCCGTGATATAATTACAGCCGTCCCCTTCTCTCAGAACTCACCTGAAGCAAACACGTGTGCGTAAAACTTTTCCAATCCGGGGAAAAATACCTTCGACTAAATTATCACTACACTAGTGAATTTATATGAAACAAGCCAATTTGTCAAAGCCTGCCTTCAGCAGAACAGATAACACTGAATCAATTCAAATTGACTTCCCAGTTTTACAAGACATTAAGGAAATGGAACGGCGATACCAAGGCAGATGGAGCATAACGATGATGGCGGACTACTGCTGGATGTTAAAACGGGATATGCCCTTAAAAACATACAACCGAATGTCCCGACAACGCAGCTTTCTGGCAAAAAGACAAAGATTTCACTTAAAAAAGACTGAGTAAAGTATTTTTTTCCACTTTTTTAACTCGTATTCCACCTTTTTACTCAATAAACAAATAAATTTGTTTAGAAATATCGTTTTTTTTTATTTAATATTTGCAAAAAAAACCTTACGTGATACAAATAAATGCATAGAATTTTTGAAATCAGTCTACCAAAATTATATAAAATCAGTTTTCAAAATAAAAACATCTGTCAAAAGTTTAATTTTGTAGACCTGTGTAATTACTCGGATATCATGACATGATTAAAAAGCAAATGAGGAAGCCACAACCAAAAATTCATTAATTAATTCGGGTTAATTAAGGATTTAGCATCGATTAAAATTGTACCAAACGTTACAGCGATCTAGAGCAAAGAGTTTAAGAGAATCTTGCCTAGATGGCTCGCCAAACAAACCAAAAATGTAAAGACTTAAATTAACTGAAAAATGGTCATACGACAAGTTAAACGATCCTAATAACTATGTTTACAAAATTCTAATAAAAAATATAACGATGTCCTGTTTACCTAAAATTGCCCAAAAGGAACGATAATGAAATATAAATTCAAATGTACGAACGATGACTCGTATAATATTTCAAGATGTCAAACTGCGCATGAGTAGATCACACATTAAATAAACGACTCCGGGGAAAAACGGTTATAGTGACATCCAAGATATTTTAACATGCAAACGTTACATGAAGATATTAGAGTTTGAAATAGCCTATGATGTTCGATAATTAGCAATTAAAGTAAATAAATTACATTAAATGATAATATTGAATTTTGAAATAGCCTATGATGACTTAGAATTAGCAATTAATTTAAATAAATTATTAAAAATGCCCAAACGGTGTAAGGATCATTTTTAAAGTATGACAAGGTCTTTACCCAGTTAGTTAGCATCGGCGTAGCGTTGATTTTTCTTCTGTAGTTCCTCAACAGCTTTCTTACTGGATTCCCCTGCTGCACATAAGGCCAAATTATCAATTTACGACGACAAAAATATTAAAAAAAAATGATTTTAATCAGAAATACTTATGAGGAGACTACATAATGATTATTTTTCAGAAGAATACCCAATTAGGATTAGTTGGCGTTAGGTGCTCATATGTGTACTAATTAAGAAAAACAATTTCATATCCAATTATTTCTGTATTTTGAATTACATAATATACAATTTTGATTTGATATTATTCCTTATCATCATCGTCGGACTCCTGATCAATATTACTGTGCTGTTTCAAAGCAAATTTTTTTAAGTATCTCTTCTTTGACGTAGTGTCCACAATAAACGATGGAATGTATATTTGAAAATCTTTCTATTCATTCTCTATCGATTCTAGTTATTTGGGAAACGAGCAAAGGATTCTTAAATATTCGTGATGTGTTACCCTCATTGCTATTGTCTTCACCTTGTTTGGGCTGATCAACAACGAGGCCCATTTTTTCATAAAACTGAATCGCTATTTTACATTTTCTTTCTTTTACCTTTTATTTTGCATTTTAACCTCTTGCTAGCCACTGCTGTAATTACAATTTATAGGCTATATGCAGCAAATATTCGTAGCATCTTCGATGGGCATTTAATATAGAGAGATCATATTTGAAGGCCTTCCTCACAGACTCTGTTCCCTTGTTTCTCTAGATCGTTTAAATCTTTAGGAGTAACCATGCAAACATTGCACGTCTGCGAACTTGTATCAGTAAAAATATTGTCAGTCTTTCCATCCACCATCGTACATATGTTTAAATTTTATTTCCTTAATGCCTAGAATGATTATTGTAGGCTCCAATTGCAATATTTGTGTATGGATATTAGGGTGGTCCTTATTTATATATAATTTTTTTTTCGTGTGTTTCAGAATAATTATTTGCTGAAATGTTATGTCATTGCACACAATTTACTCTGTTCATACGCACAATTACAAGAGCTCATATATATATAGCTTATTTATATATATATATATATGTATATATAGCTATATATATGAAATGATGGTTTCTCGGGTTCTTGGCCGCGTGTGAGATGTGTCCTTAGAAGGATTGTTGTCTCGACGTTTCGACGGGATCGCACTCGTCATTTTCTAGAGTTGTTCTTTCACTTGACGCTGAAGAGTTACTCTTCAGCGTCAAGTGAAAGAACAACTCTAGAAAATGACGAGTGCGATCCCGTCGAAACGTCGAGACAACAATCCTTCTAAGGACACATGACGCTGAAGAGTTACTCTTCAGCGTCAAGTGAAAGAACAACTCTAGAAAATGACGAGTGCGATCCCGTCGAAACGTCGAGACAACAATCCTTCTAAGGACACATCTCACACGCGGCCAAGAACCCGAGAAACCATCATTTCATCATACAACCGCGAGAACATCAAAATTATCAGCTATATATATATATATATATATATAACGTGTGTTCATTTGAAAAGTCAATCTAGGTTACTTTGAAATTTTGATAGAATAAGACGCAAATATATTAGTATGTGTTTGTTGTTCCGTAAACGTAAATCCAAATGACATTTGATAATGTCAATCACAAATATCAGTTAGTGCATAAAATAATAGTGCGTCGATTCTGGGATTCTGGTTTAAATAAATTGTTTTTCAGTTTTAAAATGGCTTTCACTTTAGAACATAATTTTTTTTTAGTCCAGGCTTATTTTCGAAGTGGTAATAAAATTGATGGTTTATGGGTTTATTCAGTTTAAGATTGCATGATAGAATTTCAAGTTGAGTTTCCACATTTTGTAATAGATTATATACAATTTAAGAATACTTTGGATAGAACTTTAAAACCTTTTTCTGAAACTGGTAGTCTCTTAAGAAAATCAGGCAGTGGAGCAGTTGAGAAACGTACAAGTCAAGTTGTCAATCGTGTTGAAGAAATAATGGAAAATGAACCACAAACATCTGTTCGACATTTGAGTCAACAAATAAACCTTTCTGTTGGTACAACTCACAAGTTATTAAAAAAAGATATGCAACTTTATCCATACCGTGTCACAGCAGTACAAGACTTGTTAGAAATTGATTACCCACGTAGACTACAGTTTTGTAATTGGTTTGTAAATATGAACAATAATGGAGAACATTCGTAAAGAGTCATCTTTACTGATGAAGCATGGTTTTATAAAACGGGATACCTAAATTCACAAAATACAAGAGTTCGGAGTAGTGAAAATCCACAAGTAATTAATGAAGAATCATCTAATGAAACAGATATGCAAAATACATATCCGTCACTGTAACATGGACAAACACCTCGTATTTTTAGCATTTACTTCTGTTCAATACATATGTTTCAGCCATCTAGGCCTCATCGGTTGAACTAGTGAAGCAATGTGTATACAAATTAATACAGATCTGTTAAACAACGGATCTGTATCTGTATCTACATTAAGCTAAAATCGTCTCCAAGCTATAACCAGTTTCGTTCTATCAGGCGACACTAATTTAATCAGTGACATCTGACGGAAGAAAGCGACTAGGCCAGAAAAGGCGATCTTCCGCTCGAATAGCAATGCTATTACGAAAAGCGGAAAAATACGTATATTGGTGCTGTCCATTAACACGCGCCAGATGGCGGTAAATATACAAAAAAGGGGATATTTATCAATACGTTTTTGCCGTATTACGCAGTTGTTATCTAATGAAACAGATATGCAAAATACATATCCGTCACTGTAACATGGACAAACACCTCGTATTTTTAGCATTTACTTCTGTTCAATACATATGTTTCAGCCATCTAGGCCTCATCGGTTGAACTAGTGAAGCAATGTGTATACAAATTAATACAGATCTGTTAAACAACGGATCTGTATCTGTATCTACATTAAGCTAAAATCGTCTCCAAGCTATAACCAGTTTCGTTCTATCAGGCGACACTAATTTAATCAGTGACATCTGACGGAAGAAAGCGACTAGGCCAGAAAAGGCGATCTTCCGCTCGAATAGCAATGCTATTACGAAAAGCGGAAAAATACGTATATTGGTGCTGTCCATTAACACGCGCCAGATGGCGGTAAATATACAAAAAAGGGGATATTTATCAATACGTTTTTGCCGTATTACGCAGTTGTTATCTAATGAAACAGATATGCAAAATACATATCCGTCACTGTAACATGGACAAACACCTCGTATTTTTAGCATTTACTTCTGTTCAATACATATGTTTCAGCCATCTAGGCCTCATCGGTTGAACTAGTGAAGCAATGTGTATACAAATTAATACAGATCTGTTAAACAACGGATCTGTATCTGTATCTACATTAAGCTAAAATCGTCTCCAAGCTATAACCAGTTTCGTTCTATCAGGCGACACTAATTTAATCAGTGACATCTGACGGAAGAAAGCGACTAGGCCAGAAAAGGCGATCTTCCGCTCGAATAGCAATGCTATTACGAAAAGCGGAAAAATACGTATATTGGTGCTGTCCATTAACACGCGCCAGATGGCGGTAAATATACAAAAAAGGGATATTTATCAATACGTTTTTGCCGTATTACGCAGTTGTTATCTAATGAAACAGATATGCAAAATACATATCCGTCACTGTAACATGGACAAACACCTCGTATTTTTAGCATTTACTTCTGTTCAATACATATGTTTCAGCCATCTAGGCCTCATCGGTTGAACTAGTGAAGCAATGTGTATACAAATTAATACAGATCTGTTAAACAACGGATCTGTATCTGTATCTACATTAAGCTAAAATCGTCTCCAAGCTATAACCAGTTTCGTTCTATCAGGCGACACTAATTTAATCAGTGACATCTGACGGAAGAAAGCGACTAGGCCAGAAAAGGCGATCTTCCGCTCGAATAGCAATGCTATTACGAAAAGCGGAAAAATACGTATATTGGTGCTGTCCATTAACACGCGCCAGATGGCGGTAAATATACAAAAAAGGGATATTTATCAATACGTTTTTGCCGTATTACGCAGTTGTTATCTAATGAAACATTGTCCATGTTACAGTGACGGATATGTATTTTGCATATCTGTTTCATTAGATAACAACTGCGTAATACGGCAAAAACGTATTGATAAATATCCCTTTTTTGTATATTTACCGCCATCTGGCGCGTGTTAATGGACAGCACCAATATACGTATTTTTCCGCTTTTCGTAATAGCATTGCTATTCGAGCGGAAGATCGCCTTTTCTGGCCTAGTCGCTTTCTTCCGTCAGATGTCACTGATTAAATTAGTGTCGCCTGATAGAACGAAACTGGTTATAGCTTGGAGACGATTTTAGCTTAATGTAGATACAGATACAGATCCGTTGTTTAACAGATCTGTATTAATTTGTATACACATTGCTTCACTAGTTCAACCGATGAGGCCTAGATGGCTGAAACATATGTATTGAACAGAAGTAAATGCTAAAAATACGAGGTGTTTGTCCATGTTACAGTGACGGATATGTATTTTGCATATCTGTTTCATTAGATAACAACTGCGTAATACGGCAAAAACGTATTGATAAATATCCCTTTTTTGTATATTTACCGCCATCTGGCGCGTGTTAATGGACAGCACCAATATACGTATTTTTCCGCTTTTCGTAATAGCATTGCTATTCGAGCGGAAGATCGCCTTTTCTGGCCTAGTCGCTTTCTTCCGTCAGATGTCACTGATTAAATTAGTGTCGCCTGATAGAACGAAACTGGTTATAGCTTGGAGACGATTTTAGCTTAATGTAGATACAGATACAGATCCGTTGTTTAACAGATCTGTATTAATTTGTATACACATTGCTTCACTAGTTCAACCGATGAGGCCTAGATGGCTGAAACATATGTATTGAACAGAAGTAAATGCTAAAAATACGAGGTGTTTGTCCATGTTACAGTGACGGATATGTATTTTGCATATCTGTTTCATTAGATAACAACTGCGTAATACGGCAAAAACGTATTGATAAATATCCCTTTTTTGTATATTTACCGCCATCTGGCGCGTGTTAATGGACAGCACCAATATACGTATTTTTCCGCTTTTCGTAATAGCATTGCTATTCGAGCGGAAGATCGCCTTTTCTGGCCTAGTCGCTTTCTTCCGTCAGATGTCACTGATTAAATTAGTGTCGCCTGATAGAACGAAACTGGTTATAGCTTGGAGACGATTTTAGCTTAATGTAGATACAGATACAGATCCGTTGTTTAACAGATCTGTATTAATTTGTATACACATTGCTTCACTAGTTCAACCGATGAGGCCTAGATGGCTGAAACATATGTATTGAACAGAAGTAAATGCTAAAAATACGAGGTGTTTGTCCATGTTACAGTGACGGATATGTATTTTGCATATCTGTTTCATTAGATAACAACTGCGTAATACGGCAAAAACGTATTGATAAATATCCCTTTTTTGTATATTTACCGCCATCTGGCGCGTGTTAATGGACAGCACCAATATACGTATTTTTCCGCTTTTCGTAATAGCATTGCTATTCGAGCGGAAGATCGCCTTTTCTGGCCTAGTCGCTTTCTTCCGTCAGATGTCACTGATTAAATTAGTGTCGCCTGATAGAACGAAACTGGTTATAGCTTGGAGACGATTTTAGCTTAATGTAGATACAGATCCGTTGTTTAACAGATCTGTATTAATTTGTATACACATTGCTTCACTAGTTCAACCGATGAGGCCTAGATGGCTGAAACATATGTATTGAACAGAAGTAAATGCTAAAAATACGAGGTGTTTGTCCATGTTACAGTGACGGATATGTATTTTGCATATCTGTTTCATTAGATAACAACTGCGTAATACGGCAAAAACGTATTGATAAATATCCCTTTTTTGTATATTTACCGCCATCTGGCGCGTGTTAATGGACAGCACCAATATACGTATTTTTCCGCTTTTCGTAATAGCATTGCTATTCGAGCGGAAGATCGCCTTTTCTGGCCTAGTCGCTTTCTTCCGTCAGATGTCACTGATTAAATTAGTGTCGCCTGATAGAACGAAACTGGTTATAGCTTGGAGACGATTTTAGCTTAATGTAGATACAGATACAGATCCGTTGTTTAACAGATCTGTATTAATTTGTATACACATTGCTTCACTAGTTCAACCGATGAGGCCTAGATGGCTGAAACATATGTATTGAACAGAAGTAAATGCTAAAAATACGAGGTGTTTGTCCATGTTACAGTGACGGATATGTATTTTGCATATCTGTTTCATTAGATAACAACTGCGTAATACGGCAAAAACGTATTGATAAATATCCCTTTTTTGTATGAAAATGAAGAATCGTTACATCCAGAGAAAATTGGTGTTTGGGCAGCGATAAGCCAAAGGCGAATCATTGGACCAATATTTTTTCAGGGAACGTTAACTGCTCAAAGGTACCGTACGGAAATTTTACAACCATTTGTCAATCAGTTGCATGATGATGAACTACAAAATGCATATTTCCAACAAGACGGAGCACCTTGTCACTGTACTGCAGAATCTTTGGATTATTTAAGAGAATTTTTTAATGAGCGTATAATTAGTCGAAATACTGAAATTGCCTGGCCTGCACGTTCATGCGATTTAACACCTTGCGACTTCTTTTTGTGGCCTTATTTAAAAAATAACATATTTCGAACACCTATATTGAATTTGAATGATATGCTACAGAGAATCGAACAGAAATGCATGGAAATTAATAACAATCCAGTAATGTTGCAGAATATCATCAGAAATTTTGAACGGAGGATTTTAAAGTGCATTGATCTTGAAGGACAACATTTTCAACATTTGTTATAGTTTTCAATAAATACCTATTATTTGTTATTTATTTGTATGTATGAAACTGTCAAAATATACGACTTCGTAGGTTAAGTAGTAAATTTTAATTTACGACATACTTCAAAATGTTCTCAGTAAATCACATGCTACTAGATTGACTTTTCAAATGAACACTTGTTATATACCGTATGAACGCCGGGGAGTGATTGATCTACCACAATGTAGTAAGACGAAGACGAATAGCGAGTTTATGTAGTTAGGGTTGAGAGAGAATATTCAATCTGTTCTACTGTCTAACTGTACGGGCGTTCCATTTCTTTATCCAACACATTCTACATACGATCTAAGTACGAATCAAATAATCTCTCTCTAACACATTGAATATTCCTATCAGTCGCTCATTGTGTTCAAGCAAGGCGAATATACTTGCAGTTGGCCAGTCATTACTTATATATCCATCGATCGCATGACGTTGTGCACACGGTATATATAAGGTTTCGTTTTCTTCTTCCTAACCGATATCGTCGTCGTTTTTGTTATGTTTCTTCTGAGCGTTCTATTAAATTACTTACTTAATAGTTCAGTCTAATACTGGGCAGCGAAAGGTGTCTATGTATGTGTAATGTGTATTGTCTTGCGCGTTAATAAAGATTATTCAAGATAATTATTGTTCCATTTCATAACAAAAGTTAAGTTAATATATCCGGCTCCAGAAAAGGTGTTTATTTGGTTGGCTCAATGAACAGTCAAATAAGAACCAGTAAATTGCATTCTAACGGAGATGTTTTGATTGTCATTTTTTATAACATGAGAATAGTCAATTTAAATCTCTATGACAGTGCTAGTTTGGTGATTGATGAAGTGAATGTATTCTGCAAAAAAGCTAGAATCCCAACACAAAATCGTTCAAATTGTATTATAAAATTACAAGGGTTGTATAATACTTTGCGAGATTTAGAGAAATCAACAAAACAGAAGAGTGAACTACAGAGGCAGAGAGAACCTGATTTCGTAGAGTGTATAAGTGATCTGTTTGATATTGTGACTTCGAACGCTTTGAATGATATAAAAATTCCTGAAGACATACAATTTTTAATTATGAAGAGAAAGAAAGGTCGGCCTGGTTGTATGTTGGGAGTCGATGTAAGATTAGCGCAAATGGAAAAACTGAAAGAGGAACGAATAACTGCATAGGAAAAAAGGAAACAAGGTACGAGTCTCAAAATCTTACTTTATTAGGTAAACAAGATAGCCAGTTGTCTGAATTCAATGAAAGTGAAGTGGAAAGTATCGAGGAAGATAATAGTGTAACAGAATCTGTAAAACCAGATAAGAATAAGAAAGCGGAAGACACAGCTGATTCGTCTAACAGTAAAAGAGCAAGAAAAACTATAATGACTCTTCGTCTTGCCGCTGCTTTGGATAAAAGCAGAATAGGTAATTGGGATGCAGTACATAGTGCGGTGGTAGAAGCGTTATCATTTGATATTAGCGAATATGTTTTAAACCGGTCTTCGGTCAAACGAAGTAGAGAGAATTTTCGAGCAGAAAGAGATTGCATTAATAAAATCAGTTGAAACAGATGTGCCTTTTATTGAGCTGCATTGGGATTCGAAACTACTTCCTCATTTAACCGAAAACAAAAATATTGATCGACTTCCTGTGATTGTGGTTAGCGTAAATTTTGATCAGTTATTAGGTGTTCCTGGAATTACATCGGGTGAAGTATGTGCTGCTGTGTTTGATATAGCGGAAGAGTCGAATATGGGAGAGAAGATTCAGGCTTGTTGTTTTGATACGACAGCGTCAAATACCGGAAAGTTAAAAGGTGCTGCAACTTTGCTTGAACAAAAATTAGGACGTCATATTCTATGGCTACCATGTCGACATAAAATCTTTGAGGTAGTGCTGGCAGTGGTATTTTTAAGGACCAAATTAATAGTAACGTCTGGTCCAGAAATTGCTTTGGTTGAACGGTTCAAAACTGAATGGCAAACCATGGATAAGGCAAAATACCACGATTTTACGAGAGACACTAATGTTTATGACTCCTTAAAAAATGTAGCTGCAGAAATTATTACATTCCTTAAGGAAAAACTAGTAGAGAATCAACCACGTGCCGACTACAAAGAACTGCTTCAACTGACTCTCATTTTTCTTGGAGAAAAGATGGAAAATGTAAATTTTAGGTCGCCTGGACCATACCACTTAGCAAAGTGGGTGGCCAAAAGTATTTACTGCTGAATTTTTTTTTATTTCGAAAGCAATTTGCATATATTGGAAAGAAGGCCCTTAGACTAATTGGAGAAATAAGTGTGTTTATCGCGTGGTTTTCTGCGCCTAGCACTGTAGAAGCTCCTTTAAATGATATTAATTTTTTAAGAAGTTTACTAGAATTGCTAATATTGCATTACTGAAATTTTTAAACCATTTATGGTATCTAAATGCGGAATACGTGGGCCTTTCAGTATTCGATGAAAGAATTGGAAGAGGGGAAAAGCAACGAATGGCTAGAAAACTTACAGATCAGCTTCGTGCTGAGCTTGGAGCCGAGAAACAGAAGGAGGAACAAGAAAGTGTACTTGCTGGTGAAGCTGAAATTGAAGACAGTGAGATACAAAATGAAAAGAAAATAACCCTAAAGTTGAAAGATGTTCCAGATTTTATTACCAACAGAATTATTATCTAATAATTCGACAAAGTTATTTACAAGATTTGATACATGTATCTACTGACTTCTTATACGACGATCCATTAAACTGGCCATTTCGTGAGGATTACCAGAAAGGTAAAAAAATTGTTTCATCATTAAATAGTGTGAATGACAGAAAGAAAGGGGTCAGGTTAATGCAAGAATATAACGATAAACTTATAAAAAATGAAGATCAGAAGCAGTTTCTACTACAGTTTGTTTCACACTACCGAAAAAAATTTGCAAATGCATCAAAGCAAGTTCTTCACAGAGAGTTTTAAAAATGTTTTCTAAATAAACGTTTTTCTTTAATCTGTTATTTCATCTAATAATAATTACGGTGTAACATAATGTACAATTCCTGTACTTTGTAATTAATAAACGACATTTTTAAAAAACAATGGTGTAGCCTATTTCATTATATTTTTAAGTATAGTAGATAGGGCTGGGCGATACCGGCGTTTTCGGTATCGGGTACCCGATACCAATCGAGGTATCGATACTTAGCGATGTATCGGGTCTGTGCACGGTATCGATTCTGAGTACTGGAATCGGTAAAGTATCGATACCTTGGAATCGATACCTTGGAATCGATACCTTGGAATCGATACCTTGGAATCGATACCTTGGAATCGATACCTTGGAATCGATACCTTGGAATCGATACCTTGGAATCGATACCTTGGAATCGATACCTTGGAATCGATACCTTGAATCGATACCTTGGAATCGATACCTTGATTCGATACCTAGGAATCAGTATTCATAACCCGTTTTCTAGGTGTCGATTGTTTGATATCGGTTTCAAGAGATGTAAAATTAATTTACCGATTCTACCATAACTACGGTATGAAATTTGCAATATTGTGATATTTTGTTTTTTTTGTTAGTAATAATTAAAGTTATGTCATAATATGGAATTTGCTACGCATAATAACCAACGTCTTTAAAATATATATTATGCATACATACTTAAAAATTCTTTACTTAAAAAGTTATTTTTATATACATTTAAAAAACGCAGAAAGATATAATAATATAGGCAAATATGCGTGCTATTACAAAATTATACAAAAAGCCTAAAATATTCATTTCAAAATTGAAACAAACCAAGCACGTTTTATACCTACAATAGCTTGATAAGAATTCTTGACCCAACTTTTTTTACCTTATTATATTAATTAATACTACATATTTATATTATATTTTGTTTATTTTAGTTCCAATTTACAGTCGTGTATTGTGTATTGTGCATTCTATAGAACAGGAAAGTGTTTTATATTTATATGAATATGAATATCACCTATATTTCTCTCAACACTGCTTTATACAAATTATGTGTCAACAAATTTTTGCTGTTCCCTAGTTTTGATTTATTATAATTCCTACCTTTATTCGTCGTCTAAAGTTTAATATAAGCACTTATATTTCATATCATTTTAAGCTTCATCACTTTGTTCTTATATCTTGGTGTAATAAGTGGATACGTACGTACCAAAATGTCGAAAAAAAATAGTGTAGTTTGGAAATACTTTGATAAAATTAACGACCAGGGCGTGAGTTGTAATGTATGTAAAAAATAATATAAGTATACTGGCAATACTACAAATATGCTAAAGCATATAAAATGTGTTCATCCTTTTACATATTTTAATATTATTGAAAAGAAAGACAAAAGAGACGGTGATAGTGAAGTTACTGACGTTGAAATATTGGCCTCCGAAAGGTAAAATTATAATTATACTAGCTGCAGACTTATGTATGTAGTTCTTTTTTAATCCTTGCATGAAAAATAAGAAAATTCTAAATTGTCATTTTGCATAAAACAACAACTTATATACCTATGATGTACGCATACTCATTTAAAAAAATGCAGAAAGGTAAGCTACCCGATACATGGCTACCCGATACATCGCTACCCGATGCATCGATACTTAGCGAGTACTGGAATCGCTAAAGTATCGATAGGTATCGATGCTTTGGAATCGATACCTCGCTACCCGATACCTCGCTACCCGATACATCGATACTTAGCGAGTACCGGAATCGGAATAGGTATCGATGCTTTGGAATCGATACCTCGCTACCCGATACATCGATACTTAGCGAGTACTGGAATCGGTAAAGTATCGATGCTTTGGAATCGATACCTTGGAATCGATACCTTGGAATCGATACCCTGGAATCGATACCCTGGAATCGATACCTTGGAATCGATGCTTTGGAATCGATACCTAAGAATCGATACCTTCGTTATATGAGGTATCGGGTACCCGATACCAGTTATGGTATCGGGTATTGGACGATGTATCGATACTTCGCCCAGCCCTAATAGTAGATATAGTATAGATATAGTAAGATATAGTATATGTACTGCAGCTTATAGCCCTATTAACTTGTCAGGCAAACCTAAGTCTTAATGCGGCACTTGTTAATATTATTCGATTGTGCTGAAATTTTGTATTTTCCATGTTTGCACAAAACTATACGTAATTATTTCAACATTTTAATTTTGAAAAATAAGGACCACCCTTATATTCCTCTTTGATGAAGAAAAACTGATGACTAATATAGAATTTAAAGAAGAGTGGACGCCATTGTTTGCTTTTGTATGCCATTTTGTTTAATTTGTAGAGAGAAACTTTCTAACAACAAAAAACCAAATTTGGCAAGGAATTTCAATATAAAACATACAAAGGTTTCAAATGTCTACCCGGCGCACATAAGGCCAAATAGTCAAATTACGACGACAAAAATAGGTTTAACAATTTTCTCCAAACCAATACCCTCAAAATATTCTCTAGAAATTAGTTCGCTATGCACCGTAATAATTTCTTTTGTGAACGCAACACAATAGCCTGGACATTGATATTGAAGCTTTTCTTTAATCTGCAATTATTGTTAACGTAACAATTGTACCTTACTACAGGTACAATATATGTTTGATGAAATACCATTTTTATCTTAAACAAGAATTGAAATATTTACTTTAGCTAGAGTTATAAAAAAGTTCCGGAAAGTACACCGACTTTTTTTTTGTTAGTTCGAAAACACATCTTAAAACTAATATGAAAAAGGAAAATGCAACTCCCCTTGTTTCCGCTTTTGTTAAATGGAGCATTTTCTTTACAGCTAGTCATAGGGATCCCGCTCTAGAGGAAATAAAAATCAAGAGAAAAGAACTATTTATAATATTAAAAAAATGAACAGTTTTACAAATTATGGTCATTAAAATATAATGAACAATTATTAAAGTATATTTGCACAAGTTCGGTGTTACTGAACTTTCAGAACACTTTACAAAACAAATAAAAATTGAAGTCAAAGTGTTTGTCACGAAGCTTTTGACGAGATGGCGTGGTTATAACTAGAGCTGGGGATGTTTGCGGTGTGCCAGGATAGTATTCAGTTAAACGCACGAATATAATGTATGATTTATGATTAAAGACGGCAGACTATGTGCCCGAATACTAAGTAAACTAACTGCCTCGGTATACGTATTTATATGATCGTCTCTTTGTTCTTTTCTGCGTTTTTTTTTATATTTAACAATCAATAAAAACATCCATACATATATGTGTGTTTATTTAGGTTGTCTAACGTAAACTAATTTCAAACGCATGATGTTATTGTTATATAATATAACAATGCAGCAATATAACGTTGCAGCTACATTCTTAGGCAAATGTGATTTTGTCGGGTGTAGAAATTAATGCAACGAATTAGAGCGGCATTGGCAGTAATGTGAGAATTTATTGATTATTAATTCTCATTAGCATTACGTTTATCACAATTAGTATATATACACTTCGTATAGAAATGAAAGTCGTGTCTATTCCTGGATGTAGGTGCACCGATGATTGGTAAAACCATGAAACGCTGGCGTCTGCACATTCCAGGGTGGATGCGACTTTCACACATTTTTCATATATATATATATATATATATATATATATATATATATATATATATATATATATACAATAACTTCGTGACCTTGGTATGATATGGTAAACCTAATCAGTAGGCGATTAAAGGTCTGTATATTACTTCAAAATATATGTATTTAAAAACTCTACATGTTTCGGCTGTATACGCCTTTTTCAAGAGAATACAAAATATGAATGACAGGATATAAATGTCAAGTAATTAAGTTGCTATGGTTTAAATTATTCAAAGATACATTCTAGTAATAATAATAAATCATGCCTTAGTATTCCAAAAAATAGATAACAAGGTGTGAAAATATGTGTTGTTCGCTGCTAGCAATTTGTGTCTCCTTCTGGGTATGAACTTGTGTGTTGGTTGCTGCTGGCAGCTTGCGTCTCTCTATGGGTGTGTGGTTTTGTGTGAGAGCGTAAGTGTAGGGTTTTGTATGTCGGTGCGTTCGTGCGTGTGTTAGTGATCGGTCGCATGAATTTAGAGAGGTCGGATAACCAGCCGTTGCGTAGGGCCGCCAACCCTTTCCCGACAACTTCTTTACAATTCCGTGCAGTACTTCGACGGTCTGACCCCCGCCCCAACGAGGCAAGGCGCAGACAGGCGAAGCGCACCCTGTACGGGGTTGCTCATCGCAACTAAGGGAACACTCTTAGTGGCTACCTCG
The DNA here is from genome assembly GCA_935421215.2 of Melolontha melolontha. Lineage (NCBI taxonomy): Eukaryota > Metazoa > Arthropoda > Insecta > Coleoptera > Scarabaeidae > Melolontha > Melolontha melolontha. The sequence goes on from OW285242.1 coordinate 50,191,527, forward strand.
GTCGACGATGGTCACACTTATGCCATCTTAACGTTTTCCGCCGAAGCGGGGGCATAGCACACACGTCGAACGTGTGTGTGCTGTTAACGGCAACCTAGCCAGGTTGTCGCCCAGGACCGGTCCTAGTGGTGTGTGCATTGCGCGGCGACGAGATAGCGCCGCGTAGCATGGTTCCTCACTCTTGCTGGAAAGGCGGAATGGCACCTGACTGCCCAACGGGCAGACCCCCCTAGAGTTTTGTAGCGCATATGCTAGGCTGCAACCCAGTAGAGGACCACATCAGCAAAAAACAGAAAACAGGGATAGGCAGGGAAAAGCAAGACATGAGTTATTATTACGTATGCGCCCGTGGAGCGACTTAAGATACAAAGTTGTCGGCATTCGCTCAAAACGAGAAGGAAAACCACGAAAACCTGCTCGGACAACTAGACAGGAATCAAAACACGGAACAGTCATCATGATAAGCAAAAGTATATGATATTTAAATGATATTTAAATAACATAAGGTATATAACAAAAAAAATATAATATGATGGTAAATTGTAGATCGTTACAAAATTAAATTATAGTATATACTGCTTAGATTTTTTATATCATTTCTGTTGTTAATTGAATTTTTTTCCTGTTTAATACTGATCATTTCTTTAATTTGTCTTTTCACTGTGTGTTGTTCTTTATCAATTATCTGTGTGTTTTCAAAATCGAAATGGTGATCGCGTTGTAGTTTGTGTGTAGACAATGCAGTTTTGTCTGTTCTAGAGTATTTGTGGGCTTGTATTCTTTTGTATAAATATTGTTTCGTTTGGCCTATGTAGTAACTATCGCAATCGCGACATGGTATTTTATATACGACATGTGTTTCTCGATTTTTTTCTATTTTAGGTTTAAGTTTTGAAAATAAATGTTTATTAGTATTACTAAGTTTATATGTTGTAGCTATATCATATTTTTTTAAAGTGTGTTTAATTTTTTCCGATAGTTGTGGAACATATGGAATTGTGATATATGTTGTGTCATTGTTCAAATTTTTATTGGTGTCTGCAGTGTTGTATATTTGGTGTACTCTTTTTTTAATAGTTTGGTCTATAAGTTGTGGTGGATAATTATTATCAGTTAGGATTGTTTTAATTTTTTTGATGTTATCTTTTCTGTATTTAGTATGTGATAGTTTTACTGCCCTATCAGTCAGATTATTTATAATCATTTTATTGAATACTGTAGGAGCCTTTCCAGCAAGAGTGAGGAACCATGCTACGCGGCGCTATCTCGTCGCCGCGCAATGCACACACCACTAGGACCGGTCCTGGGCGACAACCTGGCTAGGTTGCCGTTAACAGCACACACACGTTCGACGTGTGTGCTATGCCCCCGCTTCGGCGGAAAACGTTAAGATGGCATAAGTGTGACCATCGTCGACCGAGGTAGCCACTAAGAGTGTTCCCTTAGTTGCGATGAGCAACCCCGTACAGGGTGCGCTTCGCCTGTCTGCGCCTTGCCTCGTTGGGGCGGGGGTCAGACCGTCGAAGTACTGCACGGAATTGTAAAGAAGTTGTCGGGAAAGGGTTGGCGGCCCTACGCAACGGCTGGTTATCCGACCTCTCTAAATTCATGCGACCGATCACTAACACACGCACGAACGCACCGACATACAAAACCCTACACTTACGCTCTCACACAAAACCACACACCCATAGAGAGACGCAAGCTGCCAGCAGCAACCAACACACAAGTTCATACCCAGAAGGAGACACAAATTGCTAGCAGCGAACAACACATATTTTCACACCTTGTTATCTATTTTTTGGAATACTAAGGCATGATTTATTATTATTACTAGAATGTATCTTTGAATAATTTAAACCATAGCAACTTAATTACTTGACATTTATATCCTGTCATTCATATTTTGTATTCTCTTGAAAAAGGCGTATACAGCCGAAACATGTAGAGTTTTTTAAATACATATATTTTGAAGTAATATACAGACCTTTAATCGCCTACTGATTAGGTTTACCATATATATATATATATATATATATATATATATTGTTTGTTATTATCATTAGATTCACATATTTGTAATGGCACAATCGTACATAAAATTATGTTGGAATCTACATATTCTGAATTATTCGTGAAATTTTATTTATAAATACTGTGCCCACCGCTGCCATCTAAGCTCCATTTATAATAAACTTCGATAGTATTGCAGTCCTCCGAAAAGTTTTGTAGTATTACATCAGCCTGTTCTTGTACCAGACGTTGTGTAATATGTACAAGAAGATCCAGCAGTGGCACCGCAGCCTCGTTCTTAGTTACTTTAATATTTGCAGAATAAAACTTTCTCTTTGCCGTTGCTATCACATGATATGATGGATATGTATCAGCCCCTCTATTTTTTGCTCCAAATCGCATCATTATGTAATCTTCCACTATAAAACCTAAAGCTTCTTCAGGACTGTACTGCCTTATAGTAGCAGAGGATGATGTATCATGTACCAGTTTCATTTATTTTAATCTGTTGGGCGTAGAATTGGGTGGCTAGTTTCGCAACTTGGGCTGCAGTTCTCTTGCCTGATTTCACTAAGCTTGATTCTGCAGCCGAGCATGGTTGTTCTGAACTGAGATCTGTTATAAGTGATTTAACATGTCTTTGCTTACTGCGTTCAGAACTCTGTTCGAACAATTTTCTCGGTCTGTTTCGCCTATTTTGTTCCGAACGTTTTGGTGCTGATGACGTTTCGCCGGGAGTTTCATCTCTTCATCAAGCCACTTCATGTGCTTTTTGTTAAACCGCTCGTATATATAGTTACAATCACGCCATTTCGTCAAAAGCGTCGCGACAAACACTTTGACTTCAATTTTTATTTGTTTTGTAGAGTGTTCTGAAAGTTCAGTAACACCGAACTTGTGCAATACATACTTTAATAATTGTTCATTACATTTTAATGACGATAATTTGTAAAACTGTTCATTTTTTAATATTATAAATAGTTCTTTTCTCTTGATTTTTATTTCCTCTAGAGCGGGGTCCCTATGACTAGCTGTAAAGAAAAGGCTCCATTTAACAAAAGCGGAAACAAGGGGAGTTGCAGTTTCCTTTTTCATATTAGTTTTAAGATGTGTTTTCGAACTAACAAAAAAAAAGTCGGTGTACTTTCCGGAACTTTTTTATAACTCTAGCTAAAGTAAATATTTCAATACTTATTTAAGATAAAAATGGTATTTCATCAAACATATATTGTACCTGTAGTAAGGTACAATTGTTACGTTAACAATAATTGCAGATTAAAGAAAAGCTTCAATATCAATGTCCAGGCTATTGTGTTGCGTTCACAAAAGAAATTATTACGGTGCATAGCGAACTAATTTCTAGAGAACATTTTGAGAGTATTGGTTTGGAGAAAATTGTTAAACCTATTTTTGTCGTCGTAATTTGACTATTTGGCCTTATGTGCGCCGGGTAGACATTTGAAACCTTTGTATGTTTTATATTGAAATTCCTTGCCAAATTTGGTTTTTTGTTGTTAGAAAGTTTCTCTTTACAAATTAAACAAAATGGCATACAAAAGCAAACAATGGCGTCCACTCTTCTTTAAATTCTATATTATTCATCAGTTTTTCTGACTTTTTTCTTTGAACACGTTTTAGTTTTGGCATTAAGGCGAATAATATAGAACTTTTTCTAATAAGAACGCACGTGTCACAACGTAGATTCGACAACTACACTACACACAGAACACAATTAAATCGGTGAGTGGGAAAACGATATACAGTAGTACCCCGTTATCCGCGGTTTGAGTCATCCGCGATTTACCTATGATGAGCAGAAAACGCGTTATACCAATAAATATAAAAGTTATAGGAGCATTTGTCGATATATCGTCGTATATATGAGTCATCCCCTGAATTCGGCGCTCTCTTATGATAAGTTAAACAAGTTGGAACGTGCTTAAGGTGCCACTCGCTTTTACTTGTACATATAAACGCTCCTATTAACTATGAGTTTAGTACTATTCGAATTGTCGGACAAGACAGTGCTTGCAATAGTTTTTAAATAAAGCAAGTAAATTTGAAAATCATTTTAAAATGGCTTCTAAACCAAAAAGAAAACGTGAAATGCTCACTATTAGTGAAAAAATAAAAATCATTAATATGATTGAAATAGAAAAAAATCTATTGCAACTGTTGCTAAAATATACAATAAAAACGAATCTTCGAGAAGTGTTAAAAAACAAAGATAAGATTCGAGCTAGTTTTTCTAGTGCACCCCAAACTGCAAAAGTTGCAACCACAACACGTAATAAAGTGTTACTTAAGGTAGAAAATGCCTGAAATTTATAGGTGGAAGATATGACAAGAAAACATATTCCTATCGATGGCAAAGTGCTACAACAAAAGGCGTTGGTTTTATATGAAGATATGCAGACCCAAGATTATACTGAAGAGGAAGGAAAATCATTCACAGCAAGTAGGGGGTGGCTGCATAGATTTAAAACTCGGTTTAATCTAAAAAATATAAAAATGACAGGGGAATCTGCGTCGGCTGATCATGTAGCTGCTGTCCTGTATCCAGAAAAATTTAAACAAATTATTGCATAAAAGAATTATCATCCTAAGCAAGTTTTTAACTGCGATGAGACTGGTCTTATGTGGAAAAAAATGCCTCAACGGACTTATAGACTCAAGACTGCAAAGAGTGCACCAGGCTTTAAAGCAATTAAGGATACCTTGATATTTTGTACAAATGCAGCTGGTCATATGATTAAACCCGGACTTGTTTACCGATCACAGAATCCACGTGCTCTTAAATACAAAGATAAAGTTTGCCTGCCTGTGTTTTGGCAATCAAATCGAAAGGCGTGGGTTACGGCTGTTATATTTACACAATGGTTTCATCAATGCTTTATTGCGGAAGTGAAAAGATATTTGGAAAAGGAAGAATTACCATTTAAAGTGTTGCTGATACTAGACAATGCTCCTGGGCATCCTGTGTCACTAGGCACAGAAGATAAAAATGTTAAAGTGCTTTTTTTACCACCTAACACGACCTCATTGCTTCAGCCCCTTGATCAAGGTATCATTAGATGGTTTAAAGCCATATATATTCGACAGGTTTTCGAAATGCTGTATACAATGGCTAACGAATGCTCTGATATCGGGCTCATGGAATGCTGGAAGTCATTTACAATTGCTGACGCAATTCTATTTATCAAAGGAGCGATGGAGGAATTAAAGTCAGAAACGATAATAGCATGTTGGAAAAATCTGTGGAATGACATCGTTCTTAGTTCTGAAGACACACATGATATTAATTCACATCTAACAACGATATTTAACATAGCGCAGAAAATAGATGGAGAAGGATTTAACGATATAACCCAAGAGGAACTCAGTGATTACATAAACGAAGAGGATCAAGTATTCACCAACGAGGAATTAGAAGACCTTGTGAAATCTTCTCCAGAAGCGAGTGACGATGAGGATAAGGGTCAACAAGAACCGCCAGCATGGACGCCTGAAAAATTTTCAGCGATATTTCGAACTGCTCAAACATTAAAAGAACAGATAGTAGAATATGATCCAATAATGGAACGCAGTATAAAAATTACTCGCACTATAACAGAAGCCTTGAAACCTTTGGAGGATTAGTTTATTGAAATGAAAAGACAAAAACGACAACTACCAATAACAATGTTCTTTGAAAAAGTCGACAAAACTATCGATAATGCACAGCCATCAACATCGTTTGCTTCGGATCTAAGTAAACAATCGACTGCTAACTTGGACTTGGAGGAAGATGAATGAATATGTAGCTCACGATGATAAAGTTTTTCTTGTTGTATATTTTCTTGTTGTGTATGTAAATATGTACTATATGTACATATTGTAATGAACTTTTCCCCGAAGAAAAATAATATTGGAAAAACAGTGATTTTATTACATTTATTAAACATGCACATTTATTTAACTATTGATTTATATTTTAAAAATGTTTATATTTTGGAATTATTGTTATGTCCGGGACTGTATAGTTATTATTGCATCGGAAGTTGTTCCGACTTGCGGTATTATTTTGAACTGGAGGTGTCCGATGTCCGCATATTTTGCCGGTTTAGGACAGAGATATCAAGTTCGTTGCTTTGCACAGTCGGGGGTAAAAAACGTCATTTTTTACTTTCATGTAGAATTGATTTAAAGTCGGATTTATTTGATTTAGTGTGTTTTATGTGTATTTATATTTCAAATACGTTTTTTTACGAGTGGTGATGAACTCGTATTTTTGTTAATTCTTATTATATTTGATATCTCGCGCATTAGTTTTTTTTTGTGTTTAAAAAGTGTTACGTCGATGTAAGTACTTTACACAGTTGATTTATATAAATTCTATTCTATAATTCTTTGATATTTGTGCTTATCTGTAATTTTTGAATTATTTTGATATTAGAGTATTATATAGATACTTAAGAAAATTATCATGTTTTTGTGAGGGAGTTTTTTTTTGTCAAGATATTCTAGAACATTTTATTCAGGTTGGGGGGGGAGATTTGTCCTTGTGTTTAGTTCGCACAAGTTAAGTAAATTACGGTTTTGACGTTTAGTCTGTTTACGATTTGGATTTGTGGGGTTATAATTTAGGTTTGAAATTTGAGAGTTTTCTTAATTATCTATTAGTTTTAATTATTGCTCGCGAGTCACAGGAGGTTTTTCTCTATGTGCGTGTTATTTATCACACAGACTGTTTCCTCCAAGCTATGGTTAATCATGCTTTAGCTCTCTTTACATTTTGTAAAGAGTTTTTCTTTTTTTTTTATTTTAATAAGTTTTATAAAGGAAATTTGTGACTTTGTATTAATGCCATTTTGAACTTTATTTTCCACGTTCTTGCTCGTGCGAGAGCAAGACCTGAAGAAAGAAGTTTCTTGCTAGAAGATTTTACGATTGAACTAGTCCGGACATTTGTTGTGAGCTGACCTAATAAGCAAAGGCACAGTGCACAGCAATATGTATGAACTTATATATTTATTAGTTTATTTTTTACGCTATTCACAATACATAATACATTTATATAACATGTTTAGTCATCTTCTTCTACGTTGCAGGTCTCCCATGAAGTGATGTGATAATAAAATTCCAAAATTTCTCCTGACATGTATTGCATCACTTTCTTAAGATTTTCAATTTTCTTTATATTAATAGGTAATATGTTTGAGTGTGCAGGCGTAGTTGGTAATGCTGGAGTTGTTCCAGCTTTTAGTAATTTGAAAGTTTGTGAAACGAATCCATTGATATAATCATCATAAGTTATGACATACCCGGGTGTACAGCTGTCATAAATAAACTGCATGTAATTTGAAATTGTGAATTTAAGTTTTCTTTCATCGCAACATTGACTTGTTTTCTTATAATATTGTGGCCACAAGTTTTTGTAGTCTATAATATCTTTGTACGTTATTACAAATATTGTAAATGGTTTTAATTTACGGCAAGATAGCATCATGCTTTCGTAATCTTCAGGAAGATAGATTCTATCGTATTTTCTTATCACTTTTTTGAGAGAGTCCCGGTCACACAGCAAGAATGCGTGGCTACGGACTGGGGAGTAATGATAAATTTTACGCAATCGCTTTGTGGCTACAAGTGCTAATAAATACCTCACTACGGTATTGTTACGGTTCTGGCCAGGGCAACCATCTGAAAATATGTGAAGCTCTTGAATCTCTGCAGGCATTTGCTGCACATATTCGTTGATAAACGTACATACCTCATTGGGACCCTTTGCAGCTTGTCCTTCATGATATGTATAAAAGTGGCCGGTACCATTTTTCAAATCATGTATTTCAAACCCATACAGCCACAATTATCTCAAATAAAACATTTCTTGGACAGATATAACAGGCAGTGGCATATTTTGAATATAGTCAAAAACTATTCCTCCAACATCTTCACGCTCTTGGCACAAAATAGTTATTTCTTTAAGTTTAGAGTAAAACTTGTTAGCCCTGCGTTTGTGGACCATCAATTCGGCCGCGGCGACTCTCTTCGCATTATCATTCAAATTGTGATCCTTAATTTTTTTGTTGAGCCCTTCGCATTGTCCACACACGTCCACTTGAGGCCTCCCAAATTTTAAGTCAAAATTCTCTTTGAAAAATTTCAAATAGAATTCATATATTATACAACATTTCTTAAGTCTGGAGTCAAGATAATGCAATTCTTTGGAACTATAGTGAGAAGTTTTACAGGAAATGATGCAATATGTTGATGTATTTTGGCAATTACCTCTGGTTGTAAGACATGCGGTCGATTATTATGTGTACCACGTAGATTTCTAGGTGAATTCTCAGAAACTAACAATCTGTTAAGTCGTTGTATTCTGGAATTCGATATTGAATGCAGACTTAAAAACGCTGTCTTGCAAACTTGTTGCCTCTCTAAATTATTTCGAATGTGATATGAAAACGTTACTTCCCGATTTTTTCTGCTAGCTTCTCCATTTGATCGCCTCCTAGCTACTGGTCTACATTCCATAAGACCATGCAAATATATATCTTGTTTGTTTTTTGAACCTTTTTCATATAACTTTCTTAAAATTGCTTACTTTTCTTCCATCGTAAGTTTTGGCATGCATTTATTTTTACATCTAAAAAAATTATTTTGCTGAAAATGGCTTAATATGGTTAAAATGGTTAATAATATTAGTTATTCTATTATAGAATACTTACGTGCAGTCTTCTCCGACAGACCTTTTGTCAATTATTTTTCCAGTTTTACTTGTGTACTGGTTTCCAAGGAGACGAGCCTTTTGTCTTTCATTTCGCAACCATTTTTCAGGACACCTTTTTTCCCTTTATTTTCTACGTTTTCGTTATTAGAACTGTCACTGCTCGACATTTTATATTCACAAGATAACACTCCAAAGATTAATGTGAGTATCGGAAGCTCTAAGGTTAAAATGATACATCAACCGAATGAAATAGCACAAGCATGCGCCGGCGCCGTGCTGAGTGAAGAAGCGGTATAAACGCTGGAGTTATATCGTTTTTGCACTCAACGTCAAATTACATGGTCATGTGGAAGCGTACATGTTTTGATTTTTATACTGTTTTTTCGCCCAGCAGACAGATCTTGGTTTATATATAATTCTGGCTATCTTACATTGAAAACGAGATTTTTGCTAGTTATATCGTTTTTCCACTCACCGATTCAATTATTTGCGCAAGCACCAGCCAGACTTGTAGCGATATCGAACGAAATACAAGAGAATATGCGGCGCGGTATGTGATAATTTGTTCTCACCAGTACCTAGCATCTCATCACTGTGGTGCGTTAACATCCGTGATCGAATGTGTTCTGCAATATATACCTGATTTCGAATTAAAATTAACTTTATCTTTGGTATTCCCTGAGACTTTTGATAGTATTTTCGGACCGAAAGGCTACTTGGAGACCTCGTTCTTTCACAACTTTAATTCGAAATCAGGTATATACGAAATTAATTGCGATGATTGCAATTTGAAATATATAGGGCAAACAAAACGACCAATAATAACCCGGTTTAAAGAACACATATCACATATTAAATACAATAGACCGGATAAATCTAACGTTGCCAACCATGCTCTAAGTACACTGCACAATGTGTCGATTAAAGGGTTGAAACTTGCCAAGGCCATTAATAACCCCCGCGATCTTGACGCATACGAAAGTATTCATATCGCTAAAAACAAACAAAATTCTATGAACAGAGATAAAGGACCGATTCCCTTCACCTGTCTCTTTTCATTCTTAGAAACGTAAATAAAAAGGTCGTGGACGTTTCAAACTGGAATATAAACAGATGTGGGTGCCTTTTTCCTTAAGAGAGGTAATTTTTTGTCGATCCTTTCTGTCGATATTTTTGCACGTTTCATTTAGTGTATACGTGGACGCCGTGTAAAGTTGTTGCGTAAGCTGTTGTGCTAGCTTTACTGTGCCCCATGTGCGACACCTTGATTAGTGGCTTTACCTACTGATGATGACAACTTAGTTGTCGAAATACGTATTTAGGATACTATTAATAATTGTGGTAAGGGGTTATATACCTTTTTTTAAGTTTTTACTTAACCACAGTCTCCAAAGAAAGACTTTTGTTAATTACATACGTAAGTGTCCAGTGAATTTCGTAAGGTTTCAATAACATACGCATACATTTTTTATTTTCGTTTGTTTAGATCCTGAACATTGTTTAAGTTACTTTTTTAGATATGATATGGAACAACGTCGAGAATGGCATCGTGAAACAATGGCGAGTTGGATTAAGGGTCATACTGATTGTATGTCTATTGCCAGTGATTCCGAAATTTATTGCATAGTTGATAAAATATCGTTAAAAAATTCCAAGAAATCGCACGTAAAACGTCACTTAGCATCGCAAACACATATACAGAAATGAAACCTGTTGGAATCTGACAATTTTAACGAATAACTCTGTGAAACTTTAGTGGCGGCAAATATTCCATTAAATAAACTTAAAAATCCCACCTTCAAAACATGTGCTACACGAAAGCAGTAGAACGCATTAGAAGCCATCTTTCAAATCAGTACTTATGGATAAGTGCCGACGAAACCGTCGATATATTAGGACGCTGTGTGGTAAATGTTGTAGCTGGTGTACTACATCCAACTATTCCATATAATGCATATGTAATAGCGACAAAAGTTATAAATATGCATTCGGACGACAGGTACAAAGAAAAAATACTTTTATTTGTCAGTGACAGGCAGACTATTAAAAGAAACATATCCTAATATGCTGCATATTACTTGTGTAGCACATGCTCTCCACAGAATCTGTGAATATATCAGAGACACCTTTGCGCGTATTCGGTAGACCAGATCTTTAACGTATCCCCATAGGAAATAATCAAGTTTAGTCATATCTGGTGATCTTACAAACCACAGAACAGGTCCTTGCCTTCCAATCCACCGGCCTAGAAACTTTTTATTCAAAGTATGTCGAACTCCAATACTAAAATAAGCAGGCTAACTGGAAGCACATTCTTCTTAATAGCCCTAATGGTATATTTTCTTCAAGATTATTAAGATCGTCCAAAAATCTTTGATAAATATCCCCATTGAGATGTCCATAAAAAAAAGGGGGTCCTATAATGCGGTCTCTAATTATGCCTCCCCAGACGTTTACACTCCACCTATGTAGCCGGTGAATTGGCCTCGTGGAATTTGGATTCACATTGGCGTAGTAATGTAGATTATGCCTGTTCACATGGCCATTATTATCGAAAGTCACCTCATCGGTAAACAATACAGTATTAAAAAATCGTACATCTTCTCGAATTCGAGCTAGACCCCAATTACAGAAATTTATCCTATTTTCAAAATCTTGCCCTTGCAGTGTTTGAGTCAATTGTACATGATATGGATGGAACTTATGCTTTTTCAAAATGTTTTTAACATAAGGTTGACCTATATGCAGCAAATCACTAATATCTGCTGTACTTCTATATGGGTTTTCAACAACACTTGCAATAATGTTATATTCATTTTCTTCATTTAGTATGGGCTTTACTCTGTCATGCTTTTCATATTTAACTGTCTCAGTCCTGTCAAATCTATCCAACAATTTTTGAAATGATCTTGCATCTGGGTGCCTTCTATCAGGAAACCTCTCGCCGTACACTCGGGTTGTTAGAAGACAATTTTTTAAGCATTCTCTGAGGATATAAATCATGTCAATTGATTATTTGATCGTATACTTCATTTTTATTACAAAAAAAAAATGATAATATGCACAAGATGTGACCGAATGTCAGAATAATCAATAATATTGTCATATTAACAAGTAGCTTTTTTCCATAGCCGTGTAAGTAGTCTGTTAATAAACATTTATTGCAGAAAGCAAAATAAATGTTTTTTCGTAAATATCAAGAAAATCGTCGAGAATTTGAATACTATTGTAGTTACAATAAATTTTGTTTGGTGATTTTTAATTTATTTCTCCTAAAATACCAGAACCAATGAAATAAATATTTGGGAATTGATAAAGTGCGTTAAGATGAACTGAAATGTGCAAAAAAGTACAGGATGTCTCATTTAAAAAAAATTACTTTAATATCGTCACTCTTATACGACATTATATATACATATATATTATATTATATTAACGACATATAATTCCAATTACATTCTGTTATCGGATACTAAAAGTAAGGCAACACGGGCATTGGTGAATAACATGGCAGGGAGAAAGAAGGAGCAACGGAATTTTCTGGCTACTGTTAAAGTTGCTGGAATAACAGATCAAAAAGAGCTCTTGGACTATACCAACAGTTATTTCCTGGGTATAGCTGCTAACATTGATGATAGACAGCCTGCACACTTTGAAGAAATGTCCTGTAAGGAGACGTGTTTTATGGAACCGACGACACCATCAGAGGTCTTCAATACCATAATGGAACTTAAGAACACCATGTCTGCGGGACAGGACGAAATATCCGTTCCCGTACTTAAGGCCGTCGCAGGGCATCTGGCTGACCGACTGTGTCATATTGTCAATAGATCTTTCGAGACGTCCACCTTTCCGGATGCTTTGAAGACGGCTGTTGTGTGTCCGGTGTACAAGAAAGGAGATGTTCATGACATCACAAACTATAGACCTATAGCACTAATTTCGAATGTGGCCAAGGTGTTTGAAAAACTGATATATAGAAGAATTAATGGGTTCCTTAACAAACATAAACTTATCACGGATAGACAGAATGGTTATCAAACTGGAAAATCGACATGTTTGGCCGTATTTCAGGTGGTTTGTGAAATACTTGATGCCTGGTCGAACAAAGAGCAAGTAGCAGGAATTTTTATGGACTTGTCCAAGGCTTTTGATAGCGTTAATCACACGAACCTTTTGGAGAGATTGGAGAACTTGGGATTTAGGGTAAATTGTTGGGGCCTTATTAAATCTTATCTAGAAAACAGAAGACAAAGTGTCGTGGCAGACGGAACCAGAATTGGTTGTGGGTGGCTCACTGTTACCAGGGGTGTTCCACAGGGATCCGTGCTGGGGCCTCTTTTATTTTTAATTTACATAAATGGTTTACCACTAGTATCTAATTATCCTATGGCCTTATTTGCGGATGATGTTTCATTGGCAATAAGATCAACGGAAACAAACGCCTTGAGGGAAACCATTGCACAGGCATTGTCTTCTGTGAGCGCATGGTTCAGAGTGAACGAACTTAAATTGAATGTAGGCAAGACCCAAATCATCCATTTCGCTGTTTCTCAGCGGGAAGATCTTGTTGTAAACTTTGGAGACGGTGTACTAGCCTCGTCGCCCGAAGTAATGTTTCTCGGCATAAGGATCGATTCACAACTGAATTGGAAGTCCCATATACGTTATTTATTTCGGAGGATTTCCCCATTTCACTATGCCCTGAGGGTTATCGCCGGCTCAGTAAACAGCGAAGCCAGTTTGTGTGCGTATCGAGCTTACGTGGAATCGCGGTTGCGGTATGGTTTGGTCTTCTGGGGGAACAGTGTGGACGTGGGAAGACTTTTTATTCTGCAGAAGAAATGTCTTCGTGCAATTTTTAAGTTGGGACTTACTGACTCGTGCCGAGAAATATTTGAACAAGAAAAATACATACGGTTACCGGTCTCTCATTCTCGAGTGTACTTTATGTGCGAGAAGGGGTATGAGCAGTGCGTTTGGCATGTATGTTTTAAATCACAAGTACAGTACTCGCGGGACGGAAAGTGTCTATTTTGCTTTGCCACAAACAACTCTGACCAGGGTACAAAAGAACGCCACTAGTCAGGTCTTAAATATTTATAATCATATCCCAAAGTACATTAAGGACTTGAGCAGGGAAAAGTGCTTCAAGAAAACATTAGAAAATTTTTTATATGTACAATCTTTTTATTCTTTGGATGAATTTTATTCAAAAAAATTTTAATATGGTGTCTGTGTCACGTTTTATTTTGTTTTTATATATTTACATGTATACTAGACGAGTTCTATACACTTGTATAATTTTGAACAAATAAATATATTATTATTATTATTATTATTATTATATATGAGTCAGCTTGTACACTCAAAAATATTTTCCTAAAATAGAGTCTTACAAATACATGGAAACTGATCGATATATGAACGAAATTCCTAGCTTCATTGGTTTAGGAGCTATAATCCAACGCGCGCTTAGCTGACAACCCGGTATATTATGAAAACTTACACGGTCAGAATTAGCCTGATAGTCGATCTTAAAGAAGATGACAGTATGAACAGCGAAACGTCGATTATTAGAATTAGACCACTCGGTGAAACCAAAAGAAGACTGTATTATTAATAACACAGGTCGTGTTACTAATAAGACCACAGAACTTCAGAGGGAAATTATTTATTTTTTAATTAATAAGCATTTGTTTTGTACAAACTAAAAGTAATAAATTTTATTCTTCAAATACGCACCAATTTAATAAATACTTTCACTGTTTAGACGCTTACGAATATAGATCAATGCTATCTAACTACTTGAAGGTCAAATTATTTAATCAAAATTGTTGACGTGTTTATTTTTTTTTTGTTTATAAATATTGAATTGCAAGAATCAAAATTAAATTGATCAAAATTTAATTGTTTCTTCTGTATATTAATTACACCTACTCATAAAAACAAAATTAAACATAAAAAAATTAATTCAAACACTAAGCCGTTGTTATTAGCATAGATAATACACCTGTTACAATCAATTACGCAAGTTACATCGCTCTTGAAATAAATGATGAAGTAATAAAATCGGATATCTTATTTGACCATTTCGTACGCATACCCGCTTCTATTTGTTTTTAATATTATTTCAAGCTGAACTAGTGGTTCTAGTCGAGCGTGGTTTTGAAGGAATTTCAGCGAAGGTTTTTTTTTTTTGGTGGTGCGTCGCGCTCGGCGCCAGAGCGGACGCAAATATTCAAGTTTTCGACTGGCTGGTCGAACAGAGTTGCTAACCGTTTTAATTAATGCGAAGATTTTAGAGGCCGACGCGGCGTCGCTATATACTGCAAGAGAACCCAATAAATTTTTTAATATTTTAATTTGTGTTTTGTACGTGACGCGGAAAATATCATTTGGATGAAATCCACGTTTCTCGAATCACGTTAAGTGCTCGATTTATTCTTCTTCTGTCATTATTTATTTAAATATTAAGCAGATGGATGTTTAGAGTTTAGTACGAATGTTGATTAGTTTAAGTGAATTTTGGACAGTGGCGGCTCGAGGTGGTTCACATAGGGAGTGCATAATTTCAAAATTAAAAAGTGTAATACAAAAACGCTTACCCAATCCTTATAAATTTCACCGACGTACTGTTCCAGACAGGTACTGTTCACTGTAGAGTTTGTTTTGAGGGAATAGTAAATATTACACTACACAGTTTAATTACATCTGACGATAAACGAAGTCCATTTTACGTGTCTTTGACTTGCAGAACAGTTCTATCACTTTTTCATTAATGTTTGGGAAATCATTTATACATTCTTTTTCACAAGATAACATAGTAAGGGCATTTAATCTCTCTTCTTTCATTGTATTTCTCAGGAAAGTTTTTATTCTCTTCAGCCGTGAAAACTGGCGTTCCGCTTCGGACGTTGTCATTGGGATTGTAATGACAATTTTTAAAAGCTTAACAACTTAATTAAAGGTGTCGCTTAATCCATCCAGCAGAAGACCTAGCAGACCTACAGCACCGACTTCTATATTTTGCCTAAATTCTTCTCTAGAATATAGAACGCTTAATTTAGTTCGTAGTCTGCTTTCATTGAGGCATGGATAAAATTTTACTGCTTCTTTAAGGCAATGTTCCGGAATTTTTTTTTTGAAAAGAGGAGAACTGTTTAAAAGAAATTAAGTTTGCTAATATTAAGTGCCCTGTATACCGAAATCTAGTTTTTATTTCTAGCAAAATAATATCGCACACTTCAATAGTTTCCCTCCTTCTTTGGCTACCATCAGTTACACTTTGCCGCTTTGATGGTCGAGGAGTCAGTTCTGGGTCATTTTGTTTAACCAACTGATTATCTGTGTCAGCGATTTCGGTTCGAATTTTTCCAATAGCGCGTTCAAAATTATCTAAATTATTCTTGATTTTTAATGCATCTGTATTGACATTTTGTAATTGATTAAACAATATGTCCACATGTGGCATAATTTTATGAAAGAAAGTTAACCAACACATAAAATTTTCCTCCTCTAAAATTCGCAAATTGGCACCAGCTTGATGAATGGTAGTTTATAAACTAACTTCTCCCTCGATTTATTCTAGAGCTTCAATTATTTCTTCTCGGTGCTCATATATTGTATTCACTGTCCTAGAATTGAAGTTCCATCTTATTTTTGAAGAACGAGGTAAGCTTTTTCTCTGAAGGAATTCTTCCAATCTTGCAACTCGTTGTGGTGAAGTGGAAAAAAATGTACATAATCCCGTCAGATTGGCAAAATAAATTCTGCAATTACTACTGCTCCATGTAGCATGTGACATAATTAGATTTGTCTGATGTGCATAACAATGTACAAAATTAGCCCTTGGATACTGGTCTTGGACATGTCTTTGCACGCCGTTAATAGCACCACTCATGACTGCTGCCCCATCATAGCTCTGTGCAATCAGTTTTTCTGGGTCATCAACAAGTAAACTAATTTCGTTAAGGATGGAGGCAGATAAAGAATTAGCATCATGTCCACTAGGCAGTAGAAATTTCCAAAATCTTTCGACCGGTTTCGCGTTCACAATATATCTTAAAACAACCACCAACTGAAACTGATTGGACGCATCTGTGGTTTCATCAGCTATCACAGATATGAAGTCGGTTGCTTTAATTTCACTGGCAACTTGTTCGTGATACACGTTCAACATTGCATCAAGCAGCTCATTCTGTATCGTTTTTGATAATCCCTTAAAAACCGGTGGTGCTTCGATGTGATCTCTGAGCGATTTATCCAATTCTGCCGTAAAATTTATCAATTCCCGAAAAATGCCCTTGTTATTCGACGTTTGCTATTCATCATGACCCCGAAGTGCCAGTTCAAACGCGACACAAAATCTAATGCAATTTACTATTAAATTTAACACATACCTATTTTTTGTTACCTTTTCATTGTGTTGTTGAATTGCTTTTCTATATGATGAATCTAAAACATTCTGAATGTTATTTTTTCCTAACATTCTTAGACTAAATATATTTTTCAAATGCCCTTCGGAATTTTCATGTTTAATAATTTTAGCACTAAGATAAATTAAGTCTCTTATTCCGTTCTTTGACGAAGACGGTTCACCACCAAACAAAAGACACGGAAAACAAAACAAAGTATTTTTAATTTCACACCCACAAATCCAGTCATTTTTCTGATAAATATCCATTTTGAAATTTCTTATAACGTCTTTAACTTTAACAGATTGTTTATTTTATAAACATAATTGAGGCATCGGCCGTTTAAAATTTTTTACTGCGATTTTTTCATCATACGTTAACCGCGAAAACGCGTTGTTCTCTAAAGCAGAGACGGAATTAATTTTACAACTGCCGTGAGCAGACTGGACCACTTGCTCAGACGCTATGTATTATACAACATTGAAGTAGGGCAAAATACAGTTCTCCCCACCTTCAATGTAATGTTAATGGCTTAACGGAGCAACAGTTGGGCTTTGCTCATTATATCTGTGACGACGATCGGTGCATGTACGTTGTTAGCGTGCCACGTTCCTCGTCAATAACTATGAATACATAATATACATAATAAATAAATACTTTCACAGTTAGTCGCCGCTTGGTTTGTTTTGTTTCATAATTCCAGGGGGTACAATTGCTCACTTGCTCTCATTAAAAAGCCGCCACTGATTTTGGATGTATTTTATTTAATGAACTTCCAAAAATAAAGCTTCTAACTCGTTTGATAGATGTCTGTATAAAGAAAGAAACACACTCTTTGATAGTAAAGAGTGCCTATTCAAATTCACTGGTCAACAAATTTTAATTTTTTTAATTTTTCTTTAGAAACTATGTACAATTTTCATTTCTTTATTCTGGCACGTCAGGTTCTGGAGAAAAAAATTAAAAAGTAAATGCAATAATATTAATTAATAATTCGGTTTGTACATTATACAGTACAAATCTCTTCCCTATAGTCACCTACAAACGTGTATTACGTATGTGTGCGTTCAAGAAGCGAGGAGTGGGGACGCACGAAGCGATGCATACATGCCATTAGTTACAGTTTACTTGTGAAGTTGGATGGTTTGCTCAACTTTTGCGAATAGTCCGTATTCACGATGGATATTTTTACCCTTGAACAAAAAAAATATGTCGTAAAACAGTATCATCTTGGTCGCAGCATAAGAGAAATTGCACGGGTATTTCAAATTAACTTTCAACGTACCATTGCGTTTGAAACGATAATTACGGGCGAAAATAGTTGAATCTATCCTAAATATTCAACCGCAAACGATTTTAAATGTTCAGAGAAACTTTTATGACAGATTAGGACATTGCTTGTTTGCATTAGGAGACCGTTTTGAGCATACAATACATTAAATAGTTTACTTTTTATTTTTTTAATTCTAGTTTTATTTATTATGTATAGAATATAGAAGTTATTATGATTTACCGCTTTATTTATTGTTATTGTTATAGGTATATCTGACATTGTTTTAAACGTTAAAAATATTAAAATCTTCCAAAAAGTCCACACTTATTTGTGTTTATTATTACATAAAGTCCCTATTATTGACGGTAGTTCCACATTCATCGACGTTTATACTATGTATGTGCTTACTGCTTACATCCAAACTGATCTACAGTACATACATACATACATGGTATGTGCGTCCCCACTCCTCGCTTCACGAACGCACACATACGTAATACACGTTTGTAGGTGACTATAGGGAAAAGATTTGTACTGTATAGAACTGTGTGGTATAGTCTTGTTTAAAATGTTTTTCTTTTTCATTTTGTTTTATACTGTTCTTTGGAACTTTCTGATCTCAATGACCAACAATAATCAGCAAGTATTTTACTGTTCCACTTTCCCTGATAACGTATTTCAATAACAGAAGTGTCTTGATGAAATCTTTCGTCGTGTCCATCACTTACGTCGCCGAGATTCGGGGGAAAGAAATTCAGATGCAAGTGCAAAAAATGTATTTTAAAGCTCATGTGACAGCCCAATTTAGGGTAACTTCTAAGAAGTTCATTAACAAGTGCTATATAATTGTCAAATTTTCTGTTTCCTAGAAAATTGTTGGTCACATTTTAAAAGCATTTTAAGCAACACACTCGAGGTCACTAAGGTTTCATTAAATTTTTTATCTTGTTGTAGAAGTTTAATTTAGGGTCTTATAAATATTTCCTCTTTAAGGGTTGCATGTGAGATTTTGGGAAATTTTTGTTCAAGATATTGGAATACACGACCATCTTTATCCATTCCTTTCAAGAAAGGTTTCATCAAACCTAATTTTATATGTAAGTGGCGGTAGAATTATTTCATCAGGTTCAACTAGTGACTAGTGAAGCACGACATTCTTTTGACCAGGAATATACTGAGCCCTGACTGGCCAGTCTTTAACAATGTAGTGTGAATTTCTTGATCGACTCTTCCACTCATAAAGAAAACAGCAATTCTTTATATACCTTAGTTGTAAACCGAGTAGAATTTTTACAACTTTGAGGTAGCGCCGATATACTATTTGTACATTTTTAAATTAATTCTGTCTAGAAGAAAAGTCATATTGCGTTGCCAACGGAAATAAATGAATAAACGTTTCCTATGTCAAGAAGGACAGCTCTCAAACTAAATTTCGACACGTCGATAAAAAGACGATATTCTTCGCTATAGTGTAGGTGACCTAATGCAAACATCAAATCGTCGACATTATTGCAGTATGAGAGGCCCTCGTCGGTTAAAAAATGCTGTGATAGATCTTTCTGACGATTACGCTATACAGAAATTCGTGTGCCTGGAGTTAACAATTTACATCCTGGGAGTCTGGATCCTACTATTGCTGCTTTAGTTTTTGACAAATTCATGTCTCGAAGAAGATCATTTAATTCTAACTAATTTATTGGCAAATATCCATTAACGCTGGTCGATAACTTGACACTTGCTTTTTCTGGTTCTATAACATCATATTCTTCACTTGAAACACCTATGGGTCTTGGTACTGCCAAGGCTTCCGAATGAGACACTGGACGAGTAGCAGAGGGCAGACTAGCATAACTAATATTTTTCTTATTTTTGTTAAAAAACCCGAAAGTTTTCGTGCAGCAAAAGTAGCAATCAGTTGAATGGTCCGTTTGCTATAGCGTACGTTTATATACGTAACAGCTGGATGAGATGGACAATAACAAAACCATTATTTTTTTTTGTTGTCGGCAACTTTAAGATATCGATTTCTGATACTTTTTATAATCGCACAGTGGCTTGTCAAATTTTTTTTAGAGTAATGTATTTTGAGAGAATATGTATTTTGCATATCCGTTTCATTATATAGCTACATTTACGACCAAATACACATTATAAATTCTTTAGCTTAGCTTTATATTTTTTTCATTCATTTACTTACGTGTTAAAGATCCACTCTGGCGCTTTTTTTTCTCTTTTATACTTAAAGATTCCTCATCTGTTAAAGATGTTGATGACGAAAAAAGAGCTATACGCTCAATTATATTTTCAGGTACTACACCAATTGCACTAGCATTTTCTACCAATAGCTATAATAATTGCATTAATTTTAAACAAAAAAACTACAAAAATTAAAACCAAATGAAAAAATTAACACTTACTTTAAATAATTCACAAATTTTCGTAAGTCTGTGTGTTGCATGAGGAGCTAATTTTTCCTCAATAGGTAATAATGTAGGCCCCATAACCACAGCTAAATTATAAGCATCCATTTTATTTATTGAAGAATATTCTGTCACTTGATGTAAAAACTATTAAAAAAATTTTTTGGTTTCATTGTTAAAAAGGAAAGGTTATTCAAAACTTACTTGCATAAAGTAAGCTAAAGTATTCAAATGTTCACAGGGTAGAAGTAAACATGAAAGTAAAACAGCATTTAATTTGTTCACTGGTAAGATAATAGATCTAAGGAATAATTCATGATAGATATATGGAAACAATGGTTCAGGTAGTTCTCGAAAAAATGTTTTTAATACGCTTGCGACATCGATTTCATGATGATCACTTCCCAAATAACATCCTGCATCTAACGATAACTAAAAATAAATGAAGTACGCTTAGTCTCATTTCTGAGATGGATATACTTCAAACTTACACGTATTTCATTTTGCCTGGATTTTGAGCCGCCTTTTCTAAATATTCCTTCTGTAGTGACTTTGGTTAAAATGAAAGAACACATTTCGTGGACTAGTTTTGGAACAATAAGTTGTTGACCACTTGACAAAGTAACTGTTTCTGTGGAAAGGGCAGCTAAAGGTCTTTTAAACAATTTTCTTGATTTACTTTCCTAATAATTACAGTAATTATTACAATTGATTCATGTTGCAGAAAAAATATTTGTTTAAACTAACCTGTACATTTTGAGAGGGAATTTTGGGAAAATATTTTGGATTTATATTCTATATAATTACATCTTTCCATTTTTCACAAGTTGTCTTTTTATTTCAAGGACATATGTATACCCACATAGCCAGATATCTACCTATCCTTAATTTGATTTTTTCGAGAGCTAAAATGGGAGCGGTTTAAGTGCTCTAACGTAAGAAATGCATGGACATCTTCAGATATGTCCACTCAATGTTCGACAGAACAATATTTTTAGTAGTATCTTTCTTATATGAAAGTAACCTTGTAATTTTGTAAAATTTAATGCGTTTTTTGAGAAAACTTTTTAGAAGAATATCTCAAAATCCTGATGTGATGGAGCAAATTTTAAATGAGGTTCAGAATCAGCACGACAGAAGACATAAACTACACGTATTGGTGTATAAGAAAACCAAACTGTGTTGACTAGTGTTATTAGACTCTCTTTGATCTCATAATAAATACACGTTATTAGTGCTGACGTTACAGTGTCATTTTATTAGGGAAGGTCAGCGTTCATTATCCAAACAAACTTCGATATAATGGTTATTCTTCTACAGGACAAATTTTATTTAAATCAGTTTAAATTTGTTGCTATAATTAGATAACCAATGAAAAGTAAGTATAATCATAGTATATAACTAGAGAACCGATGCAATTTCCATAAAACGCAATCGGTAATTGGAATTGTGTATAACGTCGCTCAGTACATCGCGGCGTAATTCAATGAAGTATTTGTTTGACTTACTCGGACACCTGGTCTCGCCGCGATAACAATGGATAAGCCAGCTATTGTATTCGGAGAATATAGTGTTTTTTAAAGTGTTTTCATGAGCGTAGATAGAAGCGGGGTTTTTATAATGTATTTTATTTATTAGTTTATATTTCGTAAGATAAATAAAGTGTTGTGAGTAAGTTTCTTGTTTTCATAGTTTTAACTGTTAATTACATCGTAATTTTTGTGATAGATCCTGTTTAATATCGTTTGATTGAATCTATTTCTACCAATTATTTCGACGTAAGAGTGTGCATTGAATTTCGTTCTGTTTCAATAACTTACGCACACATTTTTAGTTTTCATTTATTTAGATCTAGAGGATTGTTTAAGTTACTTTTTCAGACATGATAAGAAAGAATGTCGAGAACGGCATTGTAAAACAATGGCGAGTTGGTTTGACGGTCATACTGATTGTATGTCCATTGTCAGTGATTCCGAAATTTATTACAAAATCCGTAAAATATCGTCAAAAATTTGTCACTTAGGATCGCAAACACATCTGAACTCTGTAAAACTTTTATGACGGCTAATATTCCATTAAATAAACTTACTTTAAAAATATTTCTGAAAAAATATACTGGTCGAAATGTTCCTGATGAATCAACTTTACGCAAATATTATGTTTCTAGGTCCTATACGAGAACAGTAGAACGCATTAGAAGCCATCATTTAAATCAATACATATGGATAAATGGATAAGCGCCGACGAAATGGTGGATATGTTAGGACGCTGTGTGGTAAATGTTGTAGCTGGTGTACTACATCCAACTATTCCCTATAACTCATATGTAATAGCAACAAGTGTTATAAATAGAGTTGATGCGGAAACCGTTGCTGAAACCATTAAGGAGAATATGCAAAAAATGCTTCATTCGGACGCCACATACAAAGAAAAAATACTTTTATTTGTCAGTGATAGTGCTGCGTATATGTTAAAACAGGCAGACTATTGAAGAAAACATATCCTAATATGCTGCATATTACTTGTGTAGCACATGCTCTCCACAGAATCTGTGAATATATCAGAGACACTTTTCCGGAAGTTGATAGACTTGTATCAGCTTTTAAAAAAGTTTTCAGAAAAGCACCATTGAGAGAAGCTCTTTTCAGGGAAAAATTTCCATCTCTGTCACTGCCTCCCACTCCAGTAATAACTAGATGGGGAACATGGCTGGAAGCTACTAGTTATTATGCTGAGAATTTCGATAGTCTAAAACATTTCGTAACACTGCTAAAGGAGGATGCTAGAAGTATTGGTGAGTGCAAGGAGCTCACACAAATACCAAATTTAAAAAATCAGTTGTACTTTCTTCACGAACACTTTGGAAAATTGCCAGAACTAATCACTTATTTTGAAAATCGAAATCTCAAATTAAATGACGGATTAACCACATTAAATGTGGCTGTTAATAATTTGAAAAGTATTCCAAGTGACTTCGGATGTGGCCTTCGGCAAAAGTTTGAAACAATTCTTAAAAGAAATCCAGATTTAATTACATTGCAGCAATTATGTATGGAGACAATTCCACAAAATCTAACGGCTAAATATGAAGAAATAAAAGAATATTTCCAGTATGCACCTATAACCAGTTGCGATGTAGAAAGGACGTTTTCTATTTATAAGGATGTACTTAATTCAAAGAGAACAAAATTGGCAGAAGAAAACCTTGAGAAACTATTGCTAGTCAATATTAATACTCCTTTACTCAAGAATAGAAATAAAACTACGGTTTTAAATCTTCACTTTTACTCTTTATTCGTAAAACGACAATTGTTTCGCCAGCACAGTGGCTTCCTCAGGTGTTTACATCTAAACAGTACGTTACAAACTAAATAAAAAATAAAAAATATATCTATAAAATCAAAAAGGATGGTATTTAAAATATTTTTACAGAAATATATATTGTCGGTATTGAAAAATGTGGCGCATCTGGTCGGCCCTAACTGTATATTATGAGGTAATAAACGTGTTTACGCATAAATTTGTTTAATAAACTACATATACATTTGTATTATTGTCTAAACAGATTTTAAGTAAATAAATTTAATAAAGGCGAGTTATTTAAATCTAATTTATCATTTAATAAAATTTGTGACGGTTTTAATTTATTTATTTCTAAACTTTCCAGTAAATTTAATTTCTTGCCTTTAATTTCTAAATGCAGAATTTGAAAATCTTTATCGAAAGGGTGGTTTTCTTCTAATATTCTTAATTAGGGATCTTCATCAAGTAAATGCCGAATCAATTCAATTATCCTTTACTCAACTTGAACGACAAAATGAACAAATAAAAATGTTCCAATTATAGAAATAAAATGAAAAACTTTAAAAATACAACTTTTCAACAAATACATATGTATATGACAACATAATTTGAAACATACTTGAGTGGGTAAAACCTCACTACATTTGTATAATACCAAAGTATTTTTAATAATATAAAAAATATTATTAAAAATGGGGTGTGAAGAACACAATACAAGTTCATTTATGTATTTTTGAATGTATCTTCTCCAAAGACGTAGATACGTATTTCACATTTCTACATGATTCTCAATACGCCCCTGTTGGAGAAGACACATTCAAACAAACAGACAGCGCTGAATATTCCTTCACGCTCTGTCTGAATAATTTCGGCTAGATAGTAACGTAGTTATGTTTGTTTGAATGTGTCTTCTCCAACAGGGGCGTATTGAGAATCATGTAGAAATGTGAAATACGTATCTACGTCTTTGGAGAAGATACATTCAAAAATACATAAATGAACTTGTATTGTGTTCTTCACACCCCATTTTTAATAATATTTTTTATATTATTAAAAATACTTTAGTAAAATACATATGTATTTCGTAATTTTATAGATCACCATCCGTTTGTTTTCCAATTATATAAATCAAATTAAATAATTTAGAAATACAGCCTTTCGCCAGTACTGCACTGGGTGGTAAGCGTGTCCGTTCTCTATATAATATAACATAAAAAAAAAACAAGAAACCTTTTATGGGTATGTGTTTATTTAATTTAAGTTGAATTTTATCCAAATTTAATAGTGTGAGGTTACGACATTATTTATTTTCGTATTGCTACGTTTAAATGTACAACTCTTAGATATATTGTTCTTTTGTATTACAGTTCGTTTTGAGATCATGGTGATGTGCTGGACTCCAGATTGTAAACAGTACAATCAAAGAGAAATACGCAAGTTTTTTAATTTCCATACATTAGGAACATCTGAAAGAAATTAATAAGGTTGGGATACTTTTGATAGTGTGAAATCCTTTTCGGTGATTTAAAATATTTTCAGAAATTGTGAAGAATCTAGTCCAGAAGAATTTTCATGAAGCTCTCATTTTCTTGAGTCGGTATTTTTCAAATACGAGGAAAAAAGGTTTATCTTTATGAATTCAGAAAAAAATTAATACATTTTCTGAATTTATTATTTAATGTACATATTGTTTGCAATTTATAATAAATGTGTGTTTAACAAAAATAACGAATATTTGTTATTCAAATTTCAGATATCCAAGTACTCATTTTATTTATAATACTGAAAAATACACTACTCAAAAAATAAAAGTAGTCACGTTTTTGAACTTCGATATTTTTTTTATATTTTAAGAGATTTAGATAAAACCTAAAATATGTAATGATCAATTATTTATTGAACCAATTTTAACAAATTAAAAACAGTAAAACACTGTAACAAACTACATACTACTAAATTTAATGTACTAACATGTGCAAAAATAAAGTGGTTGAAATCAAATCAAATTAAAAAAAATTCTGACAACTTCACTAATTTGTACAAATTGTGAAGTTAATATCTAGTGTGGCCTCCTCTTGCCTGTACAAGTGCTGTGCAGCGTGGTGGCATGCTACAAATAATCCTTCGCAAGTGTCTTGGGAAAAATTGTCCCATTCTTCAATTAAGGCTTGTGTCAACTGTTCAGTTGCAATTGGAGGACGTTGTCGAACGCGTTTCCCTAATTTATCTCAAACATGTTCGACTGGATTCATGTTTTGCGCTGCATGCGGGCCAATCCATTTTACGGATATTGTGATCAACAAGACAATCAGTGTCGATTTGAGCAACGTGCGGTCTGGCATTATCTTGCATAAAAATAAAATTTTGAGCAATAAAATTTGCTCCAGGGATCACTCGAGGCTCTACAATCTCGTCAATGTACGTTCGAGCTGTTAGTTCACCATTGTGAATAACAACAAGGTCCGTGCAAGTGTTTATTGTTATTCCACCTCACAGCATTATGAATTCCACCACCAGAAGGGACAGTTTCATGAACTGTATTTGGCACGAAACGTTCTCCAGGCCTCCTCCAGACTCTTACACGTCCATCATTACCTGGCAGCAGAAACTTTGACTCATCGCTAAACATAACAGGAGTCCAATAACGGAGTTACCAGTTTAAGTGCTCTCTTCCAAATTCAAATCTTCTTCGACGATGTTCTCTGGACAATTTAGGCACTTTTGCAGGACGTCTTGCTCTCAAATTAGCTTCTCTTAGCCTATTGCGGACGATTTGGTCGCTAATTTTTGGTCCTCTTGCCTCACTAGATCTTCTTGCAGGTCACACGCAGTTTGTATCCGATTTCGAAGGGCCTGCAATCCCAGAAAATGGTCATCACCTGCCGTAGATTTTCTCTGCCGACCTGTACCTGCTCGCCTTGTTACGGTAACTGTTTTTTGATATCGTTTCCAAAGCTCCCACACAGTTCCCTGTGTAACTCCAAGCTGTTGGCCAACATAACGTTGTGAATATCCTTTTTCAAGAAAAGTTATAGCTTTACTAACATCTACCGACGTTAATTGCTGTGCCATTGCTTCTTTTAATTTCAGTGAACTGTCAAGCTAGTCTAATATTGTTTAACAATAAAACGGCTCAAAGCCTGTTTAAACATTTAATCTTAAGTTTTTTTTTATTTAAGTTTTTGTATTGTTCGAATACTTGAGGTTATAAGTTAACTACAACAATAAGTATTCGAGTACAATTTTGTAATTACGTGAATAAATGATGGTTCATTGTATATTTCAGGTTTGATGCAAATCTCTTAAAATATTTAAAAAAACATGTAATTATAACAAAGGAAAAATACGCAAGCCTTCAAAATTGCACTAAAACTTACTTGCTATTTATTTATGTTTTGCAACAGCAAACCAATTTTTATTGGCAAACCTTGCGAACGGCAGCCACTGCACTAGCTTATTCTTTTGCTGAATACTGTGCTGCTGTCTGGTATCCAAGCTCTCACACCAAGCTAATAGATATACAACTTGACGATACAAAGGGGATCGTCTCCGGTACTGTATCATGCATACGTAGAATCTGGCTACCAATCCTTTCCAACATTGCTCCGCCGGATACCAGACGACACTCTGCAGCAGAGAATACTTGGGCTAAGATTACCGACAACACTGATCTTCCTATACACGATGATTTGTAGAGCGTCTCCAGGACCCAACTAAAATCTAGGAAACCGATTTGGCTGAATACGGAAGCTTAGCAGCCTATCAAAGTGAGTGATAACTGGATAGCCGTCCTCAAACAACGCCCTGAATCGAGGAATGGGAACTAGCAGATAGTAACTTCTGCGGCTGCAGAAATATGAAGTGTGAAAACAGAAATTATTAAACGTCTGCAAGGAGTGTTTGGTGTATCTGCAGAATCTAAAAGGACTGTATATCGGTGGATCGATCGTTTTAAAAGTGGTAGAACATCATTAGAAAACGATTCACGTAGTGGTCGTCCGAGCATGTCGGTAAACGAAAGAAACATTAGTACCGTGGAGAACCTACTGAAAAAGGACAGACGAATGATTATTTCTCAAATTAGTATGTAGCCCTAATATAATATAATTTTTGCCGTGAGGTCCGGATCTGCATCAAGACGATCCTTTAATTAAGTACAAACTGACACACGATATCCCTTCTGTTCGCCAGTCAAAAATCTAGTAACAAATTTCGCACTCACTCGTCTCATTTGAAAATTATCAGCTCATACCAAAGTCACCACATTTTCGCATTTCATGGGCTTTCTTGGCATTTTTTTGCAACTTAAAAGAAAGTTAATGTTAACACGTTGTTGGAAATCCATGATCCGCAACAGACACGGTAAACACGACTTTACTCCTCCAACTCTGAAAGCCAACTGACAAGTCACAGCTTGTTTCAGTGTGGCGCTGACAGCCTCAACGGATTAGGCTATCGGATTTATTATTTCAAATAAATGTAGCGTCAGCAATTGCTGCTATGAAAATTCATTCACCGTATTTTTTGATTACACCTCGTATACTGTGTGGTACTGGTATCATCATTTACGGATATGACTAATACCTGTATATTATCTTAAATTTAATCTACGTGCCACATTTCATCCTCAACTGAAATATATAATGAAATAATAATAGCACAAATAAGAATGTTAGTTAAGCATATAGATAATTAATGTAATTATTTCATTGTTCACATAAAACTTTAAAACTTAACGAATGTGCCCTGTCTATTAAACCCAGCATATCAGTTACTTAAATTTCAGTCCGTACCATTTCTCATTACCAGTCTAGTACGCAATGGTACCGAGGTAACTTTAAGATGATGTGACCAAATCTCATTCTAATATTTTCAAGTTTGTATTTATCAATAAATTTCTCTGGTGGCCAATATCCATATTTCTCTAAAATAATGTAAATAATAATTCATTGAACACTAATACGAAATACTTACATCTAAAGATAATAATAAGTCTGTAAATAGCTGTAAAAAACGACTGTTTTTACAATGAGACAATATAAAATGAAAGAATACAATGTTAGAGGATAAAATAAACGGATAAACACAACAAATACTGATTTTTGACAGCAAGAAGTAAGGTAGTAAATGATGCAACTAATTTCACTCTACTCAAATTGCTTAACAGAATCCGACAACATTGCACACCAGCAAATGAAAAAGTTATATACGTTAAAAGTTATATAATTAGAAAGAGATATATGTAGTTCCATAAAAGCCTGTACTGTTTTCTAAGGTTCAAACAGACTATATGATAATCAAAGAGCGGACTCGAGCGATTGATGGTTTATAGCCCATAGGCGTCTGCCTTGTATTCGCAATAGGTTTGTTTCTGTGAGTTTCGAAAATTTGATACGTGTGGTCGCCTGCATAAGTGGCACATACCTACATATGCAGTTAATATGTATCTGTCAATGCACAACAGAGCGAATGTAATAAACGGTTTGGTAACCAGCAGCAACTACTGTAAATGCTGTCAAGCGAATTGCGTATCGAATTTTGAATAAAAATAATTTACAAAGAACAAAACTCAAAACGATGTATTTTATGTGAAACATTGAAAATGTATAACATTACGATGAACAACTAAAATTTGTTCAAGGTGTTTCTGTTTTAAATTAATTCTTTTAGATGTTAAATCGTCTTTAAAATAGAAAATGTCCATTCTACATCAC
Source organism: Melolontha melolontha (assembly GCA_935421215.2). Taxonomy (NCBI): domain Eukaryota; kingdom Metazoa; phylum Arthropoda; class Insecta; order Coleoptera; family Scarabaeidae; genus Melolontha; species Melolontha melolontha. Next base: position 50,221,382 of record OW285242.1, read on the forward strand.
AACTACATGGGTGCCTGATTAAAATGTTGCAAAAGTGCACCATACTTCGAATATATAGATTTTTTGATCGGCTCTGTGCAGAATTGATATAATATATTCAAATCTGGATTTCTGCTAAATATGGCTTCAACTTTTTGTCTCAGCTTTGAGAAATATCTTTTTAAATGATGAAAATAACTTATCAGCATTTCAATAGTTCTCAAATAACATTTTGGTAAGTGGTATTTACGTAAAGTAGATTGATCTGGTATACCGGGTGCAGCAATAATGTGTCGGCGGAGCTTAGCATGAAAACTAATAAAGTTGTAGCAATGAAATTTTACGTACACACGTAGTGTGCTACAGTGCATTTTCTATTTTTATTTATATATTTACAGGGTGTTCCAAATTTCCGCAACCACTTTCAATTTTTTTTTTAAATAGATTGCTATACTTTCTTGTTATTATGATAATAGCCATCCAAATTATCTTTGCAATGATATAGACAATGTGCACTTACAACTGTTAGTTTTGGTTTTATTGCAAATATTGTTAAAATCTTGACAGTTGCAGCGTCTAACATTTTAAATCTTGGCCTGAAAATGGGAGCAGTGCCTCACGTAACTCTTTTGTTACCAATTTATAGACTAACACGTTATATGTTTTGATGGTGAACAACGTGACAACATATACAGAGTGTTAAATATGTCGTGCCAAAGTTATCGAAATTTAAAGGTTCTTTCTCTTTTTTCTTTAAATTGAACCTATAATTTTTTTATTAGTCAGCAAATTCCTTGTAAAATTGCCGTTAAAATGGTACCAATAACTCCTTATTTCTAGTATTTTCGAAGTTATAACTAGAGCTGAGGATGTTTGCGGTATAACCATGGTTATATCATGTAACCATAGTAATTTACTATGGTTACATGATATAACCATGGTTATACCGCAAACATCCTCAGCTCTAGTTATAACCCTTTAATGGGATATACCTATGTTTATAATATTCAATATCTAATAGTTGGTTGGCTGGCCATGAAATGATATTAAGCAAAAATTGCTGTGTAACCAAACGTCAAATATCTACTTAAAATTTCCGTATAAAGTGTTTTTCTGTAGTTCCTCTTTGCTGTAATCGCGTTTAATTGTTATAATTTAAGTTAGGCTAGTTAATTATCAATTTCCGTTTGTTCGTTATTAGTTGTTATCTTGTCAGTTATATCGTTTTGTTGTCATTATTTTTTATTTACATGCCATAATAGTTTATAGTTGTGTTTCTTTAGAATGAATTTTTCGAAAGGGAGCTAATAGAGACGGTATTTGTTCTTGGCGCTAGCAATAGAAATCCACTTTTAGCATCAAGAACATATGATATGGAGTATCCTCACCGAAGAGCACCAGATATTAAGACGTTTGAAAATTTGTTTACAATATTTCTTCGGACGGGTTCAGTGAATTACGTCAAACATGAAAGAATTAAGACTATGGTTACAGAAGATATTGAAGTGACAGTCGTTCAGTCCGTTGTGGTAAATCCGCGCGTATCTACAAGGATAATTTCGAAAGAACACGGGATAGAAGTCACTGCTGCAATAAGGATTTAAAAAAAACATAAATTTCGCCCTTACACAAAATTCAAAATCATCAAGGCTTATTACAAACTGATTTTGAAAGGAGACTTGTTTCTATGAATGGCTACTTTTCCAATTGCGACAAGATCTAACTTTTCTAGATCATGTGCTTTTCACAGATGAAGCAACATTTGCTAATTGTGGAATAACAAACAGAAGAAATTCTCATTATTATGACACTAGAAACCCTAATTTGTGCAACCCATTTTATACCAACAAAAATGGAGTGTTAACACCTGGGGAGGCATCATAGGCAACATTATTATAGGTCGATTCTTTTTTAATACTACTTTAAATTATGAAATCTACACAAATTTCCTACAAAATAATTTACCATTGCTGTTAGAAGGCCTACCAGATAACTTCATAAGGAGATTGTGGTACCAACATGATGGTGCACCTGCACATTATGGTGCCGCTGCAAGAGCACATTTAGAAAGGGTATTCACAAATAGGTGGATTGGGAGAGGAAGCTTTATAAGCTGGCCACCGCGATCACCAGATCTAACCCCTTGTAATTTCTTTCTGTGGCCTACTAAAAAATAAAGTTTACGAAACACCCCCTACAACGGCAGAGAACATGTAGTAACGAATCAGAAACGCTTTTCTTCAATTAAGTGAAAACAACATGGCTCAAAAGTCAGTCGATGCAGAAGCGATTAAAAGCATGTGTAGAGCAGAATGGACATATATTTGAACACATTTTAAATTAATTTTGTTTTATTATGGAAAAATTACAAAATGTAATTCTAAAACTAATAATAAAGAATTAAAAAAGAGGTGTTTGTAAAAGTTCCTTTGTTTGATATCATTTCATGGCCAACCAATTATTAGATGCACCGCATATTGAATATTATAAACATAGGTATATCCCATTAAAGGGTTATTATAACTTCGAAAATACTAGAAGTAAGTACTATGTTATTGGTACCATTTTAACGGCAATTTTACAACAACTAATAAAAAAATTATAGGTTCAATTAAAAAAAAGAGAAAATAGCCTTTTAACTTCGATAATTTTGGCACGACATATTTAACACTGTATATGTTGTCACGTTATTCGCCCTCAAAACATATAACGTGTTACTCCATACTTGGTAAAGAGTTACGTGAGGCACTGCACCAATTTTCAGGGTAAGACTTAAAATGTTAGACGCTGCAACTGTCAAGATTTTAACAAAATTTGCAATAAAACCAAAATTAACAGTTGTAAGTGCACATTGTCATATATCATTGCAAAGATAATTTGGGTGGCTAACAGCATAATAGCAAGAAAGTATAGCAATCTATTTAAAAAAAAATTGAAAGTGGTTGCGGAAATTTGGAACATCCTGTAAATATATAAATAAAAATAGAAAATGCACTGTAGCATACTACATGTGTACATAAAAGTTCATTGCTACAACTTTATTAGTTTTCATGCTAAGCTCCGCCGACACACTATTGCCGCACCCAGTATAACGATCAGCATATTTTGTAAGAAATCACTTGAGGACTGGATTGTTAAGCTTTTTGAATGGGATATTGGCCGCCATGAACGCGTCACACAGTTCTTCGTTAAAAGTGTCAGGTGCAGATGGTCATAGAGTTTTCGATGAAACATGTTTCTGCACATTATACACTCTTGTGGAAGCCTTGAACTTAATGAACAGGTACTGCAATAATCTCGTTATCATTACGAATATGCAACCAATCTGTATGGCCTCTAATCCATCCTACCATGGTTGCCCTACGAGAATTCTCCATAGTTAATGAAAATAAAGAGAAATACTAAGAGCAGAAAGAAATTGACTAAAAAGAAGAAACGAAAACTATTCCAAAAATAAGGTAGTAAATTAATCTTAAAAAATTATAGGATAAATATACAATACAACTATATAAAACGGATTTTTTAAAATACTAAACGTTGTAGTTGTAACCAAATAACACTAAAAGGAACGAAACCAGAAACAATTCCTTATAGAAGAGAATAGAAAATATATTATCTTAAGAACAATAAATACATATATGTGTATGCATGTATAACAGCATGTAAACACGAGAATACACTTTGGAAATTAGCGGATATAATTTTTTAAGCGATTATTTCAACGAAGTCATCGAAATAATATATAAATGTATATTCCGCCTTACATGGCACTGTTGAATTAAATTTATGAAGGAATACACACAATGTACTATTCATAACGACGGAAATACCAAATTCTGCTCGACGAATGCAATCGAGCAAGCAAGTAGTGGGGCTGTTATAACATGCATACTATACTTGATATCGTCACGTTTTATAGGGACAATTGGCCATTCAATCGCTTCAGTCCACTCTCTGATAATTGAAAAGCACAGACACCACTTAACCCTTTGAGTTATTGAGTTTTATTATTCATAAAAAAAAAAACTCCCTGGGAAACATTTTTATATCGATTTGCATCCGCTCCTTCATACAAAGATATATAGCAAACGCCAATTAAGTTGGCGCTAGGAGGGGTAAGCTCGCGCAGGATTAAAAGTAGTGGGGAGATTTGTATTTGGTTTTACATCAAATGTCAGATAATTCTAACCTCTGAGCGTGTATCACTTTATGATCCCCTAGCAAAGACATTATGTTCCGCCAAACGTCAATGATAAATTTATTCTGACAATTACTTGAGTAGTGGGGGTGGACGTTTTTAAAAACGGCTTCTGCGCACCCCCTCCTCGCGCCAACTTAATGGGCGCTTGCTATACCTAGACAATAACCAGTAACACCACGCGCTATTACCCACATTTTGAAGCCGAGCTTGATTGGTTTTGTTGGCATACTGTTTTAAACTATTATGTTCTTTTATATTTTACAATCGATTCATCGAAAGATAGGTACCTTGATGATGAAAAACCAAGGGAAATAGTTCAGACCCATAATCAAGAAACGGCCTAATTTTATACAATCTGTCATAACTGGCTTAACTTTTTTTGGACATTTTTAGGTCATCATTGAGATGCAGATGATTTCAATAGCATCACATCGCTAATCCTGGATAAATAAAAATTTTGATCTGAGCTCCAATATAAACGCATACATAGTAAAGATTGGAAACCCATTATTATGAGAATTCCAATGACTGCTTTCAACTCTTCTACGTCAAATCTAGAGACGTGTTATTTCGTTCCGCATACAAATTGGACTGTTGCACAATATAATCAAGAAACAGAGGTGTCAGAACACTTAGAAACAACCGCAATTGATTATTATATTGAACGTATAATTTATTTGATCATCATAAATGGTCTGTCAAAAGTCGCTGACTTGAATGTTTGGCATCTTTTTCATAATCTTCCAAGAAATTTCTTCGTCATCACATGAATTTGACATAAATTCGTATTCATGTGAAGAAATAACACGTTCTGTCAGTTCGTTTATTTCGTTCATATGTTCAGGTATTTTCTTTATCATAATTTTCTAGATCACTAATGGCTTCGCTATTAACGTTTGAGGTAGACGCGGATGCACAGTTACTTGGAAGATTATCATCAGCTTCTTCATCCCCATCCATTTCGGAATTTATGGCCATCCCATCATTCTCCTCCATTTCATTTAGAAGATAGGTAATGTATCGCGGATCTTCCAGATTTCACTATCTAATCCTAATTTTGTATTAGTCTTTTTAGCTACCAGTAATTACTAAATAAATATTTTCGATATGCAAGCGTAAATTTAGCATAATCTCACTTTTCACACAATGGATAAAAAACTTATATTGCAATGAATGTGAGTAATAAAATTGATTGAAAATGGGATAGATATGCAATAAAATAAATATTTTCATGTGAAAATATGGTAGCTACGACCAGTGGCGGCTCGTGCTAAAAATTTTAAGGTGTTCTGCAAGTTTTACAAAAAAATTTACCTTGCACGGGCAGTAAGAGGTTGTCTCCCATCGATCTTATCGTGCTTTCTTCGCCTTCCACACTGAAGTAATGGATTTCTGGAACGATTGTCAATTGTCACACAAAAAAATAAGAGTCAGTAGATAAGTAATGGGGGTTCTAGCTCAAAATCCCATGTATTTTCTTATGGAGGTTCATTTTGCACTTTTTCAATTTGGACACACTAATCCGGGACACCTCTATATACAGTCGTAGATCTGTAAACAGATCTATGAATGTATATAGAGGGTGTCCCACTGAATGTTCGCGGGGGGGTGAGTTTTACATAGGGGTGAGAAGCTTGCAAGGCGGTTATTATTATAATTTATGCGGGGGGGTGAGTTTTACATAGGGGTGAGAAGCTTGCAAGGCGGTTATCGGCGCTAGCGCGTATGATTTCAGAGGTGATTTCATCTTTATTAGTTCGTTTGCTCCTTTTCTTCGGACCAGTTCATTCCTGTTTCATATCTATTCAGACTTAATCATTATTAGTTCAGAGATATTTAGAAGAGAGATGACGTCACATATTTAGAATTATTTGATTTTTTTTATTTTTAAAAATATCACATTTAAAATTTTTTTATATTTTTAATGTTGGGACGTCGAAGAATCGAACTCGGGTCCTTCTAGGTGTAAGACAGACACCTTAACCGTTCGGCCACACCCGAGATGTAAATTGGATATTGTAAAACGCATAAGTAGTCTATTACAAAATGTGGAAACTCAACTTTAAATAACTTAGAGATATTATTCATTAAATTCGCGTCTAATTTACATATAATTAGTATTAATTATCCCCGTTTAATACTCGATATATTTTACATTTTTCAGCAGATATCAACCGTAATTTTGTGTGTAATATTAGAATTAGAGGTAAATATATCGACACAAGTCATTGAGTAGATATGTGGATTGTTCGATAAACTGCGTTTCATGAAAGATAGTATCTTCCCTCATTTTAAGAGAGGCGATGATGAATTGATTGTAATTATTCGATTTTTTCTATTTTTAAAAATATCACATTTATATTTTTAATGTCGGGACGTCGGAGAATCGAACTCGGATTCTTTAGAGTGAGACGCCGGGATTCTATCACGAGACCACGCTGGGTAATATGAATAGAATATTTTATAAGTTATATATATTATCTAACCTATTACTATAAATTATTTTTCCAAGTTAAATTAGAATTACTATTATAGGTAGATATATCGATCGGGTCTTAATAATCGATAAATTTACGTTTAATTTACATATAATTAGTATTAATTACTCCGTTTAATACTCGATATATTTGACGACCATAATTTTGTGAGTAATAATGCTAGTTAAAAATAAAACATAATTTCATATAGGATAAAATTTTATTTAGGCAGCATCTATTTTTTAGCATAATATACAGAGCATCTAAGGGTTACAATGCAAGTACATAGATCAAAACAGGTCTATACATATTTAATACTCGAACCAGAGGCTGATTACCTAGAGAATATATATGTTTTCGACATAGAGGCTTCACGAGTGTTAAGTTTACATGGACAATATCCGAAGACACATATAATCCTGTATCCTATACATAGGTACCCTGAATTCGATTACAATAAAGATATTGTATGTGATGGAGGAGGCTATGTTGTATACGGATATGATAAATAGTTCACCACCTCAGTCGTATTTTCGCATTCGTCTTGAATGTATGCTGATAAATATTATGCATCGATACATATAATGCGTGAAATGGCAAAACAAGAAGATGAAGTGTTTTTCAAGTTATACAAAATTTAGAAAATAATTTCGGTATGCTAGATGATATATCTAAAACGACAATCCAACACATACCGCTGCATATTCTTCAAACAAAGGTGAAGACAGAATCCCTAAGACGAAACTGGCACAAGATTCCTATAGAGAAAAGAGCTGATCTAGAGGATTATTTACTCTGTGATAGACATTATAATCGACTGGAGCAGGGCGATCATATAGATGGATTTCCGCCAGCAAAAATTAAGTGTTGGTTCTGTTTAATATCACATTAAGATGTATATAAATATGTAAATTTAAAATAAAAAAGATATAAAGTCATTTATGTTTTATTTATAAAGTATAATATAAAGTATAATATATAGGTAATGATAATAAAATCATAATATATTTTTATTGTCTATCCAAGAATTGTGTGAGCTGTTCAACCCCAACCACTTCACGTATACTTTATTACGCTTCCGTCGCAAAATCCTTTCAACGAGGTACACATTCCTATGAATAGTCTTCTGTAATTCCAGTTCATAGAAGCTACCTAGTATTGGTCGACCGGACATATCCTCAAGCATATATGTCGAAGGATTTGTAATATTTGCTTTAACTATTCGGAACAATTCCGTAGACCAGCTCACGGTGAATCCTTTAGCAAATGCTCCTTTATATTTACTTATACGAACGATGTCACCCACATTAAATTTCCGAAGTCCACTAATTTTTATATTATTATAAACACTTTTTAACAGACGTTTTTCTATCTTCTTGGTAACATCACACGGTCGCATTTTAATCTTTCTATGTATAGTATGATTATACTTTTCGGTAACTGTCTGTAATATATCTAGCCATTTATATTTACCTCGCATACTGAATTCTTTATACAATTTCTCCTTAATAGTTCTAATTACACGCTCGGCAATAGACGCTTTCATTATACTATATGTAGAATAATGATTTATACCGTAATTTTTTATTAGATTTTGGAATTTATTGTTATAAAACTCTTTTCCAGCATCAGTCTGTAAATTTTTAGGCTGTCGCAACCCTTTAAGGATTATTTCCATTGCGTTTCTCACATCTTGACCAGTCTTAGTTTTAACAGGCTGCGTCCAAAGATATTTCGAGAAGCAGTCTACTACCGTAAGAATATATTTATAGCCACTATTCTCTCTAGCATAGGGGATAAATTCCATGAGATCCGCATGCCACAAATCGTCAAAACCCTTAATAATAATATGTCGTCTAGTAAACAATCTACGAGCAGGTTTATGCAGTTCGTTTACAACGTCACGTTTAATTTCACTCATTTCTCTATTAGAATATTTAATATCGATACAGCTTAGATGTTTACAGCTGAACTTTATCTGTGTAAATGAAGTCGCAGCTCGACAGCTCATATAGAATTACTATCATTAAATGTTTTAATGCGTCAACGTAGATTCAAAATTTTTATAGATCTACAGCGCAAGCAAGTGGTGATGTTTTCTATTTTAGAATTTCCAAAAGTTCTTTAAACTTACTATCCACATAGCTTTTATTTACGCCTAAGGATATAATCTTTTTAAGTAGCTCATCAACCGCTGTAAACTTTTTATCTACATTAGTTTTGTTTGCACATACCGATAAGCTCCTTCTAAAATTATCTTCAACTGCGATAAACTTTTTATCTACATTGGTTTTGTTTGCGCATGCAGATATAGTCTTTCTAATATGCTCATCAACCGATGTAAACTTTTTATCTACATAAGTTTTGTTAGCACATACAGATACACTCTTTTTGATAATCTCATCAACCGCTGCGATCTGTGTATCTACAAAGGTTTTGCTCGCACATGAAGATTCAATCTTTTTAATATAATCATTAAGAACTTGTATCTTTTTATTAACATAAGCCATATTCACAGAATCATTATCTTCTACAGGCGACTGAATATTGCGTATTCGTTTATTTTTAAAATCATAATGTCCCTCGATATCTTTAGATAAAATAGACTGAAGGTTATATGGTGCGAGTGATTTTTTTATTTCACTTTTGTTTAAATGCCGCCCGAATTTATCAATACTCTTCATAACTGACCGGCTTTTACGAACAGTAATAGCGTACTACTATATTAATACTCGGCTTCGATTAATTATACAATTACGCCGGATTCCTTGAGCTCTTCAACAATGGAGGCAATTTCATTTATATGTCCAGAGTGCCCGGCCGTTTTCGATGCTAGGAGTAAACGTAGTCGATCAACTAGTTCGTTTATATCATCCCAGTACACATACTGATAGGGAGCATTCCTCACTACTAATTCTTCACCAACATGGCCACTCCCCTGTATATATCCACTCGTAGACGATGTGTCCAGATTCATCGATGAAGTGCTTAGATTCAATAAAGGTTTAATGATGTATGAATATTTATAGCTTCTGCTTCCTTTGACTTGCTTTTCGGGATCAAAGTCACGATGATGTACACTAGTTTGTTTTAAGATTCGTCTATACTGCTCTTTGTCATCTCTCGTAAACTCGCTAGGATGTACCTTAAATATCAACTCGCATAATCCTCGCGTCCCCTTATATCGCACGTTATCGATTACAAAATCACGACCATCGGAAGTAAAACTTGATTTACCCATTTTAAAGTTATCCGACACAGGATCAACGTGGACACCAAACGTTAAATCATATTCTCTGCTAGCATCGGACAATAATCCTTCCAAGTAGATTCTAGGAAAATAATACAGGTCGGAATTTTCAATGTTACGATCAGTTATATTAAGTCCCTCATAAGGGCTATCGGAACTCTCCATAGAAAGACTATGTGACTTTGTGTTTGATATCATCTTCGGAATTCTTATATTTTGTTTAGACTCTTCATCCTCTGACTTCATCTTACTCTTCAGATCTATTTCAGTCTGTGCTGATGTTTTTTCTAAAACTTTTTTAAGGGGTTCAGTGACTGGTTTGAAATGGCGTGTTAGTAATGCGTCAAATTCAGAACGACCTAATTTCAATGCTAAATATTTTTTTCTAATTGAAGCGCTAGCGCGTATGATTTCAGAGGTGATTTCATCTTTATCATTTCGTTTGCTCCTTTTCTTCGGCGACATCCTCAGGACTGTCCCGCAAACAGATAGCAAGCAGCTCCGAAACAGATAGTGAACAGGTTTGAATAGCTTCTAAACAGGTCTGAACAGAGAACGAACAGCTTCCGAAACAGATATGGAACAGGTCTGAACGGATAATGATCAAGTCTGTATAGATATAAAACAGATATTATACAGCTCTAGAACAGGAATGAACAAATCTGAACGGGTATTAAACGGTTATTGAAGCAGATGAGCTGTTTTAAGATATTAGATATTGGATAGCTCTGGAACAGGAATGAACAGGTCCGAACGGATATTAAACAGCTATTGAGGCAGATAGGCTGTTTTCATACTTTAATACTATTAAGTGTGATCATAGCTAGCGGAAAAGCTTTATAAAAAATGAGGAAATACATTCGCAGAGTGTCCAATATATATCACAACATATATCTCTGATATCGGTTGACGATTGCTCTTCCCCCATTGTTATGCTTCTTAACCATACGCATATCGTTAGCTGATTGACTAATATGCTTGTGTTCACAAATATATATAACAATCGAACATTTTTCTATAGCGACCCTCATCGATATTACTATCTTTATCTATCGTTAGAAAACCATAATTATTTTTCCAACACTCAGCACAAACTTCTTTAAACTTATCAAAAGTCATATCAGTGTTAACATGATCGGCATATATATGTCGAAGATTTAAATCATCCTGTTTAAATAAAATAATAAAATTAGCATTATCACGTATTAAATGTTTTGGTATTCGAGTATACGTCTGACATAAGTAGAAACAATCAATCGACTTATGTCGACCCATGCAAAAATATGTTCTAATTTTATCTTGTGTCTCGCAAGCAACATCATCGAAAATAAAAACAGAGTTTTCTAAAGCTTTACAGGGATCTATGATGTTATCGTTTTCCGAATACTTAAAATATTTAACATCCTTCACGTTATTCATCACTGCCTCTAGAAATCGATATTTAGACTGGTAAAGTGACTTGGAATAAACATAGATATTGTTAAATTTTAAACCATTCTCTTCGGTAATCAAACTCAAAAGAGCATTTGTTTTTCCGCAGTTAGATGGCCCACATATTATACCTCTGATAGTATTTGGTAATATTTCTCCATGTCTTCGTTTAAATTTATTGTCTATCAAACCACCGTCCAAATTTCGAACCTTTAAGGTTACCTTCTGTTTAACGACACGCATTTCGCAAGAATGAATCTATATAATGTGATCATACATTAATATATGTTTCATTCAAATGTCTACATTCAAAGAGGGTAGAGGTATATTAAATTCACTCATTAATAAGTTACCAGTAGAATTACATCTACCCGGATATCAATACTGTGGTCCAGGTACGAAACTGAAACAGCGTATGGCCCGAGGCGACCAAGGAATTAATCCGCTTGACGCTGCATGTAAAGAACACGATATCGCTTATTCGAGGGATAGCGATACTATAAAACGCCATCAAGCCGATCACATACTGCAAGAAAGAGCGTGGACTCGAGTCAAATCCAAGGACGCAAGTTTTGGTGAAAAAGCAGCTGCTTGGCTGGTCACAAACAGTATGAAAGTTAAAAGAAAATTAGGTATGGGGTTAAATCGAATTAAGACTAAGCGTAGATCATCTATAGCGAAAACACGGAATAGAATAGAAGGAGGCTTCGTTAGAAAAATCCCGTTTAGAAAAGGAGTTGTCTATCATGCTAAGGTAGCCCTAAAAAAGACTAAACTGAAGGATATTGTTGATGGAGCTAAAATAGCGCTCGCTTCTGCTAAAATCGCGATAAAGAAGAATGGGGGTAAAACAAATATTAATACACCCAGAGTTATTCCTCTACCGAAATCAGGGGGTATCATTCCTCTCATACCTCTATTTGCTGGCTTAAGTGCTTTAGGTGGTCTTACCGGGGGCGTAACCGGAATTGTGCAAGCGGTCAATAAAGCTAGAGCATCTCAAAAAGTGTTAGAAGAGACGCAACGTCATAATAAGGTTATGGAAGAAGTTGCTTTGGGGAAAAAAGGTGAAGGAATGTTTTTGAAGCCATATAAAAGAGGAATGGGACTATATCTTAAATCAAATAAGGAAGCAAAAAACTTTTAAATCGACTGCCACGCAGAGCTCTCTCGGACGTAGACATTTTAAAGTATGGAGATTATTTACCCTACTTCCGAGGTGTCTTTATGAGAAATAGCTTACCGAATATACCAAAAAGCAATGAGTGTGCAGTCGTTAATCTTGATTCAAAAGAAGGGCCAGGCACACACTGGGTTGCATATTCCAAGAGAAAACTGAAAGTTCAATATTTCGACTCATATGGAAATTTATCACCTCCGCTTGAACTCGTTCAATATCTAAAAAAATGTGAAATCAAATATAACCACCGCCGATATCAGAAGTTTAACGAAAAGAATTGTGGACATTTATGTTTAGAATTTCTATATAGCTATATGTAGAGTACATAGTGAGTTCAGTATCATGTCGAACACGTTCACACTCAAAAGCACTAACCACGTGCTTACTGCAGATTACTATCCCCCGATTGAATTAGATGATCGATATGAATATGGATTGGGACTTATAGGTCTACACACTTACAATACTATACCAAATGTTTATGAGGGACATAACAAATTCTATTATGATAACGAGGTGTTAGAAATACCCACTGGCTCATATGAAATAAGTGATTTAGAGACTTATATACAAAACCGATTGCCGTCTACAAACAAAAACATATTAGATAAAAGCGGTTTACTAACTATAAAACCTAACAACAACACGTTGAGGTGTGAGATATATAGTATTTTTTCTATAGATTTTACTAAGGAAGACTCAATCGGTCGCATGTTAGGATTCAGCAAAAGCAAATTGCATGCTAAAAGGATCTACGAATCTGACCTTCCAGTACAGATTATAAAGGTCGTTACAATTAGAATCGAGTGCAATATAGTATCTTCTGCGTATTATGACACACGTCCCTCTCACACACTATTTGAATTTTCACCAACAGTAGAACCTGGTTACAGCATCAATATAGAACCTAGGAATATAGTCTATCTGCCGACAACAACAAAAAACATTAGCAATATTACGTTAACGTTGCTAGACCAAGAAGGAGATCCAATAAATTTTCGAGGTGAGCAGATCGTTGTGCGCCTAGAATTAAAGCGATTATAATGGGTTTGGAGTTTAACAAAACATATAAAGAACTCTCTTATCATCAGACGGCGGCCATTCAGTCTCCAACGACTAACGTGCTAACACCTATAAATTTAACATTCCTTCAATCATTGGGATTTGTTGTTAACGATGGAAAAGTTAGACATTTACGCAAAGTTAAACTTCGACGAAACGATAACTAAGGAGGAATATCATACATATTACCCTCGTGCTAATAATTTCAATGCGAACGATGAAATACGTATACCAATAAATAATCAAGATGTATACACAATTCCAGGTGACAGCTACATATATATTGAAGGTACATTTAAACCAAACATAGATGGGACTGGCTCTTGTGAGCTAATAAATAATGCATACGCGTTTCTGTTTGATCAGCTGCGATATGAGATAAATGGTATCGAAATAGATCGTTGTAATAAGCCTGGTATAACTTCTACCATCAAAGGTTTCTTGTCTTTAAGTGATAATGAGAGCAAGTCTCTACAAATGGCGGGTTGGTATCCTTTCGAAAATAAAAGTCAGCCGACATTATCAGGTGATACATTTAGTGCATGCATTCCCTTAAGGTTTATAGTCGGATGCTTCGAAGACTATAGGAAAGTGGTCGCCTATACCTCCCAAGAGCTGATACTGATACGAAGCCGATTAGATATTAATTGTTATAAAAATATTGAAGCAGATGGCACAAAAAAAGCTAAAATAGATATCAGTAAAGTCGAATGGCATGTTCCACATATTGTTATGGATGACTCAATTCGTCTAAATTTATTAAAAACTTTAAACGCTAATAAACCTATCTACATGCCATTTAGAAAATGGGATCTGCATGAACTACCATCTTTACGAAGCAATAAAAAAGATGTGTGGAGTGTTAAAACGAGCACAAATTTAGAGAAACCGCGCTTCGTAATAATAGCCTTCCAAACAAATAGGAAGGATAACTTAACTGCTGACGCTGGTCGATTTGATCACGTGTCAATCAGTAATATAAAACTATACTTAAACTCTGAGACCTATCCTTACAATAATCTGAATTTACAAATGGATATTAAGCGATACGCTTTAGCATATAGGATGTATACATCCTTTCAATGTTCATATTATGGGAGAACGATCGCTCAACCTCTAATAGATTATAACGCTTTCATTGATTACCCCTTCTTAGTCTTAGACGTTTCTAAACAAGCAGAGAGCATAAAAGCGGGTACCGTAGACATAAAACTTGAGTTTGAGTCAGATAATCCTTTCCCTAACAATACTACTGCCATCTGTTTAATCATTCACGACTGCGTTGTAGAATACGCTCCGCTTACTGGAATAGTGAAAAAAATAGTATAATTATTACTAATAAATCATGTATTTAAAACGATAGCATGAAAGCTGTAGCTGCTTACAGATGCCCTTTTGAAAATAGAATTAGGAAAGTGGACAATATCATTAGACATGTTTTATCGCGCGTTCATCGAGATCGAACAGCATATGTACTTGAGGATATATCCGGTCGTCCAATACTAGACAGCTTCTATGAACAACTCACACAATTCATGGATAGACAATAAAAATATATTATGATTTTATTAATATTATCTATATATTATACCTTATAAATAAAACATAAATGAATTGATATTTTCTTTTTATTTCTAATTTACATAGTTATATACATCTTAATATGTTAATAAACAGAACCGAATTTCTATGAGCTTAACAGCCATAAATAATTGAAGATAGCATACAATGAGGCTTCAACTATTTCTTCTCCCCTTTTAGTTCATATTATATGCAATTTATATAAGTTCTAATATTAAACTCATTCATATTTTAACGTTTAGATTTTCTACGCAACCAAATGCTGAAGGCTTGATATCTAATAAGAGTAATTAATAAAAATATTAAAACATATTTAATTTCAAGACATTTTATATTGATTAATCATTATTATGTATGGGTTGTGAGATATAATTTATATATTCTACGTAAAAGCTATTGACTAGTGCATATATTATCATCTACTTAATTTCCAATCTACTTAAAATAAGCACACCTTGTGTTTAAGCCTTTATGTATTCACCTTAAATTTCATGGAGTCTTTGCGATTATAAATCACTTAAGGATATACCGATTCACCGCATCTGATTATTTTATTTAATGAGGGAAAGTTTAGTTGAGAAAGCTAGTATATGTGTTGCATAAACAATGTATATTTCCTGCTAAAAACACTTTCAAATATAATTTTCCTACCTCTATTTATTTCTTATGAAAATTTTATTCGTATAATTAGGATGTTTGAATTTCGAGATGTTTAAAAGTTGCAGCCTTTCCTACCCCCTATAACATAGATCTTCTAATACCCTCTGCATGATCCGGTTGTTGGTATGGATATTAAATAGACATATATATAATAAATATTTTATTTTATTTTTCAATATACATATATAATATTAGCTTAGAAACTTGTTTATACATAAAATAATTAATCTATAAAAATATAATTCAGTCTATACACATAATATTTTCTTTCCTCAATATACATATACAATATTAGTTTAGAAACTTGCTTATACATAGAATAATTAATCTACAAGCTAAAAATATAATTCATTCTATACACATAATATCACGATGTCCCCAAGGTAACGTACTGCAACTGTCTTTTATTAAGTATCTTTTATCATCATGAGGACTTAGAGCAATTTTCGTTTGATTACTGCTATACACTTGATGTTTTTCGGATTGAATTAATTTTTGATTCACATATTTCTCGTTAGTATTGTACAAACATTCTATATAATCATCAAAACTTATTCGATTTTTGACAATGTTCTTCTTAACTCCTTTAGCTTTCCTTACCGCATCTTTACCCCCTACTCTAATAGCATACATTTTAGATCTCAAGCCTACAAATTCTGTTACAATTTCCCCATTCATCTCATCTTTCATCATACCTAGAACTTTTTTGTTTACAAGAGGAATACTATAAACATTATCTTTAGGATAATCGCTTGTATCAAATCGTCTATGACAGTCGCGACGGATTAAATCGTAGATATCTGAACACCCAATTGAATAGATAATCGAATCAGTATCTGTGTAGGCTGCTTGACATTTATCTCCAAACATCGGTTTCATATAATCATAGTGAAATTCATAGATTGATGTTTTAGAAATATCTAATATGGCCATTCCTACATAGATAGGTTTATTAAAATAGATCTCTGTTTTGTTGAGTTCAACAGCAACAAAGTTCTCATTAAATATAGTCGCCGATTTGAATTCAGGCTTTGAAATTAAAGCTTCGGCACCATATCGTCCTTTCCATTTATTTACTAGTTTCACTATACTATGTTTGCGTATATTTTCCATCGTCTTCCCGAAAACAGCGTTGTTCATCAGTTTAAACAAATTTTTTTCAAAGTCGTTCATAGCCAATGATCTCAGTTTAGTGTTTAAATCAATGTATGATTTCAGCCATGTACGCTGTTGAAATTGCAGTATTCTATGAATGTTAGCTAACTTTAAACCATGTCTTAAGGCTTGTTTTAGATTCTTATAATGAATAACATAACGTTTTTTTCCGAATAAGGTAGCCATTAATTTCTTTTCTTTCGATCCCGGAGCAGCTAGATGTTCAGGACAAAAGGGTAAATCTGAGTGTAAAGCATGTAGTTCTTGCGGATACTCTAAATCTACCTCTAAAATATATCCTATATCATTCTCATCGGGTATATCTAAAACATTGAAATTTTCGGTATTAGATAACCATTGAAATCCTCCATAAGGCAGATATTGAGACATTGCCCATCCATATTGATTATTGATATCGTTATACATTATAAATTTGTCTGGTTTGGATGAATCATAATCCGACATGTATTTATTATTTGCTTTAAGATGTCTATAAGAACATTGGCTGAGCCCTCCTCTGATTCCGCGTTCAATAAACATAATCATATCCAAATCTGTCAGTAATTCTAAGATTATATTAGTATGTTTAAACATACAATCCCATGCGAATCCGGGTAAGGTGAAGTAAAGTCCTGGATCAAGCTCATATGTTTTCAGACAGCTACTTCTAAATTGTTCGAAAATGCAAGCTAATAGTAGCACATCCGTCTTCAGATATAGGTCTGAATATTCACCCAAGTTTTCGATATTAAATTCACTCCATACCTTTTGCGCATGATCATAGTCTTCATCTGAAATATCTAGATCGTTTAATTGATTGAAGAATTTAGATTTTTCGGGGAGCTTCGTTTCCTTGAATTTCTCTTCTGAGTCGAAATAATCGTAAGGGTATACTCCTTTTCGTGTTAGCAATTTCAATTTTTCATCGCTTAGATTAGAAAATTCAGATATAAGTTCGGGATATTCTATTAAATATGATGCTAAGGTATTGAGTCCTGAAGCCATAAATCGAAAAGAATCAATGAATCTAAATTTAATTATATTCTCATCGATATGTTTAGTGAATGAAATATATTTTTCTTTGGTTGTTGGCAAAACATCTATACGTCCCTTTAAGTCCTCAGCCAAATTCTTGATGATGAAATGTGAGTCGTATCCAGTTAGGTAATGGAAAACCACCGGAACTGTATGTGTATCTTGATAATTTATATTACAATCTTGATGTGCAGCTCCTCGGTATTTTCCATTCAAATGATCGTGATCTCTAACCTTTTTCTTTTCATCCGAACTAAACGATTTTTCACAAATATGACATATTGTAGCGTTTTCATACAAATATCGTTCATCAGATGTTAGTTTGTCCATGGGTATGGGACACAAAAATACTGTTTCTAAATCTTCTGCAAAAGCTTTGAGTTCCTTAGTAAACCATTCTATACAATCTTGACCACGATAACTTCTATAAAATGATAATGATTCATCATAGCCGCACTTTACGTAATAACCTATGCTGCATGGCAGATGTTCTTGATATTTATTTTGAATTTTACATGGTGCAAGTAGACACTCCAAATCGGCATAAATAATGAAGGGCGCTTTCACTTTATTTTTAAAATTTTTAAATTTAATAAACTTATCATCTTCAGTAGGCAGTCGGATCTTACAGTCATTCATTTCTTGACAATCTACGTAATGTTTATCGAGAGCGGTTTTCGTATAAAAGTAGTGTAAACAGCGATCACAAAAATACTTTTTTGTTTTATGCTTCGATAGCTGTGAGGATACGAGGCGTGATAAGTTCTTAATCCAGACATAGTGATAACTAGGAGTTGATTCATTATTATCCTCATGCACTTCATCCTCGTTATAGTAAAAATCTTGAATAAGCAGCAAATTCACATGTTTAGTTTGTTTCATTTTTGCTAGATATGTAGGTACGGTGATGAATTTTTCATTTTTTTTTTTCAAAATGTAAACATTTATTGATACATCGTTTTGTTTTTCAAACCGTGGAATTTGTTTCATCGTCATTGGGAACTGAATTCCTGTTAAATTTAGCACAGATGATGGGTTTGGATACTTTGTAGTTCTTCGCGTGTTCTTACTCACTGGATATAATGCGGATACAACAGCCCATGCGAAGCATTTTTGATCATTATTTTCTACGTTAACGCAAGCTTTTTTAATTTTAATTTGCGAAGGTAATTCGATGTAGGATGATCCTAGTTGAGACGTAAATTTATTAATATTTACCTGGAGACTGATGACTGTTGATAACGCCCAACCGCTGTCTCTTTCTTGAAACTCTTCAAGATCAGCGAGAATTGGCTGCTGTATGCAGTTAACAAACCATTCTTTGAGACTGGTGTCTCGATAAATTGCAATATTTTTAGTGTTAAAATATTTTAATTCATTAATCTCTTGGTCAGCTTTCTGTATTTTGAATTCGCTACAAAACATTGTATTCACCTTGATGGCTTCTTCCTTCTTTAACACATTCGAAATTCTTCGTTGAAATAGGATAGCAGCATCTTCCATAAATAATATGGGGTCGATATGTTTTAGATTAATTATAACTCCAGTTCGAATACGGTTTTGAAACGCTGATTTGATATCCTCCCATTTAACGTGGTAAGAAGCAGTAGTACGTTTCCTCGGTGCGTAACTCCCTCCAGCTATTTGATGAGCTCGATACATTTGTTTGAAGCTCTTTACTTGAGCAATGGTAGCTATCAGTTTTTGTTTTTCTCCAACACTTTTAGCACTACTCAATGAATTATTTAATACTCGGAGAGTTGAATTACATTTTTTAATTTCTGAAGCCAGAGCATCTTTATTATTTTCAATATTAGCATTGAAGAGCGAAGATTTAATTTGTTGAACGGATTGCATCTTAACTCAACGATGAACACTGATTGCATGATTCCCATATACATATACTCCGCTATATATACTCATTTAACGGGATAATAATGATCACGTGATAGCTTTACTATTTTATATACGCAAGCGCCCTAAAACCACTCTATACATTTTAAAGTAGAAATATTATTTATATATCTTTGTCCCTTCCATACAGATCTCCTACCTACAAAACTACGAGTCTATATCTGTTAAGACATGTATAGACTTGTTTTGATCTATGTACTTGCATTGTAACCCTTAGATGCTCTGTATATTATGCTAAAAAATAGATGCTGCCTAAATAAAATTTTATCCTATATGAAATTATGTTTTATTTTTAACTAGCATTATTACTCACAAAATTATGGTCGTCAAATATATCGAGTATTAAACGGAGTAATTAATACTAATTATATGTAAATTAAACGTAAATTTATTGATTATTAAGACCCGATCGATATATCTACCTATAATAGTAATTCTAATTTAACTTGGAAAAATAATTTATAATAATTTGGGATAAGTCAGACAATATAGGTAAGTTATAAAAAATTAAATTCTGGAGGGCCGTATGGTCTAGCGCCTAAGAAGCCGACTTATGTGAAGCATGGCCCACGTTCGATTCCCGACACTCCGACATTAAAAATATAAAAATTTTAAATATGTTGAACTACAACCGATATCCTGCACACAAAACTATGGTCGTCAAATATATTGAGTATTATATGCAAATTAAACGTAAATTTAATGATTATTAAGACTCGATCGATATATCTACCTATGATAGTAATTCTAATTTAACTTGGAAAAATAATTTATAGTAATAGGTTAGATAATATATATAACTTATAAAATATTCTATTCATATTACCCAGCGTGGTCTCGTGATAGAATCCCGGCGTCTCACTCTAAAGAATCCGAGTTCGATTCTCCGACGTCCCGACATTAAAAATATAAATGTGATATTTTTAAAAATAGAAAAAATCGAATAATTACAATCAATTCATCATCGCCTCTCTTAAAATGAGGGAAGATACTATCTTTCATGAAACGCAGTTTATCGAACAATCCACATATCTACTCAATGACTTGTGTCGATATATTTACCTCTAATTCTAATATTACACACAAAATTACGGTTGATATCTGCTGAAAAATGTAAAATATATCGAGTATTAAACGGGGATAATTAATACTAATTATATGTAAATTAGACGCGAATTTAATGAATAATATCTCTAAGTTATTTAAAGTTGAGTTTCCACATTTTGTAATAGACTACTTATGCGTTTTACAATATCCAATTTACATCTCGGGTGTGGCCGAACGGTTAAGGTGTCTGTCTTACACCTAGAAGGACCCGAGTTCGATTCTTCGACGTCCCAACATTAAAAATATAAAAAAATTTTAAATGTGATATTTTTAAAAATAAAAAAATCAAATAATTCTAAATATGTGACGTCATCTCTCTTCTAAATATCTCTGAACTAATAATGATTAAGTCTGAATAGATATGAAACAGGAATGAACTGGTCCGAAGAAAAGGAGCAAACGAACTAATAAAGATGAAATCACCTCTGAAATCATACGCGCTAGCGCCGATAACCGCCTTGCAAGCTTCTCACCCCTATGTAAAACTCACCCCCCCGCATAAATTATAATAATAACCGCCTTGCAAGCTTCTCACCCCTATGTAAAACTCACCCCCCCGCGAACATTCAGTGGGACACCCTCTATATACATTCATAGATCTGTTTACAGATCTACGACTGTATATAGAGGTGTCCCGGATTAGTGTGTCCAAATTGAAAAAGTGCAAAATGAACCTCCATAAGAAAATACATGGGATTTTGAGCTAGAACCCCCATTACTTATCTACTAGAGTCACTAAGCACTACTTTACTAACAAATTATTTCTTATAAATTAAATCTATTCTACGTTCTTTTCGATTTGCAAATTTTGTTATCACTTTGTCATTAAAATTGTCTAGAGAATTATTAATTTCCTCAATTATTTGGTCTTGGCAGACTTCAAGTATGCACTGTAACAGATCATTCTGTATTTCTTTGGAAGTGCCTTTAAATACCGAACAATTTTTTAGGTGCTCACTTAGAGTTGCATCTAATTCAGCCGAAAAATTAATAAGTCCACGAAATATCCCCGGATTCTCGGAAGTATCGCTCTCATCATGTCCCCGAAGGGCCAATTCAAAAGCTCCACAAAATTTTATACAATTAATAATTTTTGATAAAATATAACGATTCTTTGACACATTTTCATTATGTCTCTGTATATTTACCCAATAAGCAGAATCTAGTTGAGCCATAATATTAGTTGACCCTAGTAACACAAATTTCATACAATTATGAAGATGGCTTTTAGAATTCTCATGTCTTTTTATTTTCAAACTTAAGTGCTCTAGATCCGTGACCCCTATTTCCGTCCAAGCTTTATCGCCACCAAAAAGTAAACAGGGAAAACAATATAAAGCATTTTTTTTGTTGCATCCACAAATCCATTCGTTTTTTGAATAAATATCGCTACTAAATTTACGTGTATAATTTTTCCCTCTACTTACACCAGTTTTTTCAATAGTGATATCTACTAATGGCCTACCATTTGCTTTTAAGTTTAACTTTTCTTCGTAATCGTATGTATATTTAAAGAATCTCCTCACATTAATTAAATTAAAGACCACCTCCATAATACACAGAGTTTATATAAATTGTCAACAATACACAAAAACAGAAGCACGCACACTCTAATATTATTGTTTTTACGTTAAACTCGCCGCACAGTAAAAAACACGCGAAAATATTAAATACCTATACCGATTCATATGACCTCTGCGCTGGAATGAATGCAGCGAATATTGCCTGGTAAAATCATGCATTGGTTTTAGACAGTCACGGGGGTAGCGGGATGCGCGCGGGTGTTGGAAAGAGCGCTCAGAGCACGTTCGTGTGGACCAGATAAGGAACAAGTGAGCGATCGCGCGAATTAGGTTGGTTATTCCACTGGTCGCCTATTGTATATTTGATAATATAGTATATACGATATAACCGGCGTTAGTGTTGGAATATCGGAAGCGAATATCTCGGCTTCTACTGATCGGATTTTGATGATTGAGGTGTCAAATTGTAGGGTTTGATGTCCTCTACAGGTGATGTAGAAAAATATGCAAATTTTTTGATATACAGGGGGAGAATTTTCACAACAATATGTTACGCTTTTATAAACATCAGAAAAGTCGGAAAAATTATGTAAAAGAAAACTAGTTATAACTAATACAGGTTCGCCCGCCCAATTTTTTGGGAGCTCTGCAGCACTGCAGCGCTTATGCGCCAGCCGCCACTGGCTACGACTCAGTTTAGAAAAAACAATTCAAGTTTTGTGATTTACAAACTAACGCTCTTTGGTACAAATACGTACCACATTTCATAACATTCTCACTAGATGTCGCAAACATCAACCAAAGTGGTATTCAGGTGTACCGATGAGCATTTAGAGGTTCAGGTCATGTCATAAAGGTTAAATTTTTAAGAATTTATGCGCTAGTTCGTCTTTACGGCAAGTGGTACAAATATGTACCTACCGAAGTCCGTTAAACGACTAACCTAGTAGATTTTAGAAAATTTTGCAGAAACCCTCGTATGTTTCGGAATACTCGTTTTGCCAGTAGAATATATGAAGTTAGTTCTAATTGTTTTAATGTTGTTGACTTATTTAACACTAGAAGCGCCGGACACTTTTGAAAATTAATTTGTCTGGATCATTTGATCCAAGGGTTAGTATTTTTGACTTTTATTTTTTATATGTTATAAACATGTACAAGGCATCTAAGCGATCTTTGGCATACCATTCTTAATTTTTTATAGCTTCTACCTATTAGCCCCGAGGGGGTTATTTTGACCTTTACATTTTATAAAGCGAAAAATCATAATAAATTGATTATTTATTTGTCTGAATTGACAAATAAATATATTTAAACAAACTTCGAGAGATTTTCCGTAGTCAGAATTTAGTTCGCTTCCTACACGCAGCTGCAGATCGCGTGATTTATCCAGCGGGGACGAGTAACGGCAGTCGGATTGGCTATTACTGAGGCTGATATTTTTTCCACTGGATCTATTTTTCTTGGAAATTACAAAAAAATAGCGTGCAAAGTAATTGACATTGAAGGTAGGACACCAAGAAGCCCATCCGCTAAGAATATTGTTACAGAAACTCCAGGACCAACGCTATATCGTCGGCTTCACAAGCAATCACGTAACTCCACTTTTGGTCCGAATTGACATTTTAATGCCATCTGCCGCAGAAACAATGTACTTTCAATTGTGGAAATCCACGTAGCTCCAAAAAAAAAACAAATGGCTACTAATAACGTGCTACAAGAAAATCACGTATCTTCAATAGTATCATTTCGTACTTTGCAAAGCGCGTATCTCCGCCAGACGCCATTGGTTGCGTGAGCTGGTAGAGATGATGTGACGTACTCTGTAGAAGATTTCATAAAAATATAGACTGTTTTTATAATAAAGTGATACAGAATCATTCCGTAAGTACCTGTTTATGTATTTCAATTATTATTTTCGTTGCAAAACTTATTATTCCTCTATAAACTACCGCTTAGTTATTCTGGTGGAGTTAAGGAGTTTGCGGCACGGTTTGTCACAAGTAAATATAGGAGTTACGCACTTTGCTCATGCATGGTTTTAACTCTGTTTATCTTATTGGTAAATAAATGAATAATAATTATTAAAAACTAAATTGAATGCTTTACAAAATGGGTACTGTGACATGACTATTACATATTTAATTTTTCCTCAGATGATGTCAGACCGAAGCAGAAGACTGTTGGAAATGGCTTTAAATTTTCCGATAATTGCACAAAGTACCCTTTTAAAGGACTTTAGAGTAGAAAAGGACGATCTCATCCAATCAGTACAAACAGATCTCAAAATAATGAACAATCAGGACGAAACGATCGACATCGAAAATTGTACTATCGTCCTGCTAGAAGAAAATAATCTTGATATTTGTGCACACGTCCCTGCCGAAAATGAACTGATGGATCAACGTAATATATCTTCAGACGCAGAACTGATGCAACAAATAGATCATACGATGGACAATATTGAAAAAACGGTGAGCAGTTTCCAAAAAATGAATGAAATTGCCGAAATGGCAGCTATTCAAGAAACTGTTAGTGAACGTTTGTTTGAAGATGCTGACACAGAACTTAGAACACAAGAAATTGAAGTGGACATTGACGAACAAGAAGTTGATGAAGAAGTGGTGGAAGGAGATTTACAGGCAAATGAAATTGAGATTGCTGAAAATGAACAAAAAATGTCTGATGATCGCTCCTTTTCAGAAGAAAATAACGATGACGTTCAGGAAATAATTGTACGAAAACGAGCAAAAAGGCAGAATGTTGATGCCAACAAATGGAAACCGAATCTACATAAGAAACGTCGTGAAAAGGGTTTGTCTTACCAAGGCAAAAAGAGAACTGGCTCATCTTGGCAATACGATATAAACAAACCTGGAAAATTTTTGACGGCACCATGCAACTGCGTTTTAAGAAAACGACCTACCGCACTTAAATGTTCTTCTATCGCAAGAAGTTTCCGTGAAAAAATCTTTCAACACTTCTGATCTGAATTCTCTTGGCCGGAAAGAAAAGTATACGTATGCGCTATTACAACCATACTTCCAGTAAAAAGA
This sequence comes from Melolontha melolontha, assembly GCA_935421215.2. Taxonomy (NCBI): domain Eukaryota; kingdom Metazoa; phylum Arthropoda; class Insecta; order Coleoptera; family Scarabaeidae; genus Melolontha; species Melolontha melolontha. The sequence goes on from OW285242.1 coordinate 50,246,993, forward strand.
AGAAGAGGGAATACTGAGACCAGTCGAAGAATTCTCTACAATATTGTTTGAAAGTAGATGGTCATAATGTTCGCGTTTGTAAGATGTTTTTGGGCACTCTTGGAATGAAAGAAACAACTGTATTGAACTGGATAAAGACCAAGAAGTGTACAAGGGAAAAAGAATTTTCAAATGTAGCAACGACTCGGCAGCGCAAATTTCTTGAAAGGAACGAAAATCTGAAGAATTTCTTCATTTCGCTTGCTAAAGTTGAATCACATTACTGCCGCGCCTCCTCAAGCAAATTATATCTCGAGCCACTTTGGCCATCTACTAACGCTTTGTACATGTTCTACAAACAAAAGCACTGCACTGAACAAAACATTGAAGCGGTATCAAAAACAACATTTTTCAAAACATACCATGAAATGAATTTTGCCATTTACACCCCTAAGAAAGACCTATGTGATATCTGTGAGGCTCACAAAACCAAAAATTTGACTGATGAAGAATATGAACTCCACCAAGCATTTAAGAAGGAGGCTAGAGCTGAAAAAGAGAAAGATAAGGCAGCTGAAAATACGATCGTCTTTACCATAGATCTCCAGGCGGTTTTACTCAGTCCAAAATCTACTGTATCTGCTATGTACTATAAAACCAAGTTGATAGTATTTAACTTTACTATTTATGACCTGAAGACGAAAGATGGATACTGCTACTTATGGAATGAGACTAAGGGAGGTCTTACAGCGAATGAATTTTCAAGTATTTTAGTACGCTTTCTAGAAACAGAGGTAATACCTAAATTGACTGATAAAGAAACTCAGGAAATTATAATATATAGTGACGGATGCCCGGCACAAAACCGTAACGCCACGTTGACGAATGCTCTCTTGAATTTGGCTATGATCCACATTATAACCATTATCCAAAAATTCCTCCAGAAAGGCCATACGCAAATGGAAGTGGACTCTATGCATTCTTGCATAGAGAAGAAAGTGAGAAATTATAAAGTGAATGTTCCTGTCGATTATGTGCATTTATGTAAGACTGCTCGAATAGATCCACGACCCTTCAATGTAAAGTACCTCACCCACGATGTTTTCAAAGATATTGAAAACCACCTCACGTACTACAAAAGTATTAGACCAGGAAGATCAGTTGGAGGTCCCAAAGTGACCGATTTAAAAGCACTGAAATTCTACCCTAAAGGAAAAATTGAATATAAACTGCGCCACACTTCTGACTGGAAATTATTACCACAACGACCGAAATTATCACAACCGTGCAAGTTCGAAGATTTACCAGCCTTATACTCGCAAAGAAAGAAAATCAAAGCTGAGAAATTCCAACACCTTCAAATTTTGAAGCAAAGCCTGTTGGAGGATTTTCATTCCTTTTATGACAATATTCCCCATTTATAGTTTCAGTTTTCATTAATATTTTTAAATAAAGCTTCTATTTTACTAACTACCAACGTTTTAATAAAGGTTCTATTTAAGTTACTAATTTATTTATTGCCTACAAGTAATGAAAACCCTTAGAAATATACCTACGTAACTCCATCTTAAATTTTTGGCAAAAACCGTAACTCCCTTAATTAAGTAATTTTTTGAAACTAACTTATATTTGTTACTGTGCAAGGTCGACGAAAGTAAAATGTACGACATACAATTTATTTGAATTTTACCGTTGAAATTTATTTAATTTAAGAACATTTTTGTGTCTCCTGTAAAATTGCTTATTTTGGAGTTAGGTGAATTGCTTGTGAAGCCGACGATATGCTAAACGGCACATAATTCAAGCAGATATGTTGAGTTCATGGCGATTGCTTGTATCTGAACCAATTTTGTGTCATGTAAAATGATGTACTGAAGCTAAAGTTCGTTGCAGGGGTGAAAATGATTGGATTATCACACTGAAAGAATTTGACGCATTTGTTGCTTTGCTATATGTGCGTGCGTCATATAAGTGGGGAGGGATGGATTATGATCTTCTATGGTCCGAAAATTGGGGGATAGGATTTTTGGAAACACAATGAGTACAAGCAGTTTTCGTAGCATAACGATATCTGAGAATTGACGAAAGACAAACTCGATCTGAGCACCTCAAGATGGACAAATTTGCGCTGGCAGCATATATTTGGGATAAATTTATTGAAAATTGTATAACCTGTTACAAATCCGGCGAATTTGTAACAATTGATGAACAGCTATTTCCCACAAAAGCACGTTGTCCATTTACCCAATATATGGCTAAGAAACCAGATAAATTTAGTATCGAATTCTGGATGCTCGGCGACCCCAAATCCAAATATATGTGTAATGCATTTCCCTACCTGGGAAAAAATGAAAATCGCCCTGCAGATGAAAGCCGCCCTGAAAATGTGGTATGGCGTCTTATGGAACCATTTCTAAACAAAGGCGGAAATGTCACTACAGACAATTTTTCACATATGTAAAATTGGTAAAGCGCCTAAAAGAAGTTAAAACTACCATCGTAGGCACAGTAAATAGGATTCGAAAGGAGATTCCAGTTGAATTAAAATCGCGCAAAGCACCTCTTTACTATACATACATACAAAATTTCTGCAGCATGAAGATTTGACATTGACTATATACCAGGGAAAGAAACAGAAAAACGTTCTGGTCCTGAGCACCATGCACTCTAATATAGAAATTAAAAAGCTATCGAAAAATGTTAGTTTTTATAATAAAAGCAAATATGGAGTTGATGTTATTGACAAATGGCTAGGCAGTACACCACCAGAGCTGGCTCGCGTCGTTGGCCCGTTCAGATTTTTTACAATATACTTGACTTAACTCCTATAAATGCTTGGGTTTTATATAAGGAAAGTACATGGGAAAAGATAAGCAGGCACCAATTTTTGAGGAAACTTGCTGAAGAACTTCGAACAGCGTATTGTAATAACTAATATACACCCTGCTCCAGGCGCGGCTCGTGATGACGTATTTTGGTTTGCAGTAAAATGATCCGAGTGCTTCGTGTATTCTCGTGTACTAACTGTAACGTTTGCTTAGTAAACACCGAAAACACACGAGGCACTCGTATCATTGTACTGCAAACCAAAATACGTCATCACGAGCCGCGCCTGCCCTGCTCATGAAACTGAACAAGGTCCATCAAAAATCAGACATAAATGTCAGATTGGAAAATACTGCAAAGGAAACTGGGAAAATGTCTCAAGTTTACATGCTGAAAGTGTTCTGGGAAAATAGTTAAAACACCAATTGCTTCAAATAGACCTTAAGCCGTTAAGTATTAAACTGTTTTTTTTTTCAATAAATAGACAAAAAAAGTATGCAGTATTTTAATTTTTACATAGCCAGCAATGTTTATACAAAGGAAAATGATGGGGTCAAAATGACCCCCTGCAGCGCTAATATGTATGAAGGTAAGCCCGTCATTTTTAATGTTAATGTTTGGAGATTTTTACGATCCTTACATCTTGGTATAAATACCTATTATTATTGCCGTTATTAAAATATTGTTATTATCTCATTTTTGTTTATATTGATCTTTTAGTGTAGATATTCGAATGAAAACAATTACTTGCAATTTGTCCTAATCATAATAAAAGATATTGAAGTATCAAAGAAGTAATAGGGATTCTAATTAATTTTTCTTCAGTTGTCTAATCCATTTAGTTTCTTTATTAATATTTTATTCGAAGCTCAAGAAATTAATCTCTTTAGACATTAAAATCGTAATCTTCTGATTATGACTGATATACGTAAACGTTTTCCGGACATCATCGTAAGTAAGTTGTGACGACGCGTTGTCAAAGTCAGTCGACAGTTCATTTGTTCGTGTTAGTGAGAGAGCAATGCACGTGCGACAGACGCCGACAGAGAAGTTTCGCATACCCCTGTATATCTCCCCGCACAGTGAGCACGCCACCAATCTCACCAACAAACACTCGCACTCACACACATACAAACACACTCACACTCGTATAGAGCCGCCGCAGCGATGGCATGTCGGCTATTTTGACGGGAAGGTCGGTCACATGACCTCAGCGACTGTCGCGGGGATCAGGGACGTGTGGGCGGTACAGGCTAGACTTTCAACAGCGCGATCGTCTGCGGCCATGACTGAACATTTGCCAACGGAGTAGTGCGAATTTCGACCGTGTTCGAGTTACTCGTACATTGTGTACACTCAAGCGTGTATACATGTAGAAGTACACGATATAGTATACACAATATATATAGTTTGTGTAAATTAAAAAAGAAAAAGAACAATTCGAAATTTCTATGGTCACCGTTAATTTTTGTAAATTTGCGAACACTTAATCGACTAGTTCGCGTTGTAGTATTTTCTTTTCACTCATTAACGAGGAAAATTTACGAGAAAATCGAGTGAAGTGCCAGTATTTGTATTTTTATGTTCATATCTATCTCTCTCTTCGTCTCTCCGATTATGTGTGTGTAGATGTGTGCGTGTATTTGTGTGTGTGCGTCTGGAATACGGTGCAATCGTGAGCTGAGACGCGCATGCGCGGCATTCAGTCTGCGAAGGCACAGAAACCAGACAATCGCCGGTTGCGGAGCAGACATGTTTAGGTAAACGTCTGGTTTGGTGGCGTTCAAGTTTGATGTGAGTGAGACAGACTCAGGAGTATATATATGTATATATACACATGTATATATAGAGAGAGTGAATTTGTTTTTAATGTGATGTTATTGTCGCGTCGATTATGTGCGTAAATATGTGGCGTTTCCTATAAATGTAAACCAAACAACTAGACGAAAATAATAAAAAATGCACTGTTGCCTAATAACGTCAACAATAATAACTTGACCCGGAAATAACGTAGGAGGATGGAAGTTACTCCTCATCTGAAGACGGTGCTCAAAAATTACCAGCACAGCGCCACCAAGAGCTTGCATGGACCTGGTTTATCCTTGGTCAACAATGACAAGTGTGAATCGTTATCGCCCGATTCAAAGGAGGATGATTTCTTGCAGCACACGCCTCTACCAATACAACAATTACCACCGATCCTCAGCGTTGCGGATACGAGTTGCAGTGAAAGAACTGAGACGATTCTAGAGGGTGAAAGTATTTCGTGTTTTGTTGTGGGCGGCGAGAAACGTCTCTGTTTACCGCAAGTTTTGAATTCGGTGCTTAGGGACTTTTTATTGGTGCAAATACACCAGGAATGCGACCAATTACAAATATATTGTTCGCGTTGCACACCGGAACAGTTGAACGTGTTGAAAAGTCACGGTATATTACCAAGCACAGCTCCAACGTGCGGGTTGATCACGAAAACGGACGCGGAACGCTTGTGTAGTGCCCTATTACACAATCAGGTGACGATACCGATCAGAACCATCAAAGGCGCGCTTTCCTTCAGAATCTACCACGAATGTTTCGGTAAATGCATGGGCCTGTGCACGCCAGCGTTGTACACTAGCAAGGACGCAAGGTGTATCGAATGTTTAGAATGTCACGGTGCCTATACGCCGCAGCAATTCGTCTGTCATGTACACAGGAACCTGGAGAACAGAACCGTTCATTGGGGTTTCGATTCCAGTTTGTGGCGATCCTATATGTACATCAGCAAAGATCAAATCGATCATGAACAGTACGCGAAATATTTGAATGACATGAGAGACCAGTATGAGGGGAAGATACCTTACCCAGCACCAGTGATTGATAACGGAGTGAATAACCTCAAAAGGAAACAGGTAAGTGTCAATAACATTGTCTCTCTGTACGTGCATTTTATTTATTATGTTCAGTTTAATAGATGAACGAGTAAAGCATAAAAATATGTTTGCGCGGTTTTCTTTTCATCACATATTTTTGATAGCAGGTTTCTATTTCTATATTAAAGTAAGTAATCTAATTAAATTTTATTAAAATGTCAATTACAATCTCTTTTTTACCATATTAATCCTATATCGAAGGCTTATTGCTGACTTTTATTGAATTGTCATTATTATATTGGACTATAAATTACGGTTACATTTTGTAAACAGTTACATAAATTGTATGATATCAGGGTAGGAAATGAATTTAAAAAATATTATAGGTAGATATTTTTAAGTAATTGACAGATATAAAGGGTTATTCAAAAGTAAGTTACATTTTGAAATTGCCGTCGTTTTGTTAAATAGTAAAGTATACACAAAATATAAACATATTTGTGTTCATTAAATAATGGGGTTTACTTGTTCATATTTTTGATTTCCGTTACTATGGCAACAAGTTTGTTGATAAAAATAGAAACGTTAGCTTTTCTTACTGAATATGACAGACATTCGCCCTCTGATAAATGGTTTTGACGTTGCAAAATCGTATAAATCTTGTTCAGTGCTACTATGAATGTGCAAAAAGTTTAGTAGCTGGTATAAGAAAATTCAGAAGAAACAGTAACTTGAGAAACACGCTGTGCAGTTTATAGGCTTACCACAAGTAAATTTGAAGGAACTAGTTGCGTTACTGATAAGTAAAATCTGAAAGACCTAAAATATGAATGGTATTACTGCCGCTGAAGTTTTACGTGATACTGAAGAAATAGCCGGAAATAATAACTACGCTAATCAAGTTACAAAACGTCTCCAAATAAGTTACACCACGGTTTGGCGAATTTTCAGAAGACATCTAAACATGTATCGGTATTAAATGCAAGTTTTATTTATAAAGAAACGAATAAGTCATTAGGTATGATTTTGGTCTTCGTGTATTAGCACAAATTCAATAAACTTCGCAGTGGCTGGATAGCGTTTTATGGACCGACGAGGCGTATTTTCAACTGAGAGGTTTTAATACGCAGATTTATAGGATTTGGTCGGAAAATCTTCCGCATACTGTAATTCAGCAAGGGATTCATGATTTGAAAGTAACATGCGGATTAGGTTCCCTTTAGAATTAATTTTAGAACCATATTTTTTTGAGGAAAATCAAAATGGGCAACTAAAACAGTTACAGTAACTGCTCCCCCCTCCCATACTTACACTCCAGTAAAAAAATATGTTAATTAACACTTGGCAATCGTATCATAAGCAGAAGCTTTCCCAATCATTGGCCAGCGCGTTCTCCAGATATTAATCCGGCAGATTATTGGCTATGGGTCTATCTTAAAGTAAAGGTTTTTTAAGCCATCCTATGAGTATCCAGTAGCTCAAAGAATCAATTCACAACAAGTGGCAGCTATTCCAGTTAATTTATTCCACGATGTAGTATAGAAGAAAGGGTGCTTCTTGTTGAAGAACAAGATGCCGGACATATTCAATATACGGTGAAGTGATTTGTTTTGTAATAAATCTTATTGTTTTACCAATAAAAACCTGTTTTTAATTTGTGATACTTTACTTTATAAGGAAATTACAGCAGTTTTTCAAAATGTAACTTACTTTTGATTAACCCTATATAACGTCTCTACTATTTTGGATTGTAAAGGAATGATTGAACCAATGCTAGGCGTTTTATCATCATACTATTCTTTAGAAAGACTATCAATCGTAATTGGTATAGCCAAAATACTATCGCAGCAATTTAAAAATATAGGCAGATACATAATATAAACATTAAATTTAATTTATTAATTCATGTAAAACGTATAACAGTTTACGTACAGCTGCGAGCAATAAATTTTGGTCGTCAATGTCATTATATGCCAGTATATGGGACCTCTACTATAGTAAGGAAGCATCCCCAAACCATTATTTCTAGAACCTCTATATTTGGTTGTCTTTCATGTGTATTCCAAGTTTAGCGTACACCCCACGGTCACTAAAACCAAATAATATTAGACAGCTATTTTAAACATTTTTCAAAAGTTAATACGTACATATTCAACCATCTCCATTACCTATGGGTACGAAGGTATATTTACTAATCGCCAATTTTTGTCTATACCTTTACCCAACTTCTTTCGATTCTTGGCTAATGTCTCAGCTTCTATGAATGATTTTACTCTAGTCTTAAGAACTTCACTTAGATTATTGTTCTGTTTACTTTGGTTGTTCTCTTCAATTTTTTCCAGTTTTTCTGGCATTCTATACCTACCTTCCTCCCTTGCTTATTTTCATTTATTCAAAACATGTGACCCATACTTTTCAATTTTTATTTTTAGGGATTTTATTTCTAGTTCCTGCCTAATGTCATTTCTATTGCTCTCAATTTTTCTTATACCTTGCAATTTGCTTAAATATTTTACTTCAGCAGATTGTACTCGTTTTTCCTGTACCCTAAAATTAACATTGGCAAATACATCGTCTGATAAGTATATAATCATTTTTGTTTTCATTGTTATTTCTCTTCTATTTAAACAGTCCTTGTAGAGAGAATAATATAATTTAGTTGCGGTGTTTATTCTAGCTATAATTTCATCCTCTTGTGTTCCTTTGTTGTTTGCCGTGTGATCCCCAGATACTTATATGAGTTTATTTGCTCGATTTTATTCCTTTCTACTTCGATGTTTACATTAGCAGATCACTTTTGTTTTCTAATTCATTACTACATTATATCTTCTTAACTCTTCTATCCAAATTTTTGTATTCTTCTCCAAATCCGTTCTTGTTTTTGCTGAAGTGCTGTTGAAAAAAATTAAAAGTAGTACAACTTTTTCAACCTTATGTAATTTTGATTTTGTTGCAATATACACCGCATGCAAATTGTGAAAATATCAATTCACACAAAATTTCCGAGAGATTAACAATAAGAATTGAACAGTTTATTTAAAAAAGGACATAATATATAAAACAACTTCAGATAAAATTGAAATTACAGCAATACAACCTAATTATAAAAACATTTAGAAAATGTAATTAATATTTAATAATGGCGCCATTTCTGCGTATAAATTTATTAAATCTCTTAGGCAACGAATTCTATAAATTAATACAATATTCTTTAGAAATGGTTTCCCATGCATCATTTAAAACATCGAATAATCCCTGTCCATTTCTGGGTCTCATATTTCGTTTTTCAATTATTTTTACTAAAAATCTCCATTAAATTTAAGTCTGGATTTCAACTTGACCATTTTAGAACATTTATATTATTTTCCTTAAACCAGTTGGTGACATTATTGGCTTTGTGGACTGGACAGCTATCTTGCTGAAATATACAATCATGATTTGGAATGATTTGGAAATGTGTTACAGAGGGTAACATAACATTTTCAAGTATGTGTATGTAAGAGTTGGCATTAAATCTTTCTCCAATATGCCACAAAACACTTGGTCCTTGTATAGATATAATCTCTCACATATTCACCGAAAATCGTCCACTTCTATCATTATTACTAGAGACCGGACACATCGGGCCGAAATTACGATGAATTATATAAATAGTCTACCACGTGGCCCAAAAGTCGCGCAACGTCAAAATGAAATACACATGCGCCATTCTCCCCCTAATGCAAGGTTGACGGCTGGTCTGTCGGCAGTACAGCGGTTGTCTGTGTGTGAAGCAATATCTTGTCGGAGTTTGTAAGTGTGTGAACGCGTTATCATGGCAACAAGCCCACATTATCGGTATACCGTAGCGCAACGGGTATTCTTGGTGTCTTCGTACTATCGTTACCATGCTGATTATGAACACATTTTTTCTGATTTCGCGGTAAAATTTCCTGACTGTCAAGTTGCGAGGCGTGAGACTGTTTATCGCTTGATAAAAAGATTCGAAAAAAACGGTTCTGTGAATGATTCCAAGCGCACAGGCCGGCCACGTAGTCTGAGGACAGATGATAACTTACAAACTGTCGCTCAGAGTTTTATTGAATCGCCTGCGCGATCTGTCCGAAAAACCGCAAATGAACTGGATATTTCTCGTTCTACCCTACAGCGCATAATGAAGGAACTAGGTTTGAAGGTTTACAGACCACGCCTCTTACAAGCATTGAAGAAGATGATCCGGATCGTCGGCTACAGTTCGCAGAATAGTATGTCATTCAATGTGAAGCCTTTCAAAATTTCTTCAAAACAATTTTGTGGTCGGACGAAGCTCAATTTAAATTAAATGGGCGCATCAATAGACACAATTGTGTGTACTGGTCCACTGAAAATCCGCATATCACCATTCAAGATGAATTAAACGTGCCTGGAGTAACGGTATGGCTTGGTGTTTGCGCCTTCGGAATCGTCGGCCCCTATTTCTTCGACAATACTGTAAGAGGTCAAGTCGAATGGCCTCCGAGATCTCCGGACGTAACCCCACTAGATTTCGCTGTGGGGTATTTTAAAGGATAAGGTATTCCATCATCAGTTGCCGGATATTGAGACCATGAAAGATGTTATAACCGAAGAAGTCGCCAAACTCAATGATGACAAACAATTACTTCGACGCATTTGTAACGCGGTTAAAAAGCGATGTCTGAGATGCATTGAAGAAGGTGGAGGACACTTCGAACATAAGCTGTGATCCTAAAGAGTCAGTTTTTGTTCAAACATATTTGTATTATTTTTATTATAGAAGAATAAATTTTGTATTTGTACTACACAATTTCATTTCTTTTTTTTCATTCGGTTGCGCGACTTTTGGGCCACACTGTATAACATCGCTAGGTACAACACGCAGTTATTGAATAGCACTATTCATTCGGTTAACCGTATATCTATTTTTTGTCGTTGAATTGCGACACAATAACTTCAATTTTACAGTAAAATTCCTTTCTTCAAGGGCGTAGATAGAAGGGAGTTTTAATAATTTATTTTATTTATTAGTTTATATTTCGTAAGATAAATAAAGTACGGCAAGTTAGTTTTGTTTGAGAATTAGCTTGCGAGTAGCATAGCGACAATGCAGCTCCGATTCTTTTACTATGCGTACGGACCCAGAGTAATTACTAGCTGCAGTTGCATCAACTACGATATCGAAAGGATTTTTACTCAAATGAATCACCAATACAGCATCTTGCAATTGCGTAGAACTCCTCTAGGTCTTCCTGAACCAGGCCGCCTGTTAAGAGCTCGCTTGCTCGTTTTTCCATTTCTTAAGGACTTGAAATACCGTATTGCGATTAATATTATACAATTAAGCAATTCTTTTTACAGATCAACCATCTTCTGCTTTGTTAAGTATTCTTGCTTTTGATAAAAGATTTAGTTGCGGCATTTCGACTTTATGGCAAATATATTAATTTACTTATACCAAAGTGACAAAAAAAAGGAGCAAAGTCGGGTTGAAGTCTAGATTTTAGTCAAAATGCGTTCTAAGGGTTGTCCTACTTTTTGTACAGTTTGTCAACTGTACAATGACATCTGTAAATACTTACGCTTCTACTTTCACCACTTGCATATTTTTATATCATGTTATTTTTTTTTTGTCCAGCATTCTTTTATAATGTCATCCCTTACACTTATCAACAACAAAGGACTTAACACCCCTCCTTGTCTTACTGCCATCGTTTTTTATCTTTTTGTTCTGTAAACTACGTGATATTCCTACTCTATTACCGTATCAAGTGATTTTTTCGTATCCAGAAATGGTACATTTTTTTTTTACAAGTGCCTTTTCTATTATTCGATGTAGGGTAAAATTGTGTGCACAACTCGAGACTTTCAAAAGCTGCTCTTGCCGATTGTGGCATTGAAGAAATTGAATAATCATCTTATGGGCCAGATAGAGCACCCAGTGGATTAGGAGGAAATGTAGAGACAATAGCGGCGCTATACGCAAAGACGAAATCCTCTAATTGGGTTTTTATTATCTTTCTAGGTTTATTTTCTGTCATTATTACAGCAGCAGTATCATCTATCGCGAGTTCTATTTCTGAGATACGTACCAAGGAACGTTCCGTGATAGAATTTTTAACACTGGTAGGTTGTGCGTCCATAGAAATTTACAGGCGTTTGAATGGTGTTTGTGGTAACGATTATATGGATGCGGAGAATGTTCGCCTATGGGTTCGACCGCGAGTGTGAGTCGCGTAAGTTAAAGAACTCCGTTCCCCGCAAATACAATTGTGAACTTATGAACCGGTCCTGTATATTTATTTTCTTGGTATATTTTATATTTGATATGTTATTTACGCATGGATCATCACCGTCCGCAAAAGTATAGTTATAATATGCGCCTATGTCTACCTCGATAAATTTTCTGTTTCTGCTCATTTTCCAAAAATCTGAAAGGCTGTGCTTTTGATCACAAACTCGACGATTTGGTTTTAGGTAATTTCCTCCTGCCTTAGTTAGATAATTTCCTCCGATTAAGACTACAATTTTTCTTTAGGGAAAGAGATTTTTTGACCGGTAAGTTCTTCCGGCTCAAAAGGTCCCGCGCATCTCTCAGGTACACCCAAGTGAGTACACCCGTTGGTGGACGTCTCGACACTCTTTTCAATAACTTAATTATTTCTCGGCTGAACCATTCGAGCAGACAAGCACATTACCAGAGAGCGGACGCGAGCGATTGATGATTCATAGCCCATAGGCGTCTTTCTTGTATTCGCAATAGGTTTGTTTCTGTAAGCGATCCGTGAGCTTCGATTAATTTGATACATGTGGCTAGCTGCATAAGTGGCGCATACCTACAGATGCAGTTAATATGTATCTGTCAATGCACAGCAGAACGAATGTAATAAACGGTTTAGTAACCGGCAGCAACTACTGCTGAAACAAAAGTAATGCTGACAAGAGAATTGCTTATCGAATTTTGAATAAAAATAATTTACAAAGAACAAAACTCAAAACTATGTAGTTTCTGTGAAACATTGAAAGTGTAAAACATTACTATGAACAACTAAAATTTGTTCTAGGTGTTCCTGTGTTAAGTTTTTTATTCAAATCTGAATTTCTGCTAAATATGGCATCTACTTTTGTCGTATCTGTAAGACGCTGGAAATTAGCTTTAATAAAGTTTAGCTGGTTTTGTAAATTTGCAATTTGTATCAGGTGTTTACAATTAGAAATGCTTTGCGTATCATCATCTTGAAGATGAAAAACAAAGTTTTTTAATTCATCCAAGTGTTGTGAATAGAAAAATGCTGCTTCTAGCCATGTTCCTCACCTAGTTAATAGAGGAACTGTGGGAAAGGCAAATTTGGAAGTATTTCTCTATATAATTCCACTTGTGAAGGTGCTTTGGGAAATATCTTTTTAAATGATGAAACTAACTTATCAACATTTGGAAAATGTGTGTGTAGTGCATGTGCTTCACAGGTAACGTGTAACATATTGAGTTAAGATTGCTTTAATAACTTTCCTGTTTTTAACATATAAGTTGCCGCATCAATGAAAAATAATAGCATCTTGTCTTTATAATTGTTATTCAATGACAGAATATTATGAATACATTGATCAATTACTTCTGCAACTTTCACCATTTACGACTGGCAATATTTTAGTTGCAATTAAGTATGGTTGGTATGAAGTCGTCGGATGAAGAATACCAACGATTACATTTAACACATATCGTCCCATTACATCCGTTGTTTTTTCTGGACTTACCCACAGATAATGACCAGATAGGTTGGTTCGTATTTTTCAATGGTTCTCAAATAACATTTTGGTGAGTGGTATTTACCTAAAATAGATTCATCTGGTATATGACGATCAGTGTAGTTTGTAAGAAACCTCTTTAGGACTGGATTTTTAAGCTTTTTGAATGGAATATTGGCCGCCGTGAAAGCTTCACACAGTTAGTGTTATCCCAATGGCGATTTGGTGAAGAGCATATCTTCTTAGCCAAAAACGCTACGTTTAACACTCTTTTTTTCAGTTTTTAAGGTTATTCTACTGAAGAAGGCAACTTAGTTGGCGAAATACGTATATAGTATTTAGTATTTATTGTTATATATTGTGGTTAGGGTGTTTTTCTTATTTCTGTTTCACACAGTTCTTCGTTAAAACTGTTAGGTGCAGATGGACATATGTTATCTAGATGAGTTTTTGAAGAAACATGTCTCTACACATTACACTTTCGTGGATGCCTTATACTTAATGAACAGGCTGTGCAATATATCTCGATATCATTACGAATATGCAACCAATCTGTATGGCCTCTAATCTATTCTGCCATGGTTGCCCTGCGAGAATTCTCCATAGTTAATGAAAATAAAAAGAAATACTAAGAACAGAAAGAAATGGACTCAAAAGACGAAACAAAAACTACTCCAAAAATAATGTAGTAAATTAAACTTAATATTTATAAAAAATTATAGGATAAGTAAATACTAAACGTTGTAATCAAATAACACTGAAAGAAACGAAACCAGAAACAATCCCTTACAGAAGAGAATAGAAAATATACTATCTCAAGAACAATAAATAAATATATGTATATGCATGTGCATGTGCATGACATACGAGAATACACTTTGGAAATTAGCGAATATAATTTTTTAAGCGATTATTTCAACGAAGTCTAACGAAATAATACATAAATGTATATTCCGTCTTACACGCCACTGGTGAATTGAATGTATGAAGGAATAGACACAATGTACTATTCATAACGACGGAAACAACACCTGCTCGAGGAATGCAATCGTGCAAGCAAATAGTGGGGCTGTTATAACATGCATACTATACCTGAGACCGCCCACAACACTTTATCGAGGCAATTGGTAATTCAATCGCTTCAGTTCGCTCTCTGCTTATCAGTAACAAAGAATAAACAGAAACAAGAAAAAACCCTAACCACAATATATATAAATAAATTCTAAATACGTATATTATCAATTAAGTTGCCATCTTTAGTAGAACAAACTGAAAAATACGAACGAAAAACGAAAAATAGCGCTAGGTAAAACCTTTGAAGATTGCTCTTCACCAAATCGACATATTTTCATTTTTAGTTTCTTCTACTGATGATGGCAACTTAGTTGCCGAAAACGTTTAGAATTTATTGATATATATTGTGGTTAGGGTTTTTGCTTGTTTCTGTCTGGTTCAGATTTCAAGCCACAGTCTCCATCAATTTCGGAACAAAGAACAAACAAGAACGCTAGATAAATTAGGTGTCTCGCAAATAAATTGTAATGATTGCACAGCCACATATATCGGATAAACTGATCGAAAGCTAGAAACAGGACTAAACGAACAACAGAGATCAATTTTATACAGCAGAAAAATACAGGTTTCATAGACAATAACCACTTTTTCGATATGAATGACAGTAAATTGCTACATAATGTAAACAAAAGCAGGAAACTTACATTTTTCGACAATCTGGAAAGGAAAATCTTAAAGAGCCTTAAATGAAAAGAAAAATGTAACAAGTACATATACAGATATCGAGCCATCGAAAAAATTCATAATTGGAGTAGACTGTGAAATTGGGTTGGTACTTTAACCACTTCCACATAATGACACATTACTTGATGCTTGACAGTTTCATTTGGTTTCATTGTAAAAAAAGGTTATGGCATTGAAATGATACTACAACAAAAAAGAAAACAAATAATTTATTTAATATCGAAATCATAATCAAAATTTACAATTATGTAGCTACAGAAGTTGTTGAAAATGTTGTCCATTTACATCTAAACACAAACAATTGTCTTAATAAGAGTTTTGAAAAATTTGACACAAACTTATAGTTTCAATGTCAAATAATAAATGTCATTATGTGGAAGTGGTTAAAGTATCAACCCAATTTCACAGTCTACTCTAATTATGAATTTTTTCGATGTCTCGTTATAATAAATACACCATTGAGTATATTTAAATAACGACATCAATTTAAGTAATTAGGCTTAAGTAAAGACATTATAACTAGAACTTACCATGTTTTCCCAAATTTCAAATTTATTTAGTCATCTTGTCTCGTTGACAATGGTAAGGTGAAATCTGATAAAGTAGTGAAACACCTAATGTCAAGTGATTTCATTTATTCGAATATTTTTAAATTAGTTTTACACGACCAATATTATTTAAAATAGTTGTTCCGAAAAATAATATACATTAATAGTTTATACGCAATATTTACGCAAATACAATATTTGCAAAATATATGCATATGCTAATTCCCCTGATTCTAGAACAAATCTTATTTTAAATTAATTACGAAATATAAGACCAAATGATTCTGGTTTTTCTTTTTCTCTCCGATAAATTTAAATTATTTTACTTGTATATTTTCCGTTTAGAACTCAAATAAAAATAGGGAATTTATAATTCAAAATTCACGCATGCGAGAGATTTAGAAACTGAAAGACACATCTGGCAAATATCAAGAGATGTTTAAAGCTAATAATACATTCGCGTGCCAAAGGTGACTTCATCCGATACAAATTCTCACAGATTTCGTCCTTTCCAAAAGTCTAATTGCGACTTTTACATTGTTTACTTACATCCAAGGAATTTATTACATCTAAATCTGTGGAATTTATTAAGTAATATATATGTATATATACACGCACTTATGTATATATCGGCAATACCAAACAATTCTATTTAGGATATTATTGTAGGCAATGATAAAATTGATAAATAGATTTTGGTGTTTCTTTAATGTTCCAGATATTATTATATAATGTACGGCTTGGATTATGCGACGTAGGTGAATAAAAGTGATTATATTTCAAATATAAAATATTAATTTGCATTATTTATCACTGCTTATACAAGCGTTTTTTTTTTCCAATAATGCTGTTTTCTTAATATTACACCGCATTCTTTATCTTGCGTCATACGCATGATTTTCTTTTTAAAATTCGGTGAAGTACTAATTGAAGTTATATCTCTGTTAATATATTAACTTGACAATTTTATGTTATATACACTGCTCCAAGAAATTAACGCACTTTATATTAAACGAGTAAATGTTTATACTATTTGCTGATAATTTGTAGCGGTTGGCGTAACTTGGTATTTGACGTTCAGTTGTCAAACTTGGTGATGTTTTTGGTGTTAGTTACATAAAATTAAATGACATCCAATAATCATTTAATGTACTATCAGTTTTAACTTGTGCTTATATCGTGTTTTATCTTGATAAAGTTATCTTATTGTTTTGTATTTTCGCCATTATACAACGTGAATTTCGAAATTTGAAGAGAAAAGAATGTGCGCAAGCTGTGTGGTGTTATTAGAGAAGGCTGGAGTTATCGCCGAATAGGAGAAAGGTTCGGTGTGTCTCATACATCGGTATCCCGAATGACACAAAAGTATAGGAACATTAGTAACCGTATCGGACGACCTGGGCAAGGTAGACATCGTGTCACAACCCGTGTCCAGGATCGCTTTTTGAGATTTTCTGTCCTGAGACAATGATTCGTTACAACCAGATGTTTGCAATCTCAATCACAGAGAGTTCATGGTACTCGAATTAGCATAGAAACAGTTTGTAAACGTCTAAGCGAAGTTAATTTGGTATGTCGTGCGCCAGCCCGGGGTTCAGCCTTGTCCGTGGAACATTGGAGACTTCGCTTGAATTTGGGTAGGAATCAGATTAATTGGTGACAGGATGACTGGCAATAGGTTTTCTTTACAGACGAATCCAGATTTTGTCTTTATAACTGTGATAGACGTGTTTAGTGTGTACAGATGACGGTGGTTTTGTTAAACAATGGAAGTATTAATGCTGATCGGTAGATAACTAACATCCTTTAAGGCCATGTTGTACCTTATACCGGACCAATTTTTTTATTAATGCAAGATCATGCACGACCCCACAGTGCTCGCATAGTTCAAAATTATCTTGAGGAGGTTGGAATTGACACCATGGATTGGCCAGCAAGAAGTCCAGACCTCAATCTAATAGAGCATGTCTGGGACATGCTTGGCAAACGCCTGCAAGATAATCCGAACATAGCCAGCAACTTGGACGAGGCAGGGCACCGCCTTGTGGAAATATGTAATGGATTGGAGCAGAATGACATATGCTCGCCTATTTTAAGTATGAGTCGTCGATGTCAAGCCATCATTAGAAGTAGAGGTGGAAATATTTGATACTGAGGCCATTTCATTAAAAATGTTAATTAATATTTTTTTCGAAATTTTTACTTTTTCATTGCTTTTCACTTCGTATTAATTTGTAAAGACTAATTTATTAAAAAATTAAACAAAGTTTCTTTATTATAGGTTGTTAATTATCAAAGAATGGAATATATTTCTCTATCTAGTCATATACTATAGTTTTATAAAGGATTTCCTAGTAGTGCGTTCATTTCTTGAAGCAGTGTATTTAACCAACGATATCATTGCAATATACCGGTGGGAACTTTAAAAAAAGGAATGCATAAATTCACTTTCACGATTTCTATACCCGGAAAATTTTATACCTGGAGCAAGTAAATTCTTCTCCAGAAGTCTAGATCTCAGAATTTCAGCAGCATACTTTGGAAGACCCAAGTCTGTTACCAAACCGTTCAGTTCGGGTTGTGTGAATCGTTGCGGTATTAGAATATTTTCCGGTTGATAACATTAATGTTCACTAACCTATGGAGTTTCCGCTTCACTGGAAGATGTGAACTCCAAAGTTTCGCTGTCAATAATGTCACCCACTGGATAATGAAATGGCTCATTAGACATTAGATGAAAAACGCGATTAGTATCACTATCACTGCTTCGCTATAAGCACATCTACCAAACAACTAAGTTTAGATATTAGAAACAACTAATGCTTGAATTTTAACGAAACTAAACTTTAAATAATTTAAATCCCTCAGAATAATTTATCCTATGTTAATTAAAATTTATTGAGGCAAGCACTGAGGTTAGGCGTACTTTTCTTTGGTACGAGGGTAGGCTTTTATATATTTTTATTTTATTTATTGTTTTTCGAAGTATTCTCCACGAAGATTAATGCATTTTTGCCTACACTCGAATCAACTCTGGAAGTAGTTATTCCACTCGTTTAGTGGTACAGTCAAAATTGTGTTTTTGAAGGCAGCGACTGCTTCTGAGGACTGAAACCTTTGACCACGCAGTCTGTCCTTGATTTTCGGAAAGGTAAAGAAATTGTTTGGGGCTGTACGGAGGATGGTCTAACAATTCTAACAATTCGATCTTTTATTGCGTTACAAATTCAATTGTCTTGTGAGCTGTGTGTAAACTTGCATTGTTGCATTGGTGGAGGATGACTTGTCGTTGTGGGTTGGTTTATCGGAGCTCAGCAATGACTTGCGGCAAACAATTGGTTGTATACCAAACGGCAGTAACAGTTGTTTAATCTTGTAGAGAAATTATAGCTACATTATCTGCTTTCGAGACAAATGTCGCGACCATCTTTTTGGAGACACTTCGAAAACGGATGACTTTTGTAGACTTTTCTTCGCCTTGGAACACCCAAACCGACGACTGGCGTTTATTTTCTGGGTCGTGTGACTAAATTCAAGGTTATCATAACTCGCGATGTTGTATGTACACGTTTTTAGAGTTTCCTGTGTTGAAGCGGTATAGAGTTTTTTGACACCAATTCATCCTAGCTGTTTTCTGTTCTTCGGTCAACAGATGCGGTATCCAACAGGAAACTTAGTTTTTACACACAATTCTTCCATGCCAAATTTTTTTAATTGAGGTCTTTGAAATCGTCATTGATGCCTCAATTTCGCCATATGACACATGTCGATCTTCATTGATGAGCTTGGGGACAGCATCGACTTTTTCCTGAGTGACTGCCGTTTTTTGGTGCACCTGCTCTTGGATAGTCGCTAAGACTAATCCGTCCACGTTTTAAGTTCTCCATATCAACGAGAAATTGTTGACTGATGTGGTGCTGCGTTACCAAAAACAGAAACCAACTCGGTTAGACATTCTTGTTGAGATAATTGTCTTCGAAAATTATAAAAAATGATTGCGCGAAAATTTCCACGGTTTAATTCCATTTTGCAACTAACTTGTCAATTTTGACAGTTCGTTGTAGCTACAACACTATACGTATCGCACTGAAACTTTGTATTTAGGCTAACTAAAGTTGGAGGTTAATTTCTAGTATTGACATTTGATTAGTGGCGCCCTCTATATCCCATTATGCAAACATGAAAGACATCCCTCATATATATTTTTAAATTGTTTCATTCGCTGCTATTTTTTTAATCAAGTTGGTTAGCTTGTATTTTTTAAGCATATCAACAGTAGAAGTACTATCAAAAATATAGAGTTTCGACACAAAATATATTGAATTGTTTATAGATTTTACAAGAGCATTTGTTTATGTTAACCACGCACTACTAATAAAAAAGTTAGACAGTTATGGTATTAGAAGTCTCTCTGGTTCAATCCGAGCTATTGGTTTCAGTATGTTGAAAATGAAAATAATGGTATTGCATCTGGCTATGTCGATATTTATACGGGAGTGCCGCAGGGGTCGGTGCATGGATCAGTTTTAGTTTCAATATTAATTAATATTCATTCTTTTTACAGAACAGAAAAATATATTAGATAGATTTAATCTAATAACAATTGCCAATGCTCATGCGGTATTGTTAGAGAAGAAAATTAGAAAGAATTCTTGTTCGATTGATAAATTCTCTACTTTTGACTGTATGGTATATGAAAAGAAAAACGAAACCCGTATACTATGTACATATTTATGATACGATATTCCTTAGATCAGATATCCCCTTATCACTAGACTTGATTTGGGTGCTCAGAATTTTGAACGTCTTCTTATCTTGTCCCTTTTTCTCTATTCGATATATCAAATTACAAGATATGATAAACGGCGATATGAATATATTTAAAGATATCGTAAAGTTGTTATGAGGAAACGTCTGTTTAACATTGTTCCATCATAAATTATATAATTTAAATACATATATGAGTTTGTGCATTTGCTAGTGTCGTGTGGGTAATTGAAAAGAGCAAGCTTTTATTCTATTTATTTTTGTACATAAATCAAAAAGCTTTTAGCCTTATAAAAATTTAGTGAATGATAATGATATCTAGAATTCAAAGTGACGCCATTTAGGATTGAATGGTCTGCTAAATATTCTCACATATTTTTTTCTGAATGGATTACAACACATTAACATCAAGTCATAATATTAGCATCTTATGTAAACATATTTGTATGTGACCTCAATAATTAAAAAAGTTAAAAAAATAAAGATAAAGAATAACATTATTCACATTTCAACAATCGCTGAATATTTGTTTACTATAGAATTTGAGTAGAACGAAAATCGATCAAACATAACAAAATGCTTTTTAAAATTCTTTTACTGTTACCTTGGTAAATGTAAATATGCTTTCTACATATTACGACGCTAATTTATTCGAAATTTGTATAGAAAAAATTCGCCCTTAAGTAGGATTCGAACCCACGTTCATGGCTTACCGGACCATCGCTTTAACCACTAAGCTATCAAAGGCAGTGATTTCGAATTTTTTTTTACTGGTTAAAGCGATGGTTCGAAAAGGTGGTTCGAAAACGTGGTTTCGAATCCTACTTAAGGGCGAATTTTTTTCTATAAAAAATTCGAATAAATAAGCGTCGTAATATGTAGAAAGCATATTTGCATCCTACCAACCTATTACCTGTCATTGATGACCTGGAACGGTTGGTGAAAGATTTCAATAAAATTATCGCTATTGGGTTGTACTCTCAAATCAAATTCATGCGTTATAGTAAAAACCCATTTTCGTTTTATTTGTTCCTACGAACTATTATCTTTTATTAAATCCCTGAAACAATTCAGGTTTTCCGGTCCTGATAATATCTCCGTTTATTAAAAAAGTGTTCCGAATGTTAGGTAACACTTCTTTTCCATATTATACACTTTTCTATGGAGTGCGGATTGTTTCCGGTTTGCCTAAAACGCGCAATTGTTATTCCGTGGCATAAAAAGGGAAATAGTGTGATAAATACTTCTCTAAAATTTTAGAGGTGTAAGTCTGTTGGTCACCATGCTAAAACTATTAACTAGAGTACTCCAGAAACGACTAGAGAACTTAATAAATATATCAGAAGAACAACAGGGGTTGAGGAAAAATAGAAGTACCACCGACGTCATATTCCTAACAAGACATGTCATAGAAAAGGCATTAGAATTTAATCGCCCCGTGTTCTTACGCTTCGTGGATTTAAATAAAGTGTTTAACAAAGCTCGACTGGAAGTACTTACTTTATTAAGAAACTATAATATACCACAACGGATAATACAAATAGTAAAAGACGCCAGTGCGAACAATAGAACTGTTATAAGATCCAACAATATATTAACTGAAGAAATTTAATACAGCTGCCAAAAAATGCAACATAAATAGCAACCGAAAAAACAAATGTTTTAGTGGCGCCCAAAGAGCCAATACGCTGCTAACTAGAATTTGTAAGGAAAATAATAGAGCAAGTGATGAGTTTTAAGTATATGGGTGTGGAGTTATCAAGCGATCGTAATCTGCTTAAAGAAGCACAAATACAGTCAACAAGAGCATTAAAAATATCGGGCTGCCTTATAGAAACAATATGGAGGAATAAATACACGCAAACAGAAAGCAAAGTTAAAATCTATAAAGCGTTAGTGCGTCCCGTGCTAATATATGCCATTGAGACTCGAGCTGGAACCAAGAAAACGAAAGGAAAATGAGGACAGCTGAAATGAAAACGTTAAGATCTATCTTATCACTTTGCGCGACAGAAGAACCAACGGTTTTATAAGAAACGGATGCAATGTACAAGATGTGGTCAAATAGTCTAAGAGAATAACAGAAGAGCGACTACAAAAATAACCAGAGACGGAAAACCACTAGGAAAGAGACTAGTCCGAAGACTTCCAAATATATAGAGACAGAGTTGGATATCATCATCTGATGGATAAACAGGAGAAATCCTATAACAACGAGAAGAAGAATCTTCAGTTCAGATTCGACTAGTAAAACACACTTTAATTAAGAATAACTGTATTAATAAAAGAATAGGTAACATGTAACAATAACTGACAGTAAATAGCAGTATTTATATTTATTATGTACACGATTTTTAATTCACGGCGATCACTGGTCTAATAAATCATCCTTCTATTGAGTGTTTATATACTCATCGCTGTCTCTAGATTAATCCGTGTCCACGATATTCTGGAAAGTTCCATAACGTGCAAAGCCGATAATGTCATCCCTTAGGTCATCGGCTGCCGTAACGTCGTATGACGTATATTACAATATAAATCACTTAAATAATTATAGGCCCATAAATTTTTCAAAAATATTTGTAAAAATTGTTTATGATTTCCGCAGAGGAAAAAATATTGGAACAGTTATTCAATATCCTAAATTTTATTACCATTGCACTTTAATCTAAATGTATTTCTTGAGAGCATTTAACAGTCTAGATCATTCCAAATAAATATCTAAATAGACACTATGAGGTTAGAGACATAGCTTTAGAGTTGTTTTCTTCCTACTTATCTAACAGGCAACAAGCAGTTAAGATAATATTTAACAGTACTTGTGTATACTCTGAAAATTATATGTAGCGGTGTGTCACAGGGCAATATTTTGGGACCATCTCTTTTTTAAATCTATTTTAAAGATGTCTAAACTGTCGAATATTTTTCGAATGGAAATGAAACCTTGATCATAAACTTTTATGATTTGTTTATTTAAAGTTAGGCATCTAAACACCTCTGTATAACTTCGGTTATATGTAGCTGCCCCAGGTTCGTTGATAAGTGGCACTCAAGAAGTTGTAACTATGTATTTTTCCTCTGGCGTAAAGTTGCTCTTGGCTCTTTACAGACGTTTCTTGGATTGTGATAATGCCAATGTTATTTTGGACGAGTATCCTCTGAAGACGTTTACATTTATTGCTACTTGTACCCTAAACGTTTATATGGTGTACACGGACGACTGGTCCAAGTATTTCAGTCAACTGGTCCTTAGAAGGACCGTTTTCTCTGCTTACATCGTTTTGTACAGACACTATGATATGCTTATAATCAGGTGATCCAGGTGACTCAGGTTTATCTGGCTGCCTTTTGTACTTGTTTATTTAGCGTTACTCACGAGAAGAGTATTCTACTACTGATGCGAACTAGTTCTACATCCTACTTTTCTGATAATACGTCATTTATCATTAGGGGTGCTACATTTGAGACGGTTGTCGATGGCTCCGGGTATACAGGCTGATTCATTTTCGGCCCTCACCATGGGGACCTCGCTTATTATTGGAGATAGAGTATAGGTTTAAATTCGGCAAAGTTGTTAAATTTCGTGTTTGTTATAAATCCGTAAAGAAAATAGACCTGGGACAAATGACCTTCGTTATTTAAAAAAAAAACGCGAAAACCCCATTTTCTTCTTTTACCTGTAGCACCGACATTTGGCCTTGTAGAGAAAATATAAAAACACATCCTTGTGGCCATTTCTAAACCTCTATCCAGTGGTGTACTCTAAATTTTTATACGACGTTTCGTTTCTTTCTGGCCATCATCAACTATCTAATTTCTTATAGGCGCCATATTGGATTTAGACATCTTCAGAAAGAGTTTTTTTTTCTGATTTCAACCATGTACCACATACTGACTAAAGTTTTTGACATTAGGTATTATTTGAAAGAATAAATTATAAGATTAAATAAGGTAGCCATGGAATTTCAATCTGTCAAACATTTCATTTATTGTTCATTAATAATACAAAAATGTCATACACTAACGAAAAGAAACGAGATATGATAAGTATTTTTTATTCTTCGAACCGAAATTCAACAGTAGCGAGTACAAGATATCTACAATTATATCCAGAACGACAACAGCCTCATCGTACCATTTTTATAGATCTCGACAGAAATTTGGTCGAGAATGGATCGTTTACTAAGCCGCGTAATGGTCAAGACACAGGAATTTAAATGAAAATCGACAAGATATTTTACAAATGGTAAATTAAGGGCGTGATTTCAAATTTCATGTTAATCTTGTATTTTTATAGATAAATAATAATCCATCAATTTCTACACGCGAAGTAGCGTCAGAATTAAATTTGTGCCAGTCCAGAGTTTGGAGAACTTTACATAAAAGTAGGTTTAAACCATGTTAGTCACTCTTTACAGCCTGGAGATAATTTGAGAAGGCTAGAATATTGTAATTGGTTAATGGGAAGGATAGAAAATGACGAAAATTTTTTAAGCAAAATCATCTGGTCAGATGAAACAAAATTTACAAATTCTGGAATGTTCAACAGAAATACGGAGCACTATTGGGCAGTACAAAATCCCCGACAAAACAGGGCTAGAAGACCACAACATCGTTTTGGAATATACGTTTGGATGGGTATTTTGGCAAATCGTCTCTTAGGACCAGTTATGTATGAAGAACATTTAAATGGAGAAAGATATTTAAACATGTTACGTACATACGTATCTGACTATCTTGACGACAATATCCCATTAAATCAATTACAATATTTATGGTGGCAACAAGATGGCGCACCAGCACACAATGCAGCTGTTGTTAGAAATTTCTTAAATCAAGAGTTTGCAAACCGTTGGATTGGAAATAGGGGAGTTGTTGAATGGCCTGCGAGATCACTTGATTTAAGTCCGCTAGATTTTTTTTATGGGGATATGTTAAAAATAATATTTATAAATTAGATGCGCCACAAAACATTGAAGAATTACGAGACAGGCTTCAGAATGCCTTCGATGCAGTTCCTAGAAGAACTATACAAAGGGCAGTACAAAATGCCAGAAGGCGTGCCCAATTGTGCATTACCGAAGATGGCCAGATAATTGAACATTTACTGTAATTGTTTATTGTTACTTTTCTATGTATTTTTATTAATGTTTTTGTTATCTTGTACTCGCTACTGTTGAATTTCGTTTCGAAGAATAAAAAAAATCCTTATCATTAGAGCTGAGGATGTTTGCGGTATAACCATGGTTATATCATATAACCATAGTAATTTACTATGGTTACATGATATAACCATGGTTATACCGCAAACATCCTCAGCTCTACTTATCATATCTCGTTTCTCTTCGTTAGTGTATGACATTTTTGTATTATTAATGAACAATAAATGAAATGTTTGACAGATTGAAATTCCAAAGGCTACCTTATTTAATCTTAGAATTTATTCTTTCAAATAAAACCTAATGTCAAAAACTATAGTCAGCATGTGGTACATGGTTGAAATCAGAAAAAAAAACTCTTTCTGAAGATGTCTAAATCCAATATGGCGCCTATAAGAAATTAGATAGTTGATGATGGCCAGAAAGAAACGAAACGTCGTATAAAAATTTAGAGTTCACCACTGCATAGAGGTTTAGCAATGGCCACAAGGATGTGTTTTTATTTTTTCTCCAAATGTCGGTGCTACAGGTAAAAGAAGAAAATGGGGTTTTCGCGTTTTTTTTTAAATAACGAAGGTAATTTGTCACAGGTCTATTTTCTTTACGGATTTATAACAAACACAAAATTTAACAACTTTGCCAAATTTAAACCTATACTCTATCTCCAATAATAATAGAGATCCCCATGGTGAGGGCCGAAAATGAATCAGCCTGTATATCGGGTTTTGATCAATCATTATAAAACTAGTGTCATCAAGAAATCATGATTACTGTGGTCGGGACTTTTTTGGGGTCAATTTATCTTTGGATGTTTTAGATTGAGTAATCATAAAGATAAAGTTTGCAAAATATAAGTTTATTATGTTTTTATGCAATGCAGAAGTTATTTTCAAGCAAACTTTCTAACTGTATTTCCCATATATTTAGGGAAGCCCCATTATTTTTATTTAAATACAAACATTGATTATACAACATTTTTCTTTATACTTACCATATTAGGCATAAAACAAATTACTGCTACCACTGCTACCGTGTACTGTTAACTGAGCGAGGCTTAAATTACGCTAGCTTAAAGTTGTACAACAAGTTACCTGATACATTCATACATGTACGAGTAAATACAAAATTTTACTAGTTCCAAAAGGTTGCTCTATCAATTATTATTAATGAATCTGGAACCTTCTAATTTCGAGGAATTCTTTAATTCATAATTTTGTTGCTTAAATTAGAATTTAATGTATTGTAGGTTTGACCTTGCTCTTGTTCATTTTGCCCCAAGAATACAGTAAAAACTATTGTAATTATTATTTCAAAAATATTTTTTACTGTTCTATCGAGATCTGGAAGGCTGTTTTAGAAAAAAGAAACCCGACAATAAATGTCCATAAAACAAAAGTAGTGACAATTGGGGGAAATGAAGATGCAGAAATCAACAACAGAAGAGAAAATATAACGAAACTATTTTATGTACTTAAGAACGCGTTTATAAAAAAGAGATATCGAAAGTTTACAACACAATATATAAACCAACTGTAACTTACGGATACTTACGGATACTAAGATGGGTACTGAACAATCAAATTGAGAGTAAAATATAAATCCTAGAGATGAAGTATCTAAGAGGTGTTGATGGAATCACGCGAAGAAACAAGATACGAAACGAGGCAGTTAGACCATAACTTAATATAGAATGAGGCTTGAAAAACATCGATAAACAACACCTAAAAATGATTTAGACACATAGTAAGGGTAGAGGATAAAAGGCAGATGAAAAGAGTATGGCTAGCTAAATCAATGCAGAACAAATAGAGAACAAGACCAAGGAAGACATGGGATCAACTCGTGGCAAACTGAAACAACGAGAGGATTTTGGAATGAGGAAATGAAGATAGTATAGAGCAAGCAGGAATGGGCAAAATTTATTTATACTATATTGTACAGTAGCTGAATTTGAAACACCACCTAATACCTTTGAGTAATTAAGGTTGTCGACTATATCTACGAGGACGATTCGTAAAGTAAGTTACGTTTCTGCATAGTGAGCAGAGGAGTGGATATCGGCACGATCGAAGCGCTGCGATGTAGTTTGGTTCAGGATGAGTCTGGAAGTGCTAGTGAGAAAATCGTTCGGATATTATTTCGTGCTATTTTGGTCGTTTAAAATGTCTGCTGCAATTGAAAATCCCGCCGACTGTAAATTGCGTGCTGTTATCCGATTTCTGTGTGCAATGAACGTGAAGGCTGCTAATATTCATCGTAAACTTTGTTCTGTTTATGGTGACAATGTCATGAGTAACAGTATGGCTAGAAGATGGTGCCGTATCTTTTGAGAAGGATGAACTAATGTCTATGATGAAGAACGGAGTGGAAGATCAACTGTTGTGACGAACGAACTTATGGGTAATGTCAACGAAAAAAATTCGTGAAAGTCGGCGATTCATTATCACAGAACTGAGCGCCTTTTCCCTAAAATTTCATGTACAGTTTTTATGAGGTTGTTACTGAACATTTAGGTTAACACATATTTCGTTTGCGATGGGGACAAGAAAGGCGTGCTTCTTGTAGATTTTATGGAACGAGGGATCAAAATAAACACTGAAGGACAGTGTTACAGCATGGCTTAATTTACAGGCGGCAGAGTTCTATGAAGAGGGTATTAAAAAGCTGGTTCATCGCTATGACAAATATCACAATCTTAATGGCAACTATGTTGAAAAAAGCATTTATACTCCGACCATAATTTTAAAAATTAATGGAGCTATTATTAAAATTAAATGATGTTTTTGCGTTATTCAACACATTGTACAAAAATAAGTTGTATATAATAAATACATCTTCATGTATTGGTGTTTTTTAATAACCAAACGGGACTTTACGAATCGCCTTCGTATATATAATGCAATCTGAGGAGAGTTTTATTAAAATCATGGGATGAACTGTATGCAAAATTTAAATGCAATGTAAATAAACCTTCTTAAACGAAACTGTGTTATATTATAACTCCTTAATACATACTAAATGTTAAGAAACACTAAAATCTTGAGAGCTTATTTACCTAATGAACATTCAGAAAGAGTCTACAAGAAAACAACGCTCTTTGTTGTTTGTAGTTTATTAGCGCACATGCGGATGTGTTCGGCGGACGATAAAGGAATACGTGAACGTTTCTAAGAAGTATTAGTTTTAAACATAAGAAATAGTGCAGGTGTAAATCTACATACATACGTACATACATACATGCAATCTCAGCGTTTACTAACGCATTAAATATACAGGGTCTTTCATTAAAAATTGTTATTACAATTACTGCTAACAGTTTTCTTAGGTTCAATAGAGGCAATTATGTGGTTCTTCTTACGTATTTAATAAAATTAAAAGATATATACGAGGGTTATTTGCCGGGAGAGCGACTTTTCAATGAAATACTTATTTTAGAGTTTACAATATATTTTATTTTTCAACAAAATTTCCATTCAATTCTATACACTTAGCTCAGCGACTTTCCCATTTTTTTAAGTCGTCTAAAAAGTAATCTTTCGGAAACTTAAGATAGGCTTTGGTTGCCACTATCACCTCCATATTTGTCTTCAACCTCTTTCGATTAAGCAATTTTTAAAGTTGGCGAACAAGAAAAAAATACTAGAAGCCCAGTTCTTGTGAATATGGTGGATGAAGCAGCAATTCGTATCTTAATTTGACAAATTTAGCGGTTGCCATAGCAGATGGAATCCTGTTGGAACAAAAGTTATTTTGGTTTAGTTCAGTATCGAAATGTGTCAGTACATCAGTATAATATTGGCCAATTATTGTGTTTCCTTTCTATAAATAGTCAATAAAGTTTACGTCTTCGAAATTCCAATCACGGCCATAATCTTATTGGCAGAAGAAAAAAACGGTTTTTGTCTTCTAGGGTGCTCGTTCAACAGAAGAAATCCATTGTTTTGACAGTGTTTTTATCTCTAGAACATGGTGACGTATCCAGGTTTCATCTACGGTAATATGTCGACAAAAGAATTCTCTTGGATTTCATTTAAATTTAGGCTAACTACAGTCATTTTGAAATTGTAATTGCTCAACAATAAGCAAACGCGGCGCTCATTTTGCGATTAGTGTTTTATATCTAAATGTTTATGCAAAATATAATGTATCCGTTCGGGTACGCACGAAATTCTTTTTTCCTCATATTAACATAAAAAGAAAACAATTAGCTTGCTTTAAACGATTGTGTAAACTTATATATGTAACAGATTTAGGTGAAATTTTGAGAGTAAGCTTCTAAAACATGACTGAAGTCAGCAATATATTCATCATGGCAAAACTTTTGCCAGCTTCTAAAAAGTCATTCTTACATTTTGTTCCATCATGATAAAACGCCCACTCAGTCATCCATTATGACAATTGCTAAATTGTCGAATTAGGATACGAATTGCTGCGTCGTCCACTATATGTATAAGATCTATCTTCGGGTGTGTTTTCTTGTTTCGAAACTTTAAAAAAAAGTTTGGTGAAAAGAAAGAAGTTATTATGCCACCTCGTGTCAAAATTACCAAAAAATCCAATAGATAGGTTGTGTTTTATATTTATTTAAAGAAAACTGTTCGTCGTTGTGTAAATATGGAGAAAAAAATATACGAGTACAGTACTGGAGCAATACATACATTTTGTATTACTATATATTTCTGTAATATACATGTTCAAAATGTAAGCCATTGTGCTGTAGACACTGTTCATAACGGTCACGCAGATTATCAAAAATATTCAAGAACCCAGGTTGCTGCAGATTCCTGAAAAACGAGATGGTCTTCTCACGTAATGCATTCACAGTTCTGGGTGGGTCTGTACCGCTGGACACTTTCTCATTTAGCATTCCTCATAGGTAGGCGTCCACTTATGTTAGATCAGGGGAATGTGATGGGTAGCTGAGAACAGTCCCACGGGTATAATTCGTCCTTGAAAAGTTTCCTGTAGCACTGCCATAGACTAATGAGCGGTGTGTCTGGTCGCCCCGTCCTGTCGAAACTATAGGACGGAGCGACCTTTCCATCCTGAGGTTTGTACCACGATAAAACCTGATATTCCGAATAGCTTGAGCACCATGTTCCTTTGGCGTTCCTGGGTAACAGGAAGAGGTGTACCATCGTCATCCTCAATGAAATACAAGCACACCGTGTGCTGACAATGCACGACAAATCGTCACACGCTCACTATATAGACCTGCTCTTCTGTTGGCACAATACGGTGCCAATATCATGAAATTTCTTGACAATAGAAAGCATAACTGTGTTGTTTGGTGCCGCTTTATGAAATTGTTCGTGACATCGTTCCGCCACTAACTTCAAACTCGGCCCACGTTGATAGCCGTCTCAGTACGAGCGAAAATAATGCTCCACAATAAATACTTTTTCCTTCGTCATGAGACCCATTTTTAACTTTAACCACACAGCACAATGTTCTCTGCACTTCTACGAATACATAAGGCTGACACGCGTATAAGAATAGTGCGAAGTCCAGTACTGTATATTTTAGTGCATACCGTATATAGATCAAACAAAAAATGTGGAAACATCATTATACTCCAGAAACGAAAATATAGTCGAAACGATTTCTCCCGGGGAACGTGCCCTCAAGAAAGCAAAAACCGTCTTTTCGGCCGATAGAGTTATGCCCACAGTTTTTTTGGAATTCCAAAGGTGTTATCTTTACTGATTATTTGAAAAAGGGAAAAAACGATAACTGGCCGATATTATGCTCATTAGTTGACATGGTTTGATGCAGAACTGAAGAAAAAATGACCTCATTTGTTGAAAAAACAGTGTTGTTGTCCAACACGATAATGCGCCTTCTTTTTCGTCAGCTGTTGCCACAACAAAAATTGTCGAATTGCGTTACGAATTGCTGCCTCATTCACCATATTCGCCAGATCTGACTCGCAGTGATTTCTTTTTATTTCTAAATTAAAAAAAAACAGATTCGGTAGAAAGACATTTCGAAGAAATGAAGAGGTGATATCTTGAGACTAACGCATAGATCGCAGAGTTTGAGAAAGATTACTTTTTGGATGGTTTGAAAACTCATTGGGCTAAGTGTGTAAGACTTGCAAGGGGATTATGTCTAAAAATAAAGTCTGTTTTTTACCTTAAAATAAGTATTTAATTGAAAAGTCACTCTCCCGTCAAATTACTCTCGTGTAGCCCATTTTTCTAAATTATTATGCATTTGATTAATTTATATTGCGTAGAAAACATGAGTTTAATAAATAAACTTGTATATTCCATCTAAAATGTGCTAAATTATTATTTCTTTTATACTTTCATTTTTCAAGAATATATAAATTATTTCTATTTGCTTATTTATTAACACTCGTCATTTGCTGCTGTCACTTAAGAAAGTATATTGTTGTTATGTGCATTTATGTGTGTGAATATGTACTTAAAAGTCTATGAATAGTTTCAGTTGAATTCGAATGCTATTCGTTGATTATGTGTTAATATGGTTCATTATAAATTGTATAAATTAAACCGTGTTCATAATCAAAAACATTTGAATCGCTTAGTTGGAAAAGGGAACATATCTGAAATTTATAATTTTACTGGAAAGATGAAAAACCACTTTGTGCGAAAATTGTGACTGAGGTATTGTACATATTTCGTATATATTTTTATAACGAATATCTATAAAGCACAAGGCTGATTTTCATTTTTTTAAAATCCCAATTGCTACAATGTGCTAAACAAAAGGTTGTGTGTGTTCCCTTTTCCAACTAAATCAGCATTTTCCAATAAAACAACAGATATGTAAATGGGATTTAAGTAAAACACTTATACCAATTTCCAGTATATATATATATATATATATATATATATATATATATATATATATACTGGAAATTAGTATAAGTGTTTTACTTAAATCCCATTTACATATAATGGATTTCCAGCAAGTATCGGCCGATTCAATTAAATTTAAAAAAACAGATATTATTATTTAAAGACCAACACTGTACTTATTTATTAAAAAATGAATACTACATGATTTAAAGATAAATTAAATTGATTATTAAATGATTAAAAGTCTTCCTCTATAGGTTCCTCCACTTGTAGGCCGCTTATAGAAGTTAATATTACATGCTGACTTTTGATGTTGTTAATTTTTTATTTATTTATTGGAAACTTTGCATTATAAGCTTAAAAATTTTCAGTTGTTGACAACTCTGGCCAAAGATTGTGGGGTCTTGAAAGAGAAAATGATTCGTTCAGCAATCCATCGTCATAACGAAATTTGTAGTATTTACTAACTTTAAAAGAAACTTTTTCTTTTTTTAACAGTCTTGTCGGGGCTTCTTTTTGTCAGAGTACATTTTTTGTAATAAGAAGGCCACCATGCTTTGAAGTTAATGATTTGATTTGTTTCCACTTTTTCTACATAAGACTTATTCGTGGTTGAAGACCTCTCAATCAGATGTATGTATTCATCAGTGTGTATAAATCCGATCTTCTTGTTTTACTGTTGCAAAATCCCGGTCGCAAGCATTAAAAGAATGACCTCTCATAAGAAAATACTTTTAAATTTTTTAGAGAATACCAAAGCTAGTAAATCATACAACTGTATTATTTTTGTCTTATCCAGGACAACCATCTGAGAAAGTGTGTAGTTCATTTATTGTTTCTGGTATATATTTATCAATATAATGTTTCAGAATGAGCAAACTTTATTTGGGCCTTTGTTTGTTTGTGCTTCTTGGTAAGAGTAAAAGACTGCCTTTCGGATCTTAAGATTATGAATACAAAATTCGTAGATCCACAACTGTCGATAATAAAAAATTCCTTGGACTGGAATATTAGGCAAAGGCAAATTCTGCATTTAATATATATTTAAGCCAAGTATAATATCGTAAGCTTTACATAATTTTGTAATTGCGTTAGCATTGTTATAAAAAATAATACCATAACCTCAATAACTGGCCGTGATGCTAAACCGCTCTTGAGTTCGAAAAGAGAAAAAGGTAACATATCCCTGATATGGATATGTTACCTTTTCCACCTAAAAGAATAATTCTAACTGTTATATCTAAGTATGAAATACTGCTACATGTATCCTTTTCGAATAGAAAATTATACGCCAACATAGAAAAGTAAAACAAGCGGAAATTTGGATATGATCCCTTTTCTAACTGACCGATTCATTTATACTGCCACCACAATTTTTATTAAAATTAAATCATATTTTTTTAAAATGTGCAAAAATCTTATTCGAAACCATAAACTAAATTTCAGCCTTACAGTCTTCGAAAGCATCCCAGAAACTACATTTTACTTTGATTATCTCCAGAACATAATAAAAGAAGTTGTTAGTATTGCCTAATTTAACAAAATATTGAAAAGGTGTAATGGTTTCTGGTGTGGTGTAAGACTGGCTGAAAAATTGTCTCTTAGATACTTTCTTTGGGACTGGCTTCAATCTACACGATGAATATAATGAATTAATATGCATTAAAATGACAAAATTTATTGTTTTAAAATTATAATTTTTGTTGTGGTTTAACTCAATACCGGTGTATAGAACATCTAATTTCTGCATTTGGTGATGAAGCGCTATCAAAGACAACGGTTCAAGAATTCAAGTGTGGTCACACTTCGCTTCAGGATGGAACAAGTAAAAGGTGTCCTGCAACATCCCTTGTTACAGAAAATAACGATGCTGTACATCGATTGAGTGAAGAAGATCGTCATGTAACGTATGTTGAGATTCAGGCACGCTTGCACATTTCTAGGTCCTCGATACATTCAATTTTTCATAATCATTTAGCTGTGAGGAAAGTCTGTTCTCGCTGGATACCACATAATCTTTCCACGACTCAAAAAGACGATCACGTGAAATGGTGCAAAAAAACGCTGAACAAAATTCAATCACCCATCTTCTAAATATGTTCATGACATCATTACAGGTGACGAATCGTGGATATATTCTTATGAACCGGAAGCAAAACAACAATTGTGAAGTTTGGCTGTTTCAAGTTGCACTTCTGCCGGCGAAAGTTGTTCGCTCGCAAAGCTCTTCTAAACAAATGATGTGTTTTATAGGAAACGCTTGTCATGTTGCTACAATTACTCTGGAGAGTTCTGTAAATGTAGAATAGTATACAACTTGTGAAGTTATTGATGAATGGCGAAAAAGCAAGCCATCAAATTAATGGCTCATCCAGCCAATAGTCAGTCCTGACCCGCCTCCCTAAATGATTTTTTACGTGTCCGGCAATAATAAATATTCGGGGCACTATTGCATTCAAGTTATATATTTTCCAACTTCAGAATGGTGTAATTGTTTCAATGATTGGTTTGAACGAATGAAAAAGCCCATAGAATTTAATGGTGAATATTTCGAAAAATAATAAAGCCGTTTATTTGCGTACTAAATGTTTTCTTCATAGCTTTTCCCGAAATTTTCCTACTCACACTCGTAAATAACAAACAAAAATAGATACGAGTGATTATTAAAATTTTTACTCGAGTAAGCTATTATACAAAAAGGATGGCGTAACTTAAATTACTAGAGATCAGTCATTATGTTTTCAAACGTCGTGATTGTCATAAAATAAATTAAAATGTTGGATTTTATATTAAATATATTTTCTCCATACCACATTAATTTCTGCGTCACCCTAGTATGAACTGAATTTTAATTTAATTTTTTTAAGTTAATTTATTTTTGAACGCTCCCGGTATATGCACATTTTTTTTGTCTGTAATTCGATGATCGTCGCGATGATAAACGGTGTTATTGAGAGAAAATCAGATAATATTTGTGTATTGTCTGTGGCGCACATTTATTTGTATGTAATTATAATATAGGAATGTTGCGTCTTTCTAAAGTCGCATTATCAGTTTGTTTACGCTGTAAAGATATGCATTAAATGACTTTAAAAATAAAAATTACATTTTTTAGAATACGAAATGATAATCATATCTATATTTTCGATAAATTGAGAGATTCAGAATAATTAATTTGTAGGATTTTTATGGTATTAATAATAACGCAAGATTTTAGCTTGTTTATCAAGTTCGCGAAGGCATTGCATTATTTCAATTATAAGTTTAGTTAAGTTACACAGGTTAACAAAAAAAAAAATTGCTTGCTTTTTTAATTTTCCACTAGGACATATATAATATGAATACACTAAATTCAAATCTGTTTTCAGTTTTCCTCTATCATCGAGCTAGGTTTTCATTCAAAATCAAATCAAATGTAATAATGTACTTATGTTTTCAATGAAATATTACAAATATATTAAACACATAAAGCCAATACCAAACTATTTCTGGAGGCTTAATTAATTGAAATATTAATGAATATATTGAAAATGGACTTTATCCACCATTTCTGGTATTGTAACCGTTTTCGTCTGTCCACTGCGGGGTTCATTCTCTAAGATGCTCCTGCTACGCTTAAATTCATTTCCCCATTTTTTGACGGTTGTATACGAAGGACAAACCTCAGATAGTGTATCTCGCATATCATCATGAATTTCGGTAAAAGACATGCTTTGTTTTAAAAGATACCTAATCACTGCACGATGTTCAAAATTATCCATTTACATTTACATAGTAGCAGGGTAAAATTTAAAAAAATTGCCTACGTAACACATTTTCTCACAAATTGATCAAACACTAACAGTAAACTGATAAGACATCGGTTGTCAAAATGTAACGTTTTTTTTTTAATTTCACGGCCTATTCTAGGCGATCGCGTTCTCGTATATCTATAAATACGCGAATATAATAAGTATTTTCCAGTGAACTCTTTATTTTACTTATTTCTATTCACTACTTATTCCTTGCACTATCGCTAATCTGCCATCTACTTATCTCCATATCATCGTTCAATATCCTACTGCCATTAAACCGATTAATCTGCCTAATTTTCTTTTGCGCTATCAAAGCCGCTGACTATTAGGGATATTAAAAACATGTGTGTAATGGAACTTTCCGCGATAATTTTTATTAACTTTTAGGAGATATGTTTAAAAGAAATCTGTTTCAAGCAAATTATTGTTATATAGTAAAAATAGTAATGGCCCTAATATGAATTTCTGTGAAAAGCCACATTTCACACCATTTCCATTCCGATACGATGTTTTTCCGATTTTGTCGTTGAGATAATGCACTGTTTTCTATTTATAAAATACGATCGTATCCAATCGAGACTGATGCCACGAAAGCCTGGCCGTTCCAAGTTGTGCAACATAAATCATGGTGAACACAATCGCATGCCTTTGTTAAGTCTATGGAAAGGGTAAATACTTCTTTTTTTATTCTTGAAAAACGTTTTGAAAGCGCAACTTCTAGCGTATAAAATTTAATTTGTAACACAAATTTTTCTCAAATAGAAAATATTATGCGAAGGTCCCACTTATCAGTTTGTTTTTATAGGTTTACTCTTCATATTTAATAGTTCCTCTATAACTTTCTAGTTGAGAGCATTATGAGTGCGTAAATATTTATCTTATTTTCTATTATCTCTAGTTACAAATGGGACCTTGGCGAAAGAAAAATTATTTAAAATATTTAATCATTTGCGTTATTGATTTGTATGAACTCAGGGTTATCGCAGTGTTAGATATATAAATATTTATTTGTCATAATTTCAAACAGAAATCGAGAAAATGTTTCTATCACCGTCCTATTAATAATTTTAATATTCGTATTGCGTTTCTACTAGTCCCTAATTGGATTATAATATCGCTCCGTGACATGAAATATACCGACTGTGATAGAGATAAATGCCTAAATTGCAAGTTTTAACAGTAATAATTTGTAAATCTTTTATAATTTGATGCCCTGTCAGAATGTTAATTTTAACACTAATTAACTATTTTTTACATAGCAAATGTCATCTTTATAACAAATAGCCTTAAAATAGCTTCAGCTTGGTTAAGAAAAGTACGATTCAGCTATTTAATAATTGGTAAACTTTCTTGTAGTAAAAATATAAAAATTATATTCCAGACAATATTTTAACGATAGTTAAAACTCAATTATAAATGTCTCACTCTATGAAGCTTAATAAAATATATGTAAAAATCAGTTTCCTTGTAAATAAGTGCTTTATTCCTGATAATTCATATTTTTGACTGAGTTTTATACAGTGAATGCAGAAACAGATTACAAGAAAAAAACTAATGACAACTTGCTGTATAATAACATTAATAACTACTTTCGTGAAAAGAAAATGATAAAGTTTCCATATCGTTGAAACGCGATTTAGTTATTTATTTCGTATGAGAAGCGAGAAAAAAAATGAAAACCAGATTTTAGTGTATAAATCACTTTTTCCACGGTCGGGAGTAGAAATCAGTTTCTATGACATCAAAATTAAAACAGAAGTAGTCGATTATTCCCAAGGGAGTATAATGCTCCCAAGGGAGTTTACATTATGGAGAACGTTTGTGTGTTTATTTTGTAGTTATGACAATAACTCAACGACTACTAAATAAATGCTCAAATCCGAATACAATAATTCTGGTGCTACTTACTTCATAATGACAAAATATGTGTTTTTAAGTTAATGAGACCGTGGAAAAAATAGTATATACCATTCGGGAGAGATGCTATTTTGTCCTCGGTGCATTGTAGCCCTCGGGCTTCAAATTGCACCTCTGCCAAAATAACGCATTTCTCTCCCTTATAGTATAATATACTATTTAGCAAACATAGGTCATAATAGATATTTATGTATTAAGGGAATAAACGACAGTTTTAATCCCGAGACAGTAAGTAATGCCTGAGCGACCGAAGGGAGCGAGGGCATTTTCTGTTGAGGGATTATAGACGTTTATTCCCGAATTACATACAAAACTTTTCTCCCGACCTTAAATGTAATAATTTATTTCATTATTAGTTTGACAGTTGATTGATAGATTGATCTGATGTCATTCAATTAAGTTGGTTTGTAATGAAAATGTGCATAGTTTCTGGTTACTAAGGTAAAACGAGTTTGTTTGAGTCTTATTTTTTTTCAAAAAACGCGGTCCGTTTAAGTTATTGTGCAAAAAATGAATATTAATGGCAGTGAAGGAGATAATTTTTGCACAAGCACTACTGTAAGCAAACGCCAAGTTAAGCTATCAGATGATTGTCCATATATAAATATTGTAAACTCATCTAATGTTACTATTACGATTACAAAATAAAATTGATTGATATATTTAAATGCTTCGTCAATCTGACAGATAAATTAATTTTGACTTAAATAAATGAACCAAAAGTCATTCACTACAGTATTCACTTTATTCCCTAGGGAAAATCGAATATTTTATTCCCTAGAGAATAAAGTAGTCTAATATATGTCAATTGACAGATGTATAAGATGACACTTTATTCTCGGTCGGGAGAAAATAGTTATTTAAGTAATAAGGGAGGTAAATAACATTTACTAGTCGAGGACTAGTTTGCGCCCGAGGACTTGCCCGAGGACTTGCAATAGAGTTCGAGACTGGTAAATGTTACCTCCCGAATTGCTTATAACATTTTTCCCACTCCCCAGACAATAAAATCCTCAAAAATTAAATGTAATCATGATAAACAGTAACGGTGAATAACCTCGGAATTTAATAAATTAGACATTAAGTGTTGCTGATAAAGTAGGTGATAATAACATTAATTATCAAGAAATATAAATAAATATCCCAATTTTGTTAATAATGTTACTAATTGTACAAACTGTAATATTACCATAAATATAAATTAATAGAACAAGTGTTTTGATGCACTTTTTTTCCCTAAAGGACGTAAGTAAATTACTTACGCCCCGTTGTCATAACAATCACAGTAATTTCAGTAAAACCAACTTAGTCTATAGAAACAATGTATTAATGGTATGCTTACTATAAGGGGAGTGGGAAAATAATTTATACGCTAATATCTAAATTTTTCAACCATTTGGTAATACACGACCTATCTTATTTAAATCTTTATTGGGGGTATATTTACAATTACAATACGAATATTATTGTGAGGCCAACGGAGTAAAAGTAAATTCGTGGTGTTTTTATATAGATTTCGAATCACATTGTTCAGTTTGTTATCCACACCTACACTATCTAATACATCCCACACAGGTGTTCTCGGTACTTTATCGAAAGCTTTTTCTAAGTCTATGGAAGCGATATATGCTGTGTCTCATCTCATTTTGGTTTTATTTATAATTTGCTTGATGGTCGATGGTAGATTTTATAATAAAAAACCTAATAAAAGCTTTTTGGAAACTAAAATTATTAACTATATTATGCACATTGCCTGTAGAGAGCGAATGATGGCTTCCAACATTAAAAAGAATAAAAGCATTTTCTACGAAGCACCATAGTAGAAATTCAGTACTTGTTTTTTAATAATATTAACACAACTGAGCTTTTGGCGGATATGCAGGAAACATTTACAAACGATGCTCCTACGAACCTTATAATTTGTCACTGTTGTTCGCGTAGCGACATGAGTCCCGAAGATGATGAATATCTTGGACCGGCAATTTGACCGAAAAACGGAAGTGAAGCCGATTGCCAAAACTGTGGACATGTCTACTGAACATGTACGCCACATTTTGCATGTCGAATTAGGCATATCTAAGCTCTTTAACAGGTGGGTACTGCGTTAACTGAATGTAGATTGAAAACGTGAAAGAGGACGAAAATTTGAAGCTCTTTAACATCAACTCAGTAGATTTTTTTCATCTCTTTGTTACGGTCTATGAAACTTGGCTCTAGTAGATTTTTTTCATCTCTTTGTTACGGTCGATGAAACTTGGCTCTATTATTGTGTGCCAGAATCCAAATGGCAATCTCAGCAGTAGAGGCATTGTCCTCCGCCAAAGAAGGTCATGACGTTTCTTTCGGTTGGGAAGGTAAGGGCTACAATATTTTGGGATTCAAATGGGATACTTCTTATTGACTATTCCGCAAAGGGAGAAACTATCAACGGGGCATATTATGTTGCCCTTCTGGACAAAGTGAAAGTTTCCATTATCGAAAAAAAGACGCGGAATGGCTTGAAAGAAAGTGCTATTCCCTATCATGACTGCTACGCCACACACCAGTCGCATTGTTCGGGAAAAATTGAATTAATTACGGTTCCAGGTTGTGTCCCAAATTCACCAAATCTAGCTCATTCAGCCTTCCACTTATTACCAAAACTTAAGTGTTTCTCGCCGGAAGGAAATTCAAAACAGATGAGGTAGTTACTGCAGAAGTGGAAGAGTATTATGACGACTATTATGCTGATGATTGTAAAACTAGTGTAATAACACTCTAGCACCACGCGCCAAATTGTATTGATGTTGAACCGAATTGGTGGAGATTGTGGCCTAAATCTGCAACAGGCAGAAACAAGAAAAATCCCTAACCACAATATAAATTAATGCACTTATACAATTATTTCAGCAACTAAGTTGTCATCTTCAGTAAGACAATCTGAAATAATGAAATCTAGTGTAACGTAGCGTCTTTGGCTAAGGTATTATCTTTGAAGATATTTCTTCCCCAAATCGCGAGTGGGATAACATTAATGTTGAGGGGGAATATCTTGAAAAATAAAACAAATCGTTGTCCTAATTCATGTGTTTCATTTCCCACCTTCTGTCAAAGCATCCTCATATATGCATATAATTTAACTCAAAACAAATAGTAACAGTCAAGAATAATTGAAATAATTTGCTTTATACCCTTACACGTATTTCGTTCAATTAAATATCATTGAGAATAGGATTTTTCTTCTTTGCTGAAACAAATTCATATTTAAAGTACTCAGAAAGCTTTATCGAAAGAACATGTGTGTTATTATGATAAGCACTCGTTTAAATTACATTCATACAGACCGGAAGTAAGTTAATTAGGACATAAACAAATGTGTTGAACAAAAAAAACTGACGCACACACTAACATACAAAAAAAGAAACACTCGTTAACCACGTAACACTCACTGAACTTGTGACATCTTTGTTTTATGGTACTGCCTATAAATTTACATTATTATTATTAAAATTTTCTTTGAAGAACATTAACACCGAGAAAAAGCGAGTTTATATTTTGCTTTGAGATGCTTATCATATTATAGTAACACCAAATGTCAATAAACTCTTAATGTAAACAAAGCGAACGGGATGATAATTTTATTTTTGGCTGTACGCTTTTAAATGAGTTTAAAATGCCTTTTAAGTGTCTTACCTAGAACGAGTACAAGCATTTTTATGACGAGCTCTGTTTTAATGACTTCGGATAAGGTCTGGATGTGAATAACTTAAATTTTTTGAATAATTGTTGCGTGTTGTTTTATTATAGTTACATGAAATTGTTTTTTATATTATGTAAATCGCAAGTATGAGTGAATGTAATTTGTGATGCTGTAAATCTTTAAAAAAAAAACACTTTTGTATGCTATATGTATTTATATACCAACATTATTTTTACATGAATATGTAAATATAAATATATTTTATGAATGTCAGAGGCACTGGAAAACTTGACGCAATCCACAACCGCGAATTTTACCTCTAGCGGAAATAATATTCTCAATATTGTTAATCAAGATTATGGTACACTGTATCCGGGTCTCTAGATCCTGTTTGAACACATGATTATAGATGATAATTGTTAATTTATCTACTCAGCTACCCTTCCAAGCCCGTTTCCAGATCTTCAAGATCACCGATAATAATAATAATAATAATAATAATGATCTTTATTCTCCAATAGACGAATCCTTTTAAAGGACAATTGTTACAGGTAATAGCAAAAATAAATATCACGAAACTGGCTTGGGTAACTTTTCGATATACAGTAGAGTTCCAAGAAGTTACCTATGTGGGAGTGTTAATAATAAAAATACAACTCAACTAGCCAGTACCCAGACTAAGGTCTCAGTGAAGACGACGGGGTTCTTTTCGAAACGTTGTTGTAAGACCGACTTCAAAAATAGAAAGGGCGCCACCGTGAATTACTGTTGAATTGTAATGAGAGGTCATACGTCACACAGATAACGTAGAGGCTATAACTTACCTACAAGGCGTAGTATCAAAAAAAAAAACACAAGGCAACTGCTACTACAAATCAATACCCGCACAAATAATACATATAATATGAGCGGTCTTGTATATATACTCCAAAAATATTAACAAATATACAATAAGTAAAAATGTGAAAAGACCTGTATACATATGACAGGTGTTATATTACGACTTTACAGGCTTGATGGGCGATAAAAAGGTTGTCGGAGATCTCCGCGATCGTACGGATATATATAATATACAACAATAATTGCGAAACATAGGCTAATTAAAATTATGAAAAACTCTTATATACAATATTGAATATTTAATACAAAATGTTAATCTTGATTTATTAACTATTAATTACTTATTACTTAATTCGAATATTAAAGTAAAAGACAAAATTAACTATAGTATGCAAAGTTGAAGTATGAATCGGAACCAAAGTTATATGCACATCAATGACTTAAAATATTATTTATTTGAAATAGCAACTAATTGTAACCCACGGAAATAATTCTGTCTAATACTTATCTGCTTATCTTGCGATGGTGTAGTTCTAACTCCAAATTATGTAAAACGCCTAATTACCCGGTCAGGAACCGACCACGACGGCGATTACCGGCTTCGTAATTCGGTCGAACAGCAATGTATTGTCCATGTGTACAGTTACAGATATGTAAATTATTTACATGTCTGTTTCATATTGTAGCAATGTATCAATGCCAAACCAGCTCTGGTTGAATTCTCGTTCCAGAAGCTTACTTCCCTAAATGTACAATATGAGGCGATTGAACATGAACAAAGCGTAGCGGCAAAATGTCGTCTCTTACCATCTTAGGTGTTTGCGTGTCTATATCTATACCGCCTAATTCTGAGCAAACGCAACGATGCGAATGTATGAATATTTCTCCCGCTCCAAACACAAATCCCCTGAACGCGTTAAGCCAATCACAACAGTCTGTTGCTAAACCCCCTCCTCGCGCCAACTTAGTTGGCGCTTGCTATATGTATGACATCGATGTTAAGCCAATCACAAAACAGTCTGTTGCTAAACCCCCTCCTCGCGCCAACTTAATTGTCGCTTGCTATATGTATGACATCGATGTTGACGCGCCTACAGCATTCAGGGGAATTGTATTCAGAGCGGGAGAAATATTCATACATTGGCATCGTTGCGTTTGCTCAGAATTAGGCGGTATATGACTGCATGTGTGAACCAACTGAAAGTTGTCGTCAGAAGAACTCAACGGTAGACTTAATGCCAGATATCCACCCTAAAAGGTGTTATCCTTCTCAACTTGCACGATATTTCTCAATACTTCACAAAATATAAAAGAATTACACTCCACCAGTTCTCCAAGGGTCTCGAACTGTTCGAATTACCATTAAAAAGTCCACGAATGAATGCAGCGAACAATAATACTCAACTTATGTAGTATAGTCCGTAATTGGACTAAATTCGAATCGCTATTCAAACATCCCCATATAGACTTCTACAATTTCAAGAATCATGGAAATGGCAAAAGAACCAATAACAATAAATCACATCATAGAATTTGTAGTAGGTACCGTTATAACGTGTAACAGGAGCACATGTCA
The DNA here is from genome assembly GCA_935421215.2 of Melolontha melolontha. NCBI lineage: Eukaryota > Metazoa > Arthropoda > Insecta > Coleoptera > Scarabaeidae > Melolontha > Melolontha melolontha. The sequence continues at coordinate 50,291,255 of OW285242.1, forward strand.
AAAATATATTGGAATTAATCAAGAATTATATAACTAGACTACGAAAAAAAAAATTCTTTTAAATTATAAAGTTCAAGATCTCTTCAGAATTGATATAGCAACGTTTTAAAGATATTTGAATTGCGTATTTGCTCGAGTTAGCGTAATGTAAACCCCTTTCCATCAACAGAAGGCTTTATGCCCAATTAAATAATAATTGCCTTCGAAATGCTTAATTAAAGGTATATGAATATGAATGGGTATTAGCTACATATTGAGATATTTAGAAAAAGAGCATTAGTGTTTTATGACATATGTGACAGCGGTGCTGTAACTAAGACGTTCCTTCTAGCTCTGTTGACTACTGGAGAGCAAAAAATCCACTGCAGAGAGAAGATATGAAGAGTCAGTTCAACTGTCGACAAGTTTCCGTAGAAACTCAGTACTGGCTACCTCTCTTTGTAATGTTAAACTGAAAGGTTGAGTAAATCCATTAGCGATTCATAGCCAGTTTCACGAAGTGGATAAAAGTACGTACCACTGGTTCTATATGTACTTCAAAAATCTTTTGTCCTTTCTCTAAGGCAAGTTGATAGATGTAGCATGAATACTAAATAATAGACTCGTCTTGGGTGTGCCAATGTGTGTAATACACGCACAGACAGTATACGCGCTGCAGAGAGCAGGGAGCGCCAGCGGTATGGCGAAGAGAAGGGAGCGCTGACCGAGCGATCATCCCGTAATGGCATTCAAGAGCCGAGTTTACCCCCGTGGCGCGCCATTAGATGTTTCACATCAAAACGAAGTCTTGAACGTTGGCACATTCAAAAATCTTTTACAATATCTTATAACGAAGCTTAGTAAACACGCTGCAGAAGCACGAACTGTCTAATATGCCAGGTAAATTGCAGGTGCGAATCAAATAAGACTCGCAAAAGCTCGTAAGTCTCGGTATAGATACTAATTCCAGAGAGTAATTATATATAATTGGACTGCTGACTCTTGAGTAAGTTGCTACCCCACACTTATTACGAAGGCGGATTGATATATAAGGCCTCCAACAAAGCCAGTGTGTAAGTGGTGGCAATAGAAATAAGTTCTAACCTGCAAACGGTAATTTCAAGTATCTCATCTTAGCATCCAAAGTTTCATTTTCCTATGTATCGTAATGTCATTTATCAGTTCGATTTCTGAGATGCATATCAAACAACGATACGTGAATAAATTTTTAACGCTGGAAGGTTGCGTGCTCATCGAAATTTGTAGACGTTTGAAAGCTGTTTATAGCAACGATATTATGGATGTGAAGAATGCTCGTTAGTGGGTTCAACGTGCAAAACTCTGTCATAGGCGAAACCCATTGATTCAAGGAAATCGCCGATTATGCAAAAAACAAATTGCTCGGTAATTAAGCATTAGTCAGGAAAGAGTCAAATACATTGTTCAAACGTTGAATTATAGAAAAATTTGCGCCAGTTGGGCGGCAATTAACGGATGTTCTGAAAGAACAAAGAAAAAACATTTGTCAAGAACTACAGTATGGACGTCAAGAAGATAATTTTCTCGTGAACATCACCACTTGGGACGAATCTTGGGTTCGTCATTATGACCCTGATTTACAGAAGACACTTGAATAAATATCTAATGTCAACAGAAAAACAAAAATATTTTTTGTTCATTGCCATTGCTACCTTAGTAATCGAATGTATTCTGCTGAAATTTTCATCGTTTATTAGTAGGTACAAAATAGAACTTTCCTGAAAATTTTACCAAAATATCTTGACAGTATATATGTTTTTTTTTTACTCAAGGAAAATTTATGTGGAATAGGATTTCTTTGACGATTACTCTTTCTGGAAGGAATTGAGTGGTGCATTAATAACACATTAGTAAACCAGAAAACACCTTTCGAGAAGATCATCTCCCTGTAAAATTGTTAGAAACAACCAAAATAAGACGGAGAATGATTTATACATGTTTAATTCATCCTCAGAGGCAATGAAAAAGAGACGATGCAAATTTTCTTTAAAAGGCTTTAAAGTCTCATTTAGATATACCCATTGTAATGTGTTTGAGGTATACGAGTATATTATCAAATGCAGACTTGTGTGAATTTAAAATATAATCAGAGAATAATTGCATGCTTTAAATATTTGTATTGTATAAAATGACTAGCTGCCCGCAACCCGGCGTTGCTCGGTCACACATTCTATAGAAAAATTAAAACTTCGTTTGCGTTAACTGCCATTAACCGATATAAAATTTTTGTTTATTCTCTAGCTAAACAACGAATCAATGATATTTTATTATAATCAATATATCCCTCCAATGCCTTTGAATACACAATATTATTCGTTATTCCATTTGGTGCATAAACAAACAGAGCAGGTGGTTTCCCAATCTGCGAACATGCTTTTTTTTAAGAAAGTATAGTTATAGATTACTTTACAAATTGTATGCTACAAACGTCAGTAACTCCAGACATTAGGCCGTATTTCATAACTAATTGTTGTAACAAATAAATCTACTTTTTAAATTATGACGGTAAAAGCTATGTTCACTTAAAAGCTGAAGTACTTCAAATAAAAATGGTTGAAACTAAGTGCCTCTTTTAGAATAAACATTTTTTCGCAAATTTAAACATTGAACTGTTTTCGGTGGCCCACCCTGTATTTGTACTAAGACAGAAGTGTTGCAAAGAAATGTATAAAATCAAATGAATGTCTTCGTCTAAGTACGGGTAATGAAAATTTCAAAAAGTTTTCCAGTTTCCCCGTACATTCTGGCCGATGTTGTTATTCTCAAGCGTGCACTGTTCGTAAAAGAGAAAGAAATAGATAAGACCGTCAGCATTTCAACTTCTTTTCAAAAGAAATTGACAGCAGAAAGAAACTTTTTTCGTGGAACGGTGATCATTCGTCGAAGAAGAATACAGAAAAAAATATAATAAAAATAAAAAGTTCAAATTCGTCAACGATGCGATAAAAAATCGAATGCCGAATAACTTTCGAAGAAAGAGCCGTCGAAATCCTCGCATTGCCGTGGCAGTAACGTAAACAATATCATGCGAGAAACAAAGGAATATCGGGGTATCATTCTTTCGGTCTGTCATGCTGACATATTGGGGTTTTATTTTATAATTTAAAGTTTCCTGGCGTTGTATTGAAATTATCTCTCCGTTTAGTTTTCTTGTTATAACATAACTATAATTTATATTCGTTGGTTTTTATATATTTCTTACAAATTTCACCTTCGGCTGCAATATACAGGCTGACCCTATATTTCGTCAGTAAGGTAAAAATACATGCGTATAAGAAAATATTCTTTAATACTCCCTAAAATAATGATCATTATCACACAAAATATTTTACAGTATACGGAGGTTCGGTAATAGTGAGCCTAATTTTCGGTTTTGCTCTAAGCTAACACCTTCCTCAACCATCTTTTTTAATTCATCTTTATTTTTCATAATACGAGGTGCATTCAAGTTCTAAGGCCTCCGATTTTTTTTCTCCAGACTGGAAAGAGACAGAAGCATGTGCATTGTTTTAAAATGAGCGTGCGTTCGTTGTCAATACGTCACAGAGATGGCAGCACTGTACGGCAGATGAAATTGTAGCGGCAGCGTCGAGAATGAGAACTGTTTTAGATACTTAAAATGGCTACGTTTTCCTTACTTGAACAGCGTGCAATCATTCGTTTTCTGAATTTACGTGGTGTGACACCAATTGAAATTCATCGACAGTTGAAGGAGACATGTGGTGATAGAGTTATGGATGTGTCGAAAGTGCGTTCGTGGGTGCGACAGTTTAATGAACGCAGAACATCGTGTAACAACAAACCGAAACAACCTCGGGCTCGCACGCCGGTCTGACGACATGATCGAGAAAGTGGAGAGACTTGTTTTGGGGGATCGTTGAACAGATCGCCTCCAGTGTTAGCATTTCCGTCGGTTCTGTGCACACAATCCTGCATGACGACCTGAAAATGCGAAAAGTGTCCTCCAGATGGGTGCCACGAATGCTGACGGACGACCACAAGGCTGCTCGTGTGACATGTTGCCAAGCAATGTTGACGCGCAACCAAGGCATGAATGGGACTTTCTTTTCGTCGATTGTGACAATGGATGAGACGTGGATGCCTTTTTTCAATCCAGAAACAAAGCGCCAGTCAGCTCAATGGAAGCACACAGATTCGCCGCCACCAAAAAAATTTCGGGTAACCGCCAGTGCTGAAAAAATGATGGTGTCCATGTTCTGGGACAGTGAGGGCGTAATCCTTACCCATTGTGTTCCAAAGGACACTACGGTGACAGCTGCATCCTACGAAAATGTTTTGAAGAACAAGTTCCTTCCTGCACTGCAACAAAAACGTCTGGGAATGGCTGCGCGTGTGCTGTAAATCACATGTAGCGTAAATGTGCTTAGCGGATGTAAACTGAGATTTAAATGTTAATCTAGAGACTTTCGTAAATTGTATGCGTTCTAAAATTGAATTTTAGCGGCGATGTTCATTATATTATGCTATTAGCTTTACAGGATAAGATTTCAACTTTGTATTTACGTGGAGACGTCCATGCTAGTTCACTAAGCTTAAATAATATTTATCTGAATTTGGGAAGAACTCAATTACCTATAGTGTTACTTGTGGTGTAAATGTGGTGTAAATAGTAAGAAACAGCAGAAGTTTAAATTAGTTCCTGTCATCATAATCATTACCATAACCATTTAGTGTCCGGAGTTTAGGTTATTCTAGTTTTCATCTAGTATATGTGTTATATTGTAAGTGAAAACCCTTGTACACGTAGAAATGCCAGATGTTTACATATTGAATATTGGTTCACACAGATTCGGAAATATTACCGATGTGCTTTCTAATCGCTAAATGGCCGTAAGTTTTGATTATATTTTGTTTAGTCTAGTGTTTCGACCGCATACGAATATTATGCATTAGATTTAAGACATTGTATTGCTGAAGTTCAACTAAGAAGGTCTTAATAAAACTTCGTCTCTAAAAATCGTTACTGTGTTTTTATTCTCCGACTTAAAGTATAATTCTAACTAACTGATACAAATCTCGATTATTAATAATTATCCACTTTGGTAATTCAATCAACATAATTTATGTATCTGGATAGTCGGAGTATCATCGAGGTATTTCTCTGAGTCCTAAAAAATGTTGAGGAGGGAAGGTTATATTTACTCCCATAAATATTGTAAAGAACTGAATTTAATAAAATTTTAAAATACAGTAAATATCGTTTATAACGACGTTGAAGGAACCAACAAAATTCGGTCGTTATTTATAAGAGTAGGTCGCTATATCCAAATACCAAATTATTATATAAACACATTTTAATATAAACACATTTTATTTATCTTAGAAAATACACTTAAACAACGAAAACAATATTCTAATTTTATAAAATACAAATAAAAAAAAAACATTTCCTTCTCAACTTATTTTACTAACAATTTAACACATATGTATATAATAATACATAGGCACGGACTGCATTGTACATACATATTTAAATTTTATTAAAAAAATCTGTCATTTTGGTTTGTTGTAATTTTTTGTTTTCTTAGAAGTGTTTTTCAATAATTTTTTCCAAATGGAGCAATGCAGAATCTGTTTTAGCGTCTTTCAAATTTTGATTAAATGTGAAAAAATGCTAAATCATTTCAACTGCTGAAAATGCATCCTTTATAGTAGGTGGTTGAAATTCCGTAGTTTCGTTCATTTCCACTTCATCGTTGTTTATTTCTAACTCCAAGTTTCCACTGGACCCAGCTAAAATTTCATCTTCTGTCATATCTTCCTCCGTTTCAAGTTCTTCATCAACATTTGAAAAATTATCCCAACCGTCTTGTGTTGCCAGGTTAACTACAGGTAAAGTGCGGACCCATTCAGTTAAAGGTAAGTTATCTCTTCCGTATCATTTTGTAGTCGAAGCCACTCAGCTAAGGGTAAATTATCGTCATCAAAAGAGTTTTCTGCTGTGTGTAAATTAAACCCAGCATGTGCAAAGGAATTTGCTATTGTCTGTTGAGAAACGCGATCCCAAGCTTTGGAAAGTAGAAAAATAGCCTGCAGGATATCTAGTTTTTGAGGAACACCATTCTCGTCAATGTCTTTTAAAAGCTTTATAATTTGAAGTTTTCTAAAATGTGTCTTTAGGGACTTTATTACACTCTGGTCTATCGGTTGAAGAACTGACGTGGTATTTCGTGGAAGGAAGGCAAGTTTTATAGCTTTTAAGTTTTGAATATTTGGATGAACTAGACAGTTGTCTAAAAGCAATAGGATTTTCCTTTTTTGCCGAATGAGTTTATTGTCCCATCGTACAATTATTTTTTCAAATAATGCTGATGTCATCCATGCTCTTTGGTTATTTTCATATTCAACAGGTAAAGATTTTATATTTTTAAAGCATCGAGGATGCTTAGCTTTGTCAATAACCACAAGTTTCATTTTTTCCGATCCAGTCATATTTGCTGCTACAAGAACAGTCAATCTATCCTTACTCAGTTTACCACCAATACATTTTTCCCCTTTAAATTTCATCGTTTTGTCTGGCATCATTCTGAAAAATAAACCAGCCTCATCTGCGTTGAATATTTCTTCGTCTGTATATTCTTTTCTTAAATTTGGCCACACTGTATTTAACCAGTCGTCACAAATCCCTTTAGGTACATCTATTGCTTCGCCACATATTTTACCAAAAACAATATTGTGTCTTTTTCGGAATCGTTGAATCCATCCAACTGTACATTTAAAATCTTCTAACCCTAATCGTCGAGCAAAATCATTTGCTTTCTCTTGCAATATCGGACCGCTAATAGGAATGTTGTGGCTCCTCTGAATTTTGAACCATTCATATAGGGCCTCGTCTACTCTATACGCGTTACAAGATCTGATCTTTTTCGTTTGTAATGATGAAGATCTATTAATAAAATCCTCTATTTTATTCCGATTTTTCCAAATCGTGGAGATTGTTGAATGCGCCACCTAAATAAACAAGAATAATATTAGTATGCATGTTATTCTCATAGAAATCAAACAAATCTTACCTTATATTCTTTAGCAATATTAATACATATTAGAATTTCCAGCCTCCAACCGCCTAATAATTGATGCTTTTCCTTCAATTTTAAACGCCTTTCGTTTCGCCATATCGACGTCGACAACGTACCTTCAATTCCTAGATAACTACTGAATAAATACGTTTATCTGTCGCATTTCGCCTTGCCTTTTCATAACGCTGTAATTCCCCTAGCCAATTCGAAACTTCCCCACCGTTTTCTTACTATGCGACGTGTCCGTCGTTATAAAAGATAATTTGATCCAAATTTCAAGCTATTTTTCGTCGTTATATTAGTTTCGTCGTAATATCCGATGTCGTTATAACCGGATAGGTTTCGCGTTTAGAAAGCATTGTTTCTGGCCAGGACCTTGAAATTTCGTCGCAAAACCGATATGTCGTTATATCAGATGTCGTTATAAACGATATTTACTGTACTGTACGTGCATTGTGTGAAAAGGGTTGTAAGATTGAAAATTTTTATCTTTAGCGTGTTATACTAGTTTTTTTTTTGGATTGGGTTGGGTATGCTCTGTTATCATTAATCGGTTAACTCATTTTAACTTTCACTTGTATTTAATAATTTTATTATAATTTCAGAATAAAAGACGTTTTGAAGACGATCAGTATAAATCAGAAGCAACTTTAAAACATGTCTTCCAAAAAAAACTAATTTAAAAAAGTCAGCAAATAGTTTTAATTTTATAATATTTAAAAAAATCAATTTTCATTTAAATTAACAGAATTTTTATTAATTCCCAATGTGTCCTGCCATGCTCTTGTTCTAAAAATTTAAATATAAATTTTAAGTGCGTTCAGCGGCGCACAATACGAATTCTTACGATAAGTTTTGGGGAAACGCTCTGTATTTGCTGTTCGAGATCACCTGTATATTAAGACATATTGACGTAATGAAGTCGTCTAATACAACAAAAGGGAGGACGTTGACACGAGTGTGTGCACTGTTGTTCAATGGTTATCAGTGGCGCCAATGTTAATCTCAAAAATACAATGAGGCAATAATTAATTTTTTAAAACCTATTATATACACATTGGCCTGAAAAGTAAGTTTGAAATTTAGATATACATTTCGTTATAACTTTATGACGAGTTATGTTATATTAAATATTTAAGGTGAATGCTTATAATATAATCTACTATTGTATGTATTTTACAATTTCTGAATACTTTCTTAAATATTAATATTGTACAAAGTTATTCATTACAAATTACCCACCCGTTATCATCGTTATTATTGAACATGCCTTCAAAAGCTTTCCTCATTAGAGACGGCCAAGCTTTTTTTAATGGTTGGTAATAGTGCACGTAATCTGTCACAAGCATATAATTTTGATAGTTTGGTTTTGCCATGTAAATGTGTGTAATAATTAGTAATTTAGTTTTTGAAAAAATATTTATTACAATAGTCAAAATTAAAAGACAATAATAACTAAAGCAGATTACCATTATTTTGAAGACAAAGTTGAACTCTACGCTTCATACTTTCAAGAATTCACAATAGCATTACGTAGCTCTTCGATTGTGTGATGTCTGATCTTGAAAAAGGTATTCTTTAAATATGAAAAAATAAAATAGTCTAAAATTGTAAAATCTGGAGATATTGGAGGAAAATTAATAATTGTTGTATCGAAAAATTCTTGCAAAATTGTGTCTCGAGATTTGTACGTTGGTCCAGTATCTTGCTGGAAATATCCTTCCGTAAGTTCATCATCATGAAGTTCATTAATAAACGGCTCTAATAATTCATTTCGATATCTTTTAGGAGTTATGGTTTAATTAAAAAGTATAGGCCCAATAATTCGTCTTCTTCGAACTGGTAGCCAGGCGCCTATTTTTTGTGGATTTAGTATAGTTTCCATAAATTCATAAGGATTTTCTGCAGACCAAATTCTCATATTTTGCTTGTTTAAATCTCCTGAAAGACGGAACCAAGCCTCGTCCGAAAAGAAGCATTTGTCGAGAATGTCATTATTATTTATGTTAATCAAAAACCATAAACAATATTGTGTTCTCGTAACAATATCAACATGTTCGAGTTACGAAACTGCTTGAATTTTATATGGAAACAACTTTAACTTCTTTTTTAAAATAGTATGACATGTTCCCACTAATAAATAAACTTGTTGTGATAGTTTTGCGATTGATTTTTGGGTGAGTGATCCATTCGACGTCGAATATCCTCTATACAATTTGCTGGTCATTTTCCAGGTGCTCCACCGCCAGATTTAGGAGTTATTGCCCCTGTTTCACCAAATTTAATAACACAAGCTTGAATATGTTTTTGCAATTATGCGTAACTGGCAGATTAAGATGCTGTTGTCCGAAATCCTGCACTGATTAGTGGAATAAACCCAAACTCCATTTTGTAATTTTTAGTCAGTTCCATAGTAACTTTGATTAATAAATATTTTATGTTGTAACTCTAACATTATAATAAAATAATTTAAAAAATATAAGCGATTATAATTTGAATTTTTGTATGACAGCTAGGGATGGCATATTGATCCCAGATATTTCGACTGTTATCGAGTTTGATATCGGCAGTTAGCCGTACGAATGAAAGGAACCTTGAATTACAAATTAGTATGCAGTTGTGTTGTGTATAAATATGCTACCGATGTGTACTCGATTATTTTTTTTCTTATAATTTAAATTAAATGGAAAATTTCATGCGTACGCCGCTGGCATGTGTGTCGAATTTGCCATCTCTAATGACAACTGTGAGAATTTCAAGTTTTCTAAAACTTCGAATGTGCACCCATCTTTGATTACTTAATTACTTAAAGAACAGCCTACTATAATGAGGAAAGTTGTGTGATTGTGACTGAATTTTTTATATGCCATCAAAAAACACAGTGGCGTGCAGATTCAATGGGATATAAAAAATTAATATAAGTATTTTTGAAATGGAATACCCCGTTATATTATTAAGTTTTTATATAGATCTTTTTTCTGATTTAAAAAATGCCGTGTGATATTCGTATTTTAAACCATTTTCAAGTTATTAAATGTCGAATATTCTTTTTTAATCAATAAGATGCGGTTAGCATCTTATCTTATCTTAAGTCTTTAGGGTTAAACGCCAATAAGTTTAGCCACATAGGATAGTACTCTTTGGACTGCCCCAAATAAATCTGTCTCTGTCAATCCTGTGCTTTCCGTAAAAGCCACTAACATATTCAGGGGATATTTGAGTACCCTCGTAGCTTACAATAGATTTTTGCCGAAATATTTCTGGACTGCTTTTAGTTCCTCATAAGTACATAATACATGAAGTCTAATTTCCTTCTTCACTTCATATCTCCTAGATTAGGGTTGCTAACCGAAACCATGTTGTATAGATGTTTCCTTAAAGCACGGTGTCCAGTTAGAAAGTCGGTGATAATCTTAATTTATTTATTGTTACTTTTATTGAGGTTAGTTCCCTTTTTAGTCATGACCAAATCTCCCTTTTGGAAGAATCCTTAACGATGCCATATACAGGTTTTGCTCATTTGAAATCTGCTATCACAAAATTTATCCAAATACATATTATATTCTAATGATATAGCTAGTATAATTTGTAACATTTTTTGACGCTTCCGATTAGATCTAAATATTTCTAAAACAATTGAACTATCACTATAATAGAACTATTGTTATTTAGTTTTACCTTAATAATTGCAGGCAAATTGGAATATTTAATTACTGCTTTAGGAATGTAGAAACTTATTATTTTATTTACATTTTACTTCTTATGCCGTTAAGAGTTTATATTAAAATTGCTTGTCATATTTATAATATTTGCTCAAATTTATTACTTCTTAGTCTTTCCTGAAATAAATTAAAACTATTGTTAGGTTTATTAAGAACTAATATATTCCAATTTTGTGTGTACCTAAAAGTTTCGTGATTAACTACACGTAAGTATACAAATAGTATGCCTACAAAGAAAACATTTTGTTGCAATGTATCGCAACTCATAAAACGAAGCACCGTTAACGGGGTCCTTGGCGTAATTTCAAGTCATTAATTTAACGTTTATGCCAAAAATTCCCGATTAAAGTTCAACGCGAGAGCAAGTAGCGAAAATACTTAATAAATATGGGAAAAGAAAAGAATGACGTCGTACGGATATAACTAAATAACGAATACATTAGGTTAAAAATACGGATGGATAGATATGTAGAAATACTTCTGCGTGTTTACAAGCGTTCGGGTACAAAAGAAAGTTTCTTTTGTTGTGAAAAAGATGGTGACAAAAGAGGAACGTTTACGAACTTTATGATCCTACAAATTCTTGATGTCAGATAAGAAGAAACGTTAAGTGGGCTGTGTACGTGCTTGCTTTATGGATAACATTAAGAGAAGTAGGAAAATGTTGTGAATCAAGAACGGTAAATTGGCGCTGAATTAGTTTTCTTTTTGAAAAACAGAATGCGTGTTTAACATGTAATTTCGTTAAAAGATAATGCGTTAAATTCAATAAATAAATTATATAAAATACCATATGTGGAGGTAGATAATGTAATTTATGAAAGTGTTCTTCAGGGGGTAGCTAAATGTTATTCAGAATTTTTATCACTGCGAGCTCAAGAAAGAAAAATACCATGGACTACTGTGTTCAAAGTTAAGCTATATATTGACATAGTCCTAATTATAAGATGAGAAAAAGAGCTTAATGAAATTTTCAGGAGATTAGAAAATATGTAGTACCTAATCATTAGAGGGGTTCATTCGAGTGACAGCCCATCGGCGCAACATCTCGAACGAAGTGCGCTCAACGTTGTTCGGTGGCAACTGACAAAATATACCGAGTGTTCTCCAAAAATTTCCAAAGGTTGTCTTTATTTATTATCTGATTTTAGTGATCTATACATCAAAATAACTGTTTCTGAAAGACTAGACACAGCAATGCAAATTTTTGTCATTGAACTATCCTCGTACATAAATATTCTACTTCAGTTATAAGTGTAGTTAATGCTAAGAAGTTTTTATTGATAACAGAGTAACAAATGACAGATATTTAAAATAATTGCATTAAATATAAATACTTGATATTTGATAAAAAACGCAACATAAATATTTCCGATAAAAACGTTTCGTACAAGTTTACCGTGACTGAAACTCGCTAGCATCCAAATATAGACGTTTAAGTCGAGAACAAAAGATAATATTGCACTTAATAATGTAAGGTTTGATCTTGTTTTGATCGTCATTGTGGCTAACATTCACAATAAACTCGATTGCGAGATTAAGTAAGGTAATTATAGGTATTTATTATAAGGTAATTGTAGAAAAATAAAAATAAATTATCATTCAAAATCAAATATGTTTGTATCGTTTGTACATCGATGTCCAAAATATAACCAAACTTTTCGAAAAGAAATTAAAAAACACTAGTGTCACCTGTTTTTTATTGTCGAAAGAGGCAACCTATACCTACCTGTACGATGCAAAATGTTTATCTATTTAATATGACGTGTTCATTTACAGCTGTTCCATTAAATCGACACGTACGACTACCGACTACGGTACAATAAAAAAAAACAGATTTATGAAAATGATGTTATTGCAATTACTTATAATATATAAATACAAAGTATGTATATTATACTTGTATAAGTTAAACATTTAATAAGATTGCAACGTCAGAAATTTTCTTTAGTCACTGCTTTCATTTAGAATTTAGATGTTGATGCGTGGCACTGCATAACATCCAAAACTTATCAAAGGACGGTTCGTAATTACTGAGGGCCAACTGCAGGCATACTGAGAGGTGTTTGTCAGTTAGTCGATTGCAATATTTCGTTTTAACAATTTTCATTTCTGAAAATGCAGACTCGCACAAGTAAGTTGATCCGAAGAATCCTGTTAACCGAAGAGTCATTTCTTTCAAACACCAATATTTGTTTTCGGATATGAAAAACCAAAATTTGGCATCATTTGCTCTGGCTTTGAGATGTATATCTGCAATTATCTGCAATACCTCATTTTGTACTGAAGAGATCTCCATATTGAAGAAAGTGTTTGATATTTCAGTAGCAATTTTTTCAACGTCTTCACCAGAAAATGGATACGCCATGAAAGTTACAAGTTGCTTAAAATCAGAGAAGCGTCTTTCAAATTCACTCTAAATGTTTCTTAGTTGTGTCTCGTAGTTGTCATAATTTGAGTGAGAACTTGCCCTTCTTTTCAAAGCTAGAAAATTTGTATAGTCTCTTTTGTTTAGCTGATTAATAAGTTTCAATTTATTGATAAAAGCGTTTGTTGCACTAACCATATCGATAATGGTTTTATTTTTTCCCTGTAGCTGGAAATTAATGATATTCAAATGATTTATCACATCCGATAGGAAAGCTAAATCACGGAGCCAAGTAAATCAGTGTGCTCGTCAGAGTCGTTAGATTCCAATTGCACTTTGAAGATTAAACATCCTTGCTAACAGAGATAATCTTTGTTTTATTTTTGAAGTCATCAAATAATACATTCAGCGCTTCAACAACATGATTCTTTTACTACCGCTCCATCTTCGAAAGATTTCTTGTGTTACGCCAGTATGTAGGAAATTTCAAAAGACGCGATTGTTGGAGCTACTGATTGTTTCGCTGGCCTATGCTCTACCTTTAAACTACTTTTCAAATCTTCCACCTTTCGTTTTCTTAACGCACTTTTTTGCGGAAAATCATTTTCATAGTTTTTATGCATAGTTTTATAATAATGCCTTTCTAAGTTTCCGCGTTTTGGCAATGCCACTGACTATCGACAAACGAGACAAATACACTTATCTTTGACAATAATAAACAAAAATTCTTCCTTGCAATCGTTATTAAAATGGTCCGTTTTATTTTTTTTCGCCACACTCATTTTGCCTTTCAAATATTACGCGCCGTTCAAGTATTCAGTTATGTCTGGCATAGTGTCTCGTCGTCGCGGATTTTTATATGAATCTGACAAATTCGAGAAGAATCGGGAAGGGTAGCCGAACGTTGCGCAGTTGCACTTCCTCGGGAGTCTCGCAAATTCCAATGAGAAACAGAGACGGCTTAGAGTTGACGTTCGAGAGAATTCGAATTTGTGGAGTGATAATATTTTATTTTTTCGCGATCCACTCCAAAAGCTCTCGCGATCGACCATTTGGGCACCCCTGGTTTAGACGTTACTCAGAATCTTATACCTATCCCTGTCGCCAGTAGAAATGTGTCAAATACGCCTTAGATATGGGGTTTTAAAGTGCATTGAAAAAAGAAACAAAATTCACAAAAATCAAAATAATTCAAAAACGGTTAATTTTTTACGAAAGAATCCTTAATGTAAAGTGTTATAGCACTTTACAAGGAATCCAAAAAAGTAATAAAAAATATAATATAACATTCCATTTAAAATATCTAGTTGGCTATGACTTCCTGATGACCGAAAGTGGTTCATGAGTAAAGACGGCAGACTATGTGCCCCAGCAGTGGCGTTGCGTGGAGAGTTTAGCAGAATAACAGTGCGCTTACTTAAAAATAAATATATCGAATCCCTATACAAAACGTTAAGAAAAAACATAAATAACTTACCCATCATGTTTACATTGTTGCAAAAAAATGCGGATGTGCGCGATGAAAAAACTGCACCATAATATATGTTTCTGTATTAGTCTCGGAAAGGTTCGTACGTAGCGACGTATATATATGTTTATATACAGAGAAGGATTGTTCGACGTTGAGAGATGTTATATTTGCATAGTTAAAGCGCTCTTTGTATCTGTACAACGGATCTTCAGTATTGGTAAAAAGTTGCCCTAATTTTGTAAAATCTACATTTTTATCTAATACACTGTTAAATTTTTCACGGACACAATCACTTTTTTCATCTTCAAGGATATGCAGCACTAGTTTTACGTGGTCAATAATTGCTAATGAGTCCGATAAGGACAGCGCAGTGTTCTGTAAATTTTTTATTGCGTCCAGTATTGGAACGTAACTGTCGTAAATAATTTTTAAATTTGCTGCAACTTGAGGATTGTTAAATTGAACCTGGCTGAGCCGTATTGCAGCTGCTTCTTTGGCATCTAGTTGTAAAATCACTGATTTAATTTTTTCAAAATGTTTATAATAATAAAATGCTGCTTCTAATCAAGTACCCCATCGTATAAGAATTGGTTGCGGCGGCTCGGTTATATCAGGACACAGCGAATGAAATAGCCGAATCCGTTTCGGAGATTTAAGAAAAACCGCTTTCGTTTGTCCTATCAGTTGATCCACATCAGGATAAGTTGTACGTATAGTGTTTGTTACAAGGTGTAAAGCGTGAAGCAAACATGTGACATGCAGCAGGTTTGGTTGAATCGTTTTGAGTAAGTTTGCCGTGGAACACATAACCTTGGCAGCATCGGTAACTAACATTAACACTTGCTTCGGTAAAATCTCAAATTTGTGTAGTGTTTCTATTAATACATCATATATCGCTCTGGCAGTACACCCTTGCATTCGTTTACAGGTTAGTAAATAAGGAGGAGAAGGTCCTTGCGGAGTCAGCGTCCGTACTAGAATGGCTAGGATGGACTGTTTTTTAATATCTGTAGTTTCGTCTATTGT
This sequence comes from Melolontha melolontha, assembly GCA_935421215.2. Taxonomy (NCBI): domain Eukaryota; kingdom Metazoa; phylum Arthropoda; class Insecta; order Coleoptera; family Scarabaeidae; genus Melolontha; species Melolontha melolontha. The sequence continues at coordinate 50,306,900 of OW285242.1, forward strand.
TAACCACAGGAATTTTTTTTTACCGTATTTTTCGTACAATTTACAATTCTCTCACGCACTGACGGTACGTAATTCCGTAGCGTACTTCTTGCTGGTAATTTCCACGTAGGATTGTATTTCTTCCAAAACTGACGAAACATTGGGTGTTCCACTTTCTGCATTGGTATATTGGTCGCAATTAACATCATTGTTAGTTAAATCACACACAAATTTATTATATGATATGCGTCCACTATTATTCGATTTATGTTTGTCACTATTTATATGTCTTTGGCACTGACTTGCTTTCCAAGTTAATAAAGTTGTTTCACAAACTAAACATTTCACTACGGTACCGTCATATATTAAATCGGGAAACCGATGTAAAAATTTCTTTACTACGTTAGCATGCAACCGAGTCGATGCATTGTTTCTACGCACTCCCGACATTTTCAACACGATTGTGTTAACAATGTATCGCTTACAACGTCTCAACGGCAACTGAATTGATCGTCGTACGCCTCTACTCGATCCCTCCACATCACGCTACTGTTCGGGCACATAGTCTGCCGTCTTTATGCATGAGAGTAAATATTTTATTTTAACACACCAAGTATCAAGATCACATGCCACAAATTTCCAAAAGTGTCCTAAGGCGTTAACATAGAAAATTTCTAACGGATTACGTGAAAACCCTGTATTCTTGATTAGTTCGTGTATTTTGTTAAAAAAATAATAAATTTTGGGTTCAATTAAACCGGTAAGAACTTATACATAGAGCCAATATTTAAAACTGTATTAATAACAAATAATTTTAAGCGATTTGCGTACACCGCTATAAATTTCGATTTTTATCATGAAAAGAAATTCATAAATTCTTGTTAGCTGGATTTAATTTAAAATATTTTCTTGGGAATCTGTGTATTTTAGAAATAAATTCGTGTAGCATGTACGTACTTACCTCAAAAGATATGTAAATTATCTATACACATATAATATACAATGAACTTTTTTATTTGGGTATGGGTTAAAAAAATCCGTTACTTGTAGGCGACCAACACAGTACAAAAAAAAAAACAGGAGATTTCTTAAATTTCTTAACTATGTGGGATTCTTTCTTTATTTTTCTCCTTCATTGCATAACAATAAACATGAATCTTTCATGCATTCAAAAATAAATTGTAATAAATATCTACAATCTATCTGGAAAAGAAATTATGATCATTTGCCTAAATATAAAAGTCTTTTACATAGATTGTTATCTGTACGATGTCCCGTTGAAATAGACGAACGAACGTTCATGTGTGTAAATAAAATGAAATTTTCACTTATCAGCTCATGTTCTTGCATTAGACAATGTTGATAAAGTAATAATGGTTTGGTAATGAGACTTTCATTAACTGATAAGCGCAATTGTTTCAAAACCTACGCGTTTTGTGTTAGCTGCCTAAAACACGGGATTTTTTTTGTACGTGTATCGACTTTGGTTGGTTTACTTTTTTTTGATTTCAGTGAAGAGGTTATCGAAAAGTTTTTCGGTGTATTTTAATTGGTTAATTGAAAAATGGTTTTCCATTTAAAAACAAGAATTTTGATGATATTTTCAATCCAGAAGTATGAGAAATTAGAAGAGGTACAATTCCTATATTTGTGTTTCATGCCAAAAAAAAAACAGAATGCAAAATATTGAGGATGGCTTTTAACAATAGCACAAATGAAATAAAAATCGTATTGACCATCATCCAACTAGAACCACAAACATCCGTTGTACTATCCCAATTGGTTAAGTAAGGAGGGGGGGGGGGGCTAAGAATAATTAATCCAAATAATAGAGATATACTCAAAGTTAGATCTAATTAAGGGTTTATATAAATTATTACGAGCTATTAGGTCCATGGCTTCACGATTTTTATCCACATTTTTTTAACTTTGGCCTTTCTCTCCAGTTTTATATTTTCTTGTCTGATAGGTCTTTCATAATTGCTTCTCTCTATTTTCGTTTAGGCTTTCCTCATGTCAATAGAGATTTTCTAGGCAATACTTTCCACTGCTCTTCTTTCATATATTCTGCCAAAGTGGTCCAACCATTGTAATCTTGTTGCTTTTAGTATATCGCTAATTATTATTAATAGTTTCTGCATTGGTTTACCTTTCCCACCCAAAGGCAGTTATACAGGGTCCGGCAACGAAGCGGGCACGGAAGATAACACGCGTATTTGATAGTTAGTCAAATATTTAGTCATCGGATATCCTTCCGTACCATCAAGCGCACGTTTTAAAAATATTTTGTTTTATACAGGCTGTTCCAGATGGAAATGCCAGACTAAAGTTGCATTTTTTTAAATGGAACACCTGTATATTAATAGATAAAATGATCCGCGCTTGAAAGCTGGTTACATCGATATAATGTTGTGTGGGTCTAAAGTTGATAGTTTCTGTGTAAATAATTATTTTACTTGATAAATTGATACATTTCAGTAGGCTATTTTGCATAAGGAAAATCAAAAGATCCGAAACCAATAGAATAGAATATGTTCTACTAGTATGCACTTTCGTTGCTACGTGAAATAAATTCTGCAACTGCTCGCGTTATACAGGATGTTCACAATTTCGCAAAATCGAAGAAATCTCGTAATTTTTAAATGGAACACCCTGTATATTTTTAGCTCATTGAAAAGCCCTTTTACTACGCTTTCTATTGATACCTCATTTGATGCACCTAGGGTGGATCATTTGCTAATTATTTCTTTTTAGAGTTGAATTAATGATAAATGCTTGTATTTTTAGTAGCTAATTTGCGCTTTTAAACCTTCTGTAAGATCGGATATTCAACAAATTATCCATAAATGGTCTATAACAAGAAGAAACCCCATTAAGTACGAGAAACAGTTGATTTTCACTCAGCGGTGAAAGCAAACATTAAATTAATATAAAGTAATATAGCATTTTCAATAGATTCACTGCCGATTAAGTTATCTGGTGTTAGTTAAATAAAAAATTTGCACTAATTAATTTCTATTTTAAAGAATTTTGTAAAACCAACTATTTTACGAATACCTAATATGAAACAATACATACCTAATTAGCTTAACATAAATCGAAATCATGTAGGAAAGAATCAAGTACGAGTAGTATTAAAAGTTTGCACTATTTTATATATAAATACTAATTATTAACCACAACATCCAATTTAATTAACAAAAGTAGTAGCACAGTAAATAAAAATAAAGTAAATGTAAATAGTAAATGCAAATAAATCAAAGAAAACTTTCAAATGTCCTTCCATGTCTTTCAATACATAAATGAAGCCGCCTGGTGAAATTCTGTTGAACAAGCTGTAATGTTTCTTGGCGAACATTTCTAAATGCCTCTCTTATGCGTTCCATCATATTTTCCCTTGTTGTAGGAACTTCCACATAAACGTCTTAAAATTCTTCTTACGCCCCTATCTTCAATAGCTGTTACCTTTGAAATACCGTCTATACTTATATGTGGATTTTCCTGTATTGTTAATAATACGGCCAATTCGCTTTTTCCATTCTTATATTATATTCTTATATGCTTGCAGGTTTCGCTGTGTCGTAGTAATTTCACTTGACGTTTCGCTGTTCATACTGCCAGCTTCTTCAGGATCCGATGTCAGACTGATTCTCTTCGTTGTCGTTCTTCCTTATATATGCTCTTGGTTCACTGGTGTGTGTTCACACATCTTGCTCCATTGGTTGTGAAGGATTCTCGTAGTAGCCTCTTCCAGGTGTTGCTGAGTCTATAGCCGTCCTCACGATTTGTTAGAATAGTTCTCTATTTCGATAGCTTCTCTAATAATTCTTCGATTGTAATTCTTTGCTGTAGCTAATACTTCTGCTTCTTCAAAATTTACTTTGACTTCAAAGTGTCCGTTTTCGTGTACATGTTCTGCAACCGTTGATTGTCTAATTCTTTTTCTTCGTGTGTTCCTCTGATGTTCCTTAACTCTTTGTCTAATCGATCTTGTTTGTTCTGTGATGTTTGTCCGACGTAGCTCTTCCTACGCTCGCATATTAATTTATAGACTCCTTCCCACTTAGTTCGTGGTGATTTATCCTTGGTGGTCCCAGAAAAATTGTGTTGGATGGCGATATTAGTACTAAAACATACTTTTACATTCTTCTTACTTGATAACCTTCCTATTTTCTCGGTGACTCCAGAGATGTAAGGTAGATGGGCGAATCCTCTGGTAGATTCCGCTTCCATTGAGGCGTTACCTTTCTGGGCTTCCTAAAGCTCTTCTTATCTCTTTATTGCTATATCCGTTCTTCTCCAGTGCTTCCTCGACGTGTCGCTTTTCTTCCTCCAAATGTTCGGCGTCGCTGATCGTCCCTGCTCTATGGATTAGCGTTTTGATAAGGGCTCTCTTAGGATGGTAATGGAATGTTGGATGCAGGTATCTATTGATGTGGATTTTCTTCCTGTACACCCCATGTTGTAGTTTCCTAAACTGCGTGCGGTATACCATTACATCTAGGCATGGTAATCTCCCTGCTTCTATTTCCATCGTAAATTTCATGAATGCGTGTTGTTGGTTGATGTGATTGAAGAATTCCTGTAGATCACCATTAAACTAAAGGCATAAAGGAATAAAAGTACCTCCACAATTGGTCATACATAATGTTAACGTGCCTTCCAAAACTTTCCTCATTATAGTAGGCTGTTTTTTATGTAATTAAGTAATCAAAGATTGGTGCAGATCCGAAGTTTTAGAAAACTTCAAATTCTGACAGTTGTCATACATAAATTCAAATTATAAATGCTTTTTTTAATTATTTTATTATAATGGTAAAGTTACAACATAAAATATTTATTATTAAAAGTTACTATACTTTTAATAAATTACAAAATGGAGTTTGGGTTTATTTTATTGGGGCTTTTAGGATTTCGGACAACAGCATCTTAATCTGCCAGTTACGCACAACTGCAAAAACATATTCAAGCTTGTGTTATTAAATTTGGTGAAACAGGGGCAATAACTCCTAAATCTGGCGGTGGAGCACCTGTAAAATGACCAGCAAATTGTATAAAGGATATTCGACGTCGAATGGATCACTCACCCAAAAATCAATCGCAAAACTATCACAACATGTTTATTTATAAGTGGGAACATGTCATACTATTAAAAGAAAAAAGACTTAAAGTTGTTTCCATATAAAATTCAAGCAGTTTCGTAACTCGAACAGGTAGATTTTGTTACGAGAACACAGTATTGTCTATGGTTTTTGAATAATATATAATAATGACATTCTCGACAAATGCTTCTTTTCGGATGAGGCTTGGTTCCATCTTTCAGGATATTCAAACAAGCAAAATATGAACTTAAAAAAGGTATATAATCCCTTACTACAATTAGTAATCGTATCCTAAAAAAGGTAATTTTGTCGTAATTTTTAGTCGATATATTTGTATTTTTAAGTCGGTGTATACGTGGACGCCGTGTAAAGTTGTTGCGTGATCCTATGTGCTAGCTTTTACTGTACCCCATGTGCGACATTGATTTGTGGTTTTACCTACTGATGATGACAACTTAGTTGTTGTCGAAATACGTATTTAGGATACGATTAGTAATTGTGGTAAAGGGTTATATATCTTTTTTAAGTTTTTACTTGACCAAATTTGCAATTGGTCTGCAAAAAACCATCATGAATTTGTGGAAACTGCGCTACATCCACTCTGGCTAGCATTTTCAAGAAGACGAATTATTGGGCCTATATTTTTTAATCAAACCATTATTGCTGAAAGATATCGAAATGAATTATTAGAGCCGATTATTAATGAACTTCATATTTACAGCAAGATAATGCACCATCGCACAAGAAACAATAGCTTTTTTGCAAGAATTTTTCGATACAAGAATTATTAATTTTCCTCCAAGATCTCCAAAATGGAGATTTTTTTAGACAATTTTAGACTATTTTATTTTTCTATATTTAAAAAACACCATTTTCAAGACCAGACATCACACAATCTTGTGCTGACATAACCCAAGAAATACTAATAAATGGCTTTGAAAGATTGAAGCGTTCACCTTTGTCGTCAAAATAATGTTCAACATTTCCAACATCTGCTTTAGTATTATTTTGTTTTAATTTAAAACCAAATGACTAATTATTACACACATGACATAACCAAACTAACAAAATTATACGTTTACGACAGATTACGGGCACTATCACCAACCATTAAAAAAAAAGCATGGCGGTCTCTAATGAGGAAAGTTTTTGAAGGCACGTTATGTAATAGCCCTTATAATGTGTAGAATTAAAATGATTATATCATTATATTTCTTGACACATTTTAGAAATTTTTGAGTGGGCCTTATATAATAGTCGAGGTTTGTATAAAGAATGATTTTGTAACAAAAAGCAATTATTTTATGTTTAGTCATGTAAATGATTAGGCTTTATATTTAGTTTTGTAGATTATGTATGTTGATACGATTGTCCCAAATTGGAATTTTCCATTCTCAAAATACATTTGCATTACAAGGACACAACATTATAAAATTCTAATTAAATTATTATACCACTGTTAGAGTGTAAAAAGTCAATTTATCTTTTTTTATTGTTTATTATTATGGTGGTAAATAAGTAAATGGTATACAAATATATACGTAGAATTAAAGAGATCGTTCTATGACTTTTAACGAATACTTTATCTGGTTTTATACCTATGGTTGTCTTTACGTTCTTATAAATAGTGAATAATATCCACTTTATTGAGGTAAAATCCCATTATAATTGATGCGACACACAGAGTTTTCAAACAGTTTGCAATACAACTCCACTTTTATGGATTAGCATTAATCGGACGATTTTCCATGCATAAGGAAAGGTGCCCACACAAAGTGATAGTGATCTAATCAAAACAGGCGAGCATTCTTTAACCAGAAAACTGGGAACAATATCATCCCTCGTAGCCTGGGCATTCTTTAATTTATTAATTGCCCGTTGAATCTCGGAATCGGTAATATGTTTGATAGCTAATGGAAGAAAATTTATAGTGGATTGCGAAGCATCAGTCCGTATATTTTTATGAGTATCAATGGAGTTAAAATTTTTTTAAAAAGCATCAACTTTTAGAAGCATCAACTTTTAGTTGATGGCATATCGAAAGTAATACCAGATGGATTCCGCGTTATATTAGACAAATCATTAGACTTCGTGCTGAACCTAATAAAATTCCAAATCATCTTTGGGTTAAGTTTGATTGCATCCTGGGCAATATGTATATAGTTTCTAAATAAAGACTCGGCGTCACCTTTAATGGTTCGGCGTAAGGCACGGAACCTAGTGAAATCATCGGGAAGATAAGTTTTTTATAGCGCTTCAAGAATTTATGTTTGAGCTTGATGTTATTTATGTGCTCGGTAGTAAACCATACCGGGTGAATTGACAGCTAATTATACTTCAATGGCACGCACATATCTATAAGCTTATAAGCAGAGAGCGGACTGAAGCGATTGAATGACCAATTACCCCGACAAAACGTTGTGGCGGTCTCAGGTATAGTATCCATGCTCGAGGTGCTTGTTATGAATAGTACATTGTGTCTATTCATTCATAAAATCTATTATACAGTGGCGTGTTACATGCTGTTGTACATGCATATACATATATGCATTTATTGTTCTTGAGATAGTATATTTTCTATTCTCTTTTATAAGGGATTGTTTCTGGTTTCGTTTCTTTCAGTGTTATTTGGTTGTAACTTTTAGTATTTAAAAAATCCGTTTTATATTGTTATATTGTATATTTATCCTCTAATTTTTTATAAATATTTTGTGAAGTGGAACGGACATTTTCTATTTTAACATCTAAAAGAACTAATTTAACACAGGAACACCTTGAACAAATTTTAGTTGTATGTAGTAATGTTTTACACTTTCATTGTTTCACAGAAATACATAGTTTTGAGTTTTGTTCTTTGTAAATTATTTTTATTCAAAATTCGATACGCAATTCGCTTGTCAGCATTACTTTTGTTTGAGCAGTACTTGCTGCCGGTTACCAAACCGTTTATTACATTCGCTCTGTTGTGCATTGACAGATACATATTAACTGCATATGTAGATATGTGCCACTTATGTAGTTGCCACACGTATCAAATTGTTCGAAACTCACGGATCGCTTACAGAAGCAAACCTATTGCGAATACAAGGCACACGCCTATGGGCTATGAATCATCAATCGCTCGAGTCCGCTCTCTGCTATTAAGATATGACAGACATTTAATTGTACTGTATACGAGACAGTATCAAATTAAAATTTAGTGAAACATAAAAGAGCTCTTAGTGGTTACTTCCCGTGGTAATTCTACCTACACTGTCTGCAACCAGATACCAATAATTCCAATAATCCCATGATATAAGGGACAAACAAGTATTGGAAAATGGGACGTGGTAGGCCATTTCAGAAAAGGTGTTTCAACAACTACCTAAATGAAAACACAAAAAGAGCATTTTCATTAAGGCTCCAAAAATCATATCAACCTGTGTTATTGTATAAATGCAAAATGACTGTATTTAAAATTTTTATAGTTGTACATAAACAATAAATTTGTATATATTTTTCCATTTTATTGTTTTGCAAAAATTACAATTGCTTTCCATAATTTCCTTATTTTAACTAAATTTTAAACGTAATTGCTTTCTAAACGGGAAAATTCGTATAAAATTTGATTTAAAGAGAAAGGGCAACCCCCTTTTCGATCCTATCTATCCCATGAGTCCATTACTTGCACGCGCATCGTCCGAGAAAATAAAATTTTATAGTCTATACGGCCCCTTTATTAGATGCAGTCGATAAATCGTTTCTCAGTAGGCCGTGCGTCGCGTAAAACTCGACCGGGAGATCCCAAAAATTTATCGGCGGACGTGTACGGGGGACGCGAGGACGATAAATTTCCCATTTCTTACGTTTTTCGGAGCAGGTTTAAAAGTTAGACCTCTGTTCCCTCCCCCTAGTCACCCTCGTTCTCGTAAAATCGACACGGGACCATCGTACCCTGTAAAGACCCCAACTGTTCCCTCAACACCTTGGCGCACATTTCCTATTTTTGCGTGTGTCTTTTGTTTTCCACACACACACACACACACACATATATATGTATGTTTGGTAGTCGAATACGAAATAGTGAAGTTTATTGCGTGTCTGTGCGATAAGTTACGTTTTGAAATCGAGCGGGGATTGCAAATTCAAGTTGTCAATTTGTAATGGGTAATACTCATTTTATTAAAATTTAAATAAAAATACGTGGCTATTTGAAGGATGTCGATATTTTTTACAGGTGTTACGTTTTTTGCACCACTTAAGTGCTAATATTGGAATATATAGTTACGGACATATAGTCTAGAGATGATATAACCTACTCCTTGAGCGGAGTAGGTGCACCTACCAGGATTCCAGTTCCGAACTAGGTGCGGCAAACTAGGTGCACAAATCAGTTCCGACTCCGACCGATTGTGAGTCATATTTTGCGTCCGATCAGTCAGGGTAATCTTTATGTTTACTTAGGCACACAGCTTGGATATACAAATAGCAGTTAAATTATTACATTTTAAATGAGGTGTCAGATAGCAATTTATAGATTTTTTTTTTTAATTAAAGTGCATACGATATACATACATACATAGGTTTAAAATAATTTTTGTATGCTTTTCAATGCAACACTAGAAAATCCCATGTCATTCTAATATGCAATGTGTTGAATGTATTTAATTTATTGACGGCGGCGGTTAGAAAGAATGTTTAAAGTTAGAAAAAAAGAAACATTCGTTAGACTAATCACAAAAATAATACCAATAATACCTCAATAGATAAAATGTTATCTAATGTTGAAGTCCCAGGGTCTGCAAATTCTCGCGCAATAATGGAAGTGCAACGATATTTAGAATGTGAAATGGCTGATCGAAATCAGGATCCATTTCAGTGGTGGAAGGACAGTGAATATTTATTCCCGAATCTAAGTATCGTTGTAAAGGAAATATGTTGTGCAATGGCTACTTCAGTTCCATGCGAGAGACTCTTTTCTAAAGCGGGGTATATTTTAAATGAAAGAAGAACACGGTTAAGTGCGAGTAAAGTAGAAAAACTAGTTTTCCTGAATATGAACGATGATTTCATTTAGATTTAAATACAAAAATTAAAACTATTTTTTATGTATTAGTTCTTATTATTTTTACTTTTTATTATATATTTTTTGTGTAGCTAAAAATTTAGTGTGTCTGGAAATATCCTTTCTCCAGCAGGGGCGTACCGATGAGCTTGTAGAAAAGCGAAATACGTATCTACGTCTCTGGGGATAGGATATATTCGAACACGTTCACAGAAAATATTAATAGTGAACCTGCATTGGTGTTCTTCACACCAGATTTTTAATAATATTTTATATTATTAAAAATACCTTTGTATTATACAAAACTGGTGGGGTTTACCTACTCATGTATGTCTCAATTATTCTGATAAAAATTTAGTTTTTCTTATGACTAGAAATCATACAAATTATTTAAAAATAAATATACATATTTGGTTGCACAATTCTATATACAATTATTGGAATCGCAGCAACTACAATTGCCAGTTGTATTTATTTATACATAGGTATAGGAGTAGTTGCGTCGTTTATTTCTCACATTTCGCTTCGCTTAGTCGGACTCGTTCCAGGCGGACCTACTCTTTTACATAATACGATGCGAATATGTAGGTGCAACTGCGAAATCAACTCTCGGGCGCTCCGACTTGAACGATCGGAATCAGAATTGTACGACTCGTAATCGTTTCAATCGGATCTACTCTTTTGGAAAATGCGAACTAGGTGCACCTGCTCCGGCACGCGAACTAGGTTCAAAGGAACAGGTTCGGTTCAGAGCAACCATCTAGTCCATCCATCTATTAATTCGAAAATCAGTGAATTGCCACTTAAAATTTCACAATATGGATTAGAAATCGTTAGAAACTTATCTTGTACAACTATAAATGCTAAAAAGTTTTGATTTTGTCTTTTGATTTTATCCACTCGATATATTTCAAATTATTTTTGTTATGTACGCTGTCGGAACTATTCAACTTATAGTGGAGATACTTTAATACAGTTTACCATCTATTGCGACTGTGATTGTCCGATGGAAACCACTTGCTACACTTGTCATTAGGATGGTGTTAGTTGGTTCTACGTTCATGATGCTGACATTCGTCAATGAGCAGCGCTGAGTTTTCTTCCATTCAGTCTTTTATGGCTTGACTGTACAGTGAGTAAGTTAAAATTGTCCATCGCAGCATCATGCACTGACGAGTCTATAGCAGAACGAAACACATGTCTACATGCCTGGATGGCAATTATCACACATTAATTATTACTTGCATTGTTGTTCTCCACACCCGAGTTTTATTAATAATTATAATTAGCTGCCCGTAGCCCGGCGTCGCTCGGCCGCATTCTATAGAAAAGTTAAAACTTGCTTATTACACAAGTTTACAAATTCCGGTCAACTTTTGAATCAGAGCAGATGAGAACAAATCTTGACGTTATTTGAGGTGCTGAATTCAAATCCGGGTTTCGTTTTTAAAAATTGGTTCTACTTTGTGAGTTCGCGCATGTTGGCAGCACTGCGCTATCATAATGACAGTCAGCTGTTGGCGTCGCTAGAAACAATATTTAATTTGTATTTTTAAAGTTTTTTTTTTAATCCAAAACGTGTGAAAATGCAAAGACAGAATTGTAAAGTTGATTCAAAGTGTTTTTGTTATGTTTGCGAATGTTATATGATCAGAAAAAGTGGCAGTTATTACTAATGTGATCAGAAATGCATATTTTTATTATTTTGGTTTCTCTGTATCAAACACTCACAAGCCGTGGGTACCGAAATTGTTTTGTAACGCGTGTAGCACAATATTATACAAGTGGTCACGCGGTAAAAAAGTATGTTTTTCATTTTCATTGCCAATGTTATGGAGAGAGCCGAAAAATCATGTAGATGATTGTTACTTTTGCTTGATGAATGTCGTCGGTGTAAATGCAAAAAAACTATCAAAATATAAATATTCTGAAGTATCATCAGTGTCTAAGCCAGTTCCCCGTGCGAGCAATGATCCTTTGCCAATTTGTCCAGGTACGAGTGCAAATTCCATGGAAACTTGTAGTTCATCACCGACGAACAGTGGAAGCGATTTTAACATGGAGAAAAAACATTTACTTTCGCAAAGTGAACTCAATGATTTGGTTCGTGATTTGAATTTATCGAAACAAAAATCAGAATTGCTCGCATCACGGATGCAGGAGTGGAAATATCTTGACACTCAAACAAAAGTCACTGTATATAGAACCAGAAATGAGGCGCTTTTACCGTTTTTCAAAAAAGAGGAGAATATATGCTTCTGCTATGACATCAACGGTTTGTTTGATGCGATGAATACACCATATGATGTAAATGAATGGGGTTTGTTCATAGATGGTTCAAAATACAGCCTGAAAGCTGCTCTGATACACAATGGAAATATAAAACCATCAATTCCGATTGCTCATGCAGTACAAACGAAGGAATGCTACGATACAATATGTAAAATTTTTACCAAGATAAAATATAAAGAGCATCAATGGAAAATTTGTGGCGATTTGAAGGTTTCAAAATAAATTTCAATTCAATTTTAAAGAATAAATGATTTATATACTATTCCTACAGGTTATTGGTCTCTTGATGGGGATGCAATCTGGTTTTACCAAATTTTGCTGTTTTTTGTGTCTGTGGGATAGCCGTTCAACTGACCAACATTATGCGAAAAAAGATTGGCCAAGCCGTACTAATTATGAACCAGGAAAACAAAACGTCTCTTCTATACCACTTGTGAACCCACAGAACATTTTCTTGCCACCTCTCCACATAAAGCTTGGCCTTATCAAAAACTTTGTCAAAGCGCTCGACCGTGAAGGACCGGCTTTTGAGTACTTGACCAAGTTATTTCCCAAGTTGTCGTACGCCAAAATCAAAGAGGGAATATTTGTCGGACCTGATATTCGAAAATTAATGGCCGACAGAAACTTTACAAAATGTTTAACGCCCAATGAAGCAGCAGCATGGGTATCATTTCAAGATGTTGTTCACAACTTTCTCGGTAACCGCAAATCCCCGGATTTCAAGCAGATAATCGACAGTTTGTTGCAAAATTATTGCAAGATTGGAGCTCGAATGTCTCTCAAAATACATTTTCTGCATTCCCATGTCGAATTTTTTCCTGAAAACTTGGGTGATACAAGCGACGAGCAAGGAGAGCGACTACACCAAGATTTGGTGAAAATCGAAAAACGACACCAAGGATTTTGGGACGAGGGCATGATGAGCGACTACTGTTGGACTTTAATGCGTGAAACAGATCCCAAACAGTACAAGCGACTCAGTTCGACTGCTCTTCATTTCTAATTTAACACTTTTTAATGAAAAAAATGGAGATTAATTGTCAAAAATTGTAAAAATTGTGTTTATTTAATATCTCGAAAACTAGAACCAAAATCAAAAAACGGAGTGCAGATTCGGATTCAGCGCCCCAAATAACCATAGAAACAGCTTTTGGTTGCTTAGATCCAAAACCGTGTATACTTGTGTTATTAGATAAAATGTTCGTTTATTCTCGCGCTAATTATTGCTCATCGTTGGTTTCCACACAACGTAAGGAACAGACACACAAAACTTTATCAACATCCATTATGTAGTTTGTGAGTCTATAAATAACTAATTAAATGTTTTTGATATATATATATATAGGATAAAATAAATTAAAAGCTTTTAATTTATTTTATCCAATATAGTACGGTCGATAATTTCTTTTAAATTATATATATATATATATATATATATATATATTAATATAATTATGACCTTAGTATGTTATGGTAGATTAAGTACTTGGCGATTTAAGGTCTGATTTATATTTCAAATTTCTTTGAAAAAGGCATCATATGCCGAAACATGTAAGATTGTTTTAAATATATACATTTTGAAGTAAAACCAGACAGTAAAACCAGTAGATTAAATTAGCCGGCGGTTTACTTTGATATGTATATTTTTAAAGCAATCTTACATGTTTCAACATATAGTGTCTTTTTCAAAGAAATTCTTCTAAATTTTATATAATTGATTTTTGATAATTTATATAATTGAAGCATAATACTTTAACTCTTACATGTTTCGGTACGTATGGCCTTGATATTGAAAATGTTTTATTTTCGCTTTTTGTTAACAAAAATAAACTTAATTGAAAGAACTTCGGGATGGGCCCAATTTTTAAAATAAAATTTAATTCACAACTTATTTATAATTCATACATAATGCACATGGATCCCTTTCAGCTTTAATAACCGCTACGCTTCATTTTGGTATCAACTCCACTAATGTCTGATCGATCTCCGCTGGTATATTCATCCATGTTTGTTCGGCTTGGTTAAATAAATCATTGGATTGATTAGGCTTTTACTTGTTATAGATCCATAATTCAAAATGAAAATACAACTAGTAATTAAATCTTCACTTTGTTTGCATATAATCGTAGAACGACAATTGTTTCGCCAACGCAGTGGCTTTGTCAAGCACATATTAAAAAGTAAGTTACTGTAGTATGTAATTGCAATTGTTCGTGTTTACACGTTTCATGGAAGATGGTTTTTATAACCTAAAGTTTTATAACCTAATAAAAAATAACAGAAGATACTGCAAGTGCGCTGCGAGCGCGTAAAAGATCGTTGATTAATAACCACAACAAAATGATGCGACACGAAATCACTACTGCATTTGAAATTTATCGTGATCTTTTAAATCCAGTTTTCTAAAGACTCATGTTTATTTCACTGCTAGGCGTATCGAGAGATACACCTAGTATTCGTCTAAATGCGTTAATTTCTTCTGCTTCCACGTTTCGTATGGTGTTTTCTGTGATTCGCCACATTTCCGAACCATTCAACAGACTGCTTTTAATAATGATATACTTTCTCCTGTTTCCGAGATCAACTCCAAAATATTGCGTTTTCTAGTTGAATGTTTGATGGTTCGGTTAATATAGCAAGATATTTGGTGTTCTTTACATTTATTTGCAGGTCGCCTTTACTGTATTCCTCCTGCAGCTTCCGTGCCATGTATTCCAGATTGCATTCATCATTTGCTGTAATAATTTGACCCTTCGCAAACTGCAAGGTATAAAAGCAGGTGTCACCGATATGGACACCCATACCTCTGCACTGTTTCATTGTTGAAATGCAGCATCCTGGTCACAATACCTTGTTCAGCTCGAAATATTGTGGTAAGTATGCTTACTATTTTAACTTGTGATGTTGATTCTTTATATAAGTTTTGTATTGCCTTTACTAATGTTTGGCTAATGTGATCTCTTGCAGTACTTTCCACAAATTTTTCAATGGAGATCAATAAATTTGAAATAAACTAGAGAGCAAAAGTATTTGGCCACCTAACAGCCTTAATTTTGAAAGAATAAATAGCATTCTTTTTGCATTAGTGAAGTAGCGCAGTGGTATCGTTTCGAAGGCCGATTATTGCTCTCTCAAATGATACCAAATTAATCATACTCTTGTTTATCGTGCTAACAAAATTGTTATCGTAGTCAGAATAAGTAAGATGGAAAAAAATTAAAATTGTTTATTAATAACAGAAACAAAAATAAGTTTCAATAAATGCAGTTAACTCAATACTTTGTATGACGCCTTCTTGCCCGTATTACAGCTTGTATACGATTTGGCATGGATCTGATCAGCCCATGAACAACATCCTAAGGGATATTATATCACTCTTCTTGAGCAGCCCTGGTCAGTTCCTGAAGCGTTGCTGGAACTGGAACCCGCGATCGAATTATTTTTTTGTGTACATCGCACGTGTGCTCAATCGGATTCATGTCCGGACTTTTAGCAGGCTATTCCATGACTCGTACACCAACTTCGTTGAGGTAATTTTGAACAATCTCAGCTGTATGCGGCCTTGCATTATCCTGCATAAGTAAGAAATTATCGCCAATGAAGCCAGCATAGGGGACAACGTGCTCTTCTAAAACTTCATCAATATAGCGTTGAGCAGTTAAACCGTTTAGGTTACCTGTGGGGATATAGGCCAGTTCGGTTTTTGCATGAAAAGAAATGCCCCCCTAAAACATGCACGAACCTCCGCCAAAAGCGACATGCTCCACTATGCAGCACTCAGCAAATCGTTCTCTTTGACGACGGTAGACTCTAGCTCTTCTATCGCTGCCATTTAGACAAATCTTGGTCTCTTCTGAAAAAACCACAGAGCTCCATTGCTCTAACGTCCAGTTTACGTGTCCACGAGTAAAACGTAGGCGCTCGCAACGATGCGCTGCCATCAATTTCGGACCCGTTGCAGGTTTCCGACACCTTAGCTTATTTTCAAGAAGAGAAGTCTTCTTCTAACAGTCCAGCGACTTACTGTTGCTCCTCTGACGTCTTGAACTTCTTGTTTAAGCTGGACAGCATTTAACATGCGATTCCACAAGGAGGCCGTACTACGATCATGCCGTACTGTTTTGCTCTAGCCACGTATCGACCAGTATCTAAATAGCTGCTAAAAACGTTCTGAACAGTAGAACGATTCATGTTCACTTGCCGAGCTACAGATCGCTGACTGTTACCAGCTTGAATCAGAGCAACAACTTTAGCTGTAATTTCAGGAGGTGTATTCATACTTTCACTAACTTTAATACTGTTAGAAGCAAACCTGACAGATACTAGTAAACAATTTACAAATGTCACGCGTTCAACCTTTCATAGCGGTCTTAAAACAATATATTCTTTGGAACTGCAAATCATGAGCACTACTAATAAAAGAAAGCTGATTATCACTTGGTACTTAATGACAATTTCTTTTTAATAAAATTAATTAGGAAGTGTTTCTTCTTTAAATTGAGTTATTAGTTAGTATTAAAAATCACTATTAATTAAAAAATAAGGGGTGGCCGAATACTTTTGCTCTCAAGTTTATATGTTCTGATTTGTGCTGGATTTTTTTCTATTAATTGTTCCAGACAAAATACATCGTCTGTGCAAGTTCTTCTCGTTCTGAAATCCAATTGTTCTTCTTCTTCCTGTTCGCCGTATTCTCTCTCGATAATATGTCGAAGAATTCTACCATATAGGGGACTAAAGGTACTATTAGATACCTTTTTTATGGATGGACGAGATGTATACAATCTTTCTTTGGGAGATTTTGTCTTTAAAATACATGTTTTCCCATGTTAACACTCTCACGTGGTATAAAATACGATAGATCTCGGAGGTGATATGTTATACTTTATTGCATAGCATTAAAATGCAACTAAATAATTTTTCCTTCAATTTATGTTCTTACATAATATGTGTATCTAGTGTAGGTGCAGTTTTAAGAATGTTTTTATCGCTATTGTTCAGGGAATTGTCTTAGATATGTATTGGAATAGATGTTCACAACATTCGCAACGATCATAATTCTATGATATTTATTATTTTCAATTTTCCAGAAGAAACAAATATAAGTTTTTTTTTTCAGTTACTAATTATATCGTTGTGGTATGTATTTAGGAAATAGCTTTTGAAAGTTAATATTTATTATAAATTTAACATATAAAATACTTTAGTAGTGCATCAATTTGAAACAAAAAATAAACCGATACGAAGGGAGAATCGATATTTAATAGCATGGACAAGTTTTTTTGAAGAGAAAGCAATTCCTATTCGTAATATTTTGTCAGCTATTTTGATGGGGCATCATAAGGATTTCATAGCGCATTTGAAATAAGCAGTAGCAAATATACTCGCTGTACATTGTATTATTCGTCAGCATTTGGTTGCAAAAAATTTGAATGAATACCTGCATACGAGTTTCCATTACGTTATTAGAGCAATCACTATGATTACAAGTAATTTATGAAATGACTATGTGGCCAACTTTGTAGTGAAAATGACTACAGTCACTTGTTGCTGCACATAGAAGTTCGTTGGTTTTCAAAAGGTGTTTGTCTGGATTTTTCTTTTTCTATTTGATTCGGTATTGGTCTTCCTAGAAAACAGAGACCAAAAATTGCGCAAAAACCTGATTATATTCAAGAATGATAGCGTTTATTTGACTGACCTGTTTAAAATAGTTAATGAAGTTCATTTACACCAAACGCACGCTTCGCATTCGAAACTTAATTGAAGTTGTACAGTAGAAAACGCCTCTTATACTGGTGACAGTACGACTTGTTCAAACGCATCCATATGCATGTTCAAACATGCTCTCACAGCGAGTATTATAGAAGGAGACCATATTACAAAGAGCACGTACACATCAAGTTGGAGCTTGTAAATTGCTCATGGATGTACACGTCCATACATGCATGTTCATACTCGCGCTATAAACGCAGCCACATAAAATAATGGGAATAGTCGTATTACATTTTTATACTGTCGGTATTTTCTTAATTACAATGTGATTATATAATGTTAAATAAGGTGAAGTATTGAATTTAATTAAAATAAAAAACCTCATAGCTGCTTTTGTGAGGAAACACACTCATTTTCCACATTATCAACAGTCTCTGCAAAACAGGAAGATTTTCTGATTTTCTGCCAACATTTGGACCTTCTTCATGCTGATTTTATGAAACGATTCCAAGATATTTTAAACATGAATATACTGAGTTGGGTTTTAGATCCTTTCGCAAATGCAGATACAGCAGAGACATCAAATTTGGAAGAGGAACTCGTTGAACTGACAACAAACGAGGAACTAAAAGTGAAATTTAGAAATGGATTGTTTATCTGGGTGGGGGCCCGGGGGGAGGGAGCTAATTTACTGCCCAAGAAAAGAACAGATTGCGCGCATAACTGACCGTGGCGATTTGCGTCTGATGCCAATAAAATAGAAATCCAATATTAACGAGTTATTAAAACTCCACCAGCCTCAATCATTACATTAATTTTTTTGTTTAATTTTTTTAATAAATATTTTTTTACTACATTTAATGATATTTTTAATTAATTTATACTTTGTGATTCTTAAAAATTGATAGACAGATCAAATAGGTTTAGATAATGTGCAACAATATTTAAATATTTGGTATATTTAACTATTACGGAAGAGGGGGATTTTTTTTCTTATAAAGGGGCTACTACCCCGTTTACAAGAAAATAAAAGTTGGGAATCTATGCTTTATACGAATCGGTTTGCAACGTGTTATTTTAGTAAGTACTGTTAGTTATAACTGAGTTTCGAAATGAAACATTAAATATAACATTAGATTTTATTTCACAATGTAATCGTTTCATTCTTCTTCGTATTTTACGAAATTATGGGTTGATGAAAACGTAGGATAGTTTATTTCTTATTTAGGTAACAATTTAATCCTTTGCTGATTCAGTTTGAAAATTGACTTTATTTCTTGGTTTAAGATTGAAGTGAAAAAGAAATAATGGATTGAGAAAAGGTATTATCATTATTCTTAATGAAAATGTAAGAAAAAAAATTACTGGTAATTTGTGCCCATCAACAAGAAGTCGTAAAAATCAATGATCCTTCGACTCAATCATTAACCACATTTCTAAGCAATTACCTGTTTTTTTAAATCTATTGAAAATTGTAAGTTTGTAATACGTAACATGTAATTTTAAATAATGTTTTCCAATAGTAAAAGTATTCGGATTTTAATTTTTATTATTAACGCATATAGCTTAAGCTTTTTTCGAAGCGAAGCAATTGAATATTTAGGGAATGTGCAATTTTAAATTTTGTAAGCAAATATAGATGCAGGAGATATTTTAATGAATTTCTCCTTTAAATTGCATATTTTTATTTTTTCGAATTTGGATTTTTTCGGTTAAGCAATGTTCAAATTATATGCCATTCCAAATAAGAATGGACCAGATGGCGCTGCAATCTGACTGTAATTTACACAGGATTTTCAAACAAGTAGAACATATGGTTACTATCATATGTGGAGGATATATACCTACTATTTAATAAAAGATATTTTTTTGACTTTTACGTTTGTTTATTAACATATTTATTATTAAGAAAGCTTACACATTCTTTAATAATTTTATTCAAGCAACAATCGGCAAATATATACACATGCAAGGTACGAGACAGATATATTTTTTTTTCATTCAATATCTTATAAATTGTTATTTATTGTTTGAAGGTGTTGCATCTACAATAAATGTGTGCGTAATACAGTGATAACGTGAAGAATGTGTTAAAATTACATTGGGAGAAGTATTTACGTTTTACTTTGATTTTACTAGCGAACAAATCTATTGTGTAGATGTAAAACTAATAACGCTAAGAAATAAGTAATTAAACTTTTAGTTTCAAAAATTCTTTTATTGTAAATACCACTACAATATTGTTTCGCCATACAATGGCTTCATCAGGTGGATGAAATACTGAATATGTACAATACAAGTTTGAATATTTATGTGAAAATTATTGGGGAAATGGTGGTGGAAAAATTTTTACAATCTTAAATTTAGTAGAGGGGAGTTGTTTAAATCTAGTTGGTCATTTAAAGCTAATCCTAAACTATTGTATCTATTAATTTCTAAGTTTTCTAACAGGTTAAGTTTTTTACTTTTTTCTTGAATGTGTAAAATTTTGAAATCTATATTAAATCCATGATTGATATCTATACAATGACTTGCGAAAGTTGAATCTGTTTTCTTTTCTTTATGGCTTCTCTCGTGTTCTTTCATCCTAATTTTGAATGTCCTCCCCGTTTGTCCTATATACCTTATTACAATCTTCGCATGTTAACTTATATACACCAGAGTTTGATTCTTTGTCTATTTTATCTTTGTTGTTTTTAATAATGTTCTGTATAGTATTGTCTGTTTTAAATGATATATGTTCGTTATTAAGTTTTTTAATGAAAGTACCAATTTTTTCCGAAATTTTTCCTAAGTAAGTGATTGAATTATAGGAATTAATTATCTTGTATTTGAATTTTGGATAAACTAAGGAAACGGTTTTAGATTTTTGTTGGCTATTTAGGATGTTATTGACAATATTTATAGAGTAACCATTGTTTAATGCTATTGTGTATATTCTATTTAGTTCAAGGTCAATAGCATTAAACAATGGTTACTCTATAAATATTGCCACAGTAAGGGAATCTGTGGCCGAGAATCCAGGAACTTCCATTCGGCATCGTGGTCAAGAATTAAACATTTCCAGAAGCTCTATGCAACGAATTTTGGTAAATGATCTGCATTTGCACACGTACAAGGTTCAATTGGTGCAAGAAATCAAGCCAAGGGACTATGGATTTGCTGATTGGGTGCTGGAACATTAATGCGGATTTTTCGAATAAAATCATTTCTTCAGATTGGGCACATTTTCAACTCGACGGATACGTAAATAAGCAAAACTGTCGGATTTGGGGTGCTGAAAATCCTCGTGTGATAGTCAAACAACCAATGCATCCACCGCGAGTAACTGTTTGGTGTGCATTTTGGGCTTGCCGAGTGATGGGGCCGGGCCGTATTTCTTTGAAAATGCGGCTGGAAATGCGCTAACTGTTAATGGTGTGCGGTATTGCGAAATGTTAACGGAGCTTTCGTGGCCCGAATTGGATGTAATTGATGTGGAGGACATGTTTTTCCAACAAGACGGTGCGACCTGCCACACAGCACGTGAAACAATGGTGTTACTGCAGCCCAAGTTTCCGAGCCGTGTCATTTCTCGATTTGGCGATCAACATTGGCCACCAAGATAGTGCGATCTAACACCGATGGACTTTTTTCTTTGAGGCTATGTGAAGGAAACGGTGTATGCGAATAAGCCTGAAACAGTTGAACATCTTAAAGAGTAAATACGGCGCGTTATTGATGAAATACAGCCACATTTATGCGAAAACATTCAAAATTTCAACAAAAGAATAACCCTGTGCCAGAGGTTTCGTGGTGGCCATTTGCCTGATGTTGTATTTCACGTTTAATCGGAACTATTTTTCTTTATGTTTAAATAAAAATGTCAGCTTAATTCAAAAAATAAATGTGTTTTTCTTTCAAATTAAATCCGGCGCTCTTGTTGGGACACCCATTACTTAACAAGATTTGAATTTTGTTATGATGTGTGATGGATTTGGAGTTTGATAGGGTGATTTCATGTTTGGCAACAGCTCTTTTCTAAGACATAAATTTCAGAGATGGTCGTGGTAAACTTGTCACTATGGATAAAGCTAAAGTGGCTAGAGAAAGAATTAAATCTAAAGATGCACGTCAAATGTACGTCAAGTTGTAGATAGGTTAATTCAAAACAATTGATATTACGCACATCCGGAAAGCATTCTATACTAATAATGTTTGATGATAGGAAAGCCATACGTGACAGAGCTATAAACAAAATTTTATTCTTTCAAGATACATTATATGAGCCAAACATATTTAGACTTTATAAAAAATATGATATAACTTTTGACCCTACGGATTATATTGATATGGTTGTTTTTTTGGTTTAATCCTTGAAAATAACGGTTTCTTCAAGTCGTTTTTTCTACCAAAATGATTTAGAAAATTAAAAAATTGATCGTAACAAAAGTTCCTGTAAATTGTATGCACTTTAATGAGGTGTAAGGAAAAACATAGGTATTAATAAAAAAATCATAGAAAACCAATAATTTATTAGTTAAGAGTTCATTTTAGGCTATTTTTCTTGTATTAATAACTGATATCTACACAAAAAAGAAACTTGGATATTAATAGTGATTTTAAAATGTGGACGAAATACTTTTCCAACAAGCCTGTACTGAGCAATCTACTATAATTCTATAAGATTTTATGACGATTATATTGAAAATAATATATGTACATTTATTGAGGAAAATATATATTTTGAAAATTTCAGGGGCTCCAAATCCGACTTAGAGCTATGGCCTCTTCACCTATTTTACTCAGAATTATCTGTAGATTACCCACCCTAATACATATTAGTAGTTTCAATCTATTTTTTATGCTTTTTTTATATTTAGGAGTTAGTATTTATAATAATACTTTTTTGTTACTAGCAGCACTTGTTATGTATATGATTTACAATTTTATTTTGATTCTATGCTCTAAATGGAATTAGAATTCCATTGGGTAAATAAATAATTAAATAAAATAAAACAACCTTTGCATCCCAAAATACCGATGCGATCACTTTTCGCTACGATAAAACTATCTTGGCCTTCTTTCGAGTTGGTTCTCCGCGTTTGGTCCACATCTTCGACTGTTCCTTAGATTGGGATGTATAATAATGAACTCATGATTTCGATACACGTAACAAATGTCTAAATTATTCATCAATATTTGATAGCGCACACTCATCTTGCCGAAAGCTTTCTCATATCAAGTTCTTCGTGCAAAATATAAAGCACCCGTTTTGTTGAAATGCCCGCTGCCTCTGCTATTTCTAAATCATGGTCTTTATCCACCATTTCTGTACTTGTAGCCGTTTCCGGTCATCAACTGCCGGGATTATCTTCTATCACGCTTAAAATTAATTTCCCCATTTTCTGACGGTTGTTTACAAAGGACAACTCTCACCCGTATCTCGCATGTCATCATGGATTTCAATAAAGGACATGCATTTCTTTAAAAGATACTTAATGACACAATGTTCAAAATTATCGATTTACACTTAATTAATCGCATGGTAAAATTAAAAAAAATTGCCTCCAAGCACGCTATGTCACAAATTTATCAAACACTAACAGTAAACTGACAATGCATCGATTATCAAAATGTGATTTTTTAAAATTTCACAACTGTTTCACATAAATCAGGTCGAATGTCAGTAGTGACACGTTCAATGTTGTGTGGAAGTCGTGTAATGTTCGTTAGAGTAAATTAAGATTTAACATAACCTTATAGAAAGAAGTCTAGGGGTGTTAATTCGCAGGACCGAGGTGGATAACTAATTGGTCCGTTTCTGGAAATAATCGATTCACCAAACTTCTCTTTCAGTAAGTGAATTGTTTGATTAACAGTATGGAAAGTAGCACCGTTTTGTTGAAACCACTTTATTGTTCAAGTTGAGGGTATCCAATTTGGACCAAAAGAAATCCAGTCAACATTGAACGGTAGGTAGGTAGTCACAGCAACTGGGTTACTTGTAGTCTTTAAAAACCAAGGTCCAACAACTCCTTTATCATGAAATGCAGTCAGTTTAAGTGCACGCATTGCTTCCTCGTGTATTACTTCTGGCTGATCTTCAGTCCAAATCCAGCTGTTTTTCTTATTCAAAGCTTCGTCGCTGAAGATGATTTTCTTACCAAATTCTGAATCATTTTCAAATTTCTCTAAAGCCTAATTACTGAATCTGCGACGCAACAAATAATCGTTTGGTTTAGGTGTTTGAGTTAAAGTAATCTTGAAAGCACGTAGGCCAAGATCTTTTCCACAAACTGGTGGAAAGACTTGGCAAATTTGAATCTCACCAACTCTCTGACGTATAACCGCAATATTCTCTTATCCCCTTGCATTTCTTTGTCTCGCCGACACGGAAACGTTATAAAATGAATATGTTAATTTGAATTTTTACACAACACGTTCAATGGCTCTTTAACTTGGACGATTGTAACATTGGAGTTATCACGTAAAATAGTCGCCATTTACAATTATGTCGCTCCTAATGGAAATTAAAAGAAAATAGTTGCCAAAAGGACGGTAGTTGAATTTGGAATGTTAAAGTAGAGTTTGTCGTTAGAAAGTGAATCTGCAAACAGCTGAAAACTAGCGAGGAATCTAACACCTTAATGGAAAATTCTTTTAAATTAATTTAAAAAAATGCTTTATATCCTCTGAACGTGATTTAGATATCAAATTATAGTTTTGTGGTGTTTTGTACTAATGGAACTTTGACTAGCTGTTGATTGTGTTCCGAATTAAGTGTGGATTTGGTTTTTGCGGAGTTTTGGTGAAAATACTCCATTTTAGAGATAGTTGTCAAAGTGACATTTTTAATTATAGATACCTATTCTTATTATAGTATTTTTACGATAAGAGATCAGTCACGTCATCAATGTGCATCACACAACGTTGACAAATCTATTGCTTACATCTTGCAAATAATTGCCATTTGGTTTGTAGGTTACAGTACATTTAAAAACTTCAAAAATCTTCTTTTCCACAGATGGCATTTAGGTTATACCTTAAACTGTTTAGAATGTTAATATTGTATATTTATCACTTTATATTTATAAAAATACATAGTTTATGTTAATTAATAAAGGCAATTTTATTAGTACTTTTATTTTGCAGTTTATTACAGTCAATATTAATAATCATGATATAACAGTATGTACGTACATTAAATTTAACAATAGAATATAAAAGTTTTATATTTTTTAGTATTTATCACATTACACTCATGAGTTCAAATAGACATTAAAATCAAACACTATATTGGCTCTTAATTTCACAAATATTTTCACTGGAACAAAAGAATTAACAGATAGATCTATGATAAAAAGGTAAAAGTGCAATCATAACTTATAACTCTAAAACCATTATTCGTATGTTATGAATTTTCAATATCAACCAGAATAATTAGTTCTCTACCCTTAAATACATTAATGAAGTATACCTTTTTCAAGATTTTATTTTTATTCTTGTTTACACGAAAAAGAATTATTTTATATGAGTAAATGTCAAAAAGTTCTGAGTTGCTCTAATTGGTCAACACAGCCTTCATTAGTCCTACCATATTTACTAGAATATCTTTTTACAATTCCCCAAATTAATTCTATTGGGTTAAAAATTTGAACTTAATTTAGTAATTATTTTATGTACTAACAGTCTAACCAACTCCACCTTTTTAAACTGTCTTGTCAAAGTTTTATTGTTAGTTCACCATTCCTCAATTTTGTATTTTGTTGAAGATAAAGTAAGAGATTTATTTATTATTGTCGCAAGATAGCTCACATTATCCATAACAAGAACTGAAAGCCTTTCTAAATTTTTAAGCAGTTGATTTTCGAAACCATTCTAGAAAATTTTCTTGATTCATGTCACGGTGATAATCCATGCTTTTACTATTTGTTGCAAAGATTAATTCTGCTCCAGAAATGAAACTATTATTTTTACCAGCATGAGCAAATATGTATCTACAGAAGAAAAGCCAATGATATATTGCCCAAGCCAATTCTTTTTAAATAATTAATACCTTTTGCCACCTACTTGTTTTGCTTTTACAGATTTAATATTCTCATCTTGACATGAGTTTTGAGAGCTTCCATCTTGAAAAACCTAGGTTTCATCAACAAAAACAAACTGGAATCGATTTTCATTTTAAAACGCATATATGTATTGTTGCAAAAACGTTATTCTTTTCAAAGCAATATGGGGTAATTCCATTAATTCTCGATTAGGGGCGTCTTTCTTAAAATGGAAACCAATGTTTTACAATATTTTCCACAAAGAAGCAATGAATATTTTTCGTTCTCGAATAACACTATTCAATGTACCCAAAGTAATATGTTGTTCTGCGATTGTTAAAGAATAGGAAATATTTTTATAAGTTTTATAGAATAATACGTACTATTTATTACATATCATAAATTCTTACTGCGCATTGACTAAAAACGTGAATATTAACAATCAGTTTATTCTAAAAACTAGAAAAATAAAATGGACAATAGTAATATGAAACGGTGACTGACAGATGACAAGCGGATATCATATGATCATGCGTGACAACACTGCGCGGATAGGACCCACTGAAAATACAAATTTTATAAAATGTAGAAATTATATGTACTACTTTAGTAAATTCCTTAGGTTTTTCTACCTGATATTACTCGTTATGACATGATCTCTTATCGTCAAAATACTATATAGTCGTAATTTTTTTTATTAATTTATCATTCATAGTTGGTTAAACTAGGTATATTAGGTTCTCCTTTTTGAATTGTTTTAATTCTGTTAGTGTGGAGTACACCCTGGGGTAACGTTGAGCTAGCTAAACGGCAAAAAAATCATACTGAGAGATGCGATATTGTGATAACTTTACTTCTACGATATGCAACGTGATTCTATTGAACAATCTTAGTAATTTCTTAAAAGCAATGTATGTAAATTATGAAGCACTTTCAGGACTTTCTGAGAAACCAAAAAAGACAATTATGGCATAGAAACAACTCCATTTATTTATAATTTTTGTTCTGCACTTTTCTACGACAGTGTAATATAAGAAACGAAATCGAAGTTATAAAACTAAATATTATTCCTACTATATTCTATGTACGTACGCAGGGTGCTCTCAACACAGAAACGTTTAAAATTGAGGTTTGTTTTATGATCTCAAATTACGTCGTAAGTATTCCGTTGGCATTTTTCCTCTTTCGACCGCGTTATTTAATTGTTTACGGAGGCAAGAGACCTTAATTAAGGCATTCGAGAACGAACTCCGGTCTTTATCTTTCATGCCATCCGGTGTTTTCTTCTCGGCGTTTTTTTTTTCATTCGAGATAAAAGAATTTGTCGGGGAGATGGAAATTTGTCCGTTCTTTTAGAACGCATTAACGCGTCAATGGAACGGAAAATATAGGGCGGGATCGGAACGTACTATAGGTAAACGAGAAAGCATACTTTCACGGTAAATAGTATGTATGTTGTCAGATTGTTATATTCGTTTTCTTGTTTATTCCTAAACTATAAATAAATGTACTGTTATAATCTATTAATAATAAAGAAATAGTAATTATTGTTGAGTACATTAATTGTGTTGGCGAAGACACACCTGAGATGACATCGCCACTTCTTAGGAAACCCTCTAAATCTATTATTAAAGGTAGATCAATCCTCATTTGCGTACTTTATATGTTTCTTGTTATACTTCTCAATAGTCCTCTATTACATATCTTTCTCTACCAATTCTCGATACCTGCTTGGCTTAAATAATCGCCTGCCTCTTTGTTTTCTTCCACTTGTTCCTCATTCCAACATTGATTTTATCATTGATCCTTTTGCCCTCCACACATGTCCCAGACATTTTATTCTTTGTTGCTTTATCTTTCTTATTATGTCCTCCCGTAACTCTTGACTTACGAGGGGATTAGATGGAAGAGTGAGTTTTATGTTAGCGTTGGTCTCAATACCGATTTATATAATCCTATCTTAGTTCTTTTTGAGACCTCTTTTGATTTAAGTATTCTATTCAACCCCCTTGCACAACTAGTAATTTTGCCAGTCTTAAGTCTATCTCCATGGCCTGGCTAGATTTGTTGTCTATTAAAATTCCTAAATACATACAATTTTCTAGCTCTTTAAAGGTCAACACTTCTCCATCCTTGTTCTGCACCTTGAGCGTCTCTCTTAACGCACCCTTAAGATCGCCTTTAATCTCCATATATCTACATTTCGTTTTATTTATCTGAATGCCCATATTGCTTGCTGCTTGTATAAACGACTGCGTCTTAGACTGCAGCTCTTTTTTTACTTGTTGCCATTAGTAGGATGTTATCTGCATATGCAAGGCACTGGTGGGTTCGATTGAAGAGCGTAGCCTTGCGGTTTATATCTGCGCGTCTCTTATAGCTTTTGTCCAGGACTATATTAAATAAAACCGTCGAAAGCAGGTCTCCTTGCCGTAGCCCTCCCTCTTCGTACTTGAAAGTCTGCTGACATTTCTCCATTTACTTTGACTGCGCATGTTGTTCTCTTCAACGTCATTCTAACAAGGTGTACCAACTTCCCCGGGATTTTAAAATCTTCCAACACTTTGAACAGTTTCTCCCTATGTATTGAGTTGTACGCTGCTTCAAAATCTATAAAAAAACATATACATATATTGGGATCTCATATTCATAGCAAGTATTCCTTCTAAAACCTCCTTGATATTCTCCTATTGTCTTCTATAAATAGAGCTCTTCTCTTTATCAGCGATGCCACCACCTTATAACTCGTGTCTAAAAGGCAATACCTCTAGCTACTGCATTCCATCACGTCACCTTTCTTATAAAGGGGTGATATCACTGCTTTGTTCCATCCTTCTGGCATGGTTTCATTTTTCCAGATTTCTTTATTAATTCGAACATTTCTCCTTTTAATGATTCAACAAAATGTTTTTAATGTTCAAAAAAACAGCGCGTCTAAAAAGTAATCTTTTGGAGGTTCATTAAAATAGGCGTTCATTGCGATTTTCACCTACTCATTTGTCTCGAACTTCTTTGTATGAGAGAGTATTTGACCTTCTCATTTGTCTCGAATTTCTTTGTATGAGAATAAGAGGAAGCAATGTCCTCCTGATGGAACGAAACTTTTTTTTTCTGAATAAATATGGTTGTTTTTCTTCAGTTCGGCATTGAAACGTCTCCAGTTATTGTGTTATTATATTTCCTTACTGTAAATAGTCTATAAAGATTACGCCTTTGGAATCACAGAAAATAGTGAATATAATTTTATTGATTTTATCTTTGGAGTACATTAATCAGAAGAAATCCAGGGCCTCTGCTTGCGCATTTATTACGTGGCCAAATCATCGGGTACGTAGGGGCTTGGGCGTTTCTTTTACACTTCCAAAATTTAAAAAAAATATTTTTTTCCATTTCTCTGTTTTCTTTACTCGGTTTATTCAACACATTCACATAAGAGCGTAGGTTGAATTATTGTTCTGTAGAACTTAATCTTCGTTTGTTTGCATAAACTTCTTGCATTTAACCTTTTTTTTTTTAATTAATTTTCACATACATTTCCAAAGTTATTTTCTCTGATATCGCGGTGATTTATATATGGGGTTCTTGATATTAGGTAATATTGGCGACATTAGCAAACATTTCATTTGGAAAAGTTCCCTTTTGTTTTGTTATTTTAAAACTGTGCGCGTGTTTAACGAGATTTTAGCGAAAAGTTTCACATGAAAAAAAAAATGAATATATTATCGAAACAATTATACGCACTAAACAGAAAAAAACACATGAATGAAACTCCTATAATTGCGTTTCATAGGAAAAAATTCTTGGCACAAGAGCGACGCGATTACTTAAAATTATACTATCATCACGGCCGATTGCTATATACCAAAGGTTTTTTACGATAGCGACTATTCAAAATGAAATTTCTCCGTTCGAAAATAAACAGAAAACATCGTTAAAAAAGTAACATTCTCCGCATTATAACTGGCTAACAGATGAATCAACACGAAATCATTTTAACTACGACTTCAGGTTCCAAAAATCACCGCATTATGTTAAACGTTAGTGAAAAAGGCAATAAACTTATTTTGAATTTTTGTATGATGCGAAGGAAGGTATAATTAAATTCGCAAAATTTGAGAATACAAAAAGAAATAGATAAATAGAGTAATTAATGCAAAGAGAATACAATAACAGATAGATTTCAATGTATTTTTGCACTAATATTTTTACTATATTGGTATACTAGGCGTGTCGGAACGATCGACCGCCACCACTACTATGGAGTCTAGTAGTGGATAATCTTATCAGGACATTATACGATCAGGGCATATGGACGCAGGGGTTTGCCGATGACATTGTTATTATGATCCAGGGGAAATTTCCGTGTCCAGTAGCAAGTATAATGCGAAATGCTCTGCGAATTATGGAGAGATGGTGCTTTAATGAGGGATCGACTGTCAATCCACAAAAAAAAACAAGTTGGTAGCTTCTACCAACACGAAAAAACTTACTGATCTGGGCAGCGTAAGACTGTTCGGACAAGAGTTAGAACTAACCAATGAAGTGATGTATCTAGGTATAACACTTGACGCGACACTGAATTGAACACCTAGTCAAAATGACACACCTAGTCACAGTGACACACATAGTCAAAGTGACACAACTAGTCAAAGTAACACACAGGGTGCCAGAGATGTAAAATTACCGTAATATATATTTTTGGTAAATTACCGTGGTAAATTACTGCTCTTTTTTTACCAAGATTTACTCTTGCGTAATTTACCATTTTTTGAGTAAATTACCATGGTAATGTTGGTGGGCTGTTCAAAATTTCTATTACGACTTTATTTAAAGCTGTAGTACAACAAAGTGATTTCCACCATAATACAGAATTCAATTTGCCTGTCTCTAATGCTTGCCATATAAAATCTTTTGAAAACAATTGTTCTTTCGATTTGTAATAAGCAACCTCAGTCATAATTTTTGCTATGTCAGATCCACTAACTAGATGCGTTGATAGTTTGTTAATATATGTCAGTGCTGTGATATATTCCTCGTTATTGAGATTTTTGCCCATAAATTTTGGATCTAGTAAATTGGCAGCCAAATGTATAGGTGTTATAGCCATTTCTCTCCGTGATTTTAAATGTGATAGGACAGCATTTAGTTCTGAAACTGGGCATGCAGCAATCAGTTGTTCTTTCAGGTCTTGAAAATATTCAACAACATGAGATATGCAAGGTTGAGAGGTTTGTATGTTCTTTAAAATTACGGAGACTGGGTGTAAAATTGTATGTAATGTATCAACTATTTCCCAAAACAGATCATCTAAAATATTATTTTTTATTCTTTTGTCTAAAGTATTAGCTATAGTTTCTGTTATAGCCAATTCTTTTAAATTTTTTTTATTTATCCTTAAGCTTTCTAAACAGAAAATATTAGAGCACCATCTAGTTTGGCCAAGTAGTTTAAGAGATTTTAGTGTGTTTGATTTTTGTAATGCTCGCTGTTCATCTTGTATATTTTTAAATGTAGCATTCAAAATATGCGATTTTTTAATAGTTTTTACTATGACTTTACAATCAGTAATTAAACATGCAAATACTTCCAATTTTAAAATATCTTGTGCGAATAAATTCAAAATATGAGCACTACATCCATAACAAGAAAAATAATTAGACGGGTACATATCACTAATTAATTTCCAAGTTGATTTCATATTGCTAGCGTTATCAGTCACTATGCTTATAACTTTATTAATACCTAAGTCGTCAATAACAGACTAAGTAAAGAACAAAGATATGCAGCATCGTGGCGATTTTCCTTATAGTCAATTACTTAAAATAAAACCGCTTCTGGACATGTAATTATATTTATAATGTATTCGTTTCTAATATTACTCCACCCATCAACTTGAATTCCAATTGTTTTAGCCTTTGCTATTTTTTCATTAACTAACTGATTTATTTGAGAGTATTGTTTATCTAAAAGCGCATTGGATAACTGATATCAAGTCGGCAATCGTAAAGATGGTTTAATTTTTTTAAACAATTTTTGCCAATGAACATTTTCCGTAAAATTTAAAGGGGTATTACTAGCAAAGCATGCTCTTGCTAAGAGATCCCAAATTTCCTCTTCTTCTGATTTATTCATTACATCCACAAAAAAAATCCAAATTGGAGAAATTGTATTCGACATATAGCTACTATAGAAAATAAATATTACCAAAACACATGTAGGAATCAGGAATTTATAATTCATTTAAGTGATAATGATGAAACGAATTTTAATTCCGGAGAAGATTATTGCGTATACATATATACCTATGTATGTTGAAATGTTTTAAGCCTCGACATGAAGGTGGCGTTATTCGTCAAAACCATTCTAGTGCTAGAATCGTACAAGGGGGTGGTCTGAAAACTAATGTAAGTAGTACAAAAGAAGATACTTTATTCCAGTTTTTTACATTTATTTTTCGACATAGTCCCCTTCTAATTCGATGCCCTTGTTCCAACGATGTTCAAATCGTTTAAGGCTTTCACTATAATAAGTCGAATCAAATACCGCAAAATAAACATTTGTTGCTGCAATCACCTCCTCATTAGTTGAAAATCGCTTTCCACCTAGCCATTTTTTCAAGTTGGGAAACAAGAAAAAGCCAGATGGAGTTAAATCTGAACTGTAAGGTGCATGACGAAGTATTTCGAATCGTAATTCAAATAATTTTGTCGCGACAATGTTCGATGTATGAGCTGGTGCATTGTCATGATGAAACAAAACTTTCTTTCGTGTCAAATGCGGTCGTTTTTTCTTTAATTTTTCACTCAGCTGGTCCAATAATGACACGTAGTACTCGCCTGTAATTGTTTTGCCCTTTCGCAGATACTCTGTAAAGACGACCATCCCAAAATACGGTGGCCATAACCTTGTTAGCTGATGGAACCCCTTTTGCGTTCTTCGGTGCACTGTATATCCACTTGGATTGGATTGAACTTTTATTTCGGGGGTATAGTGGTGTATCCACGTTTCGTCAACGGTATTATATCGGCGGAAAAATTCGGAGGAATTATGCTTAAAAATGGTCAAACAGTACTCAGAAGTTGTTACACGCTTTCGTTTCTGGTCCACACTTAGCAGACGCGGCACCCACCTTGCAGAGAGCTTTCTCATACCCAAATGTTCATGTAAGATATGACCAATACGTTCTTTAGAGATGCCCATAGTGTCTGCTATTTCACGCACCTTTAATCGACGATCATTTAAAACAAGATCATGAACTTTGATGATCATTTTTCTTCAATGGTAGCCTCTTTTGGACGTCCTGCTCTTGGTTCATCTTCGGTGCTCCTACGACCACGTTTAAATTCATTCGCGCAGAAACAAACTGTCTTAAATGATGGCGCAGATTCGCCGCGAACATTATTCAACTCTTCTTTAATTTCTTCCCGGCGATATGGAAGTGTTTAATCACAGCACGAAATTCTCTTTTGTCCATATTTACAAAACCACGTAATACGTTTAATTTAAACAATTGTAAGAGACAACGGACGCAACCTTTTTGGCTCAAACATTTACAGCTGTCTTCGAACATATGATAGATTTGACAGATGACACGCATGCGTAGATTATCGCGCCATTTTTGTGTTAGTTACCTCAATTATCAGATCCCCTCGTATTGCTTTGAAAGATGCCTGTGCAAATTTCAAGCATTTTGGAAACTTGGGTGCCGCGCTTGCTCACTTTGGACCAAAAACGCATTCGAATGAACATTTTCAAAGCCCTGTTGGAGCGGTTTAAATGAAACGAGTCGGTTTTTTTTTGTGGACTGTACTGTATGAATTTGCTTCGAAAAAGGCGAAGACGATCCATCGGCCGGAAACATGATGGCGACTGTCTTTTTTAGAATAGTCACGGAATTGTGTTCGTCGGCTGTATTGAAAATAATAAAACAGTAACGGGTGTGTATTACGCATCATTACTTGATATGCTGAAGGCAGAAATTGCAAAAAAAGCGGCTATATTTGTAAAAGAAGGCCAAAATTCACGAATGGTATTCCAAATTCATTGACCACCTACCGTATTCATCAGATCTGGGCCCCAGTAACTTTTTCCTGTTTCTTAAGCTTAAGGCTTCGCTTGATGAAGACAGATTTTCATCTAACGAAGAGACCATAGCATACATAAACGCCTATTTTGCGGAGCAAGACGCCAACTGCTTTTTGGAAGAGTTAAAGAGGTTAGAGCATCGAGACCGGGCTGGCCTGGGAAGCTGGGAAAAGTGCGTGGGCCCTGAACGAGACTATTTTGAAAAAGGAAACTGCATTTGACCGGAAAAATTCTTGTTTCCATCTTAAGCTCAAAACATTTCAGACTATATCTATATAAATTATTATCTTCGTTTTGATATCCAAGCAATAAAACAATGTACTTCGTATTTGTTTTTAATTAACATTATTTTTGATATTACTATTTGATTATATGAATTCGACATTGCAGTACGTGATTGTAAACTTCTGGTATCTGAAGATGTTCATCACCCTTCTCTATTTATAACCTTAACATTGCCTTTTATTATAAAGCAAAAACCATTTCCTTCTAACGGCAACCAGTCTTACAATTTTCATAAAGCTGATTATGTAAAACTTTATAATGACATCTATTCTGCAAATTGGATTGAGTTGGATGGCTACGAGGATGTTGATTTGTGTGTCGATGCATTATATACTAAGCTCTACAATATGTTCAATAAGTCAGTGCCTTTTCATAACAACAATAGGGAAACCTTTCCACCTTGGTTTACTGCTGAAGGGAAACGTAATTTGAAGACTAAGGAGTTTTATCACCGGAAGTGGATCTGTACTAAGCGCGTTTGCTTTTATAAGATTTATGAATAAGATTTCTGTGTCGTATGAAGCCGATATAAAGAATGCGGAACTTAAACTTCAAACGCAACCCAAACTGTTTTGTAATTTCATGAATCAGAAGAAATTAAATTCCGGAATTCCTGCAATAATGCACAATGACGCTTTCCATTTTAATAATCCTGATGACATTGTTAATGCTTTCACTAAGATATTTTCCAGCGCTTACTTACCTGATTCTACCTTTATTGATGTGAATTGCAATACTGTTTTCCCTAATGATATTGTTGATGTGAGATACATATCTGAGACTGATGTAATCAATAGTATGTTAAAATTAAACAACTCAGGCACAGCTGATGATGATCAGATACCTTCATTTGTGATAAGGGATTGCAGAATAATGTATTCATGATGTATTGTATTCAATTTACCGATTCGAAAGAATACCTTCCCATCATATTGGAAGCGAACTAGAGTTATTACGTATTTAAGAGTGAGGACATTACTGATGTGCGAAATTATAGGCCAATATAAATAGTTTATAATTTTGCTAAGGTTTTCGAGCATATTCTATACAATGTAGTCTATAACAAATTCAAATCAAAACCTCTCCAGCATGGCTTCGTCCCAAGAAGATCGACTGTAACTAATTTAGCATGTATCTCTCATGATATATGTATTGCCATTGACGATTTAAGACAAGTAGATGTCATTTACACAGATATAT
The DNA here is from genome assembly GCA_935421215.2 of Melolontha melolontha. Lineage (NCBI taxonomy): Eukaryota > Metazoa > Arthropoda > Insecta > Coleoptera > Scarabaeidae > Melolontha > Melolontha melolontha. The sequence goes on from OW285242.1 coordinate 50,342,635, forward strand.
CGAAAGCCTTTGATACTATAGACCATAACATCCTTTGATGGAAATTGAGTGAAATCGGTTTTAGTGACAACTTCATATCGTTCATTGGCTCATACTTATACAGAGTTAATTACGTACACTAAAATGGTTATCAATCGCTCGAATTTATCCTAACATCAGGAGTACCTCAAGGATGTAATTTGGGTTCTCTGTTATTCTTAATTTTTATTAATGACCTATTTGAATTATTTTCATGTTCTGCACTCGCGTATACAAATTATCTCAAAGTATACAAAACTATAAACAACTTGGAAAATGCAAGGAACCTACAGCATAATCTTGAAATTGTCAAGAAATGGTGATCTGATAATAAACTACCACTTAATATAGGAAAGTGCTGTGTTATTAGGTACTCGAGGCGAAGGCATGTGATATCTTTTAATTACAACATAAACGATCACGTGTTGGAGTGCAAGAAATCAATAAAAGACCTACGAATTCTATTCGATAGATCGTTTAGCTTTGATGAAAACATTGCTAGTATATGTAAATCGGCTTCGAAAACTCTTGGATTTGTCATGCGTAATTCTAAACTTTTGACCAATCTCGAAACTATTAAGTGTATTTACATGTCATTGGTACGCAGTAAATTAGAATACGCTGCGATAATATGGCATCCACCTTACGTCTCTCACCAAATTCAATTATAGAGAGTTCAGAGGCTATTTTTAAAGTACCTCTCCTACAGAAGAGACGGTTCGTACCCAGAGAGGAGTACAAGTCATACAAATCTGCTACATGAACACAAGTTGGATACTCTACTAACACGTAGGGAGACAACTTTCGCAATATTTTTATGCAAACTTCTTCACCACCAGGTAGACTGTATGCAACTTTTGTCAAATATTGGCTTCTGTGTTCCGAGGATGGCCGCGAGACATGTTGATACATTTCACACTGTTCGTCATCGTATGGGAATTATGCTGAGAAGCCCCATATTTCAAATGTGCAAGTTTGGCAATACTTACTATGAAGACATTTTTATAGCAATTAAGAGTTAGTGACTTTAGTTATGTTTTTTTTTGTTTATTTTTTTGCCTGTTTTTTCTTTTTTTTTGGTTTTTGAACCGAAATGAACTCAATATGTAACTTTTATTTTAAAATTTATTATGCACATTTAGAGTTATGTTGTTGTAACCCGTTTTGGTTTTTACTGTTGGGTGCGATTAAATAAATATTATTATTATATTATATAATAAACATATTTATATGCACTACACATTGCATATCATTCTTAGTATAAACCCTTGCTTTGAAATAAACTATGCAGTTTCCATATTATCAAAATAAACGGAAGGAACACTTATTGTTAGTCCTATAGAATAAAAATTAATATTTAATACTTCTCTGGTGTTCATAATCACTGTTTGGATTTCTGTACACCCTTGCCACAGGATGCCTAACTAAAGTATTTACACGTCGGGAAGCTATTTTCTTGTTATTTGAAAAGGACTATACAGACTGTCCCGTAAAAAACGCCAACAATCATAATTCCCTTATTTATTGTCCGATTTTATTGAAACAAAATAGCAGTGTTTTATTTGTTTTCAGTTGTTTTCATTAATGTCGAACGATACTCGACTTTTTTATTTTAAATTACAACATGTATATTTTTAGTTATATTCGGATTGAATTTTTTTTCTGAATTCAACGATGTATAACATGTCTATTTTTGATAAACATTTATTGAAAAAGAAACATTTATTAATATCAACTTTGTTTTTAATAAATTTTCGAATGTACCATGAAACATTGGAAATGTAAGTATTATACCTAAGTATTAGAAGAAACAAAACAAAACACTTTACAATAATTGTTAAAATTGCCCGCCACCTTGTTCAACACATACCGCACATCTCCTAATTGCTTCACGAGTCGCATTTAAAAGGCAAACGGCGGGTATTTCTTGATAAGTGTCAATAATTTTTTGTCTTAAAATGTCAACATTTTCTGGATTTGTTAAATAAACTCGATCTTGCAGATAAGCCCACAACAAAAAATCGATAGGACCTGATGTTCCTATTCACCTATTGCCAAATTGAGTGTTCAACCAATAAATATTTACTCTGGCATTGTGCACGGGAGCCCCATCTTGTCGATAAAGTATTCTATTTAAATCTGCCAAAGGTAATTCATCTAAAAAGTTATCTCTAAAGACTTTCGTTTATTAAAGTGTGATATTTTTCTTGATTTAGGCAACCATCTATGAAACATGGCCCAATTAATTTATCACCCAAAATGCCACACCAAACATTTACGTTGAAACGTCTTTGAAAATTATTACTAATGACAAATCTCGGATTGTCTTGGCTCCATTGTCGATGTATGTTTCTATTAAAAATACCATTGTTGCTAAAAGTGCATTCATCAGACCAACTTATCATTCTGTGAAAATTCGGGTCTGTTCTAATGCATTTAAATAAAAACGACAAAACTGTATTCTTCGGCCAGGATCATTTTTTTCTGATGCATAAACTTTTCAAGCCATATACAGTTTAAGTTTGTGTTTTATTAAAATACCATGGACTGTAGCTTTTGATACCCCAATATTATGTGCAATTTCGCGAGTCGAAGTTCGTAAATTTTCTTGTACTGCAAGAAGAACATCTAATTCCGTATCTTCGGAAAATTTTCGTTGTTGTGTTTTAGGTTTGTTAAATGATCCATGATTTCTTAAATACATATCTGAAATATTTTCGAATCTGGACTTTTCTGTTCGAAAAACGAACACTGTAACGACAAACCGCTTGAAGAGAATTTTAATTACATTCGAAGAACACTTGTAACATGTCCGTTAAGTGATTGTAATTCATTTTTACAAAAATACGTTTTTTGTTGTTGCAAAACGTTCAAACAGGACAATAAAGAAGATTTAATAAACTCACACTGACACTTATTGACGTTTATCAAATTTTTGTTATTTCATGGCACAAGACAAAGATGAAATTTATTATGTTTTATTATCATTATTTTTTTAATAACGTTTATCAAAAATAGACAACGTTGAATTCAGAAAAAAAAATCCAATCCGAATATATATATATATATATATATATATATATATATATATATATATATATATATATATATTGCCATTTAAAATAAAAAAGTTGACTATCGTTTGACATTAATGAAAACATTTAAAACACTGCTTTTTTGATGCTATTAAATTGACTTTTTTTGTTTCAATAAAATCGGATAATAAATAACGGAATTATGATTGTTGGCTTTTTTTTCCGGGACAGTCTGTATATACATAGTTCTGTATTTCTTTGCAGTCACATGGCCAAATTTAAGGCATAAGAATACCTTAAAATGACTAACGTGTGTAGTATTACAGCGCGTATTTATGTGTGTCAGCAAGAGATAAAGTACAATTTGCGGTTCGCAATTTGGGGCAGTATGTACTGCAAAGAAATACATTATCAGCTGTACCTAACTTGCCAGGTCTAATACCTTCGAATATTCACCTAGTCATAAAGTTTTTCCTTCCCGGAAAGAGTTTCAAGTTAGGTTAAGAATGTATTGACATATCGCAAGGAATATGCTCAAATATAAAAATAATTATCACTAATTATGAGTTAAAGGAACACAGTATATAATCGGTGTAGTATATATTCAATGTGTTATAGTTATTGAATATAGCGAGCGGTATTATAACAAAATCAAACATTTATTTCTGTTTCCCTGACATCAAACACATCCTCTAAACTTGTTTCTAGAATTGATATTTGTAATATCATTTTCTAAATATAATTTTTCTAATACATTCACACGGCACTTTTGGTTGTTTACTAGTGGTCGCCGTTGACTCATTAACGATCTGATGCGTATTTGAATTGCAATAGGTTTCCCCTCGAACAACAGGGAATGGATCTCGTCTTCTCAGAACTTTGCTCGTCTTCGCGCTACTCTGGCCAGCGACGTTCTTTGGAACTTTGCCACGGCATGGCACAGCTAAAACTGACACTGAATAATTTTTACTATAAAACGAGAAGCTGCGCCAAGAAATCAATGATGTAAGTATAATAATTCGCTCTAATTGTCATCCGGTTTTGTGAATTATTTGCAACATCGTTCAGGTATATTTGTCTTGTCAGTGATGAAGACATTGTATGTTAAGTTTATACGAGCTTTATTTAATTAAAATTTGAATTATATTTTGTACGGTATTAACAAAGCGTAAACGTCTCTATAATTTTTGAAGATTAAGTGTGACAGATCTGTACTTATCTAATTAAATATTTCTGCTTTGCTGTCCCATAGATGGGTATTCCTATTGATAAGGATTTTGATTTTAATAACTAGCGTGAACATTCAGGACCATGTTAGTATATTGGTTAGGTCACTAAACGATGAATCTGATGAACTGGACTCAAACTCTGGTGTACCCAATAATAAAGATGGCGTCTTTCGGTCCCAGCTCGTGTCAGGCTGACAAAAATGAGTACCTGGAGGTGAAATTCTTTGGTAATAATAGGCGGTCTGCTCATAGTGCTTGCCACGTTAGCGTTAGTTAACAAGTCTTCCATGTTACTACTCCAAGGATTATTATTATGAAAATTCTACCTTCCTTTTTTAACTAACTCAGTCTTAAAAGATCTTACGTCCAAATTAAAATTCTCTTCAGTTACCTTTTACCGTTAAGGAAAAACTTTCGGGATTGTTAACTTCTTTCTTTATTATTTCAGAAGTAATACATTTATCCCGTCTATTTATAACAGTTAGCAATGGTGTTTATAATTTCCATATAAGCTCTTGCTACCTTTCCTATGGATTGTCTGAAATTTTTTCTCCTTTGAGGCATCGAGTCATATTTCAGTATTTTTAGAATAAACTATTCTTTTCAATCAATGATATTAAGGGGACTGCCACCTTACAAACTTAATTACTGCTTATGAATGATGTGTACCAAAACAAACTGTGTACAATTTTTACCTTTTTAAGAATTATACTGGTGTCCACTCTCAAAGTCGAACATAGGCAGTTAACAGTATATTCAATTATTATTACTTTTGCCATTTTATCTATACTAACATAATAAATACGTACTAAGTAATGAAGTAATATTTATTAAAAACGGAAACAATAAAAATAAATTATAGTAAATAATCAAATAACCCCCCGTTTTGTGCTAAGCAATACCTTAGTCTGTTATAAAAACTACATATTACGTTTGCCAATTGTCTGTCAGTAATTATCGCGCATTCAGCAACTATTGCTTCTTTCAAAAAATTAATATCTGGGTGACTTTTGTAGATTTTGACCATAAGATATCTTGCTAGCCAATTTATAGCAGCACCTTTACCAATTCAATGATTTGTAAATGAATTATTTAAGAAATTTCTAACATTTAAACTAAACACATCTCCTGATGTTCTCTTGCAACTTCTTCCAATGCAGGTCCTACTTTCGTTACCTATTAAAAGTTCTAAATATGTCTCTGTATTTAAATTTACTACAATTTCAAATGGTCCAATAATGTTATTATTTAAAATTCCGGCCCAGATATTAATTTTTTTGAGGATACTATGTTCTGGCCGATATATTAATTCTGGGGTTTTCTTTAGCCCAATATCTTGTATTCTGAACATTTAGTTTATTATTTAGGAAGAAAATACACTCGTCAGTGAACCATATCGATGACAGAAAGTGAGGATTATTGTTTGCGCGCTCTTGCATTTCGTAACAAAGCGCACTTCTCCGTTCTTCATCATTTCGAAAAATTGCATGATGACATACTGGTTTATAGGGGTGATATTTGTATTTTTTTTTAATAATATCCATACCCGTGACTTAGATACACCAACTTCAAAAGCAATTTGCCTCAAACTATACGTTGGATTCGCATTTACAATCACCAAAACAGGTTCTTCTGTAACGTCAACTATTTGTCTATTTCCTGTGATATGATTGTTATTTAGAACATTTTATTCTTTCAGTACAGATAATGACTACTCACCACCCCTACGTTCCAATGCTACTAATGTTTGCAAGTGTTTCTAAATTTTGCAAATATTTTTTAATAGTGCTTACAGATGGTATAGGTCTATAATTAAAATTAACAGGGAATAGATCACGAACTCGTCGCAAACTACAGCCACTATAATATATTTTCACCATAAAAATTCATTCTTCGTTTGTATAATTACTCACTGTTCCGTGAATAACGTTCAAATTGGTACTTTTACAAATAAACAAACAGTAAAACACAAATTTGAATGAAGGAAATGTCAAACTTGACGTACTACTTTGAAATTTAATTATTTAATTGACAGATCAGCTATTTTGCTAGTGGTGCTAGGTAACGTGAGCACATGATAAATATTCCTATGTTCGACTTTAAGAACGAACAGACGGTATAATTATCATTAGAACAATGTCATATCAGAAGGAACTTCTAGTTCTATGCAAAGCTTTCGATTCCAGATTAACTTTCGACGAGCATAATAGATAATAATTTATCTAATTCGCCACTGTAAATGTTACATGCGTTGACTTACTTCTTCGTATATCCAGATTACCTAAATATTAATATCGTGGTTGATAGTACGAGCACGGATTGATATATAAGATCTCCAACTTTATAAAATAAGAATAAGAAAAGACAATAATGAAACCAGTTTAAAAATGAAGTAAATATATTGTACTACCGACGTACATTATTTTTCCACATAACACAATTTAGTCCAGCAGCTTTCTCCAAACATTGAATCCATTTCTTCAAAAAACTTTCTTGTTTACTTTTGATCCAATTGCGAACAACAGCCCAAACGTCACTGTCTGATGAAAAATATTAACCTTTTAGTACCTCCTTCGACCTCAAGAGCAACCAAAAATCTGAAGGTGCCAAATCAGGACTATACGGAGGGTCCAAAACAACCGTGAATTTCAGGCCTGTCACTGTCTTGATTGTTACGTTTTCAATGCGGTCTGGCATTGTCATGGTGCAAGTAAAAATTTGTTATCTTCCAGCCTTACTCTACAGATACGATTCTTTAGTGATCGTAAAGTTTTGCAGTATCTTATTGAATTAATCGTTGTTCCCTTCGGCAGGTGTTCGATATGAATTACTCCGTTTGCATCTCTAAAAATGGTGAGCATGACTGTCTCTGCTGATGAAGCTCTTTTGAATTTTCGTACACGTGGAGAATCAGGACTACGATATTCCATTGACAGTCGCTTGTTTTCGGGGTAATATTAATAGTGAAAAAAAATTGATGAGCAGGACTTGTTTCAGAATCGTATTGGAAAATCCATATTTCGTCACATGTGAAGACTTTTTCTATCAGTTCAGGCTGTCTTGTGATCCATTTCATAATGTCAGAGCAGATGTTTTTCCTGTTCACTTTTTGCTCACGTGTAAGATTTTTTGGTACCATTTTGCGCAAACTTTCGTCATTAGCAAATCTTCATGCAAACTTTTTCTTATTGTCTTTCTGTCAATGTTCCTCATATCTACCATCAGCCGAATACGAAAACGTCGGTCTTTCTATACAATTTGATTTATTTTTCGGAATGTTTTCATCAATTTCTGACGTCACAAGTCGAGCAAAACATTATTCATTTTCAACCGCCTCTCCGACCTTCCAAAAATTGTTTGTGCCATTCAAAAAGTTAAGTGCGTGGCATGCAACACTTCCTTCATCAATTGAAAACATTGTTGGAGGTTTTTAACTTCACGACTATTTTGCTATTAATGAGTTGCCCAAGTTTTAAGTTTATCATGATCGCGGCACTCCAACAAAAAAAACATTCTACTCAAGCAAGAAGTAACAAACAATTAAACAAGATAAGGAACCGCAATATAGCTCGACCTGCACCGGAGGCATCAAGATCAACTACATTCCACCCTCATTCCCCCTGACCAAGCCTAACAGCTAACTTTATAGAATTACATTATTTAATTTGAGTTATATGTGTACCTCTTCCTCTGATGGTCCTAGAAAACTGTCTGGTTACCAGTACAAAAAAGCAAGGCTGGAAAAGGAAACCGAAAAGCAAAAGCAATCTGGCGCGTTAAAAAATTATATCCAGAGTTGTATCAAAACAAATGACACCTCTGAGAATCCTACATCGAGTCTGGTTATATAAAAAAAAACGGAATCCTCAGAGGATGATAAACAAATGGACGAAGTCTAGATCAATTGGAACTGACGACACTGTGATTCTATCATCACCGGATGAAAGCATTGAAAAAATTGACACCAAAGTGACACCCACAGAAAATGTCCTACAAACATTGAGTACAGATCCGGCCAATGACACTTGTCGACATTTCAGCGTAAATTATTATATACAAATTTAGAACAATGGAGAGCAAGTTTTACGGGACTGGCTAATATACTCTAAAGGCTAGGGCATGCGCAGTTCCGTTATTTAATTGTCGCCCCTTGTTTGTGTTATTAACTAAATAAAGAATGGAAGTTAATAATATGTACACTTGTATTTAATCAATCTCAAAATCTTCATGAACGGGAGTATGCATATTTATTTCAATTGTTTCAAGAATGATCCAATTAAGTTTGATGATTTTAATTTAAGTCTCTCTTAAACACATTTCTATCAAAAGGTAAAAGTTTAAAACCCTATAAATTTCGTTGGTTCTTGAAATAAAGTTAATTTTTAGATAGCGTAAATTAAAAATTATGACGACGATATTTAAACATACAGCCAAATGCAATAATAACAATATTACGAGCACATCATCATTAAATCTCGTAACAATGCGTCAACAATATCAAAAGTTTTACGCACTTTTTATAGAATGCAATGTAAACAACGGCTCTCACTCATTCGGTGCTCAAACGCACCCACGCGCCTAACGTGGAATGGCACATATGTGCGTTTGTATATATGTAGATAGGTTCCATAGAAAGAAAGGAAACAGGACTTATCGTCCGAAATTAAGATACGTAAGGTTTGCCAACGGCCGTAAACGAGCATGAGGATAGGTATTCGAAATATGCCTTGTCCGATGGATACAGTAATGATTTCTGATGTGCTCGTCAAATATTTGGCAATGCTTTGGAAGCAGAGGTGGCAGAAGAAACAGTGCCTTATTATTCAAGAATATAGAATGTTCAATTCTCGATAGTTATATGGCTTGATAAAAACACACACAATGTTGTGTTAGATTTACACTTTATTTAATAATATTTAATAATATATAACAGCTGTTTCACCGTACAACGGTTTCTTCAGATATAACAAGCGGTACTGTAAAACATTTTACTTAAAGGTATATATATTTTTTTTTTTTTTATGACTTAATGGTATTCTCAGAAATTGGAAGCCGAACTATTTTTACCCGCCTCTTTTAGTATAAGGGATACATAGATAACATAAATTATATTCTAAGTGACACATAACTAACAAAACATTTCAATCAAAAATAGGAAATAAGTTCAACAGAGGGAAGGAATTAAGCTCTGTTTTGTCATTTAATAATTTATTTGAAAATTTTTGTTTATTAATTTCCATTGCTTCTAATAAATCGAGTTTCTTACTTTTCTTATCTTCATGTAGGATCTTGAAATTATTATTAAAACTATGGCTTTTTTCAATTAAATGGTTGGAGTATGCTGAATCTGTTTTCCCATTTCTAAACGAATAATAATGTTCGTATATGCGCTTTTTGAACGTTCTACATGTTTGCCCAATATATGTTTTAGTACATGTGCCACAAGTTAGTTTATACACACCTGACCTATTATGCTATGCTGTTTTACTTTTATTGTTTTTGATGTAGTTACTAATATGGTTATTGGTTTTATATGCAATTTTTATATTTTGTTTTCTTAAAAATTTTTCTAATATTTTATTTTGTAATACAACATTGTGTGTGTTTTTATCATTTGATATGGATTTACATCAAGTAAAGGCAGAATCGATTCAAGTTATATGGCTTCTTAAAATAATCAAATATTTTTAGTATATTTTATAGTATATTAAATGACTAATACGGAAGGCTAGATATCGATTCAAATTTGGATATTTTAGACAACAATTTTACTGATGTTTTTATATTTAGTACATGTAGACTATGAATAGGAATACCAGAGGAAAGAGGGGCCTTTGATAAGTCCGTGAAAAGCCGAGAGAGGTCACTTATAGTACAATGTTAGCCATCATCACAAAATTGATAAAATACCCCCCCACGCACACACACACACATACCAGCACATAGATATTTGTAGTAAGTTACACCCTTACATTTTAATAAACTTTTTGTTAATGGTATAATATATCGACAATATTGCTAGAGAACTAATCATATGTTTATTTACGTTGGATTTATAAATACAATCTTTCTCCAAGAACGATCTGCTACATCCATCAAGAACGATTCTTACTGGGCTAGTTGCCCAGATCAGTCTTTAAATCGCATAGGTTATATTAAACACGAACTCTTCAGTCTGATTCGCTAAACTACCGTATATATTTAAAATAGTGCCATCACTTGAGGACACTAGCCGAATCGACTAACGGCGTATATATGTAAATAGAATTGGCAGCTTACGGAAGACGATCAAAATTATAAGCGTGATTAATTAGTATTTTTAATTTTACATAATTAACTGTACGAAATTAGATTAGTTATTGTACTACATTTTATTTCAGAAATAATTGCGAGGTCATTGACCAAATGATCCAATTGACTGCCACTATTGACCACACACTATTGACCACACATTGTACTACCACTATTGACCACACATTGTACTACATTTTATTTCAGAAATAATTGCGAGGTCATTGACCAAATGATCCAATTGACTGCCACTGGCTTTTGGCCCTGACTCAATATTAATATTAAAGGAAAATTGGACTTAAGAATATTTTTTAATAAAATATTTTACTTTGTAAAATACCTTGAATATCTCCTGTAAGTTCTAAACAAGAAAAATGTAACATGTATATATCGATAGGAATAATTTCACCATCACAAAATTAATTACAAATACTTAAATAACTTGGTACTTGAATAGTATAATTAAACACCTATTCACAAACTATTATTGTATAATATTTAGTAACCCTATCTCGCTCTTTGATAACTTCTAACCTTTTTGGTATACAAATTCTGGACTAAATCAACTTTCGTTCAAGTTTTTTTGAAGAATAGTTTTCCTGTTTTATTATTAGACATTTGTTCTCAACTTTATAGTTGGTCTGCCTTTTTACACATATGAGGAGGTATTGATATATTCTTAGCCTACTATTGAAACAATCTAAAGTTGGGAATATTTTATTATTCAACATAGTCTGCTCTTAAATTAATACACTTAGTGCAACGCCTTTAACCTTTCTAAAAAAATATTCTTGATCTGCAAACCAGCCCTTCACATCTTCTATTACCTCTTCGTTACACAAAAATTGACATCCTTTTAAGCTTTTTTCAATCGAGGGAACAGATAATTATCTAAGGGGGCTAAGTCTGGGGAATTGGGCGAGTGTTCCAATAATTCGAACCCTAGACCCTGAATTGTGTAACGCCATAAGCGAGAAAAAAAGAGAGATATTTAAAAATTTCTTGTTACGCAACTGTGCGAATATATCATAAATACTATCGGAAATGATATCTTAAAGCTAATCAATCTCACTTTCAATTTTTAACAGCTGACTTTTTGCGAACACTAGGCATACACAGCAGTCTAAAAAATGTTATCTTCAAGAGTTTTTATAAATATAAACATTGGAGCGTTATCTTCAAGAATTTTTATAAATATAAACATTGCAGCGTGTAAATTATATTATACATTATGATTCCATATTATTTTATATTTTTTTTTCTTCTCGTAACAATAAAAATATTTACGTAATACACATGAAATGCACAGCGTATGAGACATGAAGCACACTTTCCTTTCCTCGGATTCGTAACAATTATTCATGTGTCTCCACGCTGAAGGCGAACACTTCGAACATTTCATCTGAGCTTTCGACCTATTTCACCTATTTACAAATCACTTCTTTTCAGCAACGACCAACAGTTGCTACATTAAGCATAAAAAAAGTTTACAGCTGATATATTCGTACGTAATAATATTGAGGTTATTGAACCCTAAGCAAACAAAGCTGCTCCATTGTCAAGGTTGTATAACATCGACAGCCGTCTAAACAATGTTATCCTTTAGAGTTTTTATGAACACAAACATTTCAGCGTTATGTTTGCGTGTAAATTCCATCGAGATTTTTTTTATAGACATTCTCATCCATAGGAGGCACATTATTTTATTTTCAGGGGGTTTTAATTTTGGGGTTCGCGATGTAATTGACTCAAAATATTTTAGATTTATATTTTATATAATTACACCTTCTCATTTTTCATACGTTGCCTCTTTATTTCAAGGATGTTTACTAGTACGACAACGTAAAATGTTCTCCATAAGTGATACCTGGGGGCAATATAATTATCAACAACTCTAAGTCAAATGGAAATGAGGCCTACTTACGAGTATGTTTTTAATTTACTAGCAAGAGTAGAAATTATGAAGGTAATATTTCCTTATCTTTATTAAAGGTAGTAAGATTTGCATATTCCTTTTCCGTGAATGTTAAAATACTAATGTAAGGCACTCTGCGTTTAAAACACTTTAATTTAATTTTACGTCATGTAGCACTTGTATAAATTAACTTTTACAAATAATGTGTGTATGTACATACTTATCTTTTTTCAGCGACAATATATTTTCCAAATGAACAATACTCAATTATTGATGTATTCAAACGTATGTTGGAAGTATGTAAACAAACGCGACATGTTCATTTTCACATATTATCTGTTCGTAAAACGTACGTTCGCCAATCAGCCGTTTGTCCTTTGTCGATTGCTGTCATAGATGGTTTATCTACGCCCTTGAGAAAGCAGAAAAACACGCACACCTTTCGAAGATGTTTTGAAATCAACACATCTAAATGATCACATCCTGTCTTGACTAACAATGGACTTAGTTAGACACCGACAGACAAGATGACAGAAATTTTCTTTTCTTTTCTCGTTTTTCATGCATACGTAAAATGTGTCGGCGTATCAGAAATCATCGGACGGGTCATTAGCATATAAAGGCTGTATAAATTGACGAGGATGTGATTTTTTGCAATTCTATGTATGTGAATTGTAAATTGTTGGAAAATAAAATCGAAAAAAGAAATCTGAATACGAAAATATATTTTTCCTTGGTCGAACCGACATATGTACGTATAAATATGACATGCATAATATCTATAAACAAGTTAGAAAAATATTACTAAAAACATTTTTCTATGAAACTTGCAAAGGCATTACTATGATAATTTAGTATCTTTTAAATTATTCACTCTTGAGGTATTACTCCACCAAGTAACTAATCCTATTTATATAGTGTTATAGGAACAGCACCCTTTACATAAAATATTATCAAATATTTACTGTTGCCGTTTATACATGAAATAGATATTAACACACCCCTCACTTCAATTAAAAATGCAAGATTATTTCAAAAAATCAATGGTTAAAGCCATTACTTTTTAATAACGCAGTTATTTTATTGTTTCCATTATTAAAGCAGTTCCAGGGTAACTTGGTGTTGTTGAATCCACATTTGCTAGCAGTTTAGTTAGAAGACTCTAGTTTTTATGATAATACTTTTGGCGAAAAATATTTCAAATTATAATTGTACAAAATAATTATTAGAGACTAGATGCGTCAGGCCGAAATTACGATGGACAATATAAATAGACTATAACATCGCTAAGTACAACACCCAGTTATTGAATAGTATTATTCATTCGGTTAACCGCACATCTGTTTTCTGTCGTTGAATTGTGACGCAAATACTTCAATATTACACTTAAATTCCTTTCTTCATGGACGTAGATAGAAGCGTGGGGAATTTTTATAATTTATTTTATTTAATAGTTTATTTCGTAAGATAAATAAAGTACAGTGAGTTAGTTTCTCTTTGTCATTGTTTTAACTGTTAATTACGTAAGTATTTCGTAATTTTTGTAATAGATCCTGTTTAATATCGTTTTATCGAATCTAATTCTCCGAATTATTTTGACGTAAGTGTCCGGTGAATTTCGTTAAGTTTCAATAACTTACGCATACATTTTTAATTTTCATTTATTTAGATCTAGAACATTGTTTAAGTTACTTTTTCAGTTATCATATGGAACAACGTCGAGAATGGTATCGTAAAATAATGGCGAGTTGGATTAAGGGTCAAACTGATTGTATGTCTATTGCCAGTGATTCCGAAATTTATTGCAAAGTCTGTAAAATATCGTTAAAAAATTCCAAGAAATCGCACGTAAAACGTCACTTAGCATCGCAAATACATACACAGAAATTAGACCCGTGGGAATCTGACAATTTTAACGAAAAACTCTGTGAAATGGTGGCAAATATTCCACTGAATAAACTTAATAATCCCACCTTCAAAACATTTCTCTTAAAATATACTGGTCGAAATGTTCCTGAATAATCCACCTTACGCAAATATTATGTTTCTAAGTGGTAGACGAAAGCAGTAGAACGCATTAGAAGCCATCTTTCAAATCAAACTTATCCATAAGTACTTATGGATAAGTGCCGATGAAACGGTCGATATATTAGGACGCTGTATGGTAAATGTTGTAGCTAGTGTACTACATCCAGCTATTCCATATAATGCATACGTGATAGCAACAAAAGTTATTAATACAGTTGATGCGGAAACAGTAGCTAAAACCATTTACGAGAATATGCACCAAATAGTTTAATCGGACGACAGGTACAAAGAAAAAATACTTTTATTTGTCAGTGACAGTGTTGCATATTATGTTAAAAACAGGCAGACTATTAAAGGAAACATATCCTAATATGCTGCATATTACTTGTGTAGCACATGCTCTCCACATAATCTGTGAATATATCGGAGACACCTTTTCGGAAGTTGATAGATAGACTTGTATCCGCTTTTAAAAAAGTTTTCAGAAAAGCACAATTGAGAGTAGCTCTTTACAGGGAAAAACTTCCGTCATTGTCACTGTCTCCCTCTCCAGTAATAACTAGATGGGGAACATGGTTGGAAGCTAATAGATTTTATAAAGAGAATTTCTATAGTTTACAAAATTTCGTTACATGCTTAAATGACGATGCTCGAAGTATTTCAGAGTGCAAGGAACTAATACAAATTCCAAATTAAAAAAATCAGTTGTACTTTCTTCAGAAACACTTTACAAATTTGCCAAAATTAATCACTTATTTTGAAAATCAAAATCTCAAATTCAATGATGGATTAAGCACAGATGTGGCTATTAATAATTTGAAAAATATTCCAAGTGACTTCGGATGTGGCATTCGGCAAAAGTTTGACGCAATTTTTAATAGAAATCCAGATTTAATAACATTTGCGGCAATTGTGTATGGGAACAATGCCTCAAAATCTAACTGCTAAATACGCTGAAATAAAAGAATATTTACAGTATGCACCTATAACCAGTTGCGATGTAGAAAGGATGTTTTCTATCTACAAGGATGTATTTCATTCAAACAACAAATTTGACAGAAGAAAAACTTGAGAAAGTATTACTAGTTAATATTACTCCTTTACTCAACTTGCACTACAAAATGAACAAATAAAAATGTATTTCGTATTTCATAGATCACCCCTATGTTTTCCAATTATATAAATAAAATTAAGAACAATTTAAAATACAAATTTTCAATAGTATGCCCGTGGACGATGAGTCATGGGCCTCTCGTGTCCCGTCCATAATAATTATATATAATTATACAAAATACAATTGTTTCGACAGATGAATATCATGTATCATATTATTTAGCTCATCCTGAGAAAACTGTTGTGGGGTTGACACACTGTACTCATTTACACTTTCACTGGTAGATTCTGTAGTAGTTGTAGTAGGTTGTGAGCCCGGCAGCATTTCTACATCTGACAACGAAACCAGGACTGTGACGTGTAAACTGATATAGGTATATTTTCAACATGTAATGGTCGTCTTACTGACTTTAAATCAGAATATTCCCAATTATGTTTCTTGTAGCGATTAAAGCCTTTTCTCTCACAACACAAAAATAACAATCGTCTTTATAGTTTTTTGGTTCTATCCACACCATAGGAACAACAAAGTTTAAGCTTTTCTCTTTCCTATCGTCCATTGCCGTAGGGTTCTCCATGGGAATGGAGGAGGGGCGTAAAGTAATTACTTTTAACACGGTACTAAATAATATTACTGATTAAGTAAAAAAGAAAACATATTGCTATGAACTGTGGTTTTTATATTAACTGCACCACGGTTCACAACTAATCTTCCCAACTAGGATACTCAGTCGGTTTATTTCCAAAAAAAATGGGACTGCTTTCTTCTCAGGGTTCCAATCGGAAACGTGGAAAATAAAAATTATTTAGGCGCCAATCAAAGTTTCTTGATAAACGTTATAATTATATTGCTTTAAGTTACTTATTAAAAATGCAAGATGAAAGGAAAAAATAATGAACACAATATAAAATTTAAATGAATATTTAATACAAAAAAATCAAAAAAGAAAAAAAAATAGGAGCTTTATAAAGTATAAAGACTGTGTAATCAATTTACAACCAGAGGTAAAAGAATTCATTGAATATTACCGCTAAATGAATTAAAAATCCTCTAATGACTTCCGAACAACTTAATTAAATAACAAATTTTATTTTTAATTTCTCCCTAGAGAACAAAATAAATAAAAAAAACTTGACAACGCTATCAAAAATTTACCACATGCGCACTCACATGCCACAAAAAATTCCCTTGAATTCCAAACGTATAAAATTTTACAGTTATATTTTTTTACGTAGAAATTTTAAAAATACTCTTTGTCATCTACCTCAACTAATTAAGACTAAATCTCTATATAACAATATTAATACAATTGATATACAATATCTTTTAAATTAATAAGTCTACTTATAATATATATATATATTTACTTACATAAAAAATAATGTGAGACACGTTGACAAGAAAACGTTATTGAATCAAATATAATCAAAATTACGAGAACAAAATCTCCTAGAATATACGGGAATTGAAATACAAACACCATCAACAAATTAATTCAAATTCAAACCGAATTTTACTTTAAATATATAATTATATACTTTTTTTAAATAAAAAGAACGTTCTTGTCTAAAGGTTTATCTATGTCTCCTAGTCCACATCAACCACGGTGGCTTCGCATAAGGCTGACCTTCAATAATACAAGTTTTTCTCCAGGCACATGAATTACATTTTCAAAAATATACACTTAAGTTCAAAACAATAGCACATAGATATATAAATAAATTTTTAATATTTATTGGGGAAAAAACCATAGCAATATGTATAAATTTTACGACTATAGCTCCGGAAGCTGACGAAAATAACCATGCTATGTCTAGGCTGGCCCGCCGCTTATGTAAAACTTGTACGACAAATGCCCATGAAAGAAACATCACGACGTCTGCCGGTTGTTTCTGTCGTACGCTGACGAGGACAAGGCAAATCCGAAACACGTATCCTTACGTTGATGTCTCTAATCCAAATTTGGTAAGCATTCTGCATCGATTTGAACGTATACACATGTGTTTTAACATCTATGTATTATTGTATAGATACACTTAATTATTAATAAACATCGATATAATATTTTTTGCATATATGGAAATTGTAATTTATATATCCAGACTTTCCAACTTTACCTTAATTATATATTTAAAATAATAATTGCTTAATTACGTTCAATTAAAAAAGTAATCGATACAAATATCTAACATTTTTCAATCTACTGTATAAAATAACAAAGTCGCGCATATGTTTATAAAGAAATAACACATTCATTCAATTGATAATAATAATAGCATTTATAATCAACATCGCCAATAACATTGATAATAATGGCTCAATTTTCAATGTCTTCCAAACTACTTCATCGCTTTAAAAGTCCACGGAAGTGGGCTTGCATCCTTGTTCCAAGCTACCGTCGACTAGATTCCGATCAATTGCCCGAGGGTCTCATAATTAAAACCATTTAATGAAACCCCGTCCGCTAGAGAAATTGAGTCATCGGCGTAATTACAAAATTACAACACGAAATTGGCAATTAGGTATAGATAGGTACTTATTGATTTTAATCGCGAAGTGCGTCCGAAATGAAAAATAAAATAATTAATTGTTCTTAAAAGTATGAAAATGTATAATTTAGTAACCGTATTCTGATGGTGATTTAATTGAAAATAAAAAATATATAGAGAACATTGATATAACTATAGGTTTCGATTGCATATCGAAGTATTGCTCTTGTAGAAGATAGTAATGAACGAATGTTAGCGATTCTTGCATTTTTTAAATTTTGATATGCAAAATCTTATTAGTAATAGGCATATAATTACTTTGTAATCGCGTTTCCAAGATGTTGGGATTCGTGATCATGACATCGACATATTTTCATAGTATATCTGTACTGAAGTCTTTATACTAGGTTGTAAGCAAATTAGAATATAGGCCTATAATCTGGTATCCTTTACATTTGACGCATAAGTTACTGTTAGAGCGTGTTTAATATCAATTTTGGAAACTTCTTCCGTAAAAAACACTGGTAAGTACGCTAAGCGTGGCTTTTTGTAGGAAGAACTTTTGTGCGAACACGGAATGATTTCATCAAGTCGGAGGAAAGATATATTTATACAAAATTATGTCTAAAGTACTTGTTCATTCTTGTTATCAAAAATAAAAGCCACGATTTTTTACCAATGCTTGATGTCGTTTACAAAGAGTGAGAATAGGATGGGACCCAAGTCACTGCCTTGGAGAACACCGGAAGTAACTGAACATGGGCGACATCTACTGTAGCAACGTGTACAATCTGGACGCGATTTAATAAGAAAAACTTGACTATATTAGTCACGAGTAAGTACAGTGGTTTTCTTCTCGTTACATTCTCGAATGGAAGTCTCTAGTTTGTTGTCCTATCAACCGTTATGGTTACGATTAAATCTGCGGATTGGCCTCCAATTGGAAAATGGTCGTACGAAATAGGTGTTTAATTTTATAAATTTGACTTTGTATCACAGTGAGATATATTGCCTTCTAGAATATGCTTTTCAACTTGAACCACCTCCCGTAAATTTTAAAATAAACTATGTTAAAAATATAATTAATAAAGTTATGAATTTAAAAAAATTCACTTGATTATAATTTAATTTCGAGTGCTATTCTAAAAGAACTATCAACAAAAGGTACTTAGTGTTAATTTTCAGTGTCATTTTAAGAACAAGCTATATCCTCACTCAGTGGAAGGTGGCACAAATTATTCTTTTTCTTAAACCTGGTAAGTCTACAGACAGCTTAAGTTATACAGACGCATCAGCTACAACCCCTTGCATCAAAATTATTTGAAAAGCTTCTGTCGCAAAAATTGTAGCCTATCCTGAAAAGGCACCAGATTATCCCTAAACCACAATTTGGCTTTAGGCCACAACATGTAACTGTAGAGCAAATACATTGTGTAAAAGAAATCAGCCAAGACCTTGAAGACAAATTGCACTGCTCCGCAGCGTTTTTAGACATAGCACAGGCCTTCGATAAAGTTTGGGACACTGGTCTCCTCCACAAAATCGGAATACTCCTTCCGCATAACTACTTCTGTATTTTCTAATCCTACCTGTATAACCGTCACTTCCTAGTTCGGAATTTTGACGCGTATACTGGTATTTATCCTATCAAATTTGGAGTTCCGCAAGGTAGCTATACACTGCTACCACATACGGAGATGACACAGCTGTCCTACTCTCACACATCGACCCTGTTATTGCTTCGCAACTATTTCAGACAAATCATAATCAAATTCAAGATTGGTTAACGAAATGGCGTATCAGAGTTAACGAAAATAAGTTTTTTCAAGTAACATTTACCACCAGAAAAGGTTATTTTGTCCTACAGTATATTTAAATAACTCCATTGTACCTGAAAAGGAAAACACCAAATACCTAGGTACTTTGAGCGGAGATTTACACGGAGAAAGGATATATTATCGAAGAGGAAGCAGCTAGGCCTCAAACTTAGTAGACTATAGTGGTCAATTGGTCAAAAATCCAACCTCTCCCTGGAATACAAAATTCTTGCCTCTACAATTTATCATTAAAATCCCTTTGGAGTTATTAAATACAGTTCTGGATAACTGCTTCCATCTTTAACGTTCAGATATTAGGACGATTTCAGTCCTAAGTACCCAGTATGATTATAAGGCTGCTTGGTATGTCCAAATAGTATCATAGCCCATGATTTGAAAATAAAAATGATGAAGGACGAAACCAAACCTTTTTCCAAAAAATAGACAGAAAGACTTAAAAAAGGAGCAATCATCCCAATTCTCTGGCAATTACTCTAATGACTCGACCCATCAGAAGGCGTAGTCTCAAGCGGTTGAATTCTACTGAGCTGCTTACGAGATTTAATCTTCTAGTGATAATTTTTTTCTCTAATTGTACAATTAATGTATTGTAATATCTTTTTACAGATTGTAAATAAATTTGGACGTTAATAAAAACTATCAAAAATATCGCAGATTGTTGCTATGTCTGTATAATTGATGCAAAATTCATATTTTACGCGTACCTTCCCAGTACGTTTAACACAAGCCGTAAGGAAGTTGTACAACTTCAGACACTTATTTTATTTTATATTTACAAGGAATTTATACCTGTTCTCAGACTTTCTGACGGTACTATATACAATAATAAAATCAGGTATTACCATCCAATAAACGCAGCAGTAAATCACCCTGCTAATTTGATAGTTTTGGCACCGATCTGTCTGTCGAAAGCATTCAATGATGCCTTGCACAAATATACACAATGTAAACAGCTGGTGATGCCACGTTCAAGGCTACGTCAGTCGATATATAGAGAGAATATTTTGGTGTTGCCCATAAGCGTTAAAAATCCGCGACTCTACTGTCCATAAATTTAGATCAAACTAAATAGGACCGATATAAATATGTACACCACCAAAAATAATCTGCTTCACTTGCATGGCAATTTTGGCTGCTGATAGGATCAACAAACGTAATACTCTCTCATGTCGTCTTTGTGAAAAGGTGTGAAGTCAAGCCAAGCAGAAAATAAAAATGTTATACTATGACGTCTTTTACTCATATTATTTCGACTATTAGAACTTAAAAATAAATCCTGAACAAACAAAATGTTACATCTGCCATTTAGTTTGTGTCGGGATTGTTCTAAAATTAGATTATTCTTTTTATTTGGTGAATTGCGTATACCCCGATAACCGCAAAGGATGGAAAACTATATTGTACAGTTATAGTACGGTTGTTCTAGTTTGAGATTTTAACACCATTATCCGTAAATCGAACTGGGGAAAAGGTCGTAGTATTGCAGGAAACTGTAGTCGTTATCCTTTGACTATCTGAACCGCAGAACCCTTGAAAGTAGTCCCGTTAGTGTGAAGTTTTAATTGAGACAATTTTCCTGCTGGCTCTTACTTTGGGATTAGGGCAATAACGTTTGTCCGGAATGAAAAATTATAGGATAGGCGCTAACGCAATAATTTCAGTTAACCATAGAGAAGTTTATAATTTTTCTTTCTTAGTGCTTGTAATTTAATTTAATAATATTGTTTTGGAGTGAGAAAAATGTTTTTAAGTACCAATAGATGGTGTATAGTTCGTTTCAACCTACACACAACGCAAAAGTCTAGGGATATTTTATAACAAGACGTGTTTGTACCTGTAATGAACTTGAAAAAATAATACAAAATTTATAGTTTATATTGTTGTTTAATTTGTCAAAAACACAGACTTTTTGAAAAAAAAGAACATAAAACTGGCACAAAATTTTTTTTTAAAAACACTGTTTTTTCAAAGGTCCCAAAAAATGCAAAAAACACGACAAATAAGCTTAAATTAAAGTATGGCCACCACGTTGGTTTATCACTGCGCGACATCTAGCATTCATGCTCAAAATTACATTGTTAATGTCTGCTTGAGGTATTTGTGTCCATTGTACTCTCAGAAGCTCTCGGAATTGAAACTCGTTATGGATGTTGCCCATATGTGGAGTAATTCGTCGTTGCAGCATGTCCCATACGTGCTCGATGGGATTCAAGCCCGGTGACTGTGCTGGCCATGGCAATACATCAATACCCTCGTTACCCAACCAGTTTACTACAATACGGGCAGCATGTGGTCGAGCATTATCATGCATTAAGTGAAAGTTATCTCCAACAGCAGCAGCAAATGGACGAACGACAGGTTGGAGAATAGTATCCAAATACTGCTGACTGGTGAGGAAGCCGCGTGGGAAAATGAGCTCAGTTCTTCCGTCAATAATAATTCCGCCCCATACCATTAATGTGCCACCTCGGTATGAGTACACTTGCTGCACATGTCTCAAGCGTTCCATATTTCCAGGCTGTCTCCATACTCTCGTTCGACTAGAATCTGGACGAAATCCAAATCTAGACTCATCGCTGAATAAAATTGTAGCCCACTCATTGTCACCCCAATCCAGAAAATCTTGACACCTTGTTAGTCGTGCAGCGCGATTGCCTCTAGATAGAGGTGGACATCTCAATGATCGCCGACTACAAAGATTGGCTTAATGGAGACGATTTCTGACCGTACTACTGCCAATTGTCACATTATGTGCACGCTGTAATTCATTAACCAATTCGGGTGTGATTCGGGGGATTCTGTGATTGTCGGTTGTCTTCTGGCAGTTAAAATTAAATAACGATCTTGAGCGGCGGTTGTAGAACGACCACGGCCTGGATGTTGCTCGGCTGGACTCCCAGTGTCTCTAAACCGTAGCCATAAACGACTTACGACGCTTTGAGAGACTCCCAACTGTTCGGCTACTTGGGTTTGTTGCACACCAGCTTGAAGGAGGCCCACCGCTCTATTCATCTCATCCAACGTTAAATATTGCCGTTCCATGCTAAAAACACAATAATTTTAACACACCTACTAAGCAAACACAAGACGAAATGACTAACATCTAAATTTAACAAAACAAGAAAATGTCGGTTTTTTCGTCCCTTGTGAAAAACATTGTAAAACATATATTGCTATCTTTTTTTCATTTTTTTTTAACCAAAAAGTGAATACCTACACTAACAGTTACAGGCGAAGTAATATTATATGACCTCGCCAATTTCTTTCGTTAGTTTTAAGATTTTACAAAAATATCCCTAGACTTTTGCGTTGTGTGTATTTTAATTCGACTAAATAGAAAATATGTACCTTTATAGCTTTCCCTGGTGTAAACTTTTACACGTAGAATACTTCAAAAAAATACACTTACCAACATACAGTGCGTAAATGTTACAGAAAGAAAGATTATTAAAAAAAAAATTTGAAAACATGCAATATTTTTGTACGTGAGTTTATTATACAGGGTTATTCAAATGTTCCGGAACACTTAAATATTTTTGAAAATATAGAAATTTTCAAAAAAGTTTTTTGGTTTTAAGCAAGCTATTTAAGCACATATTTCTAATCTACATGTTGCTCGTGTTATCACGGAAACTGTATTCAATTTGATTTTTTTAAAATGAAACATCCTGTATATTTTTACGTAGCTGAAATCCTCGTGAGATTTTAAAGTGCTTTTGTGTGTACAATTATGTCTCTGTTTTGCTCAATTCTTGAGATATTTACTATTATTTATAATTTTTACTAACTGAGACTGAGATATGCGGCCTTCATAGACATAGAAAAAGCTTTTGATAGTATTCCAAGAGAAGAAGTTTGGGAAAGCCTTAAAAAAAGAGGAATAGGCGAAAAACTCATAAAAGTTATAAGAACCATATATCAGAAAACTAGAAATTATGTGAGAACTGAAAATAGGAAGTCCGAAGAGTTCATAACCAAAGAAGGACTGAGACAAGGAGGGGTGCTCAGCCCCGTACTATTTAACATAATATTAGATGATGTACTAAAAGAAATAAGGGGAATAACAAAGAAACTACAAGTAGGGTATAAGAACATGGAGAGGGTTGAAATAGCAGAATGTGTCTTCGCTGATGACATAATAATATACGCAAAGAACGAAAGAGACTTACAAGAAAACCTAAACACATGGAATATAGCACTAAAAAAGAGGAATCTAAAAATAAACATTGATAAAACAAAAGTGATGACAATAGGGAGAAATGATTTAAAAGTAAAAATTGAAATAGAAGGAAGAAACATAGAACAAACAGACACATTCAAGTATCTCGGAATAAACATACATAAAGACGGAAAAGAAGATATGGAAATAAACAGCAGAATAGAAAATGCAACAAAACTATATTGTGCACTAAACAACACATTTATAAGAAAGAAGGAAATAACGAAGAAAACAAAAATAACAGTATATAACGCGTTGTTCAAACCAATAACGACGTACGGATGCGAAAGCTGGATACTTAATAAGCATATGAAGAGCAGACTGCAAGCCGTAGAAATGAAATACCTAAGAGCGGTGAAAGGAGTTAGTAGAAGGGACAAAATAAGAAATGAAGTAATAAGACGAGAATTAAATGTACAACCCATAATGGAAGAAATCGCAAAACAACAACTAAGGTGGTTCGGTCATGTAGTAAGAATGGAAGAAGAAAGACAGACTAAAAGAGTATGGCTAGCAAGAACAACGCAGAAGAAAACAAGAGGAAGACCACAAAAAACGTGGGACAATGTCATAGTGGAAAATTTAAAGAAAAGAGGAGTAACATTATACGAAGGGAAGAGAATAGCGAGAAACAAAAAGGAATGGGCAAGATTTATATATCAGGAATAGTCATATAAGCAAAATGTAAATAGCTTTACACCCGAGGGGTAAACAAGCTTATAGATTATAATAATAATAAACTAACTGAGACGTTTTTAAGTTACTTGCAAATAATCATCTCGGCAATCATGCCGATGCCAATGTTCGAATTGTAAACCCTGAGCGATTTGACAATACACTAATCTCTCTTCAAATTCGCGTAAACAGTTTCCTAAATGATCTACAGTAATGTTCCACGCTTCCTGACAAATCCTGTATTTAAATTGTTCAATATTTTGTGGCCTATTGGTATATATTTTTGATTTAAGATGTCTCCAAATGAAGAAATCTAATATTTGCAAATCCAGCGATTTTGGTGGCCATTCGATAAATCCTCTCCTTCCAATGCATCTTAGTGGAAAAACTGTGTTTAAATAATTTCGAACTTCTACACCGTAATGAGGAGGAGCTCCATCTTGTTGTAACCAGACATTATCTAGTTGTTCCTTATTGAAGATGTTACGGAGATGAGGCACTACTTCATTCTGTAGTAAAGCTAAGTAACGTTCTGATGTTAACGTGCCGTTGATAAAAAATGGTCCTACTATTCTGTTCCCAATGACTAAGTGTCATTGTCAATGTTAACTTTTTGACTGTATTGCATATGAACTTCCTCAGTCCAGTATGGATTGTCTGTTGACCAATACCTGTAATTGTTCCGTTTATTGACCCATTTAAACATAATGTGGCCTCATCAGAGAATAATGTTTTACTTAATATAGTAGGATTATTATTAATCATGTCTTGCATAACCTCACAAAATTCTCTTAGTCTCTTATCTGAGTCATCTTCCTTCAATACGTGAATTAATTGCACTTTATAAGAATGTGCTTTTTCTTTTTTGAGAATCCTATGAACTGATGATTGACTCACCTCATGATCTAATACTAGTTGGTTTGAACTAATTTTAGAAGTCTCTACTATTCGCTCCATTATTTTGTGTGTTTTATATTGAGCCGTAGCAGTTTTTGGCCGACGCGTTTTCGTCGAATTTTTTATAGATTGCAAATTTTCGTAACGATCTAAGATTCTTTTCACGGTACTGACACTTATAGGATTTCTATTAGGAAACATTTCGTTAAAGAAATTTCTTGCATCTCTAAACGACCTCCTTCTATCACCAATTCCAATAATCATTAATAAAGTCAACCGCTCGTATTCCGTCAGTTGATTCATTCTAGATCAAAATTAAGTAGACAGCTTTCATTTTTTACAATTTATTATTTTCATACTTTTAGTTACCTTAAGGTGAGATCCTTTTTTGGTACAAAAAATTCTAGTTAGAATTTAACAACTTAGAATTCTGACATAAAATTGAGCTACATTCATAGCTAACTAGAACACATACGCTTTGTAAAAATTACAAATAATTGTAAATATCTCAAGAATGGAGCAAAATAGAGACATAATTGTATACACAAAAGCACTTTAAAATCTCACGAGGATTTCAGCTATGTAAAAATACACAGGGTATTTAATTTAAAAAAATCAAATTGAATACAGTTTTTATGATAACACAAACAACATGTAGATTTGAAATATGTTCTTACAATAGCTTGCTTAAAACCAAAAAACTTTTGTTTGAAACATTTTTTGAAAATTTGTATGGTTTCAAAAATATTTAAGTGTTCCGGAACATTTGAAATATTAGCACGGCCGTTGCAAGGTATATTCGAGCCCCCTAAAAAGCTAAATTTATTTTTATCTAAATTTAATATTTTTCAAAATAAAACAAATATATAATTACATATTTTGCATATATTTCCAAAACAAGTAAGTACATATACAATGTTTAGAAAGCAAACCAACAAAAACATAAACAACAAACAACAAAAATTAACTTTTCTTGCCTTTTTGAGCGCAAATTCATTGATTAAATCTGTTGTGCTATTTTTATTTTCAATGCTGATTAAACTCAAGTTTATTAATGTTTGTGTTAAATAATTTTTTATTAAATTAAGAGAGAAAAAACTTTTTTCGCCAGAAGCCATTGTCACATGTATGGTCAAAAAATTCTTAATGCACTTGTCGCATTTGGAAACATTGGGGTAAGATCGAGTATAGTCCGGTTACTATAGTATGGTTCCAATCTGCGCGAGAGTGCTGACTTCGTCATATCTTATTTACCAAGACATAGTTTTGTTTTTGCAGTGACAGGCAATGCTTGTAAAGCAATATCTTAGCACTAATGACAAGAATTTATTTTTCATACTACTTGCTTACGTACATATTTAAGCAAAACTATGAAATACTTACAAGTTTTACATGAAAAGTCTTTCTTTGGAGACTGTGGTTAAGTAAAAACTCAATAAAGGTATAAAACTCCTTACCACAATTGATAATCGTATCCTAAATACGTATTTCGACAACTAAGTTGTCATCATCAGTAGGTAGAACCACTAATCAAGTGTCGCACATGGGGCACAGTAAAGCTAACACATATAAAATAATGTTAAATGGTTAAGACTTGTCAAAGCCATCAATAACACCATAGATCTCGACGCATACGAAAGCATTCATATCGTTAAAAACAAATGTAATACGTTGAACTCGGACAACAGTCCGATCCCATACAGTTGTCTTTTTTCATGCTTAGAAAAGAGGTAGGAAAGATTGAGGGCGGTAGAATAGAGAATAAACACAATGGTGATGCCGTTTTCTTAAGAGAGGTAAGTTTGTCGTAATTTTTAGTCTGTGGATTTTTATTTTAAAGTCAGTGTATACGTGGGCGCCTTGTAAAATTGTTGCGCATTTATATGTATTAGCGTTACTGTGCCCCATGTACGACACTTTTATTAGCGAGTTTACCTACTGATGATGACAACTTAGTTGTCGAAATACGTATTTAGGATACGATTATTAATTATGGCAAGGGGTTTTATACCTTTTTTTAAGTTCTACATATTTATTTAATAAGTAGTAGGCTTAAACCATCATAAACGTAATAAAAATTGGACAATTAGTACATATTTCTATTTTTAATTATTTTCCACTCGCCACCCGCAGTCCCAAGACGTACCGCCCGGGTACCGTGCCCCCTAGCACCCCCGCTTGGCACGGCCCTGATTACTAGGTAATGTCCTTTAAATAAAATTAAGACTGTTAGGTTTTTAAATCTATATAATTAACAAAAGTTGGCTGTGTATCAAAAAGTAATTCTTATTTAAAAAAAAACTGAAGTTTTTTCAAAGCCTTCTTTTTCTTTTGTTAAAATTTGAGAAAAAATGCAGATAAAGTTAATCATAGTCTTATTGTCTGATAGACAAGAAAGATAGATAAGAGTATCAAGGAATTTGACAATAAAGAGTAGAATAGATACAGTATTGTCAAGAAAATGTTTTGTTATAAGAAAAAATATTTCCCAGGATAGAAGATAAGTTTTATATTTAACAAAATAACACAATTCAACTGAAGCATTTACTGAATCGTTTGTCATTTCTCCTTTTTTACTTAGAAAACCGTTAAACCGTTTTTAATAATTTTATCTCTCTTGATTAAGTAACTGTCAGATTTAAGACAAACTGGTATTTTTTCTTAAACAACTAATTAAATTATTGCGTGAATATCAATCAAAGAAATTCTGTAATAAACTTGAATTTAACACATTTGTTGCACACATAATAAATATATGAATCTTACTGAGCAAAACTCACATAATATTTTAAAATAGTGTAGGCAGTGTCTAGCTGTTGGTCTACAATTTGATATTAAGCATATACATACATAACATAATCGACAAACAGGCACGGTTACTCCGGCACTGTTGCAGGACTAGTTTGGCAAGGTTCAAGGTCATCGGAGAAGCTCTCTCTCTTCGCGTTTGCCTCCACCGGCGACCGACCATTACAGCTTACTTCTTTTCCTTCGTTAGACCAGACGCAATAACCGGCTTAGCAACCGTGGCGCCGCGCAAGCTATTACGAAATCGCTCCACAGACGTGTTTCGTAACAACGTGCAACGGATTGCTGTTGTTTTTTTTCTATCCGCGTTAAGTGTGGTTCGCTCCTGGCGAAAGACGATGATCCACAGTTAAGAATTTAAGAGAGTTCGTGGTATCCCATGGTAGTCTTAAAGTAACGAAAATCCAGGAGATAAGTTTGAATTTTGGAGATATTTTCTTCCGCTGTTTCAATATAATCTTAATTTTATATAAAATTATAACAAATACTAAAGTTTTGATTTACAATAATCTACAGTATGTCCACGGATTTCGTGCAAACTTGTACAACAGAGAACGTTGATAAATTTATTTTAAACTATTTTATTTAATTTTTTATTATACAGTTGTCTCTCTATATCGAATTCTCATGTAGTATTCCAATTTGTTCAAATTAGGGAGAGTTTGAATTAAAGGAAGTGAGGCAAAAAATGATATATGTATTATGTAATTTCTAATATGTATGTATAATAAAGAGAAAAAGGAGAATCTTATAACATACACTTCAAATACAGTTACATATATGTAATTATAAAAAAAATAATTACTGAAGTTTAAAAGAGTCCGAAATTTTCGTTTGTTTCAAACCTGTGCTATAGATTTGATGTTCAAAGAATGCTTTTAACTTCTGCAAGTTTGTGAAAACGGTTTCGGAGACATTTTCAATCCTTTCCAGAGTTAAATGTAAAACACTTAGCGCTTAATGACTTCTTCTGAACTACTTGAATCCAGATTTTCAGTTACACTTGTAACGCTGTCCAAAATCTCTGTATCCCTAACTATCACTTTATCGTTAATACGAACATAATCCTGTAAAGATTCTCCTTCCACCTCCATACCCAGTTCCAAAAGTCGATTACATAAATGTTCTAATTTATTACACCCCTTTACAATATTTGTTTTTAGTTATGATAAAAGTAGTAAATCTTCATCGTTCCAAACATGAAGGCAAATTTGGGCTCTACTCTAAACCAAGTAAATACAGCCTTGTCAATATCTTCGTATGTACAACGGCGAACTCGCTTCACTTTGTCACTATATTCAGGATTATTAAAATGTTCAAAAATTTTGTTTCTATTCTTCCAAATTGTGAATACGGTGCTTTGGGGAACTCTATATTTTACAGACACAAAACTTTTCTTGATTCCCTTCGCAATATCGTCTATTAATTCCCGTTTTTAATCACTAAGGTAAACGTGTTATGCACTCTTTTCGGCATGTTGTTAAAAACAGTGAAAACAATATTTTCTTACGCTTGCGAGAATATTTAACAGCCTAAACCTGCGTACGATAGCAACCGACGAAACAAAACTGAATATGTATTGCGTAAAATATCGCAAGAATTTGAAACGAGACACCTTCACTAAAAAAAAAATATTATCAAGTAACATGAGCGGTACAAAGAAACATTATTTTTAGGGAAATTACTGATGTTCGATTTAGAGAGAGGAAAACTGGCTTAAAATTTTCATGAAGTGTCACAATTTTTGATTCGGTTGAAGGAGAGTTCGAATTAAAGAATGGCGTTTAAAAATGAATTGCCATTCTGTTGGACATAACAATATTACGAATTCGATTTAGAGAAAAATTCAAATTAAACAGAGGTTGATTTAGGAAGAATTGCTGTACATATTTCTGGATATAAAATAATTTTATAATAAACTGATTAAGTAAAAGAAATTCTTTATTATAAATATAATATTTTATAAAATATTTTCTAATGTATATAAACAATTTATTCATATATATTCGTATATAAATTTGGGTTGTTGTTTTCCTTGTTTTCCTTATAGACTTTTTGCGGTAAGCTCTTGCTTACACCCAACTCCACTGCTCTCTTGCGTAGTGATATTTTTGGATCTTCTAGTACAGATCACATTAACGCATCATCTTTATTGTATTCTTTTTTGCGTTCTTCTTTCTAGCTACAGAGCCAAGTTCATCAAATTTCTTAACAAGTTTTTTCAAAGAATTAATAGCGATATTAATGGCGGGAAATTTAACATTAATTTTGTTGATCGCTGTTTGATATGAAATATCACCAATTTCATAACACTTAATCAAATAAATTCTTTGTCGCAATGCAAACATATTCGTCATTCTAAATGTCATGTCACATCTGAAACTGAAAAATAATTAAATGTCAATAGCATTTCAAGGCAGTGCGATTATCAACAACAATTTGAACTTCATTAAGCAAACACATTTCAATAGGATTTCTAATGGTTTTAAGGCAAGCAAAAACTTCCATGCCGGAGTAACTTTTTTTTACAAAATTAAACCACTTTCACATAATGACATTTATTATTTGACATTGAAACTATAAGTTTGTGTCAAATTTTTCAAAACTCTTATTAAGAAAATTAAATTTATTTAAAAAATGGTATTCAACATAGAACAAAAGCAAAAATTATCGAATGTTACTTCCGTACAGGTGTGAAAGTAAATGGCGAGGGGCAGTATCCAATTACGGCATGAATGGCTGATTTTAGTGAAGAACATCCTGAATTAGTGTTTGACTATAATGATTTTTACAATATTTTTACAAATTGTGTAAAGTTATTCAGAGAGACTGGTAGCGTCGGTCGAAAAACTGGAAGTGGACGGCCATCTAAACGTACAGCTGATAATATTGAAGCCCTTCAGCATATTATTGATGAAAATCCAAAAACATCCATTTCAGTAGTGACCCAACAAACAAATTTATCTTATGGTACGTGCCAATTCATTCTTAAAAAAGTCTTACATTGTCATCCATACAAGCTGCAATGTTTTCATGAACTTTATCCAGTGGAGTATTTAAGACGAGTGGAATTTTGTCAATGGTTTCAAAATAATCTACACAATCAGGATATCCTTAACACAGTTTTTTTCACGGATGAGGCCTGGTTTTATCTTTCTGGACATGTTAATTCACAGAATATGAGGTGTTGGTCCTCCGAAAATCCTCATTTTTTTGTTGAAAAAACATTGCATCCCCAAAAAGTTGGTGTTTGGGTTGGAATATGTCGAAGAAGATTGGTGGGTCCCATTTTTTTAAGGTACACTTACTGCTGCACGATATCGCAATGAGATACTCGGCTCATTCAGAAATCAACTGGATGATGAGGAATTACAAAATGGGTATTTCCAACAAGATGGTGCAACAGCACATACGACCAGAAAAACACTTCAATATCTCAGAGAATTTTTTGATAACAGAATAATAAGCAGGAACACTGAAATCCCATATCCAACTAGGTCTTGGGATTTAAACATATGTATTTTTTTCGTAAGGCCATACATCAAAAATTCGATTTATTCAACGCCAATTCATAATCTGGAACAACTGAGAATTCGCATAAGAGAAAAGTGTGAAGAGATCAACAATTCACCGCAAATGCTGCATAAAGTTTTTGCTGGATTGCGGAGAAGAGTTGGCTTGTGTTTAGATGTAAATGGACAACATTTTCAACAACTTCTGTAGCTATATGTAAATTTTGATTATGATTTCGATATTAAATAAATTATTTGTTTTCTTTTTTGTTGTAGTATCATTTCAATGCGTAACCTTTTTTTTACAATGAAACCAAATGAAACTGTCAAGCATCAAGTAATGTGTCATTATGTGGAAGTGGCTAAAGTACCAACCCAATTTCACAGTCTACTCCAATTACGAATTTTTTCGATGGCTCGTTATAAGTGTTTTAAAAGCTGCAGAGAACATCTTTTATCATAAACGATTTAGATTTTTTAAATAAAAAACAGGTACTTCTACAAAATTCCAAGATAATTAGCAATAACAATAACAAAATACACTTTTCTCACTGTTTGTTGGCAACATATGGGAGGTTTTTGAGTTTAGTTAGAAAGAAATATATTTTGTTGTAATAGTTCTATGTTATACATATATGGCAATTTTAATTGTAAATAAAGTATATATAGTCTATTTCAAGTTATAGTGCGAACGTTAAGCTTCCACAGTTGCTTAAACACGACAGGTGGTATGAAAAAAAGTGATCGATATGAGAAACACGCTACACGTTCGTATTATTAATATTTGGTAATAAATAAAACTATACAAGTGTGAGTGTAAATTTATATGAAATGTCTTCTACATTATGTGAAATACAAGAATACATTTTGCACGCTAATTTATTCTGTAAATTGTATGATAATTAATTTACAAAATAAGCAAACATATAAACAAAGGTAAATGCAAACCGAATTGAAAACTTTATTTAACTATAACATATAAGTAAGTATAGCAAGCGCCAATTAAGTTGGCGCGAGGAGGGGTAAGTTCGCGCAGGATTAGAAGTAGTGGGGAGATTCGTATTTAGTTTTACATCAAATCGCAAGATACCGTAGGCGGCAATGTCAGATAATTCTAACCTCTACGAAAAGAAAAACATAATTGAACAGATTAAAAAAGCATAAAACACAAAATTTGATATAAATAATGAGATTGTAATGTATAAACAGGTTTTTAAGAATATTTTTATGAGCATCGTTTGAGCGTGTATCACTTTATGATCCCCTTGCAAAGACATTATGTTCCGTCAAACGTCAATGACAAATGTATTCTGACAATTACTTGAGTAGTGGGGGTAGACGTTTTTAAAAACGTTTTCTGCGCACCCCCTCCTCGCGCCAACTTAATTGGCGTTTGCTATATACAGAATTAAATTGGGCTTAATAGCCCTTAAGCCCAGATAGATTTCTGGTGCTGTTGCCGTTCTTGAAAATTCAAACACTCGCTTTTGATGTGAATGTCAAAATTTGGTGTAAATCAAATTTTCATTTTGTCATTTTGATGACGACGTCACATTTGACAAATCCATAGTCGATTTTTCAAAATGCCGCAATTATCAGAATTACAATGTATGTAATATTGATAAAGTTTGGTATTCTGATATTCGAAATGATATTTTTGAAATTTAAGTAGAGCCACCATCTGCAGTTTTATTAATAATTTTTTTAAATTTACTAGTTTTTCCAATACATTTTACAATCTACGCCAATGATTGGTTTGAGTAATGTTTAAAAAAAGTTTACATCACTTAAAATGTTTTTGTATTTAAATGCCTGAGTTTTCAAGGACCGCAAATGTACTTAAAATTTGTGTTTATCATCGCCGGATAATAGAGGGATTAGCGCACTAGATCCTTAATGTTTTTATTATATCATCGTACTATAACTTGAAACGAAGTATGTATATACATTTTTCGTTTATTAATACATTTCAAACATAAATTTATTTCATGACGTCACAATTTGCACAAGAAAATAAACTAATAATATAATTAATTTCTCGCATTTTAGATAGAAGTTTTCTTCAATTGGCCACTCTTTTTGTACGTAACACTTAAGAACCTACGGTAATATTATTATCTCCATCTTCCCATTGGCTTTGTCATTAATATGAAGTTCTAGTTAATATTATTTAGAAAATTACTAAATTAGAATCCAACTCTCAATGTTTATGTTTGTGAGACAAGTGTCTTAAAGAAATTCCAATAACACGCTGTACAAAGACCGACCAAACGACTAGCTCATATGCATTGAAGCTGTAATTATGCAGTGAACGCTTAAGCGAGTTCAAGTACAATTTTATTCTAAGAAATTATAGTGGCTATTAAGCAGATTACTGTTTAATTCATCTCTTGAAGTTAATAATTATGAATGTTTAAATGACTAACAGATTCTCTCTATAAACTAAAGTGTTATGATTATACCTTCTTATTATAAATTTCTATGAAGACAATTTTTGTGAAATTAAATAACGATGAGGAACAAATCAGAAAAGCTTATTTATATTTTACAAGTTTATATTCCAAGAAAAGAAAGTTCATTCAAGTAAAATACCTAATTTATAATTATTCTCGTAATTTAGTTTCCGCTAGTATTGATAAGTACAATTTAATATTAAAATTATGCTTATTAATAGACTTCTTTACATAATATATTTACGCGCAATTTGCATGCGAAGAAAAAGCCTAACCAGTCTTCCAGCAAAAAAGAAGGAACGGATATGCGTCATAATTTGCATATATAACTGCAGCAAAAAAAAATATGGTTGATTTGGCCGACCTGTGCGATGGCATCGGGCCCAGCAAATACCCGATAATTATACAGGTAGCGCGCATCGAATCAAACTGAAGGAGGAAGTTCTTAGACCGCGTGTTACGCGCCGTTATTTATAGCAAGAGTCCGTCAAACAAGCTGTGGATTTGTTTTACTATTTTTAAAGTCGACAACCACAAGTCGATTAGGTTCGTGCTTGTGAAAAGAGAGGAAGATGAGCGCGATGCAGACGAAGATGACCGTAGCGGAAATAAGACTAGTTTTTCTGCGTTGGTACAGGCTTATTTCAAAACGCAATAACGAAAACCTGAAATATACGTATGTAGTCGTATGTACACAGTTGTTCATTTTAAAACGATACTCTATATCTAGAGTAGATATGAACATTAAACAGGTTAACTTTGTATTTCTTTTAATCCATAATACTAAAGTACCTGTTTTGATGCATACTTTTACAAAACAAATATATCGATTAAAAAAAAACATAATCCCTTTAAAAGATAGTATCATAGATGGTGTGAAATGAACTTGGAATAAAAGTATTAATTAATGATATACACAAAGCAAATTAATGCTTAGGTAATGAGTTATACAGTAACGAAAATATTAGGGCAAAGGTCAAATACAGAAAAATTTTATATTATTAAAAATACTTTTGTATTATACAAATTTAGTGAGGTTTTACCCACTCAAGTATGTTTCAAAATTATGTTGTTAAAGATATAGTCTATTTCTAGATATTGTGCGACGGCAAGCTGGTGTGTATATACTTTAATTAGACACCCGGTGGTGAGGGTTTAGAGAAATGCAAACAGTGATTATAATATCGGTATAGAAACCAGTTTAAGTTTAAATTTTTATTATAGGACCTTAATTTTGTCTGTACATATTATAAATCGATTGACGAATAATATCGACTTGCCATATTGGAATTTTCTAGATATTGTGCGACGGCAAGGTGGTGTGTATATACTTTAATTAGACACCCGGTGGTGAGGGTTTAGAGAAATGCAAACAGTGATTATAATATCGGTATAGAAACCAGTTTAAGTTTAAATTTTTATTATAGGACCTTAATTTTGTCTGTACATATTATAAATCGATTGACGAATAATATCGACTTGCCATATTGGAATTTTCCCTGGATCTTTATCGCTTTTCTTGTTTAAATGCTATATTAGACAATTTTATGTAACTTCGTTTCAAGTTTTAGTGCCATGACATACGAGGTGCATTCAAGTTCTAAGGCCTCCGATTTTTTTTCTAACTAACTGCTCACCCGAAAAC
Organism: Melolontha melolontha; assembly: GCA_935421215.2. Lineage (NCBI taxonomy): Eukaryota > Metazoa > Arthropoda > Insecta > Coleoptera > Scarabaeidae > Melolontha > Melolontha melolontha. The sequence goes on from OW285242.1 coordinate 50,378,801, forward strand.
TATGAAACAGGTGTTGCTTCTCGACGTAATCTCCCTGCAGAGTACACATTTTTCACAACGTCGACGCCATGATTCCATAGCCGCGGCGAAGGCTTCTTTAGGAGTCTGTTTCGACCACTGGAAAATCGCTGAAGCAATAGCAGCACTGCTGGTGAATGTGCGGCCACGGACAGTGTCTTTCATTGTTGGAAACAGCCAAAACTCACTAGGAGCCAGGTCAGGTGAGTAGGGAGCATGAGAAATCACTTCAAAGTTGTTTTCACGAAGAAACTGTTGCGTAACGTTAGCCCGATGTGCGGGTGCGTTGTCTTGGTGAAACAGCACACGCGCAGCCTTTCCCTGACGTTTTTGTTGCAGTGCAGAAAGGAACTTGTTCTTCAAAACATTTTCGTAGGATGCACCTGTCACCGTAGTGCCCTTTGGAACACAATGGGTAAGGATTACGCCCTCACTGTCCCAGAACATGGACACCATCATTTTTTAGCACTGGCGGTTACCCGAAATTTTTTTGGTGGCGGTGAATCTGTGTGCTTCCATTGAGCTGACTGGCGCTTTGTTTCTGGATTGAAAAATGGCATCCACGTCTCATCCATTGTCACAATCGACGAAAAGAAAGTCCCATTCATGCGCGTCAACATTGCTTGGCAACATGCCACACGAGCAGCCTTGTGGTCGTCCGTCAGCATTCGTGGCACCCACCTGGAGGACACTTTTCGCATTTTCAGGTCGTCATGCAGGATTGTGTGCACAGAACCCACGGAAACACTGGAGGCGATCTGTTCAACTATCATTCGGCGATCCCTCCAAACAAGTCTCTCCACTTTCTCGATCATGTCGTCAGACCGGCTTGTGCGAGCCCGAGGTTGTTTCGGTTTGTTGTCACACGATGTTCTGCCTTCATTAAACTGTCGCACCCACGAACGCACTTTCGACACATCCATAACTCCATCACCACATGTCTCCTTCAAGTGTCGATGAATTTCAATTGGTGTCACACCACGCAAATTCAGAAAACGAATGATTGCGCGCTGTTCAAGTAAGGAAAGCGCAGCCATTTTAAGTATCTAAAACAGTTCCCAGTCTCGACGTTGCCGCTACAATTCCATCTGCCGTACAGTGCTGCCATCTCTGTGACGTATTGACAACGAACGCACGCTCATTTTAAAATAATGCACATGCTTCTATCTCTTTCCAGTCTGGAGAAAAAAATCGGAGGCCTTAGAACTTGAATGTACCTCGTAAATAAAACCATTAAGGATCTATTGTGCTAATTAGGGCTGGGCGATATCGACGTTTTCGGTATCGGGTACCGATACCAAACGAGGTATCGATACTTAGCGATGTATCGAGTCCGTGCACGGTATCGATTCTAAGTACTGGAATCGCTAATAGGTATCGATGCTTTGGAATCGATACTTTGGAATCGGTACCTTGGAATCGATACCTTGGAATCGATACTTTGGAATCGATACCTTTGAATCGATACCTTGGAATCGATATCTTGGAATCGATACCTTAATTCGATACCTAGGAATCAGTATTCATAATTTGTTTTCTAGGTGTGGATTGTTTGATATCGGTTTCAAGAGTTATAAAATTAATTTACCGATTCTACCATAACTACGGTATGAAATTTGCAATATTGTGATATTTTGTAATAATTATAGTTATATCATAATAAGGATATTTGATACGCACAATAATAACATCCTTTTAAATATATATATTATATAATATATATATATAATGCATACATACTTAAAAATCCTTTACTTAAAAAGTTATTGCATCCTTTATGTACATTAAAAAAGTGCACAAAGACCCGATACATCGATATTTAGCGAGTACTGGAATCGATAAAGTATCGATAGGTATCAATGTTTTGGAATCGATCCTTTGGAGTCGATACCTTGGAATAGATACTTTGGGATCGATACCTTGGAATCGATACCTTGGAATCGATACCTTGATTCGATACCTAGGAATCAGTATTCATAACCCGTTTTCTAGGTATCGTTTGTTTGATATCGGTTTCAAGAAATATAAAATTAATTTATCAATTCTACCATATCTACGGTATGAAATTTGCAATATTGTGATATTTTTTTTTGTAATAATTATAGTTATTATGTTTATGTTATAATATGAATATTTGCTACTCATAATATAAAATTCAACAACATCCTTTGAAATATATACTACATAATATATAGGTATATATAATGTATACATACTTAAAAATTCTTTACTTAAAAAGTTATTGCATCCTTTATGTACATTTAAAAAATGCACAAAGGTAAGCTACCCGATACATCGTTACCCGATACATCGCTAACCCGATACATTGATACTTAGCGAGTACTGAAATTCGTAAAGTATCGGTAAGGTATCGATGCTTTGGAATCGATACTTTGGAATCGATACCTTCGTTATCTGAGGTATCGGGAAATCGATACTAGTCATGGTATCGGGTATTGGACGATGTATCGATACTTCGCCCAGCCCTAGTGCTAATCCCTCCATTATCCAACGATGGTAAGCACAAATTTTAAGTACCTAGAATCTATCTGTTCCAGATACTCAAAATTTGTGTTCTATTCAGTGTATTAAGAAAATAATGTAATTAACATGAATCTCGAATTTTAATATTTTAATACTGTATACTTGCTTAGATGTTATAGTCAAATAAAATTTTCAATTTCGTTTATTTTAAACAACTAATCCGACCGGGCGTTATAAATCCAAATGTGTACAATGTCCAGACCTTGGAAAAATAGTAGTCCCGTTACTTTAAGAGAAGGTGTTCCAGTGGATGTGGTTGTCAGCGACGGGGCGAAATGTGTAATAGAAAACAGACAACATTTATCCATGGATACAAATCTAATTGTATTAGATGTCTACTATGGTTTAATGAGAATAGATGAATTATGTACTTCGAAAGCTATCCTAAAAACTTCACAACTTACTAAAATAACCGGAATTGACTAGTAGAAAAATGGTGAATGTTGGTGTTCCAGAAAGAAAAAAAGAGATGTGATAGTGGACAATTTAAAAAAAAATGAGAGATGTCGATGTACTTCGGCAGAAGATATACTTCTTGTATGAAAAAAATGAGATACTCACAGTTGATACATTAATGAGTGATGATATTGAATATTCAAAGTCAACATTGTGTGTCAAATACAAGAAAATTGAGAGAAGGCAGTATATAATTGAAATTTCAAGAATACGTAAGTGGTGGTACAATTACTTACTTGCTATCGACAGATATAGATAGCAAGGAAGAAGTATTTATTACCTCAACGAAACGTGGTATGATGCACATGATATTGTGAAAATGGGCTGGAGTTACAATTCAGATCAGTGCCAGTTAGATGTTCCTGCATCTAGAGGAAAAAGACTGATAATACTGCATTATGGATCTACAAATGTTTGGGTGGAAGGAGCTGCGTTCTTGTCTGCAAAAGACAAAAAATGTTCCTTAGATTACCGCGAAGACATATCGGCATCAACATTTGAAGATTGGTTTCACGTTTCTTTAATATTTACACTAGATTTAAGTAGTATATAAGGGTTTGTTTTAATGTTAGAAATTTAGTGTTATCCCACTGGCGATTTTTGTTTGGTAAAAAGCGTATTTTCATATGTTGTATCTCAACCAAAGCCACTACGTTTAACACTAATTTTTTTCAGGTTGTTCTACTAAAGATGGCAATTTAGTCGCCGGAATATGTATATAGAGTTTATTGATTTATATTGGGGTTAGGGATTTTTCTTGTTTCTGTCTGTTCCAAATTTTTCTAAACAAGGAGACAGCATGTTGTTTGAACAAGATGGTAACACACTGCCAATCAAATAATTCAATTATTAAAATAGAAGTTTGGCGAATCGACTATTTCCACAAATAGACTAATCAATTATTGTCAATTATAGTCTTCTTTCTGTGGGATTGTGTGTCATTAGTTTACGCCAACAAACAAGCAACACTAAACGACTTGCAGGCCCGCATTGAATGTGTCATTGCTGGCATTCGACAAAATTTATGTGAAAAATTCATGGAAAATTAGGTTCAACGGATCCATTCTTGTCAGCCCTTCAAAAAGCGTCGCTCTTTATGACAAACCTTTTCAATAAGTTGTATACTATATGAAGACCATGGAAGTAGAAACACTACTTGGCTGTTGAATGATTTCTACACTTTACATGATTCTACATTTAAAAAGAAACTTACGCCAATATTTATTTGATCATAGTAACTAAGGATCTCTCTTCTCTGAACGTGTGTTGCGTTAGCTTACAATGATTTTTCTATTTTCATTTTTCCTATTTCATTGCAGAGTCTTAGATTTAAGTTAAACTAGCATGATACTATCTTGTAAATTTAATTATATTACAAGGTTAAGTGGAGGAATGGTTATGGTGTTTTGCACTCAAAGTCAAACTTACCTTAAGATTTTTATTTCTATTGTTTTCTATTAGCTGTACATTCGGTTTTTTCCTTTTGTTTTTGCTATGTTATGAGAGAGAAAGGAAAGAGAAAAATAACCTGACACGCTATATGCGATACGAAGGATGTCTTTTATGTTTGCATACTGGGACATACAGGGCACCATTAATCAAATATCAATACTAAAAATTAACCTCCATCTTTAGTTAGCCTAAATCCAAAGTTTCAATATGATACGTGTGGTGTTATAGCTCCAACGAACTGTCAACTTTCAATGTCAACTGTCAACTGTCAATTTTCGCGCAATAATTTTTTATAATTTTCGAAGACAATTATCTCAACAAGAATACCTCGCCGAGTTGTGTGTAAAAAAATTGTTTCCCTTTGGATACCGCATCTATTGACCGAAGAACATAAAACAGCTAGGGTGAATTGGTGTTAAAAAACTCTACACCGCTTCAACACAGGAAACTCTAAAAACGTGTACAACATCGTGAGTGGTGATAAATTTTGAATTTACTCACACGAGCCAGAAAATAAACGCCAGTCGTATGTTTGGTCGCGACATTTGTCTCTAAAGCAGGTTATGTAGCAACAATTTCTCTACAGGATCAAAGAACAGTTACTGCCGATTGGAATACAACCATTTGTTTGCCGTACGTCATCGGTGAGCTCCGAGAAACGAACCCACAACGACAAATCATTCTCGACCAATGTAAGTTCGCAAGACAATTGAATTTTTAACGCAACAAAACGTCGAATTGTTAGAATTGTTAGACCATCCTCCGTACAGTTCCGACCTAAGTCCCAACGATTTCTTTACATTTCCGAAAATCAAGGAAAATCAAAAACGCAATTTTGACTACCAACAAACGAGTGGAATAACTGCTTCCAGAGTTGGTTCGAGCGCATGCAAAAGTGCATAAATCTTCGTGGAGAATACTTCAAAAAACAATAAAGTCTTTAAAAGCTACCTACTGTTTTATTCCAGCTCTATATGCAAAATGTAAAAGACAGCCCTCGTAAAATGTTTTTATTTATTCAGCTCATCATGTTGAAAAAGAAATACTAGAATCTTATTGTCAATACTTTTCCGTCATTGAAGTAAAAAATAATGATTCCTTTCTCCCTTAACTCTAAATTTTATCATCCTTTATCGTATTTTTAATTACAATATTTATTTTATTTATTTATTTACCCAACAGAGACCATGTACAGGGTTTAATATAAATATAACTGTAAATGCATGCACGTAAATACACAAAACAAATTACAAAAAAAATAAGTAACCAAAATTAAACTTGATACATAATATAAAATTAAACTAAAGCAAAAAGTATCCAAACTAAGTAATAATAAAGAAAAGAACAGAAAAACGAAAAACGAAAAAAGACAAGCATGAATAATTAATGTAATAAGCATTTAAAAAAGGTATATAGCCCCTTAATTAGTAGTTTTTACCTACTGATGATGACAACTTAGTTGTCGAAATACGTATTTAAGATACGACTAATAATTGTGGTAAGGGGTTATATACCTTTTTTAAATTTTTATTTAACCACAGTCTCCATTGAAAGAATTTTCACAATGTAATAAGCACCACAAAAGCCAACACTTACATGAATAAGTTGTCATAAGTACTATCAGATCGGCTCATTCTGAAAAGAGGCGAGTTAAGCAACACATTAGTTCTGGGAGTCGGATGGATAAGAGTATTGACAAATCTGGAGAATTGGCGCGGGACATAGAATTGTAATTGCGATAACAATGGTGTACAGTCAATAACCCCATGAAGAATCTTCCAAACAAACCGCGCACCATGCGTGTTACGGCGAATAGTGAAAGATTGCATGTTGTGCCTTTCAAGCAGTGAATCATAATAGATTCCCCTTGGAGGATACGTCCCGTCGAGCTTCTAAGACAAAAATTTAGGAATTTCCGCTGCAGGCGTTCTATAGAAAGCTAATGAAAAACGTAGTAAGGTGACCAGACGGGAGAAGCATATTCCAAACTACTAGCAACGAATGCAAAGAAGAGCGATTTAAGTATGTTAGGATTAGTGAAGCACTTAGAAGCACGCATAATAAATCTCAATTTTCTGTTGGTGGAGCAGCAAAGTTGTTCGATGTGGAAGGAAAATCTAAGTTCGCTATGAAAATATACATCAAGATCCTTGAACGTATCGGATTATGTTATGAATTCATTATGTATTACATAAGAGGAAGGGGTTAAATTTTGTTTTCGCGTGAATGTCGACAGCAAATCCTCCTCATAGCCATTGGCCAATGGTATTTCCTAATTAAGGAATACCAGACACTGTGTTAGAAATAGAGCAACATTTAGCAACATTAATTTTTAATTTGTTAGAAAAGCACCAATGAGTCAAACGATCAAGATTTTGTGGAAGAAATACGGAGTCATGCTCAGACGTGACGGAAGTATAAATTTTAGCATCGTCAGCATATGCAAGTACATGCCACTCAACACAATCGAAGAGGTCATTATTATACGACAGATTAGATCTTTGAGGAACGCTAGATGTAGAGACGGAAGTCATAAGAGCAGAATTCATTGTAATGAACATAGTTTGATCGATTGCGCAGATAAGATACAATTAAATTAAGGAAAGCGGAACCCATTCCAAAGTTACCAAGCCTCGCCAATAATATTCCGTGGTTTATAGAATCAAAGGCAGCTGACAAGTCAGTGTAAATCACGTCCACCTACTCCACCTATGCCTGTCCAAACAATCACTGACATATTGGGTGATAGAAATAAGGTTGGTCACCGTTAATCTACCAGGAAGAAACTCATGTTGGTAAGGAGATAAGTATTTACGAACATTTAGCAGTAGGGACGAGTATATGACGTGTTCAAATACTTTTGCAAAGTTTGACAATATTCCTATGGGTCTATAATTACACTAGTTTACAAAATGAAATTTTTTTCATGTACATTTGATGAGAGATAGATTTCCTTATGTATTTTCTTCCGCTGAATTCGAAAATCAAGGTTAAATTTTTTTTATGGAACAGTTTTTGAGATATTGTAATTTTTTCATTTTTTCGACCTTTTTTCACTTGACAAATCATATCTCGAGCTAGAAATGTCCGATTGGGTTGTTCTTGGTACCCAAATGCAAGGTATTGAGATGACGAACAAATATGTATAATCGGATCTTTGATTGGTAAAGCGGTTCAAAATATATCGATGAAAATAGGGCACATTTTCAAAAAAATCATATTTTACAATGATTCTGTGCCGACAGAAAAGTACAAATCGTTAAAAAAACGTCTGGTTTCTGTTCATGTACGTAAAGATGATACTTTTACGTAAGAACTAAGACCAACCAGAAGAAAATCGACCGAAAAATGACAAAGTTAGAAGCAATTGAGTGAATATATCCAAATCCCATATTTTCCGAATATTTTATTTTTTTCGACAATTTATGAGTTCGGTTGCTCACACGCAAATATATTGAATTTATTATTTGTTATTTTTATGTATTTTGACTTTCTTATTAATATTATAATAATAATTATTATTATTCGTACCAATAAACAGCTGACTCTTGCTATATCTTGATATTTATATGTCTTTGGTATAGGAACATGATTTTATATCGATAGCCTGTTGGTATATTGGCAACGTATATTAGTTCTCACGTTGACGCTAGAGTTCTTAGATTTTATTCCAAACAAAACAACAACACATCACATTTAGGAACTTTAGAACCCTGACATTTTGTTTTGACATCTTCTATAAAACGTAGTGTCGGTTGTTTGTATATTATAGGAACTCACAAATTTGATTGAAATTATATTTCATTGTGTTCACCAAAGTGCCGAAAAGAAAACGAGAATTTAAGTGCGTAAACAATCGAAATAATTTCTGTTACGTGTGTGGCAATTTTGTCCCCCAACCAAATAGACGTAGATTCACCGATTCATTACAACATAATTATCTGCAATATTTTGGAATAGCACCTGCAACTTTTCATGAGCAATGGACACCAAATAATGTTTGTTTATCGTGCCATATAACTCTTGCCGCGTGGGAAATATGGGATTTGGATTTATTCACTCAATTGCTTATAACTTTGTCATTTTTCGGTCGATTTTCTTCTGGTTGGTCTTAGTTCTTACGTAAAAGTATCATCTTTACGTACATGAACAGAAACCAGACGTTTTTTTAACGATTTGTAGTTTTCTGTCGGCACAGAATCACTGTAAAATATGATTTTTTTTGAAAATGTGCCCTATTTTCATCGATATATTTTGAACCGCTTTACCAATCAAAGATCCGATTATACATATTTGTTCGTCATGTCAATACCTTGCATTTGGGTACCAAGAACGACCCAATCGGATATTTCTAGCTCGAGATATGATTTGTCAAGTGGAAAAAGGTCGAAAAAATGAAAAAATTACAATATCTAAAAACGGTTCCATAAAAAAAAATTTAACCTTGATTTTCGAATTCAGCGGAAGAAAATACATAAGGAAATCTATCTCTCATCAAATATACATTTTCGGTGTAAACTAGTGTTATTTAAGATTGATTCGTCACCCTTTTTGGAAATTTGGCTAATTCTGACACGTTTTCACAAGTTGGGAAAGGTTGCAGATGTAATTGAGAGATTTATGATTTTTGTTAATGATTTAGCAAGACCAAATCTGGCATTATGTACCAATATACTAGGAGCAGTCATCAGCAGCTGTAAAATTACATGGAAGCATAGCCATAATTTTCAACAATTCCTTATCAGTAATAGGTAAAAGGCAATCTGTCGGAATGAGAATCATAATTATTGAAGTAGAGCTTGGTATTTTAATATTAACTTAATTATCTCATTGACCAGATTTATAAGAAATATTTTACACAATATTAACTGTTTGCAGAATCGTACAAACGAGTGAGCAGCACAGAAAGAGAACGATAACTCTGTAAAATTAAACACGATCTTGTTATGGGCGCGTTACGCAAGCACAAATCGTAAATATCCTCATATTTTATGCATGTATCGGGAGTTACATCGAAAATAACTTTACACTCATTACACCTCTTCCATTGTTAATGCACGAGGAGCTCTCTCTCTCATTGATTCATTTAATACGGCACGCACACAACAATAATTATTTAAACTCTGAACGAAGAGCAGAAAATCCGCCCGTTGCACGTTGGTGTAAATGAAACGAAAGAGCGAACGAACAAGCGGACAGTTTTTCTTTTTGCAATTTCGATTCACGTACTTGCACACGTACGAGGACGACATGAATCTGTTGCAAGTATGTGCTAAAAATATCAAAATCATACTCATTAGAAATTGTAATTGGTTTGTGTGTTGTGCAGACGGAAAGACTAGTAAACTGGATTAAAAACTATAAATAAAAAGTATATGCATCATTATTACGAGAATTTATGCATACGTATGTTGGGACGCTACGTACAAGTTATATAAATATGTGTTGATTAAATTTAGCATAAAAACATTTAACTTCTTAAAAGGATAGTAGCCATCTAATTAATAAACAAACAGCAAAGTATTATGTAAATATAGTGATATATAGTGATTATTATTACGAGTATTTTATATGTATTTATGCAAATATTGTAAGGCTTGCTTATTTTCAAGGTTTCTGATATATTTCACTTCTTTATAAACAAAACCGTAGATATTTTATACTTTTGTGCAATAATACAAGGACAAGGGGAGTTTTCGATGTTATCTATAGTAGACATTGTCTATGTTCAGTTGCACGTCTTACTGACGTTATATGCATTTAAAATTATAGCAAATTCACTAAAAATTAAATTTCAAATAATTTTCAAATAAATGATATGCTATTGTAAAAGACATACAACTTTACCTTTTAAATTACATATAGTGAGTATTTAGATTGAAAACGAAAAACAATGAATTATAGGTTTTTGTTGCATATTCAGTGTAATAATATTTGAGTGTTTTTTTTTTTGTTTAACAAGTGAAAATATCCATGGTTAGCGCATTTTTTGTGAGGCTTTGTTTATTATACATGACAGCTGGTGACAGTATTTGCTTATATCTGTCGTTTTCCAATTTTTCTTGCTCTCTGTTATAATTAGAGTGGACCAATTCGGAGCGAAAGCAGAGGCGTGACTAACGAATTGGTTCCCGCATGCGAAACATTATTAATATCTAGAGATATACTATCACGAACGGTGCTGTTATTATGTTATTAAGTAATATAATAAGTTATTATATTACTTAATACATACTACATATTTGTATTATATTTTGTTTATTTTAGTTCCAATTTACAGTCGTGTATTGTGTATTGTGCATTCTATAGAACAGGAAAGTGTTTTATATTTACATATATGAAAATGAATATCACCTATATTTCTCTCAACACTGCTTTATAGAAATTATGTGTCAACAAATTTTTGCTGTTCCCTAGTTTTGATTTATTATAATTCCTACCTTTACCCGTCGTCTAAAGTTTAATATAAGCACTTATATTATATAAGTGCTTATATATTTTTTTATAAGTTTAATATAAGCACTTATATTATATAAGTGCTTATATTAAACTTTAGACGACGGATAAAGGTAGGCTTTATAGAAATTATGTGTCAACAAATTTTTGCTGTTCCCTAGTTTTGATTTATTATAATTCCTACCTTTATCCGTCGTCTAAAGTTTAATATAAGCACTTATATTATATAAGTGCTTATATATTTTTTTATAAGTTTAATATAAGCACTTATATTATATAAGTGCTTATATTAAACTTTAGACGACGGATAAAGGTAGGAATTATAATAAATCAAAACTAGGGAACAGCAAAAATTTGTTGACACATAATTTCTATAAAGCAGTGTTGAGAGAAATATAGGTGATATTCATATAAATATAAAACACTTTCCTGTTCTATAGAATGCACAATACACGACAGTAAATTGGAACTAAAATAAACAAAATATAATACAAATATGTAGTATTAAGTAATATAATAACTTATTATATTACTTAATAACATAATAACAGCACCGTTCGTGATAGTATATCTCTAGATATTAATAATGTTTCGCATGCGGGAACCAATTCGTTAGTCACGCCTCTGCTTTCGCTCCGAATTGGTCCACTCTAGTTATAATTTACAGTTCCTTTCCAGAAGTAACCCAGCGTACAGTTTGTCGGAAAATGCCGAAAGCATTGTGCAAGCAAGCGAGAGAGATGGTCAATTCTCTCATGAAATAGTTTGAAAGGGATGGCTATGGAATTGAAAATTGTTTGGAAATGTGGAAAGAGGCTCTGCATAAAATTACAAAGGAAACTTGGATAAACACAATTGATCATACGGAAAAGGAAATAGTACGATGGTAGGAAAGTGAAGTAGGATATGATCGCACTGAAATTGCCCCAATAATAATTACTGATGATTCAACTAGTTGTAGTGATTCAGATAATGAATAAATTGTATTAATATTAGAGATTATCATAAAATTCTTGAAATAGTTTAGTCTTAACTTATATTAGATATTTATAAACGCACATGTTTGCAAATTTATAGTGTCTATAATGACATATATGTAATTATAAAAACTAGAAGTATAAGTTATTCTTAAGTTAATATTACATATATTGTGATTAATACTCTTTGAGAATATATACGATTTCAGTTATTGTATTTTAATATAGCATGTACAGAGTAGAATTATCAAAAATCTTGTAATTACGTCCTGTAAAAGGAACTAATAAAATATAAATTTATGTATTAATAAAAATCATTAATGAAAATAACAGTTGTTTGTGTAGTTTAATTTTTCTTTACAATTTTTGTTGAATTTTGTTATATAATCTATATTCTCATTTTTCACTCCAATATTTCGTAAATAGAACCATAAAAAATGCTTTTTTTTTTAAATCTAATTAAATAATTACTTCTGAAGGTATAACCTAAATTATAAGTTAATAGTTAACGATGTCTGTCAAAAATGGCAAGCGTCTTATATTACAACGCTGAGTAAGCAGGCGTCATCATTTCGTCATGAATTTTTAATGACGTGCAACTGAACTTAGAAAATTTCTACTATACTATGAAGAAGATAGGTATGAAAGAGTTAGAAAACAAACAAAACATTTTCAACGTGTAACGAACCTCATTAATTAAAAGCAATAATTGTAAGAACAAAAGTGCAAGTCATAAAAATCAAATAACTATATTCCCCGCAGGCACAATTATGAACCTTTTGAAGACCATTGTGTGTGTTTTTTTAATATATTTTTGTATTTATTATTTTATTTGCGCATGAATCGTATACGATACGTGTCTCTATGATTTCACTCCACCGTCCGCCAGAGTACAGCTTTGAGATGCCCTTACGTCTACCCCCCAGCAAGCCCTCTATTCTCTCTGAATTTTCAAGAATATAAAACAGGGGTGCTTAGTGCGATCTACCACAAAACATTTAGGACTACCGACTACTAGGAGTAGCCTGGTTGCAATAAAAACAGATCTATGAAAATATTTTATTGCAATTACTTATAATATATAAATACAAAGTACATTAGAGTTGTATAAGTTAAACATCTAATAAAATTGCTACGTCAGAAATGTTTTTTAGTCACTGCTTTCATTTAGAATTTAGATAGATGTTGATGCATGGCACTGCATAACATCCACAAACTTATCGAAGGTCGCTTTGTAGTTACGTAGTAACAAACGACAGTATGGTAAAGTGATATTTAAAATAATTGCATTAAATATAAATATGTACTTGATATTTAATAATAACTAATCTAATAACGCAACATAAATATTTCCGATAAAAATGTTTCGTAAAAGTCTACCGCGATTGAAACTCGTATAAGTAGACGTTTAAGTCGAGAACAAAAGATAATACTGCACTTAATAAGGTAAGGTTTGATTTTGTTTTGATCGTCATTGTGGCTAACATTCACAATAACCTCGAGTGCGAGATTAAAACATAAAAATAAATTATCATTCAAAATCAAATACATATTGCTATGAATAGTGGTTTGAAAATTTAGCACGCCACCATCCACAACTAGTTTTCCCAACTAGGTTTCTCAGCCGGTGAATTTTCAAATATGAGACTTCAAACTTCTCGGGTTCCACTTAGGAAAAACGTGTCTATAAAATGAGTTGAGCGCCAGTGAAATGTTCACAAAAATTTATTTACTTATTTTATATAAGTTAAGTTAGAACAGCAATATTGGTATGATAAAAAATGAAACAAACGCAGGATAAAAATTAAAATGAATATTTAATACAAAAATTTAAAAAAATAAAATTTTATCTTTACAAAGTATAAAGATGCTGTATTATACAAAAATACTTGAGGTAAAAACATTCATTGAAAATTGACAGCTAAATGAATGGAAAACATCCTCTAAAGACACCGATCACAACTTATCTAAAAATAATCAAGTTTAATATTAATTTCTCCCCAGAGAACCAGACTGTATACACAGATAACTGATACGCGAACGAAAACGAAACGTGTGCTATCGACACGCACAAAACCCTTGAATCCTCTCTGTTGCCTGATAGGACCTATGTTTCACTTGCTGAAAAAATGCTCTGGGAATGAAAATTGCGAAACAAAGAATTACTCGGTTGTACAAATGCAGCTGGCTCGCACAAATTAAAGCCGCTCATAATTGGAAAAGCAAATCGGCCTAGATGCTTTAAAAATTTCTGCAATCCAGTTGTCTACAAGGACAACGCAAATGCATGGATGACGAAAGATATTTTTAAAGACTGTTTTTTTAACCAGTTCGTTCCTGAGGTAAGTTCGAACAAAAAAAAGATACCGTAGTTGATTTTCATAATTTTAGGTTAGAGCTTTTTTACGCAGTAAAAACATCAGAGAATATGCCATCCTTCTTCTTGATAACGTTCCTTCTCCTCCTTCGGAAGCAGAATTAAGAACAACTGATGGCAAAATATTTGCAATGTTTATGCCTCCTAACGTAACACCATTGATACAGCCGATGGATCAGAACGTCTTACGGCTCACCAAGCTTTATTATAGGAAAAGTTTACTGGCCTCTATAATTTCCAGTGCAGAAAATATTCAGGAAGCTCTTAAAAATCTGTCGTTAAAGGATGCTGTATTGAATCTAGCCGCTGCATGGGATAAATTGGAGCAATCTGTTATCGTTAAATGTTGGCATAACATATTATCAGACAGTGACAATACTGAATCTGACGAAGAAGACACTCTCCCCTTAAGTGTTTTACAACGAAAATGGAATGAAGAAACTTCCGAAATTGTAGCTGAAACAATCACTTTATTGAATAATCTTGAAAGTGAACCGACCATAGACCAATACACAAAGACTCATATTGAAGAATGGAATAAAGACACAGTTACATATGAAAGCGAAGATGAAGATGAAGATGATAAATTATTAAAAAATCAAGAACTTGAAATTCCTAAAGTACCGCATTCGGGTGGCGTGAAAGCATTAAATATCGCGTTAGATTGGGCGCGTGCAAATAATTTGGATGCTGAAGACATTATAAACTTAAAACGATTGCAAGAGAAAGCAATTTTGCTCAGCATTTCTAGCAAACAAATTCAATCAAAAATCACCAGCTATTTTATATAATGTTGTATATTATTAAATAAACGATATATATATATATATATATATATATATATATATATATATATATATGGTAAACCTAATCAGTAGGCGATTAAAGGTCTGTATATTACTTCAAAATATATGTATTTAAAAAACTCTACATGTTTCGGCTGTATACGCCTTTATCAAGAGAATACAAAATATGAACCTTTAATCGCCTACTGATTAGGTTTACCATATCATACCAAGGTCACGAAGTTATTATATATATATATATATATATATATATATATATATATATATACAGTGAAAGCTCTCATAAGCGGGCAGTCACGGTTCCAGGATTTTTGCCCGCTTATGGGAGGTGCCCGCTTAAAAGAAAACTCTGAGAAATCAAACAGAACTCGTATAATGTAACATGTAACTACTATATAGGTACATATATGTATGTACATAATATGTAATGACATAGACACAAACAAGTTATTTAGGAACAGCTGGAAAATATCTTCAAATGGATGACTGCTTCATTATCCTTTGCTGTTCTTCCATACGGCACTTCTGAAAATGACATTCCAGATTTTTGATATGTTCAAAAGCCACATAGTCATCTGTAGAAAACTTTTCAGTTCCCTGATGCAATTTAAAGCTTCATCAAAGCACTTTATTTTATTTTCTTCTTCTTGTTCTTGAACGTCTTCTATTTCGTCATCGGTCTCGTTCGCTTCACTAACTTGACTGGATGTAGTAGTCTGGTTTTCAAAATCATCATCTTCTGTTGGTGTCTTATCATCAATTTTTATAAATTCGTCTAGGTTCTGGTCACTGATAATATTTAAATCTTCTGCAGCTCTCCTCATCATCTCCATTGTCGCAAAAATAGACAACGGTAAGTCATCCTCAGAGTCAAACTGAGGAATAGTCGCATCCGTTTTTCTGAACCCAGCCTTTCTGAAACAATTTTGTATTGTTGATGGAGTGACCTTTTCCCATGCCGTTTTGATAAAATATAATGCCTCTAAAATATTATTTTTTTTTGATAATTCAGATGATGATTTAGAAGAATCTATGTTTGTTAAAATATGTTGTATAATCTGGTTGCGGTAATAAAGCTTGAAATTCTGAATGATGCCTTGGTCTAGTGGCTGGCAAACAGAGGTTGTATTGGGAGGCAAAAAAATTAATTTCACATTTTTGAGGTGTAATTCTCGAGGATGTGAAGCAGCGTTATCTAAAAACCGTAAAATTTTTCTCTTTTCAATTCCCATTTTTCGATCAAGCTCGATTAACCATTCACCCATTATATCGCCTGTCATCCAGGCTTTCCGGTTTGACATCTACTTGACAGGTAAATCCTTAATGCTTATGTTTTTCAGTGCTCTAGGACGAGCCGATTTTCCAATCACTAGTAGTTTTTCTTTCTGCCCTGTCATACTTGCACAAAACAACACTGTAAGTCTTTCTTTGGCCAATTTCCCACCTACACACTTTTCAGATTTTAAGGAAAGGATCTTATTGGGAAGCGCGCGAAGAAAGGCCACTTTCGTCGGCGTTGTAAATGTCTTCGCATTGGTATCCGAGTAATAGTGAAGGAAGTTTTTCTATGAATGCATCAACTGTCTCTTGGTTTACATCAGCTGCTTCACCAGAAATGCATTTAAAGCTTATATTATGTCTTTTACGCCACTTTTGTAGCCACCCATCAGATGCACTGAAACTGGTGTAGCCGAATTTTTCTGCAATTTGTTTTGCTTTTTCTTTTAGAAGCCCTCCAGAAATGGGTATCTTACGATTTCTAGCATTCACGAACCACTGATAACATTCTTTATCGATGTTGGAACCTTCAGTTCTGAAAAAACTTTTTTTTTTATGCACATTTACACCAGATTGCCATAAACGTCTAATGTCCTCTTTATTTTTTGCTATCATCGTAGCATGCGTCTTTCATATCGAAAATCGCGCTGCTATAGCCCGAGTAGATAGTTTTTCTTTATCAATTATATTCACTATTTCCATTTTTTCTTTTAGTGTTAACATTCTTTTTTGTGGAGGCATTGTTAAAAATGCACACACCCGATTCTCTATCACAACTAAAGCACAAAGAACCAACGACCAGCTGTTTCTTAAACGGTAAATCCCCTAAGGGAATCACCGAGTCTAGAAATGTGTAATGCGTGTTAAAATCTTAATTCGCCCGGTTGTTGGAGCTTCGTGGTCGCTTATGGGAGATATTTTCTGGATTTGGCTAAAAAAAATGTTGCCCGCGCCTGTTTATAGGAGCGCTCGCTTATGGGAAGGTGTCTTATGTATTAAAAGATAGGGCGAAAATCGGTTCCGAACAATTTGGTCGTTTAAGGGAGATGGTCGCTTATTAGAGCTGCCCGTTAAGGGAGCTTTCACTGTATATATATATATATATATATATATATATATATATATATATATATATATATATATATATAAGTAAAACTGTGTATGTTTATAACGTGAACAGTCTCGGATTTTTTGTGTTCATGGTTTAGAGATTCTACTGTATCTATTTAATTCTATGAACAATCTACTAGTGAACATCTCTGGTTTTTATTAGTCTAAATTTTCGAGCGCCTACTGTATTTTCAAAAACGTTATGTATATGAAGAATAGAAAAAATAAATGATAAATAAGAAGAATAACGTAAAAGAAACTATTTAAAGTGATCGTACCTTCAAGTAGCTTATTTCTAAAGTAATAGGATTGGCGTAAAAGATACTTAAACATGATCGAAAATTAGCTTGGTGGGTGTGATGCGTTTTATAACATTGTTTGCGGACTTTTCGATTTTTTTTTCTATCTAAGCGGTCTTTATTTTTTAAATATTCTTCACGCAAGTGCTTCTTATTCACTAATTTACATTTTTCTTGTTACAGGTGAGAATAATTTGCCATTTGACAACACATTCTCTGCCTCATTTGAAACTTAAATAAGTAACATGTAAGTACGTATTCATAAATATTTGTAAAAATTATTTCGCGTAAATTTCCTCTACTCAATTCCATTTTTCGGGCAACTTCTAATCTTTAAAAATTCACTATGACTTGTCGTGTCTTGATGAAACTTTAGATTTAGGTTAACGAAAGATTGAGATTAATTTTAACACCTGACGTTTTATTATTGGCGGTCTACAAATATATCCCTCGTACAAGTGTGGCATATGCTGCGAACCGTCGCACAGTGCGAAATTTAGGAAGTTTAGCGGAACTTTATTCAATTTTTGAAATACGTAAAATGCATAAGATTATTTATTATTTTGTTAGGTAAATACCCCGCCTCTAAAACCTCATACTCAGTTTGGGGATTCACCCTGCGAAAGAACCGCAAAATGCACCTGAAACTCGCATTACTTATTCAATCATACTTTTTGCCTATAGAAAGCTATTCGATTTGTTAAAGTTAATAGAGTGGTACATAGAAATGGCAAATCAGTAGGCCATGATTTTTTCTTCATGTATTTTATTAGAAAATTGTCAATTATTGGTATTTAATTAATTGCAAAATCTTTCCTTAGTCGTGTGTGATTTGTTCGTGGAAAAAGTGATTTTTAAGAAGTAAGTTAAATTTACATTTTTAACTTTAGTGGAGATTTTAAAAAGTGATACCACATAATACCAGCTTGAAACGCACAACATTTAAAAGTTTTTTTTCCCTCTGTTGAAAACTCAAAAGATCTTCTGCGATATTTTGCGATCTTCCTTTAAATGAAACATTTTCCAGAATGACTTTGCAAGTTTCATATAACTGTATATTCCAAAAGTGGAAGGAAGAACCGACATCGGATGCCATCATTGGTTTTGTTTTGGAAAAAATAGGCTCACCAATGTTAAGATATGATGCTCTTTGCTGTTTAAAGGCAACTCTTCGCGCACTGGTTTGTAAAATACGAAAAAGGTGGAGGGAATCCAGTCGAAATTTAGCATCATTTCTGAATAAAAATGCTGTCTGGCTTGAAAATAATGTAAAGTTTTCAAATGCTGTAAGGGATGCATTGCCCAGTGGATCGAGGACCAATGTAGGCAGACCTAAAAAAGAATTTAGGTATTGTCATCCTAAAGTGCAAAACAGAAAAGTGCATCATCTTTTGAAGTCCGGTAGTCAAGACGAGTTAGCCAAAGCAACCGTAACAAAGCTATACCAATCTGGAAAACGAAACTCTGCAGCGATTGTCAAGGAACTATCATCTGCTTCTCCAGAAAGGGGAAGCAAAATCAAAATGGCTCGCATGTCTTCTTCAGACAGCCCACGAAAATTAACTCCGGACCAGGCTCTGGCGCTATATATTGATGCAAATTTATCGTCAAATCAATACAACATTGTTCGGGATCAAGCAAAACATCACGGTTGCACTTTGTATCCACCTTATTATGTTGTAAAGGAGGCAAAGAGGTTATGCTATCCAAAGGACATAATAATAACTGAAGTTTCAGCTGAAGTATCAGTTCAGTCGCTTATAAATCATACCATAGCAAGACTTTGTACAGGGCTAGAAGAGACTCTTAGAACTTTGTCAAACGTTAAAGCACTAAATATTATCGTAAAGTAGGGTTGTGATGGGGCGGAACAAGTTAACTATCGACAAAAGTATATGGACAAACATAGCTCTGATGATAGTATGTTTAGTGTATCAATGGTACCAATCCAAGTGTGCTCCGTAAATGATAATGGTGATAATCAGTCACTAATTTGGAAAAACCCTGCTTCTTCTTCTTCTACACGGTACTGTTGCCCCATTAAGTTCGTTTTTACCAAAGAAACAGTCAGTGTAATTACCGCAGAAGTAAACAAAGTGAAAGAACGAATATCTTAACTTACTCCAACCACTATACTTGTAGATGGCAAGCAATTTCAGGTTACAGCAAATATGATCTTTTGTATTATTGACGGTAAAGTATGCAATGCTGTATCATCCTGTGCATCATCACAAACATGCTACTTATGTGGGGCTAAACCTAGTGAAATGAACAACATCTGCGATATACCTCAAAAAAATATAAACGAATCCTTTTTATCCCTTGGACTATCGCCCCTCCATGCATGGATAAGGTTTTTGGAATGTATTTTACATATATCGTACAAACTTGATATTAAACCATGGCAAGCTCGTGGAGCAGAAAATGAAAAAAAAAGTTGCAGAGAAGAAGAAATACATTAAACAAAAATTCAAAGAGGAGCTTGGCTTGCTTATAGATATGCCAAAACAGCAGACCGGAAACACAAACGATGGTAATACCGCGAGGAAATTCTTTAGAAATGCCGAAAAGTCTGCCGAAATAACTGGCGTTAACTTAGAATTGATCAAACGTTTTCATGTGCTGCTAGAGTACCTAAATTGTGGTCTTAAAATTGATTCAGAAAAGTTCGGCGAATATGCAAGAGAAACTTTGGAATTGTATTTGAAAGAATGTTTCTGGTACTCAATGCCCGTAAGTGTGCATAAAGTCCTTTGTCATGGAAAGGATATTATAGCCTCTTGCATTCTTCCGATCGGACAATTTTCTGAAGAAGTTCAGGAGACAAGAAACAAAGACTGCAGAAAATATCGCGAACTTTTTACTAGAAAAACGTCAAGAATTGACACAAATACGGATTTATTTTATCGACTGCTTATTTCGTCGGATCCGTACATCGCTAGTCTTCGTAAAGCACCCAAAACCAAGCATAGTGAAGTTACGCCAGAAGTTTTAGTGTTGTTAGAAAGATTTGCAGGCCCGTGTAATGATTGCGAGTCTTCAGACGATTGCAATGAGTCAAGTTATGAATAGATGTTCAAAATGTTATAAAATTTATGTTTTTTTAATTGTTCTATAATAAAAAACACAAATAAACTCAAAAACTTTAAATAAAACATATTAATTTTTATTAAAAATTTTAAAAACCAACAAATAGAACTGCTTTTCTGTTTTGAATAATTAAGTTCCGGTAAACTCAAGAAATTTCGCACTGTGCGTCGTAGGATATTGTGAATTTCGCCGGACGCCGATGAGGGCAATGCAACCCAAGGCACGTGTCCGTACGTTGATAATCTCCATTGTGAAATTTGGTATTGATTTATATATCCATTTGAGCTATAGGTATAGATATGTTTTAACATATTGTACTTTACTTTCTCTCAGTAACCCATCCAAAATAAAATAAAAAAATTGTTAATTTGTGTGGTTAATTTTTACTTTTTTACAATTAGTTTCTCAAACTTTTGAAACAACCTACTACCACTTTAACTTCTGTTCTTGTTCGAAACCGTAGCTTGATTAAAAGTAATAATAACGTATATGTAATGTGTATGTACTCACACATATTACAAATAAACATAATTTAATCGAATTAAACAACACAATTTATAAATAGAACTTGCGTTAATCCTATTTTTAAGTATTAATTTCTGTACGCACGAAATGCACAAATTAATCTCTTTCTTTTCCATGAATAGGCAAGTTGGTACCTGGATATAAACAAATCACCGATCTAGAAAGTCACCTTAACGAGCGATAACAAGGGCGAAAATGTTGGAGGGGCTTTTAACACTTGTGGTGCTAAAACGGTGCTCGTTAATATCACTTCCTGCGGACCGCGATTTATTTTCCGCTTGTGCTTTGTCGGGCGGGTCTGGGTTGTTAGAAATCGTAGCATTCCGCTCGATCTGGCACCGATAATTATGCAAAACGGTTTGGCGGCTAGCGAGGTAACTTTGTTCGCTAAAGTGCAGAGAATAAAATGAATAGTTTGTTTTTACCTCGTTTCTGAATTCCTTTACTTTTAATGCTTCTAAAGTTCTAAGAATGTAAATATTTCTTAAAAATGTTACTAATTTTCATTTATATTACTTTTCATTTCTTAAATATATTTTTCTTTTAGCTGTTTGCATTTGTCCTGACATAAAATTAGCTTCTTAAGGCTTGTTCATAAAATAATTTAGAAGTTGGCGGATATTTTGTTTAATTAAGCGAGCCATGTAATAATAATAATAATATTTATTACTCAACAGTCAACACTAATTACACGACGATAATAAACAATTTATAATATATACAGGCTGTCCTTGAAATAAAAAAGCAAAGCACGAAAAATGGAAACGCCACAATGGTTAATGCAAACCGCTACACATACATGGAAAAAGATTTTTGATGCACTGCTCCGTAGGTTTCCGGAAAGTAATTTTTTTGAGCAGTATGAGGCCACATGTCATACTACTCTTGTATTCATTGCTGCTTTAAGAGAACTCTTCCGGAAGGCTTCATATCCAAACATGGCGACATCTCGTGGTCTGCCAGATCCTCAAATTTGTCCGCATTCAATTTTTTTCTTTGGGGATTTTTGAAGAGCAGGGTGTACATTAATAGACCGCAAAGCATACCGGAATTAAAAATGAAAATAAGACAAGAAATTGCACGGATTCAACCTGACCTGCTTCGTCAAGTGATGGAAAATTTTCGATCAAGATTACAAGAATGTTTACACAGAAATGGCTCACACTTGAGCGGGGTTATTTTTAAAAAGCAAAATGGCATACTTTACTCAATTCAAATCTCTAAAAAAAATCTGATAATAAACATTTCGTGAAAAAATTAGGTGTTTTTAGTTGTCCCGCTTCACTGGCAGACCCTGTAGATATATTGTATACGGGCGGTGTACACAAACTGTGTTACAAATGAAACAAATATGTATGTATGTATACGCATATCTGTATCTGTACACATGGACATATACCTCGTATTTTTCAACGTTCGCTTCAGCCAAAGACACATCTTACTGACGTTATCAGTCTGGCTAATAAATGGCTCGCCGTTCGGAACACATAGCAGATCCAACGTTCGCTTCAGCCAAAGACACATGTGTTGTTTCTGTCTTACTGACGTCATCAGTCTGGCTAATGAACAGACGTTTAATGGCTCGCCGTTCGGAATACAGCAAATCTCGAGCTATCAGATGGCACCAGATAAATTCATGACGTCTGACGGACGAAAGAGACCACGTCGATATTTTCTTTCGACCAGCAATGCCGGTACAAAAGGGAAAAAATACATATATAGGTGTAAGTCCTTAATTCGAAGCCAGATGGCAGCAATATGCCAAACGAATTTACTACATCAATACGTAAGCACGCATTAAACATTTATTACAAATGAAACAAATATGTATACAGATATCTGTGTCTATACACATGAACATACACCTCGTATTTTCCAGTGTTCATATCAGGCAAAGACACATGCGTTTCTGTCTTACAGACGTCATCAGTCTGGCTAATGAAGTTTAATGGCTAGCCCTTCGGAGCACGGCCGAAAATGTCACGAGTTTATCTGGTGCCATCTGATAGATCACTTTTTACTATATGTTTCGAAGGGCGATCCATTAAACATCACTTCGTTAACCAGACTGATGACGTCTATTAGACAGAAACATATGTGTCTTTGGCTGAAGTGAACGTTGGAAAATACGAGGTAAATGTCCATGTGTGCAGATACAGATATGTATATACATATTTGTTTAATTTGCAACAACGTGCTTACGTAGTGATATACTAAATTTCTTTGGCCTCTCTTAACCCTATCTTTAACTTAATAATGGGTAAATTAATCGAAGGAGTCAATGACATAAGCGAATATGGGCTGAGTAATAAAAATCTGATAATCTTATACTATGCAGACGACACGGTATTGATCGTAGATTCAGAAGACAACTTACAGAGACTTCTCCACAGATTCTCGAACGGAAACTTATAATATGCTAGTCTCAATAGAAAAAACAAAATCATTGGTAATATATAAAGACGGCAGACTATGTGCCCGAACAGTAGCGTGATGTGGAGGGATCGAGTAGAGGCGTACGACGATTAATTCAGTTGCCGTTGAGACGTTGTAAGCGATACATTGTTAACACAATCGTGTTGAAAATGTCGGGAGTGCGTAGAAACAATACATCGACTCGGTTGCATGCTAACGTAGTAAAGAAATTTTTACATCGGTTTCCCGATTTAATATATGACGGTACCGTAGTGAAATATTTAGTTTGTGAAACAACTTTATTAACTTGAAAAGCAAGTCAGTGCCAAAGACATATAAATAGTGACAAACATAAATCGAATAATAGTGGACGCAGATCATATAATAAATTTGTGTGTGATTTAACAATGATGTTAATTGCGACCAATATACCAATGCAGAAAGTGGAACACTCAATGTTTCGTCAGTTTTGGAAGAAATACAATCCTACGTGGAAATTACCAGCAAGAAGTACGCTACGGAATTACGTACCGTCAGTGCGTGAGAGAATTGTAAATTGTACGAAAAAAACGGTAAAAAAAATATTCCTGTGGTTAACAATAGACGAAACTACAGATATTAAAAAACAGTGCATCCTAGCCATTCTAGTACGAACGCTGACTCCGCAAGGACCTTCCCCTCCTTATTTACTAACCTGTAAACGAATGCAAGGGTGTACTGCCAGAGCGATATATGATGTATTAATAGAAACACTACACAAATTTGAGATTTTATCGAAGCAAGTGTTAATGTTAGTTACCGATGCTGCCAAGGTTATGTGTTCCACGGCAAACTTACTCAAAACGATTCAACCAAACCTGCTGCATGTCACATGTTTGCTTCACGCTTTACACCTTGTAACAAACACTATACGTACAACTTATCCTGATGTGGATCAACTGATAGGACAAACGAAAGCGGTTTTTCTTAAATCTCCGAAACGGATTCGGCTATTTCATTCGCTGTGTCCTGATATACCCGAGCCGCCGCAACCAATTCTTATACGATGGGGTACTTGGTTAGAAGCAGCATTTTATTATTATAAACATTTTGAAAAAATTAAATCATTGATTTTACAACTAGATGCCAAAGAAGCAGCTGCAATACGGCTCAGCCAGGTTCAATTTAACAATCCTCAAGTTGCAGCAAATTTAAAAATTATTTACGACAGTTACGTTCCAATACTGGACGCAATAAAAAATTTACAGAACACTGCGCTGTCCTTATCGGACTCATTAGCAATTATTGACCACGTAAAACTAGTGCGGCATATCCTTGAAGATGAAAAAAGTGATTGTGTCCGTGAAAAATTTAATTACTTGTACTTAATTAATTGTATTAGATAAAAATGTAGATTAATAATCGACGAAGGAGATACTTGTTGAAACTTCATTATATAGATATAATAAAACACAGTTGTATAGTTTCAAAATAATATATATAATGTTAACACACTACATATGTTTCACCACACTGTGGCTTCATCAGGTGGATGAAAATACTAATTCAAAATATCAATTAGATCTTATATATATATCAATACAAAGTACAGAACTAATTTCATTCTAAGAGGGGTGTACATGTATGAGTTTTAAGTTTAGTAGGAGGGAGTTATTTATGTCTAGTTGGTCATTTAAAATTATACCTAATTTATTATATTTGTTAATTTCTAAACTTTCTAACATATTAAGTTTTTTACTTTTATCTAGAACATGCAAAGTTTTAAAATTAGTGTTGAATTTGTGATTATGTTCTAGGCAATGATTAGCGAAAGTTGAGTCTGTCTTCTTGTCTCTGTGGCTTCTTTCATGTTCTTTCATTCTAATATCAAATGTCCGTCCTGTCTGTCCGACATACACTTTTTTACAATCTTCGCATGTCAACTTGTAAACCCCTGAGTTTAATCTATTGTCCGTTTTATTTTTGTTGTTTTTTATAGCGTTTTGTAAGGAATTGTTAGTTTTGAATGAAATGGTCTCTTCTTTACTTGTTTTGATTAAGTTTCCTACTTTGTTTGAAATTGTACCGATGTATGTGATAGAATTATAACTAATTATAATAGATGTGATACAATTATAATTCTATCACATACATCGGTACAATTTCAAACAAAGTAGGAAACTTAATCAAAACAAGTAAAGAAGAGACCATTTCATTCAAAACTAACAATTCCTTACAAAACGCTATAAAAAACATCAAAGATAAAACGGACAATAGATTAGACTCAAGGGTTTACAAGTTGACATGCGAAGATTGTAAAAAAGTGTATGTCGGACAGACAGGACGGACATTTGATATTAGAATGAAAGAACATGAAAGAAGCCACAGAGACAAGAAGACAGACTCAACCTTCGCTAATCATTGCCTAGAACATAATCACAAATTCAACACTAATTTTAAAACTTTGCATGTTCTAGATAAAAGTAAAAAACTTAATATGTTAGAAAGTTTAGAAATTAACAAATATAATAAATTAGGTATAATTTTAAATGACCAACTAGACATAAAAAACTCCCCCCTACTAAACTTAAAACTCATGCATGTCCACCCCCTCTTAGAATGAGATTAGTTCTGTACTTTGTATTGATATATATAAGATCTAATTGATATTTTGAATTAGTATTTTCATCCACCTGATGAAGCCACAGTGTGGTGAAACATATGTAGTGTGTTAACATTATATATATTATTTTGAAACTATACAACTGTGTTTTATTATATCTATAAAAATGTAGATTTTACAAAATTAGGGCAACTTTTTACCAATACTGAAGATCCGTTGTACAGATACAAAGAGCGCTTTAACTATGCAAATATAACATCTCTCAACGTCGAACAATCCTTCTCTGTATATAAACATATATATACGTCGCTACGTACGAACCTTTCCGAGACTAATACAGAAACATATATTATGGTGCAGTTTTTTCATCGCGCACATCCGCATTTTTTTGCAACAATGTAAACATGTTGGGTAAGTTATTTATGTTTTTTCTTAACGTTTTGTATAGGGATTCGATATATTTATTTTTAAGTAAGCGCACTGTTATTCTGCTAAACTCTCCACGCAATGCCACTGCTGGGGCACATAGTCTGCCGTCTTTAGTAATATAGTATATATTATATACTATATACATATATAATAGTTGTCAGATTTTCCCCACATTTCAGAATCCTACTCAGTGTAAGTTAATACGTATATATGTACGAACGTACAAAACACACCGGGTATAAAGAACACGTGTTCGTGTGAAATTATAACTTAGCATATTTGTTATTATATACAGTCCGATAAGATTTAGGTATTAACAAAGAAATTACTTATTACATATTTCTATTACGAGACGCACCCGATAACAAAAGAAAGATTGCGAATTTGAAGATAAGCAGGTTCACTGAGTGTATTGTATGCAGGTCGTGTATGCCGGCCAAATGTTTATATTTTATTTGTTAGGCACATGCCTTCTTCGCAAAACGTTATATATATTGAAAACATTTGTACATATTACTTGTACTGAGTAGGACTGTGTAATGCGGGGAAAAACAACAACTCTAGTAATGTAATATCTAAAGATTCGATTAGATAAAACTGGCAATAGGAGAAAAAATAATAGAGCAAGTGACGAGTGTAAAGCTTCTGGGATTTGGTATATCAGGATACTTGAGAGACGTGATATGGAGGAACAAATACTTAAGAATAGAAAGCGAAGTAAAGATTTACAAAACGATCATCACACCGGTAATGACATATACAGCGGAAACACGAGCAGACACAAGCAGGACGAAACAACTACTGCACACATCAGAAATGAACACACTAAAAATAATAGCCAGGAAAACCAAAAGAGACCTGGTTCGAATTAAAGAAATCAGAGACAAGTGCGTAGTAACAGGCATCGTAAAATTCATAAGAAAGCGAAGGAGATAATGTCCACGTACAAAGAGCCGAAAGTGGAAGACTTGTAAGTAGGGACCGGACACGAGAGGCCCACGGACGTACCTACTATTAAAAATTTGTATTTTTGAAGAGTTTTTAATATTATTTATATAATTTGAAAACAAACGGGTGGTGATCTATAAAATACGAAATACATTTTTATTTGTTCATTTTGTAGTTCAAGTTGAGTAATGGAGTATTAATATTAACTAGCAATACTTTCTCAAGGTTCTCGTCTTTAAAATGTGTTCTCTTTCAATGAAATACATCCTTGTAGATAGAAAACGTCCTTTCTACATCGCAACCGGTTCTAGGTGCATACTGGAAGTATTTTTTTAGTTCAGTGTATTTAGCAGTTAGATTTTGAGACGTTGTCCACATACACAATTGCCGCAATGTTATTAAATCTGGATTTCTATTTTCTATTATTCTATTTCTGCGTCTAACTTTTGCCGAAGGCCACATCCGAAGTCACTTGGAATATTTTTCAAATTATTAATAGCCCCACATCTAATATGGTTAATCCATCATTTATTTTGAGATTTTAATTTTCAAAATAAGTGATTAGTTTTGGCAAATTTCCAGTGCTCCTGAAGAAAGTACAACTGATTTTTTAAATTTGGAATTTGTATTAATTCCTTGCACTCAGAAATACTTCGAGCATCGTCATTTAAACATGTAACGAAATTTTGTAAACTATCGAAATTCTCTGCATAAAAACTAGTAGCTTTCAACCATGTTCCCCATCTAGTTATTACTGGAGAGGGAGGCAGTGATAAAGATGGAAGTTTTTCCCTGCAAAGAGCTACTCTCAATGGAGCGTTTCTGAAAACTTTTTCAAAAACGGATACAAGTTATCAACTTCCTGAAAGGTGTCTCTGATATATTCACAGATTCTGTGGGGGGCATGTGCTACACAAGTAATATGCAGCATATTAGGGTTTTCTTTAATAGTCGGCTTGTTTTTAAAATATATGCAGCACTGGCACTGACAAATAAAAGTATTTTTCTTTGTACCTGTCGTCCGAATGAAGCATTTAGTGCATATTCTCGTAAATGGTTTTAGCTACTGTTTCCGCATCAACTGTATTTATAACTTTTGTTGCTATTCCATATGCGTTATATGGAATAGTTGAATGTAGTACACCAGCTACAACATCTACCACACAGCGTCCTAATATATCGACAGTTTCGTCGGCGCTTATCCATAGGTACTGACTTGAAAGATGTCTTCTAATACGTTCTACTGTTTTCGTGTAGCACTTAGAAACATAATATCTGTGTAAGGAGTTCTTCGTTAAAATTGTTAGATTCAAGCCGGTGTGTTTGCGATCCTAAATGACGTTTTACGTGCGATTTCTTGAAATTTCTTAACGATATTATACAGACTTTGCTATAAATTTCGGCATCACTGACAATGGACATACAATTAGTTTGACTCATAATCCAACTCGCCATTGTTTCACGATGCCATTCTCGACGTTGTTCCATATCATATCTGAAAAAGTAACTTAAACAATGTTCTAGATTGAAATAAATGAAAATTAAAAATGTATGCGTAAGTTATTGAAACTTAACGAATTTCACAGGTCACCTATATCCAAATAATTCGGAGAAGTATATTCGATGAAACGATATTAAACAGAATCTATTACAAAAATTACGAAGTATGTATGTAATTAACAGTTGAAATAATGAGAAAAAGAAACTAACTCGCCGTACCTACTTTATTTATCTTTCGAAATATAAACCAATAAATAAAATTTAAATTATAATAACTCTTCACGCTTCTATCTACGCCCATAAAGAAAGGAATTTTACTGTAAAATTGGAGTAATTGCGTCACAATTCTTCAACAAAAACAGATGTGCGGTTAACCGAATGTGCTATTCAATAACTGCGTGTTGTACAGGCTGTCCCAAAATGACTGAAGGGGTTTGAGTTCATTATAACCTCTTATTTAAGACATAATTATTAAATTTTTTTAATTTTAAATACAGTATATTAATGGAGTATATTTTTAATTTTATTATGAAAAATTATATCTCGCAAGTGGTGGCCATTTTCTGCTTCGCATATTCGTGCTCTTTCCAAAACATTTTCCATAACCTTTCGCAAAACTTCAGGTGTTATGTTGTTGATTTCGTCGCGTATATTATTTTTTAATTGCTGTATGGTTCGAGGCTTATTAATATAGACTTTTCCTTTAAAATAACCCCAAAGGAAACAGTCTGAAGCGGTTAAATCCGGTGAACGCGGAGGCCAATTAAAATCGCTTGTACGGGAAATAATTCGTTCACCAAAGATGTCGCGTAAAAGAGCCATTGTGTCCCTCGCAGTGTGCGCTGTGGCTCCATCCTGTTGGAACCATACTTGCGGATGGTTTCCCACGGCTGGTCTTAAATAATTTTCCAACATTGTCCGATATCTAACACCAGTGATGGAAACGGCGGCACCGTGTTCATTTTCAAAAAAATATGGGCCAATTATCGTTTCCGACGAAACACCGCACCAAACGGTACACTTAAGTGGGTGTAATTCTCTCTGTTGAACTACTCTTGGATTTTCCGTAGCCCATCTCCTGTAGTTTTGCCTATTAACGAACCCATTTAATTGGAAATGGGCTTCGTCGCTCATAATTAAATTAAGAATAAAATCATGATTTTCTTCTGCTTTTTGACGAAAATAAATTGCATAATCAAGTCGTTGCTGGTAATCTGTCGGTTTCAATTGTTGGACAAGTTGAATTTTGTATGGAAACATTCTTATTGTATGCAAAATTCTCTGCAGCGACCCTCTTGAGAGGCCAAGTTGTGCTCCTGGTTGATGTTTCTCCATCTTCCCGAATACTCTCCTGTACCCGTTCAATAATGTCATCCGTGTGCACCGTTCGTCGTCTGCCGGCACCAGGAAGGTTCCTTACTGCCCCTTGTTCTCGAAAATTTGCAACCAGACGGTTTATTGTTGACTCTGAGGGTCCAACCCGCACATTAAAATAACGACGATATGCACGCTGAGTCAAAACAATGGATCGTTGATTTGAGAAATAAAGTTCAACGATTTTGGCACGTTGTTCAATTGTGTACTGTTCCATTTTAAATTCCCCAAGTCTTCTTTACAAAATACTGAAAACAAAAAAAAAATTATAATAAAGAAGTTATAAGGAATTAAAACCCCTTCGGTCATTTTGGGCCACCCTGTACGCGGGCGATGTTAGAGACTATATATGGCCCATCGTAATTTCGGCCTGATGCGCCCGGTCTCTACTTATAATAATTGTACCAGACCAAAGACCAGCAGAGAAAAGAGACCCTGGAAAACTCCAAAAGGGATGGCTCGAAAACTGGGTGTCGACTTCTACCGAGACACCATAACATTCGTAAAGAAGAACAGGCAACGGCGTAAATTAGGAGAGGATGAAGAAGAATTTCTTTGGTATATACAAAATGTAATAAAATTTACTGCAATTAATTACATAATAATTAGAAAAAATGGCATTACTGATGTTAACAAAAAGGAAACGTGTACAATTTGTTTTCATTAAAGCTAAATAATTTTTTATAGCTACGAAATTTTTACAGATAGAGATAGAAATCTATAAATAAAACAATCTTTTACTGTTCAAAAATTCTCACGTATTGTAATTGAAAACGACGATCGAATACGAAATTGACTATCTCCTTTCCTCCCAGCATATATTTTTAAGCCACAAATCGGACGATACACTACTACTTTAGATATATAGATAAATGTATAGTATCGTAGTAGTAGCGAGGCCTACGCGTATAATTCATTTCGCATTTAAGGTGCGTAGCGAGTATCATGGAAGGCCATTCCCATATATACCACTCGATAAATCTAAACGTTGTGAGGTTTTCTTTTTGTCTTATTTTTTTTTTTTGTTTTCCACGCACGTGGAAACCGTAGAACGTTTCGCTCGCGCTCTAAAGGCATAAGTTGCGGGACGCCTTCTACGCACTCCTTATCGTTTGCACGCACGATTTGATTTCTGAAATTTAACATCGTGTGCTCCGTGCATTACGTGGGTAGTTCACTAAGTTCCTTGACCGACATTACATTTATTTCCAAACACAGTTTCATTTTCAGTTCGATGTATTTAGTACAACACTTGTCAAGATTTTTCGTTTTTTTCCTTGTTTTCTTGACACCAGTTTTAGCCAAATACTGGAAATTATCATTTACAGTTTTGATTAAAGCAGACTTTACGTCAAGTCACGATAAACTTCCGAATTTTATGATCAAGGACTGCGTACCTATTCTATGCATTGCTTTACATATAATTTATAACGGCATCGTGCATACTGTAAAATATTTGTCTTTCTGGGTTGTCTTAAATAAACTAACGGTAATTTAAACACACACTATATTAACAATAAAAACGCACTAAATAATTTAAAAACTAATAACTAATAATAAGAATATTTATTTCACAATAAGTATTTATTTACAATTATATAATATCACACGACGGCGATTACTCGTTGAATGAATGGTCTCCCTCCATTTCAAGTTCTTATATAGAGCCTTCCAGAAGCCCTTTTCTAGGAGGTACGGGTGACCTGATGACGTATTCGGCGCGTGATACCACTGGCCTGATATGTCGGAAGACTCACCTCACAATACATAAACTTTTCCGGAAGTGTGAAAAATAACCAAAATCATGAAATCACAAACTATAGACCAATTTCCATCTTATCTAGTTGTTCGAAGATCTTTGAACATTTGCTATGCGATAAACTGTATAACTAGGTGTAGCGCTACATCTTAACGCATTCATGTTGGGCAGATCGACTGTTACAAATCTGGTAGAGATTACTCAATTCATTAGTTCCTGTATTGATTCACATGACCAAGTCGATTTATATACACTGACTTTACAAAAGCTTTTGACACTATAGATTATTGCTTATTATTTGAGTTTGTCCGGCTTCAATTCATCTGCCGTCAACTTAATAGCATCTTACCTAGACAATCGCTCCAGTTATGTTTGTTATAATGGGTTTAACTCCAATACATTCACCGTATCCTCAGGTGTCCTACAGGGCTCGAACCTGGGTCCGCTACTGTTCAATGTTTACATTAATGATCTCTTCTCTGTTGTCGTCTCCTTGCCTACGCTGACGCTCTAAAAATATTTGTGAAAATTTCTTCTATATCTGACTGCGAAGAACTTCAAAGGGATTTAAGTTTAGTCAATGTCTGATGTTACAAGAATAAAATAAAGCTTAATATTAACAAATGTGTCGTTGTCACTTATACCACTTGCAATAATTCGTTAATAATTTCATATACTCTGGAGCATACCCAGGCAAACACAAATAAAAGACCTTAGCATTTTGTTTGATCAACGTTTGCAGTTTTCTGAGCATATCCATCTTATCCGCCACAGTTTAGTTACCTTAAAAGATCATGTCGAAAGTTTTCGAATATGGAGACAATGAAGACACACACATTGGTACGTTCCAAATTTGAATATGTATTGGTAATCTAGTACCCATGCTACGTTTATCAGACATTGCTAATAGAGAAAGTTCAGAGGAGATTCTGACAATATATTGCATTAAAACATCTTAGAATTTACCCTCCAAGGGGGTGTCGACTACAGAGAGTTGTTTTCAGACTTCAACTTTCTCTCTTTATCTGCACGCAGAGAGACTCCCAGTGCTAATTTTATGACGAAGTTAGTGAATAATAAAATTGATGCACCGAATCTGCTCGCATAAGTAAATGTCATAGTCCCTAAATATGGTACTCGATCGGATAATGTTTTCTTCGTTACCAGAGCCAGAGCAAACGTCTTCGCTAGAGCACTCCTCCATTATATGGCAAGAAACGCGAATAAATTATGCACTGATCCTTTTTACTTAGCCTCAACATCTAATCAATTTCTCCACCGATCATTTACTCCTTTTCTTAAACTATAGATTTTTTTTTCCTTTTATTATTGCATATTGTGTATATCTACGCTCAATTATATTGGCAAGCACTGTGCAAGTATTATTGTATTGTCCTGTTATTGAAGAATCTGGGCAATTAAATTACATTATTGCAGTATGGCTACTCCATAAATCTTCTGTAATTGTTTCCTCAATTATATCCTCAACCGCTCATAATAGTATGTAAACCTGTAATATTATTAAACATTAATAAGGAATTAATTTTTCTGATTAGCTATATTGAGAAAAGCCGGGTTCTACGAAGCAAATAGGGTAATAATAGAGTAATGATATTTATCTGCTCATATTGTCATGAATTTTACTTTAGATTAAGTGTATAAAAGTTTCGAAAGTAAAGAATCAATTGTTAAATATTATAATGAATGTGTATGTAAAAGATTTTTAATTTCCACAAAAATCTTTAATACCCCAGTGCCTAGCAAAGATCATTAATACATATCGAATATATTAGATAGCAAGTGGATTAAATCACTGGTGCACACCTGAAGTCGGGGAAAAGTATCCATTAAAGTATAGATAGATCGATGACTCAATAACTGTAAAAGCAATCCAGTATACTTATTCAATAAAGTTACAATCTAAACTAATCTAAATTAAAATCTAGAAAAATTAAAAGTTCGAAATTTTGTCTATTCAAAAGAAATCGGTGAATGCCATAAGGGGCGGTTTCTTTCGCATAGACTAAATTTCGCCTTTACTCATAAACGTCCTAGTCAAAGTGCGCTGACTTCAAACCATTATATTTTTGTTATTGTTTTAGATTTCCTAGTTAACATGTTTTATACTTTCAACAATAAGTTTTTGTCATATCTGAAATATAACTAGATATGAATTTTAATTGTTATCTTCCTTCTTTCTATTATAAAATCGCTTAGGAATTTTTAATTGCTAGTGGTAAGTATATTTCCATATTGTATTGTGTATGGTTAATTTGGTATTAATTTATTAGGCCTGATGAAGAAACAAATATAGTTTCGAAACGTTACGTAGCAATAAATCGTTTTATTTGATACATTGACCCAAATTATCTTTTTATTGCCAGTGAAATTATATACAAACTCGTATTAGAGTAAATTTGATCCAGCATTGTACACTCAAAGGAATTTTACCTATATATATATATATATATATATATATATATATATATATATATATCTAACGGCGGGGAGGTAAACGATACCCCACTAGTACACTAGATAAGTGAGAAGGGACGGTTATAGCGCCAGGCGTGTCTGTGCCCAGTTTGATCAGACACATTTACGATAGATGTGCAGAGTAATTATACGTAGAACATCGATTGTAATGGCAAAGTATACACAACCAGAAAAAAATGATTCAACTCATATGTTTATTCTTTATCACACCCTAAAATTGCGTTTTTATTTTGTTAGGTTAGCAAACTTTTTTTTTCGATGTAGCGGTTGTGCATCAGTACTTTTTCACCTGAAATCCATATTACAGGTTTATGCAATTTACTAATAGGTACACAGAATTTTTTTCCTTTCTTTGATGGAATTTTGCGTCCGTTTTCTCAGAAGATTTTTAGTGCAGCATTTTATTTAGTTACGTTAGCATAGTTTTATTTTTTTTTCATTTGTTTATATTTTCCTTGATGTAGCGTTTGTACGGTCGCGGTTACATAAAAGCGACCACTAATTTGACATTTTGTGTTATTTTCATAAATTTTGGCTTTGTAAGTAATGACACTAATGACAAATTAATTAATATTTGACTTTTTTTATTATTAAGTGACATGATGTATACAATAGAAAAAGTGCCGGTCGCTTTTATGTGACCGCGACCGTACATTTACCGGAATTTAATTATGTATGCAATCACAGGTTTGTGCTATTTATAAATATACAGATTTTTCTTTCGTTTTGGTGGAATAATGCCTTTGTTTTCTCTGAATATTTTTATTTTTTTTTATTGGACAGCATTTGTGCATTTTTATCATTATTATCTGCGGTGTAAGACCTCTCATCTTTAAAATACGTTGTGTATACCACACCTACATCTGCAAATGCTACACTATACATTCAATAAACATATCGGAGAAGTAAAGCGGCGGGGACCTTTGTATATTGTAGTAGATTAAGTTAGTCGGCGATTTAAAGACTGTTTTACTTTAATATGAATATATTTAAAATAATCTTACATGTTTCGGCAATTACTGCCTTTTTCAAAGAATTTTAAATTATTAATGACACAATACAAAGGTATTTTTAATAATATAAAATATTATTAAAAATCCGGTATGAAGAACACAAATACAGGTTCACTATTAATATTTTTGGGAACGTGTCCGAAAATATCTCTCCCCAGAGACGTAGATACGTATTTTGCCTTTCTACAGGCTCATCGGTACGTCCCTGCTGGAGAAAGAACCTCTGTATTATACAAAACTGGTGGGGTTTACCTACTCATGTATGTTTCAATTATTCTGATACATTAATGACAGTATATTAATATCATATTTATATATGTGATTTATAACGGGTGTTCAGAAACATTCGAAGTCAAGTGGGCTCTGAAAAAAAAATCGTATATCTTTACTTAAGTATGACTTCATATTTTCAAGGACTACTTTGACTTCGAATGTTTCTGAACACCCGTTATATGTTGTCATGGATATAAAATACGTTCAAGTTTGATAATAATAACTCATGCCTTAGCATTCGCCAACAGTTTGACGCCAATTACAGGGGGCATTGGCAAGCCATGAGTTATGATTATACATGTGCTTGTGGCGCAACTTAAGATGTTCAGCTTGCGGCAAACATTTGGTTATACATATACCAATCGACAGTAACAGTTCTTTGATATTGTAGAGAAATTGTTGTTACATGACCTGCTTTCGAGACAAATGTCGCGACCATCTTTTTGGAGACACTTCGAGAACGGATGACTTTTGTAGGCTTTTCTTCACCTTGAAACACCCAAACAGACGAACGGCGTTTATTTTCTGGCTCATATGGGTAAATACAAGAATCATCACCACTCACGATGTTATACACGTTTTTAGAATTTCCTGCGTTGACGCGGTATAGAGTTTTTTAACGCGAATTCACCCTAGCTGTTTTCTGTTCTTCGATCCATAGATGCGGTATTTAACGGAATACTAAATTTTTTGAATTGAGGTCTTGGAAATCCCCAATAATAGCTGAATTTCGCGATGTCACATGTCGATCTTCGTTGATCAGCTTGCGCACAGCATGGACGTTTTCCTGAGTGATCGCCGTTCTTGGTGCAACTGCTCTTGGATCGTCATTTGGATTAATCCGTCCACTTTTGGGTTCTTCTCTATATCAACGAGAAATTGTTGACTGATGTGGTGCTTCATTACCGAAAAGAGGAACCAACTCGGGGAGGCATTCTTGATGAGATAATTGTCTTCGAAAATTATAAAAAAAATTTGCGCGAAAATTTTCACGGTTTAATTCCATTTTTCGATTAATTTGTCAACTTTGACAGTTCATTGTAGCACAACACTACGCGTATCGCACTGAAACTTTGGATTTAGGCTAACTAAAGATGGGGTTAATTTTTAGTACTGACATTTGATTAGTGTCGCCCTCTAGTGTGCAAAACATAAAAGACATCCCTCGTATTATAGCTCGGGCCTAACTACTCTCACTGCTGCTATTTGCATCGGCGGCTATCTCTACATTACATCCCTGCATTCCGGACAAAATAGGCAACTCTTCACATAATACATCCAAAGAGCCGTCTGCAGATGTTTATGACTTGTTCAACTACACCTTCCATCAGTTGTTGCCCAAAAATCTCGTGGCATCCACCTGTAAATACTCCCACTGATGTAGTTGACAAAAAATGACGCTAGGTTGCCCGATGTGGATATACATTTCACAGATCGATAACTGTTAGACGGTAAATATAAGTTTAAAATATTATTAAAGCTACATTATGAGGCCCACTTACTGTAGTAAATTAAACAACAGACACTACGCGCTTAGGATTTGTTATGCCATAGTGGATACGATCGGAGGAAGAACTGCAGCATCAGATATGTTTCGATATTTGTTTGTTGTATGCAGAAAACGATCGTTTCACATCTAATGATGTAATATTAGCATAATTGCAATAATCTCTGAAATTATTTGCCGGATAGATTAATAGAGTGCTATTGTAATATGCAAATTTTCACCAATAGTATCTGCTGATTCCCTTCGAAATTAAGTAAATATCCCTAGTTACTGCTATTTTAACAGTTACAAGGCTATTTTACGATTTTACTATTTTATTTCTATTAACTTCAAAGCAGGAACACGTACTTTTGCCAAAGAAAAGCGGCGTAAATTTTGCAAAAAAAAAACTTTTTAAAGTATTTGTGATGTAGATTTAACGTTGATATAATTGTAAAGAGCGTTCAAATAAATTTTACCTCGAAGTTGCCCATGGAAATTATATGTATGTCTTAGCTTTTTACTTAAGTTCTTAATACGAATTTCTTTGAATTACATGGCAAATGTCAAAATAATAAAATTTTTAACTGAATAAGATACGTTTATTTGCAACAAACAAGTAACATTTTATAAAAATTGTTGAAAGTGGCTACCACCTGTTTGTAGAAAATGTAGTATCATATTGTCGATTTCGTTAATTCCCTCAGCAATTCTGATTTGAAGGTCTGCAAGACCAGATATCTGTACCCGATAAATTGAGTTCAGCAAAAAATCATAGGGGGTAAGATCACAAGATCCTGGTGGAAATTCATGTTCGGTGTTTAAACTTATCAACCGATTTTGATAAATTTGCTGTATCATATTAATTGTTTCACCAGCTGTGTGCGCTCTAGCTCCGTCTTTTTGAAAGAAACCCTGATTTATTTCTTCTTCATTAAATGGCATAATAATTTTTTGTGGACACTTTTCTCCTCTTAAGGTACCTTTAAAGAAAATTGGGCCAATGGTTTTCCTTCGAGTAATCGCACACCATATACCAATTTTCTGTGGATGAAGTGAGGTTTCAACATAAATGTCATGTGGTGTCTCAGTATTCATTAACATATCCATTCAGATAAAACCACGATTCATCAGAAAAATAGTTTTGTCAAGAAGGTTATTATCAAAATTATTTAAGAACCACTGACAAAATGCTGTTCTTCTAGCATAGTCAATGTCTTTGATTTCTTGATAACAGGGCATGCGATATGGAAGTAAATGAAAGTCTTTTTTCAAAATTGTCTGACAAATGCCAATTGATACACCTACTCGTTGAGATAATACTTGTATGGAAGTTCCATTCATAATTTGCGTTACACCGTCAACTAGCTCTTCCGTTCGTTTTTTCGACCGGCCACAGCCTTCTTCAGTATAACACTCCCTGTTTCTCTGAAAACCTTAGTGCAATATTTAACTGTCTACCGAAAACCATCAAAATCAAAGACGAAGTTTGGAAACATATTTCTAAATTCCTCTAAGCATTCTTCATGAAAATAGTGCCATTGTCCATTTATTTTACGTCCATTCCGAAAATAAGATTCAACCATGAATGATTTTTGTTGAATAGTGAAAACCATTTTAAATCAATTTTAAATTACAAAGGAATTTAAAAAAGTTCCAACTAAGTATACATCAGAATAAATAGTCTGTCAAATTGACAACTGATGAAAATGTAAATAGTACAAGTTACGACAAATATTTTTATTGTCATGGACTACTAGAGGTAAAATTTATTTGAACGCACATTATAATACTTAATAATAATCTTATCTGTTTTTGTTTTAATGTCGTAATATAAATTGGAAAAAATTGCTTTTGCAATTTTGCATTCTGCGCATAAACAACTGGATTTACGATTTTAATGAATTTTTTCAGCGATACACACCGAAAAATACCCGTCACTGGACTTTAATCAATAGAATGGTTCTATTTTAAAAGGACACAATAAAATTATATATAATTTAGAGAGAGAGAGAGAGAGAGAGAGAGAGAAGTCGCAAAAAAATTACATATTATAGATCGTCTAACATGAATATCTAGTTATATCATGTTCACCTTTACTGCAAGATTATAAGCTAAATGTCAGCTTCGATATTATAGCTATCATGTGCAATTGAGATTATTCCCATTTTTTCACTTCTTTTGTCTAATATTACGTGATTGCATTGGTCTATACATGCTGTGTACAGGTACAAAATGTGGATTTTCTCTTGAATTTATATTTTATATATGTATGTATGTAAATACAATTGTCCTTGATCGATTCTCATTGTAATAAAGGTAAGTTAAAACTAATTCAACATTGACATTGAACTTGACCCAGGGAAGTTTCTAATGATGATACTATTTCGAAAGACAATTACGCTGTTAGTGTTCGTATCGAAAAACTCCATTGAGAAATCGTAATTACAACATGTAACCAACCATCCCTATGCACCCACACGAATGGGTTCCGAATTTTACGCTTGTGAAAATTTAATGGATTATTGGATTTTCGTCGAGAGTACGTCCACACATAACGCAAATTTCGTGCTTAAAATATTTTTATGAATTATGAAATGTTTGAAATGTCACGCGATAATTTGCTTTTGAATTCTCATAAACTGAATGTGTACATATTAGATACGAGGTAGCACTATGTGTTTTCGGCCTGACAGAAAAAATAAAGTTTTGAAAATTTTATCATTTTTATTTTTCAATATACGAGGTGTGGCTATAAAATAACGGATTTTTTTTTATTTTTAAATTTTAAATTTATACATATTTAATTATTATCCCCTTCAGTATACACCCCTCCTCTGTCCCTACACCCCTCCATTTGAATTTTCCATTGTTCAAAACAGTGCTGAAAGTCTTCTGTGATGCGTGCACTTTTTTCTTTCACAGCTTCAACAGGAGAAGAAAACCTTTTTTAAACTTTCTTGAATAAATATCTTTAAAAAAATCTATATTAAGGAAGTATTTTAAACTATATTTATGTGAAATCTTTAACTTAAAAGAGTATTTGTATCTCTTTATCACAATCAACATAGGCATTTGTTTATTTGCTAATTTAAATATGCAATTTAGATTGTAATACTGATTAATAAACAATGATCTTAATAATTTACGATATTGACTGTAATTCTTTATAATATATGATTGTTTCAGCCTTTACTTGATGAAATTCCATTATAACTATTATCAGGATAAAATAAAATAAATTTTAATGAATTTCACTTTTTAATTTACACTGTAACGATCGTTCGCTCCAACCTGAGCTTCATCAGACATATAACTAACTTATGTACAAATTCTTTTTTTTTAACACAAGTGTACCGTAACAAACATATGTTTTATTTTAAATAGTTGAAGGAATGGGTACTTTTTATTACTAAAATGTCTATGCACAAAACTTCCACTACGGTTTATACAACCGTATAAACCGTATTGAAAGTTTTGTGCAGAGACGATTTACCAAAATACCCATCCAAACGTTTATTCCAAAACGATGTTGTGGTCTTCTAGCCCTGTTTTGTCGGGGATTTTGTACTGCCCAATAGTGCTCCGTATTTCTGTTGTACATTCCAGAATTTGTAAATTTTGTTTCATCTGACTAGATGATCTTGCTTAAAAAATTTTCGTCATTTTCTATCCTTCCCATTAACCAATTACAATATTCTAGCCTTCTCAAATTATCTCCAGGCAGTAAAGAGTGACTAACATGGATCCTGTTTGGTTTAAACCTACTTTTATGTAAAGTTCTCCAAACTCTGGACTGGCACAAATTTAATTCTGACGCTACTTCGCGTGTAGAAATTGATGGATTATTATTTATCTATAAAAATACAAGATTAACATGAAATTTGAAAACACGCTTTTAATTTACCATTTGTAAAATATCTTGTCGATTTTCATTTAAATTCCTGTTGCCTTGACTATTACGCGGCTTAGTAAACGATCCATTCTCGACCAAATTTCTGTCGAGATCTAGAAAATTGGTACGATGAGGCTGTTGTCGTTCTGGATATAATTGTAGATATCTTGTACTCGCTACTGTTGAATTTCGGTTCGAAGAATAAAAAATACTTATCATATCTCGTTTCTCTTCGTTAGTGTATGACATTTTTGTATTATTAATGAACAATAAATGAAATGTTTGACAGATTGAAATTCCATGGCTACCTTATTTAATCTTATAATTTATTCCTTCAAATAAAACCTAATCTCAAAAACTTTAGTCAGCATGTGGTACATGGTTGAAATCAGAAAAAAAGACTCTTTCTGAAGATGTCTAAATCCAATATGGCGCCTATAAGAAATTAGATAGTTGATGATGGCCAGAAAGAAACGAAACGTCGTATAAAAATTTAGAGTACACCACTGGATAGTGGTTTAGAAATGGCCACAAAGATGT
Organism: Melolontha melolontha; assembly: GCA_935421215.2. Lineage (NCBI taxonomy): Eukaryota > Metazoa > Arthropoda > Insecta > Coleoptera > Scarabaeidae > Melolontha > Melolontha melolontha. Next base: position 50,420,919 of record OW285242.1, read on the forward strand.
GTTTTTATATTTTCTCTACAAGGCCAAATGTCGGTGCTACAGGTAAAAGAAGAAAATGGGGTTTTCGCGTTTTTTTTTTTAAAACGAAGGTCATTTGTCACAGGTCTATTTTCTTTACGGATTTATAACAAACACAAAATTTAACAACTTTGCCAAATTTAAACCTATACTCTATTTCCAATAATAAGCGAGATCCCCATGGTGAGGGCCGAAAATGAATCAGCCTGTATAGTACGGTCGATAATTTCTTTTAAATAATATATATATATATATATGGTAAATTAAATTTGTTGGCGATTTAAGGTCTGGCTTTACTTCAAAATGTATATACTCGTATTTAAAACAATCCTACATGTTTCGGCAAATGATGCCTTTTTCAAGGAATATAAAATATAAATAATATCCCTTTAAGACCAATAGTATCACACACTTATAATATAGCAAAATTCCTAGGTGATAGCATATCTAAGATGTTAGGAAAAACGGAATATCATACCAAAGACTCATGGCAATTTCAAAATTTCATCAAGGAACAAAAAGTACCAACTAATCACAAAATTTCTTGATGCAGAATCTTTTTATACTAACATTCCTACAGATCTAGCTAGGACATTAATATACTGTCATTTATATTTTATATTCCTTGAATAAGGTATCATTTGCCTAAACACGTAGGATTGTTTTAAATATATACATTTTGAAGTAAAACCAGACCTTAAATCGCCAACAAATTGAATTTACCATAACATACAAAGGTCACGAAATAATTATCTATATATATATATATATATATATATATATATATATATATATATATATATATATATATATACATACATATATACATATATACATATATAATTCTCTTATTTAATTATATATATATATATATATAAAATAGCGATCCATAATAGCTGTTTTTTTGTCAGTATTCTTATATTTAGAAGACTTTGGGCGCTATATAACATCCTATAAAGACTTTGTAAAGAATACGCTTATGTGTTTTTGTGAAATCCAAGGAGAATCCCTGAATTATAAATCAGCTATTTCAAACGTTTCAGAAAGAATATTGTATGTATTCATAAGCCACTTGATTTGAATCCATATTTTCCTCAATATTGTTGGTTAAGGATATCGATATAATTCTTACATTCTGCCACCGATAATACTTTATTCGCAACTGTATAACATTTTCTTTTTACCTGTACTGCGCCTTTCCTTAGTGAAATCGACGGTAACACCGCCTACTATAATTTCAAAGAAATCGTTCTATTTTGTTCCTCTTTTTTTCCCCGGTCCTTTCGTAAATGTCAACGCTACTTGCTCCGCACCATCCAATGCCGGTTATACAAAGAGAATTATTTATATCTGTGACCCCGGACACACGATCTATGCGAGCATTTATATGTAGAGTTTGTGTGTGAACGTGTGTGTGTGTGTGTGTGTGTTTACGTATATTAGTGTGTGAAGATGGTTTACAACGTTGAACACATGTTCAGAGCTCTGACATCTAAAAGATAAGATAAAACAAAGGCAAAAAGCCCGTCAGTGAAACAGGCTCGAGATTATTTTAGAAGAACAGTAGAATTACCTATGATGCATGATGTATTTATATTGCTCTGTATGTTTTACTGAATGTGTTGGATTCAGCTTAAGAGAAATCATATTTATTTAACATTTCTGGTGTTACGAATGTTAGTGCTAATATTTCAAAAAGGCGAAAGGATTCCCTAGAGGCCACAGGGGACAAGAATACGCTTCAAAGTAATTACAGGAAAACATGTCAATAACGGCCACCAAAAAAAGAAGCAATATTGGCCTTTATATAAAGGTGGCGGTAATTGTCTTACAAATAAAATACATAATTGCTTTTTAAGATTTTTTCTTTATTTTATTAATTAAAGTAAATATTATATAAATACACATATGTATACGAAAAACTAAAACTATTTTAATGTATGTACATAGACTAGGTACATATTATAGATAATATGTACATATACATACCATATGAGCAAAAATTGTTTAGATAAGGGATGGCCATGGTTTGGAGGATAGGGAGGTCTTTGATAGGTTCAGCCTGTTGGTTCTACATGTTGGTTGGATGGTCAGTTTCGATTTGAAGTTTTATTTTTTCATGATTTAAATGTCAGTTTTTTAGCTAACATAACGAATATAATTACAACTACTTCAAATCAAAACTGACATTTAATTGGCAACAACAAGCTGAACCTATCAAAGACAGTGATCCTCCCAGCCATGGCCATCACTTATCTAAATAATTTTTACTCATATGGTATTATAGATAATACGAATGGTCATTACTTATACATATTATTACAACATATTTATAGGGAAAACATAATTTGTTAAGCTTGTTTAAAGAATGGTTCAATCTTTGTTTGTTTTAAATTTTTTAGCTTCGATTTAAAAACTACAGCTTCACATGTAAGTGAAATTTGAGAAACATCCGTAAAAATTTCACCATTGTTATTGCACAATAAATAATCCTGTATGTCTCTTAATTTTGCACACACTTCGGCCATATAAGATAAAGTATATTTTGGAGTTATACATTCGTCTACATCGCTATTATCAGAGTTATGTTCTTCATCATTACTGCACAATTCCTCAACAATTTCCATAATACTGAAATTAGAGCTATAGAGCCCTACAAAGGTAGGCACATGACTATCAACAGAAGCAAATTCATCTAAATCCACAGTTTTGTTACGAACTGTAGGAAAGAGCTATTGGGTATTTCGTCTTTTTCATCAAAAATTGTATCTTCTTGGATAACATTAGACAATCCGGCTTTGGAAAAACATTTCTTATCTGTAGCAGGAGATACCTTTTTCCAAGCAGCTGTAATCCATCTAAGTGCATTAGCTAAATTTATGTTTTTCTCAGACTCACTGTCAATAAATGTTACGAGTAGTAGCCTTTTATTCAAATTTCGGTAAGTCAGTTTGAAATTCTGAATTAATCCTTGACTTCTGACAATGCGAAGTAGTGATTGGCGACAGGAAAACTAGTTTAACATTTTCTAATGGAACTTTAGAATGTGACGTGGCATTATCCAAGAAAAGAAGCAGTTGTCTATTTTTCTTTTCATTTTATGGTCAAATTTATGCAGCATCTCGTCGTCATTTCTGTCATCATCAAAGCCTTTTGGTTATAAATCCATTCTAATGGTAATTTATCACATGATTACCCTTCAAAAAGCAAGGATTTTTACTTTTTTCCAATTTAATGGATCTTCTTGCTCACTTTCCATATTTACACACAGTAAAATAGTCAAACGTTGTTTTGCTGCTTTCTTCCCTGCACAATTCGTATTTTTTAATGCAAATGTCTTATTTGGCATGGTGCAGTAATAAAGATCTGTTTCGTCAGTATTATAGTAGAAGAATAATTCCTTAAAATCAACAGTAACTTAGTTTTTCAGTCCTCTATACCGTTCAAATTAACCTCAGTGGACTCACCAAAAATGGATTTAAAAGTTATACTGGGTCGCTGGCAGAAACTTTCCAACCATTCATTTGATGTTGCGAAATTTTTCATCTTTAAGCTGCTTGCTGCCTCCAGTAATTTTTGTTTAAGTGGCGGCCCAGATATTGGAATTGCTTTATTTCTGGCTTTGCAAAACCAAATGTAAACGATTTGATCCACTGCCAATCTTTCTGACTTTCCGTTTTTGCTCCAAGTTAGCACTTTCTCCAGCCATCTTTTTGAATTCATTAATTGAATTTATTTTTCATAATATCGTGAATTTGTGTTTTTCCAACCCAATAATTTTCGGCCAACTTTTGTGAACTTAACGCATAGTTTTCATTTTCCGCGATTATATTTATTTGGTCTTTTAGCGACAAACGTTTTCTTTTTAGCGACATACTTAATTAAGAACATTTCGAATAGGGAGACAAAACACCTTTAGAATCCTAAAAATCTGTAGCTATGTCCCTATCGGTCGAAAACACGGTTTTTTACTTTTTTGGGAGCACGCTCCGAAAAACCACTGTATTTTCGTTTCTAGAGTATAGTGATGTATCCAAGTTTCATCTACTGTGACATATCGACGAAAAAATTCCCTTGAATTTCGTTTGAAGAGAGGCAAACATTCTCCTGATATTTATATGCGATCACCCATTTGATCAGCATTATGCAAACACGGCACACAGCTTTTTCATATTTTAATGTTCTTGCAAAATATTGTCTACCCGTTAGGTTGAAATGTTTACTTCATTATCAATCTCACATATTTTCAATCGACAATCGCTACTTTCAAGAGCATGGACTTTATTAATAATTTCTGAAGTAGTTGTAGTAAATGACGTCAGGGACGTTCTGCATCATTCAAGCTCATATGGCCATTTTCAAGTGCGAAAAATCACTTACAAGTCATTCCAAAGGACGGAGCAAGTACGAGGAGTACGCTGGAATGATTGAAAGACAAGAAAACTAGTCGTATTGAAAAATTAATTTATCCATGTTCAAAGTACTTCTCACGTAGGGCTGGGCGATACCGACGTTTTCGGTATCGGGTACCGATACCAATCGAGGTATCGATACTTAGCGATGTATCGGGTCTGCGCACGGTATCGATTCTGAGTACTGGAATCGGTAAAGTATCGATAGGTATCGATGCTTTGGAATCGATACTTTGGAATCGGTACCTTGATTCGATACCTTGGAATCGATACCTTGATTCGATACTTAGGGATCAGTATTCATTAGGGCTGGGCGATACTGAGGTTTTCGGTATCGGGTACCGATACCAATCGAGGTATCGATACTTAGCGATGTATCGGGTCTGTGCACGGTATCGATTCTGAGTACTGGAATCGGTAAAGTATCGATAGGTATCGATGCTTTGGAATCGATACTTTGGAATCGATACCTTAATTCGATACCTAGAAATCAATATTCATAACCCGTTTTCTAGGTGTCGATTGTTTGATATCGGTTTCAAGAGATATAAAATTAATTTACCGATTCTACCATAACTACGGTATGAAATTTGCAATATTGTGAGATTTTTTTATTGTAATAATTATAGTTATGTCATAATAAGGATATTTGCTACACACAATAATAACATCCTTTTAAATATATATTATATAATATATATAATGCATATATACTTAAAAATTCTTTACTTAAAAAGTTATTGCATCCTTTATGTACATTTAAAAAAATGCACAAAGGTCAGCTACCCGATACATGGCTACCCGATACATCGCTACCCGATACATCGCTAACCCGATACATCGATACTTAGCGAGTACTGGAATCGGCAAAGTATCGATAGGTATCGATCTTTGGAATCGATACTTTAGAATCGATACCTTGAATCGATACCTTGAAATCGATACTTTGGGATCGATACCTTGGAATCGATACCTTGATTCGATACCTAGGAATCAGTATTGATAACCCGTTTTCTAGGTATCGTTTGTTTGATATCGGTTTCAAGAGATATAAAATTAATTTATCGATTCTACCATATCTACGGTATGAAATTTGCAATATTGTGAAATTTTTTTTTTGTAATAATTATAGTTATTATGTTTATGTTATAATATGGATATTTGCTACGCATAATATAAAATTCAACAACATCCTTTAAAATATATAGGTACTATATAATATATATAATGCTATATATACTTAAAAATTCTTTACTTAAAAAGTTATTGCATATTTTATGTACATTTAAGAAAATGCACAAAGGTAAGCTACCCGATACATGGCTACCCAATACATCGATACTTAGCGAGTACTGGAATCGGTAAAGTATCGATAGGTATCGATGTTTTGGAATCGATACCTCGCTACCCGATACATCGATACTTAGCGAGTACTGGAATCGGTAGGTGATATCGATAGGTGATAGTATCGATGCTTTGGAATCGATACCTTCGTTATATGAGATATCGGGGAATCGATACCATTTATGGAATCGGGTATTGGACGATGTATCGATACTTCGCCCAGCCCTAGTATTCATAACCCGATTTCTAGGTGTCGATTGTTTGATATCGGTTTCAAGAGTTATACAATTAATTTACCGATTCTACCATAACTACGGTATGAAATTTGCAATATTGTGATATTTTTTTTTTTTTTTTTGTAATAATTATAGTCATTATGTTTATGTCATAATATGGATATTTGCTACGCATAATGTAAAATTCAACAACATCCTTTGAAATATATACTATATTATATATATATATATATATATATATATTAAAAATATATATATATATATTAAAAATATATATATATATATATATATATATAATGCATACATACTTAAAAATTCTTTACTTAAAAAGTTATTGCATCCTTTATGTACATTTAAAAAAATGCACAAAGGTCAGCTACCCGATACATGGCTACCCGATACATCGCTCCCCGATACATCGCTAATCCGATACATCGATACTTAGCGAGTACTGGAATCGGTACATTTAAAAAAATGTACAAAGGTAAGCTACTCGATACATTCCTACCCGATACATGGCTACCCGATACATGGCTATCCGATACATCGCTACCTGATACATCGCTAATCCGATACATCGATACTTAGCGAGTAATGTAATCGGTAAAGTATCGATAGGTATCGATGCTTTGGAATCGATGCCTTGGAATCGATACCTTCGTTAACTGAGGTATTGGGGAATCGATACCAGCTTTGGTATCGGGTATTGGACGATGTATCGATACTTCGCCCAGCTCTACTCACCAGCATCAATGCACTTTCGCACTCGAACCTTCCACAAATAAAAAGCTTCCAGTCAGTCATCTTTCGGAATACTATAAAAAAAATTTATGAATTGCATCGTCAATCTCGTTTACCGACTCGAAACGTCGACCACGTAAGCTCTTTTTCAGGTGGTAGAACAACCAGAAGTTACACATTGCCAAATCAGGCGAATAAGACGCATGTTCGATAAGTTTTACATTATTTTTACGTAAAAAATCACGAGTGCGTTGTGCAGTGTGTAACGATACATTATCCTGGTGTAACAGTAATCCCCGAATATTGATTGATTGTAAAACAGTAGGTAAACATTTTGTGATATACCAGTTAACTATAACTGTACGTTATTCTTCAAGCTAAATTGCTTTTACTAAACCTTAACTTCGAAAGAAAATTACGTACATTACTTTCATCATAGGCCTCTGCCTTTTTAATATCATTGGGGTTGGTATGGGTGGTGGACCATACACGACCTTCCCGGCGAGTGGGAACATCATAAAATATTACACACGTTTCATCGCCTGTTACTATTTTAGAAATAATGCGTTTCCCGAGCGATCCTTACACGCTCTGCCTTTTGAAAGTCATCGAATTTATGTGGCACCCAACATGTAACAATTTTTTTCATATGAAGATGATCGTGTAAAATTGTATTAACTGTTGCGGATCCCATGCAAAGTTTTGTATGAATCGTTTCATAAGTGTATCGCGAATCTTCTTCGATTAGTTTTTTTCATTTTTTAACGTTTTCTGTCAAGAATTCTGTCAAAATTTCATTTATTGCAAAATTTTTGTATTTCGCAATAAAATAATTGGGAAGACATATATGTCAGACATGAGTTTGGCAAGAATTTTCAAGGCTACCCTGAAGACGACAGTAGATTAACTGGCGAACCGTCGGATTATTAACATACTACAAACGATGGAAATAGCCCAAACAACTACTCAACTAATCATCCATCGTCAACAACTTTTCGTCACAAGTAAATAAACATAAACACAAAAACTGTTTGTCACCGCCTAGAAAAGTACCGTTGATAAACTGACTTAGTATAGACGCAGCTCACATCATCTAGCGCTATAGAGCTGTACTGCCATCCCTTCGCGTGCCACATTCAAATTCCGGGAATTTCTGGGTAGCACTTCGTACGTAAGTATATAAAATTTTAAATTACATACATTATGTTAAGGGCCTAATTTTTTGGTTGCTTGCATATATATGGATCTATTTAGTTAGGGTCTTCAATTTAATCGTAAATTTGTACATGTCAATTCCCAAGAAAACTAATTAGAAATGGCAAAATTAATCAAAACACGTTCACATTGTGATCGTAAAATCGAGAATTCAGTTGCGATGTCCCAGATGGTCTCTCTCTTCCTCTCTCTCTCTTTGCACGTGTGTCTATCATTTATATAATACCAATTACGAGGCGGGTTTAATTGCTGCCGGCTGAACTTAAGTAAGAAATTATGTATGTATGTATGTACAGTCGAAGTCGTATATTATCAAAATTTATATATTTGAGGTAATAAAACCATTTATGACATATATTTCCATTATGTTTAACGACTTGGCGGTACCTTTATGTCGTCTTTTAGGTATTCAACAGACGCCGACTTGAAAATACAAAGAGCATACACGTATATAGACATAAAATGCAGCAATCCAAAACGTACGAGCTAAACATAATAAATTTATTCTTTGTCCTCTTTTGTTCTTTCTATAAATGAAGGCGCATGAAAAACTAATCTACACGTCTAGTCGAATGCTAAAGCGTTAAAAAGCAATAACTGTAGAGGAGATTTAAAATTTTCCCAGAGGAATTGACGAATATACATTTGGTAGTTCAAAATCTTAGACTAACAGTTTATAATTAATTTCTTGATTGAAGGCAATTTGCTTATTGCCACAGATTAGACTAATTGCCGAAAAAATTACCTAATTCTGATTTAATTTTGCACAAAACAGTTGTTGACTATTAAATTAGATCGACTTTGACATTAGTAAACCAAGAATTGCAAGTACATACGAGGGTATATCAAAATATAACGAGACTGGTGCTATAACTTCTTTCACAACTAGAATTTTTTAACAAAAAGAATAGAAAATTGTACTTATCCTCAAGTAGGCTTTGATTTAACTTTTGACGTTTACTACAGATTAATTACTGAGTTGTCAGTGTTTGACGTACCCATCGAAAAAATTAAAGTGGAGCAAAGATATGCGATAAAATTATGTGTACAGTTGGGTAAAACTCCAATTGAAACTTTCGAAATGATTAAAACGGCATACCCAGATGATAGTTTATCACGATGTATCGTGTTTATGCGACATAAGAAATTCAAAGACGGCTGTGAAACAGTGGAAGATGAACCTCGACACGGGCGACCACCAACCTCGCGACCTGCACGGATTGATTCAAAAAGTGCAGAAATTAACGACTTGATCTAAAATGATCAGATTGGCATATATCGTATTTCTGATTGTTAATTTGTCTTATGGTTCCACTCAAAAAATGATTCATGAAGATTTAGAGTGCCGAAAGGTCGCAGCAAAGTGGACGCCAAAAGTGACGACCGATGAACAAAAAGCCAAAAAAAGTGCAGAAATTAACGACTTGATCTAAAATGATCGGATTGGCATATATCGAATTTCTGATTGGTAATTTGTCTTATGGTTCCACTCAAAAAATTATTCATTAAGATTTAGAGTACCGAAAGGTCGCAGTAAAATGGACTCCAAAAGTGATGACCGATGAACAAAAGGCCAATCGACAATCTGTCAGCAGTGGAAAAGGCAACTGAAAGAATATTTCCAGACACATTCACAAAAAAGAACCACATCACAGAAATTGCTTCGGTTGTCTGACAACAGGCAGCGCTGAATTTACTTCTACGCCCGGTCTGGATAATTTCTGTGATGTGGTTCTTTTTTGTGAATGTGTCTGGAAATATTCTTTCTCCAGCAGGGGCGTACCGATGAGCCTGTAGAAAGGTGAAATACGTATCTACGTCTCTGGGGAGAGATATTTTCAGACACGTTCACAAAAATATTAATAGTGAACCTGTATTTGTGTTCTTCACACCAGGTTTTTAATAATATTTTATATTATTAAAAATACCTTTGTATTATACAAAACTGGTGGGGTTTACCTACTCATGTATGTTTCAATTATTCTGATAATTGTATTAGTTTTAAAATTTAAATTGGGGAAAAATATTATGAAATATTAATTAAGAAGGATATTTGGGCTTGGATCTGATATTGAATGAACTCTTTTGGATATGTAAATTATAAATAATGTATATATGTCAAATATCAGAAAGATGTAAAAAAATATGACACAAAATTATCATTGTGAAAAGTATTATTATTATCAGATTTCTGTTAGAAAAAATAAGTAGCTGGGATTTTTTAAAGAAAAAAAAAGGCATTATGATATTGATAGCAAAGAGTTAAAAAAAAATAAAATTTCTTTGAAAAAGTAAAAATTTCATTAACGGGTGAGCGGTCTGTCAAGTAAAAATAAAACTCCTTTATTCCACTCTTTTTATATTTCATAACGCATTGGTTACTTCATCAGGAGTGTCTACATGTTTAACAAAACCACAATATCTTAAACAATATAACAATAACTATGTAAATACTTACAATTCAGAGTTAAAATTTAGCAAATAACGGCACTAAACATGTTAAAATTCGTCAACTTTAAAACATCACATCAATATGTTGTTAGTTTGTCGTCAACCTCTTAAAAACAAATATAAATGTTAAAATATAAAACTAAACTTACAAAACACACACCAAAAAACTGATGTCATAAAAAAATTGAAACCAACAACAACTAAATTCAAATGATACAAGGACTGGTTAATAAAACTTGGCAGGTAAAATTAACCGCCAACACCGAGTATATTGCAGTAGATTATACTTAGTCCATTAGTATCCGACTTATAATTATAATTTACGCTATTAGTGTCTCAGTTGATATGTACCATTTCCAAAAAGCATCTTTTTTTGTAATTATTTTCAGCGTCCACAATTCTGACATCTCCTTAATTAAATGTATGGCCGAGATCAAGTGCATGATCCACCAGAGCACAAGATCTCTTACTAATACGGACATCACTTCTGTGTTGTGTGATACGCTGTTTTAGCCATTGTGAAGTTTGGCCTATGTAATAATGTAATGTAATGTACTCGTAATGCCTATGTAATGTAATTGAGTGAAATAAAGGAGTTTTATTTTTACTTGACAGACCGCTCACCCGTTAATGAAATTTTTACTTATATATATATATATATATATATATATATATATATATATATATATATACACTTACAGTGTAAGATATTAAACAAGTTAATGCCGCGTATTTATTTATAAAATTTATTTGGAATAATTTTTATTATTTATGTAGATCAGTTTTCATTATCAAAATTCATTAATTTATATGTAATTCCGAAAATAATTAACTTGATTGATAATATTAATATCATATGGAAATCTATTTTATTTGAACTAACTCACCGCGGGAATCATTGATTTTAACTTGCATGCATATGACATTAATAGACATTTAAAAGAGTGTAATTACTATACAAAAAGGTTTATGTATATCAATACGTTATGCACGTATTACGCATTTGTTACAAATGAAACAGACATGCAATATACATATCTGTAACTGTACACATGGACAATACACCTCGTATTTCTGCCATCTATAGGCGTCATCAGTCAAGCTAGTGAAGCAATGTAATACAAATGATACAAATCTTTTTAAGGATAGATTTGTATCTGTATATACATTTACGCTGAATGACGCTTGTAGGCGATTTCAGCGTAAATGTGTACAGTTACAGATATGTATATTGCATGTCTGTTTCATTTGTAATGTAATTACTATTTTATAATTATTATTTTTATTATAACGGTAATATCAATTAATATAAGATATAAAATAAGTCGAATAGAACAAATACAAAATCAAATACTTGTATTAAGCAAAAATAAATCGTATGCAGGCCAAGGAAAAAAAACAATAGATAATAGCGTTGCTTGGGTTGTTGTAAGAAAAACTACGTTAAAAATTATTGTAAAAACTTAAAATATCATTAAATATATTAAAACTGTTATATACTTACTCTAAAACGTTCAAAATATAAGAAGATAGTGTTCACACATCGTCAGAACAATAAAAAGGTACAGCATTCCTGACATATACGGACCAATCCTTAAAAAAAACTGTTGGCGTCTATCGAAGTACCTGATTTCCAAACACACGCCAGCACCAAATTTCCTTCTGCTTTCCAATTGAATCCAAACATCACCTAGAAAATCATTTAACAGACGTCGGAATACACGTATTTATAAAATTATATTTATTTTATGTCCATATTTGCATATTGTAACAACATAACCTTATTGTGTGTACGATAATAATAGAATTAAAAGTTAGAAATATAAATAAGGTCAAACTTACCTGGAATTGAATGGTCTCTCTTACGAATTATATTTTCATAAATGTTTTATATCTGCTAAAATCATTATTTTAAGTAATATTATCCATATTTGTTACATCATATGTTTATTATGAATACTTTTACCATTTGTACCCCTATTATGACACGTGATTTCCGCACAACAGCAGCTGATTCAGATATGTAATTAATTTAAACATAATTTCTTAAAAATAACATTAAACTTGAATTTTCACAAGCTTAATACAACATTTTTATTTATCGTTTATTTAACTTAACTTCGTATGCTTGTAATATTGCATTTTGAACATATTATCAGTGTCAATGCACGAGTTTGTTTATTGATGCAAAATAAGGTTTGATTTTGAAAAGAAGAATCGGCTCCTGAAAAAGAGATCTTGCTCTACCGCACATAATACCATATTATTTTGTTCATTTAATAAAAGCATTAAATGAGCTGGCGCCCACCTTCCTTCAAGAATAATTTAAATAATTTATTTAGTCTATACCTGCCAGTATCAGCGACATCTAATAAACTTTGGTCTAACTAAGCATTAAGACAAGGTAGGTATCACTATACTTTACATTATAATTATTAAAGACTTAAGAACCAATTCAAATTATTCCATCTATTGATCAATTCATATTATTATTACATAATCTAACACAATATCTTTATAACATATTGGCTTGCTCCAATCGTCATCGGCTACATCATTTGTGCATAAACCACTCAAAGACCCGATCTTTATAACAATATACTCGTATATATAATAATCTATTTCTTAGCCGTACAATTAATATATGTATATCATTTGATAAATCTTGGAATTTCGGCTATATACACATATGTATATAACAAAATAATCTGAAAGATAATTGAGTAGGTAAAACCTCACCAATTTTGTATAAAACAATAATCTTTTAATAATATAAAATATTATTAAAAATCGGGTGTAAAGAACACAATACAAGTATATATATATTTGTGAAAGTATTTCTCCAGAGACGTACACACATGTTTAATCTTTCTACAGAATCATCGGTACGCCCCACTGGGCAAATTCGTTCACAAAACAACAACCTCGCTATATCTACGGTCTGTCTTAATAACTTTTGTGACATAGCGAGGTTGTTGTTTTGTGAACGTATTTCTCCAGTGGCACGTACCGATGATTCTGTAGTAGGGTGAAACACATGTCTACGTATCTGAAGAAATACGTTCACAAATATATGGACTTGTATTGTGTTCTTCACACCCGATTTTTAATAATATTAAATAAATATGAATTTTAATAATATTTTATATTATTAAAAATGTGTTTGATATATATATATATATATATATATATATATATATATATATATAAATTTGTAGACTACAACAACGGTTAATTTATTTGTACTTTCATTATATGTATGGCATTGTATCTGTTCAGAATCATTCGCAATACAATTTTTACTCCAACTCAATTGCAACAGACTCTTCGTCTATATTTTATTCCAACGATCCTCTTATCTTTCCGTTTTTTTTCTTTCCTCCTCTCTGTTTCGCTTTAGAGATCAAACGTAACGTGACATAAAGCATCTGTTTCGCAGACAACCAGATGCAGAAACCATAATCGTTTCGAGTGTACATTCGTAGACGAGAGATAAGCCGTAGTCTCGTAACGTTTGTTCCGGCAAAATTGCTTGCTTGCACTTTGTCATATCACGCAATACGAGGAGCATCGTGAGAAAACGGCAACGATCATGGTGGAAGTGGTGTACATATTAGGAATGCGCGTGTATGTTATCGCATTGAAAATATGTGATTTATTTTCATTTAATTATTATTATTAACATTTATCGAAACCGGAAAAGGCTTTTAACTATCTCGGTAGATACACACGTGTTGTACAATTAATATGAAAGTAACAATTGTATGATAAAGAAAGTGTAAGTTTACCGACACATGTTCTGTGAAACTAAATTAATCTGTGAGAATTCTCGATTTTTCGGTCTTTATCTTTAGAAAATGCTTGACTATTGCTTGTGGCGTGTAAATCTGTGCAGTTTCATTCATGCAAATTTTTAAAAGTCGCAAAAAATAACCCTACTTTATGGAACTTAATCCAAATGAGAATCAATAATGATGAAAATCTCATTTTACATGCAAATGCCGCCAAATTTGTTACGTTAATTTCTACAATACATCGTGTACTGATGATTTATAATGAGTATGAAATGTTGGTATATGCACGTTTCGGGATAGACGTGACTTTCATGCATTTTAACCCATTTTATAGTCTTTGCAATGGAATAAACAAAATATCGCTAATTTAATATTGCGTCTTATTTAAAAATTAAGCTGTACACAGTTATTGGAACACTTGCATGCTTACACAGTTTAGTACTGTATATCTGTACTACTTAATTCCAAAATGAGTCTATGGCTATATGCAAGGGTAATTAGACCCATGATAAGCTATGAAGTAGTCGCATGGTGATCAAAAAGTAAGCAAAAAAGAGAACAACTCCTACAGCTGCGCTCGAGGTGATACTAAATCTACCACCTCTATACCATCCATTTACAAGGAGAAGCAAGGTCAGTAGCATACAGTGTAATGCAAGACCTAACATCTATAAGCTGTGTCCAGGGCACTGACCATCGTAAGTTGATAGAACTTCAGGCAGATCCAATTACAAGGAAACCGAGTTATGCAATAGTTCAAAAACTCAACTTTGATAAAAAATATAAAATAGTCATTCTAGATAGGGATGAGTGAAAAGAAGGCCAACCCATCCAGATAAAACCTATCTGGTACACCGACGACTCTAAAACAGAAGAAAAGGTTTGAAGCCGGAATATATAGAGGCAAAGGATAATGATTCAAGTAAGCCTAACTAAAACAGTAATGTACTGCAAATAGGACACTTAGGAAACTGAAAATATTCGAAAGAAAAATACTTGGAGTAGAGAAAATCGACGGTAAGCAATTCGGAAATCCCACAAAATAAACGTTTTACTGAAAAGGAAAGATATAGTAAGAATAAAACGAGACAGTATACCAAGAAAATATCAAACATATTACACAGGTCTGCAATAAAAATGCTTTTTAGTCTGCTGAATTCAAAAATGATCCCTATTTTCCTCTATCACGTGCAGTGTTCTGCAAAATGCAAATTTATTCCCATTATGTAGCAAGACTGCTTTGAGGCTTGTTTTTGACGAATCAAGGAAAAAACGTCACATAAAACACTTCATTAGCCCTTGAACATCCCTACAAAAAACGAGATTTCCCTCTTTGGGGAAAAATTTAGTGAATTCTCTCTTGTTGCCTGTACCATGAAAATGAAGTTCCTTGGGAGATCTGGTTATGGCTAGAAAAAAAACATAAAAATAAATGGAGGTTAACGGAAGGTCAACTCCATACCAAAACACTACTAAGGGAGCTGGACGGAAAGTTTTTTCAGCCAACCTAATTCGTAGTAGCAAAAAAGAAATTTAAATAATTACCGGGTTAATAACCGGACATTGTCCTTTAAGGAAGCATTTGTACAGCATGGGCTTGGTTAGCGAGCCCTGGTGTAGGAGATGTGAAAAACAGGAGGAAATTAGCCTTCATGTAATATGCACGTGTGAGGAACTGAAGGAACTCGGACAGCAATATTTCGGGAGAGATCTATTGGATCCTTCGACTGTACTCAACCTTCCCCTGAGGAGGATAGTGGCTTTTATCGAGGACACAAGACTAACGAGTGGAACTGAGAGATCTATTGGGGATAGTACAAAGAGCAGTGTGCTCAAGTGCCTGGACGTGGTGGCGTCCAACCCAAAACAGAGAAGAAGAAGAAGAGGTTCCTTGTGACAGCAGGTTTTTATTTTTTTAATCTTAATTCCAACAATTCGGCAGCATCTTTTGAAAGGTCTAAACCTCTGACCAGGTCGTTGAGCTCGTTCTGAAAAAAACCTGAACTAGATTCGTCCTGGGGAGGTAATGTGTTTGCATCCTCAGAATCACTCATTATATCATCCAAAATAGAATAGCTGAATTACGATTTGGGCAAGATATTTACTTTTTATTTTTTGTATTGAAACTTTTCACATCTACCGAATAGAAATAGCAGTCGGTAGTGTGGTTTTGCTGTTCACGCCATATCATAGAAACGACAAAATGAATTCAGCGTTTCTTACAAACCTTGTCTTGTTCCCCAAGTTTCAGCTTTAAATAAGCAAAATACACTTTCTTCACTTTTGTTTCTTTGTTGACTTCAACTTTTTAACTTTTCTCCGACAGTCAAACAATGTTGAAGACACAGAATTCATTACAAGTTAAATTTAAACGAGTATGGGATTGTGTGTGTATGCGTGTGTGTGCCTTAAACGAGCTCAGTGACCATATGAAAGTGACATTAGTCTGGGTCTCGGGGCACGAAGGCCACAGTTCTAATGAAAAGGCCGACGAATTGACCCGACAGGCCTTGTCTACAACCTTCATAGGACTGGAGCCTTCCTTTGGCATTGCAAAATCAATGATTAAGACAGCCATGAAAAAGTGGTCTAAAAGATCAAAGGAAAGATCTCCCCAGGTCAAAAATAGGCAATACATTCTTAGAGAATATTCGTCTAAATTTACAACAGACCTACTGAATAGAGACAGTATGTCTGTTAAGATGGTAGTAGGTCTTGTAAGCTCAACACACATATGAATAGTATGGGCTTGATAGAAGAAACTGTATGTAGATTCTGTCAAGAGGAAGAGGAAACCGCGATTCATGTACTATGCCAATGCGAAGGTTTAACAAGAACGCTGTTTCTACAAATAGGAGATCAATATCCCAAAGCGGAAATATATTTCAAAGAATCGCTCTCGAAACTGCTAAAGCTTAATTAAAAGAACAGAGTAGATCAGTTAATAGCTTCTACCAAAAAAACGTTTATTAAATTTCAATTAATTTAAACATTTTTGTCAGAGCATTCTTTAGCCCCCACAGCCAGTAGTAGTGGCTTCATGCCGTAATATATTACGAGAAATATGTATTTTAAAATTAAATTCACAAGAAGCTCGAGCAATTTCATTTAGCCAGCAGGTGTTTTCATGTATCGAAATCCATACAGAACTAGAACAAATTTCCGAAAATTATTCAATTGTTTTAGAAGCTATTTCCAAATTAGAAAACAGTAAGCTTTCCTTAAATGAAGTGAGCGATAGGTGTAGCACATTGCTGCAAAGACACGTTAGAAAATGTAACAGATAATCTAGGAATACTTAACAATCGATAAATTATGTGCAGTTATAAATACGAATTCCGATTTTGAAAGTATAGTGCGTATAGAAGAGTGTTAAAGTAAAAACCAACATTGTGAAAGTGATGCGAAGGACTTTTTAAAATGAAAATTACATCATTAGATATAGGACACTCATTTTCCAAATACACAAACATATTTTGACTACGTCATAGGAGTTTGACTGAATCAACAATGTAAGGCTTACTAATGATACAATGCTACACCACATTTTCGCGTCAGTCGACAGTCTATACGTGGACGCGGTGTAAAGTAGTTGTTGCGTGAGCGGTTTTCAATCTTTACTGTGCCCCATGAGCGACTTTTTAATTAGTGGTTTTTACCTACTGATGATGACAACTTAGTTGTCGAAATACGTATTTAGGATACGATTAATAATTGTGGTAAGGGGTTATACACCTTTTTTAAGTCAACAATACATTCAACCTAAAATAGTAACTAATTACTAGGGACCGGACGCATCGGGACGAAATTACGATGGACCATATAAATAGTCTATAACATTTGTGACGCAATTACTACAATATTACAGTTAAATTCCCTTCTTCATGGGCGTAGATAGAAGCGTGAGGAATTTTTATAATTTATTTTATTTATTAGTTTATATTTCGTAAGATACATAAAGTACAGTGAGTTAGTTTCTTTTTGTCATTATTTTAACTGTTAATTACGTAAGTACCTACTTCGTAATTTTTGTAATAGATCCTGTTTAATATCGTTTTATCGAATCTACTTCTCCCAATTATTTTGACGTAAGTGTCCGGTGAATTTCAATGAGTTTCAATAACTTACGTATACAGTTTTAATTTTCATTTATTTAGATCTAGGACATTGTTTAAGTTACTTTTTCAGATATGATTTTCATATTCATATGAAATGGAACAACGTCGAGAATGGCATCGTGAAACAATGGCAAGTTGTATCAAGGGTCATACTGATTGCATATCCATTGCCAATGATTCCGAATTTTATTGCAAAGTCTGTAAAATGTCGTTAAAAAGTTCCAAGAAATCACACGTAAAACGTCACTTAGCATCGCAAACACATACACAGAAATTAGACCCGTTGGAATCGGACAACGAAGAACTCTGTGAAACTTTAATGGCGGCAAATATTCCATTAAATAAACTTAACAATCCTACCTTCAAAACATTTCTCCAAGAATATACCGGTCGAAATGTTCCTTATGAATCCACCTTACGCAAATATTATATGTTCCTAAGTGCTACACGAAAGCTGTAGAACGCATTAGCAGCCATCTTTCAAATCAGTACCTATGGATAAGTGCCGACGAAACTGTCGATATATTAGAACGGTGTGTGGTAAATGTTTGTAGCTGGTGTACTACATCTAACTATTCCATATAACGCATATGTAATAGCAACAAAGGTTATAAATATAGTTGATGCGGAAACAGTAGCTAAACCCATTTACGAGAATGTGCTATTAAATACTATTAAAGGAAACATATCCTAATATGCTGCATATTACTTCCGCGCTTTACAGGGAAAAACTTCCATCTTTGTTACTGGATCCTTCTCCAATAATAACTAGATGGGGAACATGGTAGAAAGCTACTAGTTTTATGCAGAGAATTTGGATAGTTTACAAAAGTTCGTTACATGTTTAAATGACGATGCTTGAAGTATTTCTGAGTGCAAGGAACTAATACAAATTCCAAATTGAAAAAATCAGTTTTACTTTCTTTAGGAACACTTTGGAAATTTGCCAAAACTAATCACTTATTTTGAAAATCAAAATCTCAATTTAAATGATGGATTAACCACATTAGATGTGACTATTAATAATTTGAAAAATATTCCAAGTGACTTCAGATGTAGCCTTCGGCAAGAGAGACGTAGTTTTTAATAGAAATCCAGATTTAATGACATTGCGGCAATTGTGTATGGGAACAATGCCTCAAAATCTAACTGCTAAATACGCTAAAATAAAAGAATATTTCTAGTAGGCACCTACAACCAGTTGCGATGTAGAAAGGACTTTTTCTATCTACAAGGATGTATTTCATTCAAAGAACAAATTTTACAAAAGAGAACTTTGAGAAAGTATTGTTAGTTCATATTAAGACTCTTTACTCAACTTGAACTGCAAATAAAAATGTATTTCGTATTTATAGATCACCACCTTTGTTTTCCATTTATATATAAAAAATTAAAAACTCTTTAAAAATACAAAATTTCAATACTACGCCCGTGGACGATGAGCCATCGTCCTCTCGTGTCCGGTCTCTACTAATTAGATATATTATTTATTACATTTATAATCGCAGCTCTTCGGCTTCTGACGAAGCTGTACGCTAGTGCGAGTTCATTGCTTTGTCTTGCTTTAGTTGGGGTGGGCACACATACAGGATGTCACACAAAAGAATAACAAGGAAAACCTATGTCGCAAGACTCTATGAAAAGAACAGGAGAAACAGACCCACAACAGAATGGAAATCAGAGATCTTAACTCGAATTATTACACCGCAAGGTAGAAAGACATAGAAATAGGATAATTTATACTTAGGTACTAATTATTTAAAATACAAGCTTATTAAAAAAATTGGTTATTTCCCATTCTTTAGAAAAACGCGTAAAGGCTTAATTTGAATTTGAAAACATACGAGAACGATTCGTAAAGTAAGCTCCGTCAGGTTATTAAAAAAGACACCAATAGATGAAGAGGTTTTTATTCTATACAACTTAACGCTACTACTTACAGATATTTTTCTACATAGTTGCCATTAGGATTGAGACATTTATCATAGCGATGAACAAATTTTTTTTAATGTCCTCATAAAACTCAGCCGCTTGTGAATTAAGCCATACTCTTAACACTAGCCTGCAAGTTCTTCATCGCTCCCAAACCGCTTTTCTTGTCCCAAAAGATAGTGACCATGACTTTTCTCGCAGAAAAAGTTTGAAGGCACTTTAATAGTTTCCTCGTAGGCGAGTTAGGGCGATTCCACTGCGTTGACTGTCTTTTCGTTTCAACGTTGACATAAGCAAGCCAAGTCTCATCGCCTATTAACGATATGCCCGAGGAAATCTTCACCTTCAACACTGTAATGTGTCAGAAAAATTAGTGCCGATCCTATTCTCTTTGCTTTATGATTTTCGGTAACCATTTTTGACACCCATCGTGAACAAAATTTGTGGTAACCTAAATATTCAGTAGCAACCTTGTACAAAACTACGTGAAATTTGAGTTCTGTGATCGTAAATCGACGATTTTCATGAATTTTTCGACATTACCCACAAGTTCGTTGGTCACAACAGATGGTCTTCCACTTCCAAGGACTCATTCGTCCTTCTCGAAGAATATGCCACCATCTTCTAACCATACATCGTGAACTTTGTTCTGTCGAAAATGTCATGAGTCCATGACATTTTCGACAGAACAAAGTTCACGATGAATCTCAGCAGCCTGCATGTTCTTTGCACACAGAAATCGGATAACAGCACGCAATTCACAGTGGGCGGGATTTTAAATTGAAGCAGCCATTTTAAGCGACAAAAATAGCACGAAAGAGTGTCCGAATGATTCTCTCACTAGCACTGCCAGACTCACACTGAACCAGACTACACCGCAACACTGCGATCGCGCCGATATCCCCACTCCCCTGCTCACTAGGCGGAAACGAAACTTACTTTACGAGTTGCCCTTGTATAACTGAAAGTTCAATCTTCCAAAACTTCCGAAATTCTAATAATTTATTCGCAAATGTCAATCGTAATCAATCTACTTTTAATAATTCCCTTCACTTATTTTCTGCTCATTATTAATCTCTTTTCTAGAAAACAGTAAATATACCTTCGTTAATTGATCTAAATTCACAAAAATAATTGCATATTTACAATAAGCTGAATATGAGACATTATGTTTGTCCGTCGTTGTACGTATATCTACGCGCAGTATATAAAAGCGTTCGGACACGGTTACGTTCATCTGCGATCCTTCGTTAATTGATCTAAATTCACAAAAATAATTGCATATTTACAATAAGCTGAATATGAGACATTATGTTTGTCCGTCGTTGTACGTATATCTACGCGCAGTATATAAAAGCGTTCGGACACGGTTACGTTCATCTGCGATCCTTCATCTCGAGAACTCGCTTTTTTTTCTCTCTGTCGATGTCATCTTCGTGCGTGCAGAAGAAAAGCAACTACTTTTGTTAATGTTCCTTCTTCTGGCCATGTCTTTCTCTGCAGTCATCCGTTTCTTCAGTACCAACGGCAATCATAAATTACGTCCTCCTTACTACAAACAAACCGTTATAAAACAATGAATGTGATATTAAGGCTGCGTTATTTCAGTTTTTCGGTCGCACTTGTGCGACCGCAGAAAAAAAGTGATTTACGACAGTGGAATAACAGTGTTGCTCTTTTTCATTTGGACTGTGCGAGTTTCTAAGCCGATTTCGTATACTCCGCGTCCAGAGATGTGTATTTGTCGTCCACTAAATATATACACCGCTTAATTATAATTATAAATAAGATTTTTGAAAGACTCCACTGTCCTAAGAGTATTTCATGCTAAATCGTAAAGTTACTCGCGTACCAGTGTGCTGTTTTTAAACACATAAAAAACAACCAGCCGTTAATTATTTTAAATTTAGAAACGTGTTAATCAAGAGATTTTCCGTTTTGCGTAATGTTTCTATTTCGTGTTTATTTAGTTAGCATTTACTTGCATACAAAAAAAATAATATATGTTAAAAAGGGATAATCGTGAGATTCTCAAAACGCCTGACTGACATTTACTATATTTATGTACGATAACAGGTTAGCGCCAAATGATGCGTGTCAAAAATTCTTACAATTCGCGTTGAACATGTAAAAATAAATATACAGTACCGCTCATAAGTATTTTCCCAACTAAATTAAGCTACATATTAGGGTGGGCCGATAAAGCGTATTGCAAAAAAGTAATGTATAGATGATGCGGATTCAAATTACTAAAGAGACCATAGGTGCAAGTCAGATTTGGAGCCACCGAAATTTTCAAAATAGATATTTTCCTTAATAAATTATTACAAATTACGGGGGGGGACACTTATTACAAATAGCGGCTTCTGGTGGTTGTCCTAATAATAATGAAATTGTTTTATAATAAATATATTAATGGTGTTGGTGAAGTTCCTTCAAAGGTCCAGGACGTGCGTGATGATGGTTAATTAAAATAAATATACTACAACTTACTTACTAAATAAAACACATGTCCTTAAAGTTTGTATTTATATTTACATAAGAAAGAAATGAAATTAAAACAAAAGTAATATGTACACGAGGAGCGGTAAATAATTAATTAAAAATTAACACACAAAAAATACTCTGAAAACGAACGTTAAATTAAGCAGTAAATTAAGGGTTAATTGAATACGATTAATATAAAAATAATCTCTGTATAGACCAATACAAAGTTACCTTGAGTTGGGCACGTGGTCTTCGAAGATATATATATCTGGTCGAGTATATGTAGAGCGGTGTTGGCCGGAGGAATAAGAAATTAATTAGTTTAAATTAATGTGAATTAATATGGATTCGCTTAAAAGAATAATATGTATAGAACAATACAGTTTACCTTAGAAGCGAAGAGACACCGGACGGCGTGGCATCGTGACTTGTACAGCACGATGAGCGATGTGTGTGTAACTCACGAACGTTCGAAAGAGAAGAAGGACTGATAGTTTGTATCGAAAGAAACGGTCTAGAAAACGGTCTGTTTTATGATCCATCGAAGAGAGGGTCGATAACTTGATTAATAATTAAATAAGGGCGCGACCTGAAGACGTGGTCTATCGATGTCATAAATATTCTTAGAATAACGCTTGTGACATAAGCTTTCTAATAATATGAAACACCATATATAAAGGAAGATGTATGTAATATTAATTAAATGAATTTAAAATGGAATGTACTAGAAAGAAATTCGACAGTAACGTTAGGGTTGCTGACACGGTCAGGTAGAAAAAGGTCTCGGTCAGTTCAGAATATAACGAAAGAAATGCTTTCTCTTTGTACGAATATGTACAGTTGTACAAATGTAAAAATGTCTTACGTTAAATATATTTTAAATCGAGATATTCAAAGAAGAAATATATTTAAAAAAATAGATAAAAATATTTTATATGCTAAGCGTAACAAAATGTATATTATTTTCAATAAAATCCGATATAATTATAATGGAATGCTCAGAATAGGCTTGCTGGGAAGATATTTCTGCCACCTTTCTGAACCACTATTAAAATCTAATTTTTTTTAAATTTTAGTGTAGGTATTAACTATTAACACCAAAAAATAGCCTGAAATGGATTCTTAACTAATAAATAATTTTTTTATGATTTTTGCATGAAAACATATTTTGCGTTCGTAATGAACTCATTATGAAACCCAAAACTCCATACTTCTTTGGGTTTCATAATGAGTTCATTACGAACGCAAAATGAGCTTCATTTCGATACGTTTTGTTTTCATTTTTCAATGTTTGCTTTGTTCAAGTACTGAAATAAATATGAAATAAATGCTTTCTACATTTTTCGACGCTAATTATTCGAATTTTTTACCAAAAAAAATTCGCCCTGATGCAGGATTCGAATCTGCGTCCATTGGCTTGCCGGACCATGCTTCAGTCCCTTAATAGCTGAATAGCAAACGTCAGTCCCTTAATCCGAATCCTGCATAAGGCCGAATTTTTTTCGGTAAAAAATTCGAATAATAAGCGTCTTAAAATGTAGAAAGCATTTATTTCATTCACATTACTTCGCGAAAATGCAACGCGATTTAAGACTTACCGACGATTCAAATTTCAGTCCTTTAATAGCTAAATGGCAAAAGCATGGCCCGGAAAACCAATGGACGTAGGTTCGAATCCTGCATCAGGGCGAACTTATTTTCGGTAAAAAATTCGAATAATTAGCGTCGTAGAATGGCTCGTCTAACGACTCGCCAGTCATATCCTTTTGTCCGCCAGTACAAACCCCTTTACCATACTAATAATTAAAGGCCGGATTATATGTAAAAAATAAACTGAAAATATGCGCATAAATATGCAGATGTTTTAGCCTAAATATGAACTTCCTTATGAAAAATATGCAGGTAAAAAATACGAGGAATGTTAGAAAATGAAATACTGTAGAAAAAAATATTCTATTATGTTTACTACAAGTTTATTTAGAACATTTTACAACATAATTATCTATGAAAATAATTTACAATCACATATTTCTCAAAGTTTTCAACAGAAAAATTGTGACGCTTGTCTAAAAACTTGTATTTATATATTGAAAAGGTTCGTTCTATGTCGACGCTTGTTATAGGAGCATATTTCAAATTAGAAATATCATCTATTGTCAACTCAATATTTTCTACTGAATCACCACACAAGATTTTAGCAATGTCCTTTAGCTTTCTTAAAACCCTCATTTTTTCCTATTACACTTAAAAATTTTTCATACACCGACTGCCCCACTCCTCCTTTAACATCAAAACATGACTTTTCCAAATTTGTTTATTATTTCAACGCCCTCGATTAACGACATAAATTGTTTTTCCAACTGCAATATAGAAGTGGAAATAAAACTGTAATTGGCTTTAATAAACGCCAACTGTTGAGGTATTTCTTTACTCGAATACACCTTCTGGGCGTCTATCACAGATTGTGCATCCCTATCAAGATCCATAATAATTGTCTTTATTCCTTCATAATGAGTTGCATGAAAAATAGCAGTTTCCAACCACGTTCCCCATCGTGTGATTACCGGGTAGATGTTGTTTGTAAAACTGAACTCGTAATGGGGCCTTTAAAAATACTTTCTTAACACTACTAATTAAACTATTAACTAAGGGAAAATGGTTTCTGACTTCTTCTGTAACGCGATTTAGTCTGTACGCCAACCAAGTTGTGTGAATTAAATTTGGGTAAAAGATTTTCAAGTTGAAAGCTGCCTTCACCATGTATGGTGCAGCATCCGGCAAAAACCATAGAATTTTCTCTGTTGGAATCGATTCCGGTAAGAAGAAAGTTGCAAGTTCTTCCTGTATAAACCTTGTTATTGTTAAATTATTTGCCTTTTCCAACTGTTTGGATGAAATTAACTAAGATTTTGCTGGAACCGATACGTTAAGGATACCAATCATTAAATGAACTATGTATCGGCCCACACTATCAGTAGTTTCATCTACCCATATATAAAGATAATTGTTTGCAACTACCTTCTTAATGCTATTCAATGTTTCTACATAGATACAGCGAATATAATTTTTTCTTAGCGTGCTCTCGTCGGGAATGTTATATTTGCTGATGTACTTTTGCAAAAATAACTTGACATTTAAATTGTTTAATTTATGTAGTGGAATATTCTGCCGACACGAAACATTTGACACAAATCTTCATTAAATTGTTCTTGTTCCGATTTTTTGGAAGTTGATGGCAAACATTGCGGTAATGTTTGCTGACTCTTCTTCGCCAATTTCATCTTTGTTAGTTTTGCAGCATGAGATGGAGTTTTCATATGTTGGTCGACTTGGAACTTCCTCTCACTAGTAATCTGCAAAAAAAATATCACATCATCGGTTGTTTTCTTATAAAATAAATGTTAGTAAAAGATAAAGGAATAATTAGAAACTTAATTAATTAATAAGAGGAAATAAACTTAAAATTTTACTCACAATCTTGCAGCATGCTACGCAAAACACTTTTTCTCCATTAATTAATAAGAGGAAATAAACTTAAAATTTTACTCACAATCTTGCAGCATGCTACGCAAAACACCGTTTCTCCATCCATACACAATTCTGAATAAGGTGCAATCCATCCAGGCACAGTGGCTATTTTCGGCATTTTTGCTATTATATCTCACAGCTCACAAGTTTACACTTCGAAAAGCCAACGTAAAATGACCTTTAAAATAAAATTACTTTGGAATATGGGAATAAATTTCTCCGAATAGCAAAGAAACACATATACTCCTAATTTTTTGGTAAAATTTATTTTTGTATTTATTTAGAAGTTTTAAGGTATTAGCTTTTCCTAGAATTTTGTCTCGGCGTGGATGTATGGGAAGAGCATTAATACATTCTTGGAAATGCTTATCGGAAAAGTAACGGGAAGAGAACTTAATAAAATGCAATTTTTAATTTAAAGAGGGCTGTTTAATTTTTGATTGTTTGTTACATCCACGACATATTTTTAGTAATGCCTATAATAAATTTGATTTAGTACATACATAAAACTAGGATACTTAAAATATACAAAAATGCTGAATTACTACAAAATATGCAAATAATATACAAAATGCATATATTATGCAAATTTATGCAAACTGCATATAATCCAGCCTTTACTAATAATGTTTTATACTATTCCTAACAGGTAGAACTACTCAATTACTGCAAAGCTATGTACGTGACTGTAACAAAATGTATAGGCATATGAACTTTAGAAATTTGCTTTGTACACCTTCTATAGCATTAATATTTTATACTATAAATTAGAAACCAAATTAGCACAGCATACTTGAATTCTGATCATGATCGCAAAATACAAAATGCTAAGAGTTTGCGAGCATCTTAATTTTTCGAAATTATAGTAAATGAATACAAGTAAAATTTGCAGTATCGCAAGCAGTATCCGAATGTAGTTGCAGCGTTGAATTCAAGAGTACTCAAGAGTAATTGTGTGGAGGCTTTCCAGTACGGGGCTGGCTATAGTGCAGCCAAATATAATGGGAGAGACGAGCCTTTTTAGAATAAGTCAAATACTGCCTGTATTTAGTAAAACTTCTCATCTACAACTCAATCATTAAGAGTATTTTGACATATGGTTCAGAAGTATGGGATTCGAGTAAAACTAATAGAAGGAAGCTGCTGGTCACAGAAATTGATTTTTTAAGAAGTTGTCGAATATCGCGACCTGAAAGAATAACAAATATAGAAATAAGAAGAAGATTGAACATCGAGAGGGATATTATTGACGACATAGAAAAAAAAACAATTGACTTGGTTCGGACACAAAAAGAATGAATGAGGCGAGATAGTCAAGGAAAGTGTTAAGAATGGGTACCTCCAGAAAAGAGAAAGAGAAGAAGACCACGGAGAAGCTGGAGAGATGACGTTAACGAAGCTATGGATGCTTGCAAGAAATTTAGAGGAAGACGTGTATCCTCAAAGGAAAACGATTTCAAGACAAGATATTCAAGCAAATGTAACCGCCAACTTCTTTGAATTCAAATTCTTTGGATACATTTGTTGACTGTTTTCAGAAACTTTTAGAACGTAATAATGTGAAATTACTTTGAATTAATACCAAACGTGTTTAGTATTACTTCAATTGTGTTCTTGTATTTTGTACTAATCCGGGAATTAAGAGACCGTACTATTTTCTAAGGTGCTAACAGACCATACATTACATTTTACTACTATTGATTTTTCCTTTCTTAATTTTACCCAAAATGCAATTTTAATATTATTTTTACAGACATTTCCTTATTTTCTATCTAAGCGATCTTTATTTTTTAATAATCCTTCATACAAGTGCTTCTTATTCCCTAATTTATATTTTTCTTGTTGCAGGTGAGAATAATTTGAGAACACACTCTGTGCTTCATTTGAAACTTAAAAAAGTAACATGTAAGTATGTACATACTCAAAATATTTTAAATTATCAGACTCAGTCAATTAAACATAGTTTTATTCTCCTTGGGTTTCCCATTTTATTTTATTTTTCAATTTTAACTAGCTACCATATATACTGGCCGACATAAATAAATTAACACCTAGTAACGTTGGTATATTTCAATGAAATTTTCAGAAAATATGTATTTTATTCGTATTAAGGAACCATGAATTTCAGCAAGATATGATCGTGACAGTTCATTTAAACACTAATAACACTAGTTTGCAAATTTAAGTTTGTTCGGTCCTGATATCACATCCAGATACAACATAAATTACAAAATAAAAAAGCATTGATTTTTACGAATCAATATAACTATATTGTATTTAATAATGACAAATTGACACTTTCACATTTTAATATAAAAAAAAAATACATAAATACTAAATTAGTATCAATCGAAATTCTGCAATTTTCGTTAATAACGCTATTGTCTCTTTGTTTGAAAAAGCCTTTTAATCGTATTTCTTTTATGCACAGACGTGGGGATGTCTCTTTTTAAACACCAACAGTAGTCGGCCATCATGTTTCTATTCGTCCATCCTGGTACCTCTGTTTCATTTTTTTTTTATGTCCTTATGGAACTTCTCTCCTTGTTTTTTTTGTCATTTATCCAAGATCTTAGAGAAAAAATCAAGATTGGCATGCAAAAAATTAATATCGCAACCTAAATCGAAAAGCTTTTGCAGCATGTTTTGAACAACTTTTTCATAATCTTGCGATTTATGATTCCCTAGAACATTTTCCATTACATTTTCAAAAGGTATCCAGGCTTCACTTTCAACTGCAATCATAGTAGTTTTAAAGTGACAGTCCAAGACCAATTTTATAATTTGGGGACAAATTAAAGATACCCTCCTTAACTTTTGTGGACTATCCGGACTGTTTATACACTTTCTACTTGCCATACTAAAAAAAAACTGACACACAATAAGAGTTCACGACGGTGTTTCAACGAGTACTGACTCCTCAAGGGAAGTACCACTTATATACACTCTGTGGTTGAATGAACTCTACAAACAAGTCAGTGTACGCTCAGACAAGTTTAAACATGCACACGCTGGTGTACTTGGGGCAAATATTTAATACGATTACAAGTATAGCAAGCGCCAATTAAGTTGGCGCAGGATTAGAAGTAGTGGGGAGATTTGTATTTAGTTTTACATCAAATCGCAAGATACCGTAGGCGGCAATGTCAGATAATTCTAACCTCTACGGAAAAACCATAATTGAACAGTTTAAAAAAATACAAAATTTGATATAAATAATGAGATTGTAATGTATAAACAGGTTTTTAAGAATATCTTTATAAGCATCGTTTGAGCGTGTATCACTTTATGATCCCCTAGCAAAGACATTATGTTCCGTTAAACGTCAATGACAAATGTATTCTGACAATTACTTGAGTAGTGGGGGTTGACGTTTTTAAAAGCGTTTTCTGCGCACCTCCTCCTCGCGCCAATTTAATTGGCATTTGCTATACACGGGTATAGAGCTGGTAAACCTGGCTGAAGTTATAGTTATGTACAGATTTGCGCATATCTTGATAATACTGTGTTACTAAATTGTGAAAAAACTTTACGTGATAGAAAAAAACGGACTTCAGTTTAGTAATCAGTAAACGTGTATAAAACATTGGCACATGCTTCTATTTAAATCCTAGGTACACATAAACCAGTGTTATTAATTTATGCGAATACTTTCTGTTACGGTCCATTTATTTAATACACGACAGACAGTCTGGTTCCTAATAGCTGTGTAAGCAGACCGTAATTATCCAAACCCTTAGGCGTTTCTTGCAATTTGAAAAATACTGTACTTAATGTTTTAAGCGAAATAGGCCAAATTCGGTTACAAAACCATGTTGAAATGATGAGATGTAGGATTTTATATTTGCGTATCCAGAGTTATACAGGATGTCTTTGAAACAAAAAGACAACGTATGAAAAATCGAAAGATGTAATTTATATAGAAAACGAATTCAAAATATTGTTATTTAGTCAATTACGTCACGAACCCCTAAATTATGTATATAATTATGTTTATAAACTTTAACATTGTGTCTAAGTTTTCTTATGGTAATGGTTCGATAACCTCGTACGAAAAGTCAGGTGTTAAAAATTTACGCTTGCATTCAATTTTTAAAGTAGGTATATTAAAAGAACATATAATATGTGTTCTCTACGTCCTATTTGACAACACTCTTATCTTTAATCGAAGACATAAATGTAAATCATATCGAACGTACTGAATCGTAGACTTTAAGCTGACGGACGTTATTGTTGGTCAACTTTAAGATATCGTGCCTTAACTTTTTATGATATAGTTGGTCGCACAGTGGCGTAACAAAAATTTCTTAAATATTTTTGTCATTTTTTTCTCACTTATGAGAGGGATCTTTGGAAAAATATTTCAAATGTACGTGGGTGGATCCTTTGCTCCGCCCCTGACTCACAATAAAAAAATGCCTAATATCCTACTTTTATTTTTCAGCATAGTCTCCATTAAGGTAAACACATTTTTCCCATCGATGTTCTATAATTTCTAATACTTCTCGAAAAAGATTGTTCAACCTCTGCAAACCACTCCACATCATTATCTGACAGAAATCGTTTACCACGCAAGTGTTCTTTAACTTTTAGAACCAGTCCGTAATTGCTGGGAGCAAATCTGACGAATATGATGTGTGCTCAACTAATTCGAAGCCTGTTTGAGCTATTGCAGCTGTTGCAATGGCAGACGTGTGACTAGGTGCGTTATCCTGATACAACACCTTTGCGCAACTTTCCCCGACATTTTTCTTTTATCAAGTAATATAATTTAGGTATAAATTGGCATAATAAGCACATGTAATTGACGTCCCCTTCCGCAGGAAATCTACTAAAACTACGCCTTCAGCATTCCAAAATACGGATTCCCTGCTGAAGGTTGCATCTTGAATTTTTCGGCGGTGGTGAACCTCGATATGTTCACTCCTTACTCTGTATTTTGATCTCTGCATCATAATGGATTCAGGACTCATCCATTGTCACTAATCTTGCAAGAAAATTTTGTTTTTCGTATCTATACCGCGTTAAAAAACGACTGCAAATGTCTTTTGGAGTTTGCTTGTGTGCATGTGTTAGTATTCTTGTTACCCATCTTTTCAATTTGGCTCTAATTATATTATATACTACATGGTATGAGATACCAGTAGATATTTGTCTAATAGCCACACGTCGATCTTGCAGCTCGAGATTATGGATCTTTTTAACAGTTTTTTTTGGATAGTGACGGTTATGGGCGCTCCATCTGCATGTTCGTCTGCACACGACTGTCTACCACATTTAAACCCGCGACACCACCTTTTAACTATGTCATGATACTGCAAATGCCCCTAATGTATCCACCAAATCTTAATGAATTTGAGTTAAGGGTCATCTCTTTTAAACATAAAACTGGGTACAGATGTGCAACAGAACTTCGTATCGTAACACCGTCGCGCAACAAGTGTAACAGCGTAACACCGCAACAACGCATCAAGGAGGCGTCCCATCGCTTGTCGATGTTAGAGAGTCACATCAAAGGAATGGTACGGGCTGATGTTGCACCACTTACTTGCATGTGTATAGGTCTGCATAATATGATCGCGCTTTGTTTTCCGTTGCATTTTTATTGAAGAAGTCTTTAAGTATGGAGTGGACGGAAGAATCTAGAGTTAACCAAGTAATGAGCTTACTGTAAATGAGAACTAATGAGTATTAAATCTCACTTTACATACAAATGTCGCCTAATGTGCTATGTTAATTTCTACATTTCGACAAACTAAGTTTGTACCAGTATGAAAAAACGCTACATATCGCGACGCCACCTTCCTGGTTGTTAGGATAATGAAAAATTCGTAAAAAGTCACATCTACCCCAGAATATGTTTGTAATTAAGCGGGAAAATTAATTTGTGAACGATTTACATAAGATCTTGTGTATACGTATGCCGTTTCTTGTAACGCGAGCCAACTTTTGCTCTTCGGTTAAAAGATGCGGATTCTAACAGGAAACAAACTTTCTCACACTCAGTTCATCATGTAGGATCTTTTGGATGCCTGAATTTCACGATATGTTACATGTCTATCTTCCTTAATCAGACGAAGCACAGCATCGCTGTTTTTCTGGATGGCTGGTGTTCTTGGCGGACTTGTCCCGAGATCGTCGCTGATACCGGTACGTCCACGGTTGAATTTACAGTACCAACGTGAAATTGTCAATTGATGTGCTTCATTTTCAATAACAGTAACCAACTCAGCAAGACATTGTTGTTGAGCTAATCTTCTCCGAAAGTTGTAATGAATTATTGCGCGAAAATTCTCTCTACTCAACCCCATTTCCATGATCACTTGCCTTATCTTGATGAAACTTTAGATTTCGGTTAATAAAAAATTGAGATTAATTTTGACACCTGACGGTTTATTACTATCGCCCTCTATGAGGCTATATACAACACTAGAAAGACATCCCTCGTATTATATTTTTTTTTTCTTTGCTGAATTGACATTTCCCAAAATCGACTCTCAAGTCAAGAGGAATAAATATAAAATTTTTATTAAATATCTCGCAGAAATCCTGATTAAATGCCTCCAAATCATAACGTATTATTCTACAATTTAATTTTATTAAATTTCTCGCAGAAATCCTGATTAAGTGCCTACAAATCATAACGTATTATTCTATAATTTAATTTAATTCACATGAAGACTCGTTTTAATTAAAATACTTCGTTCAAATTAACATTTAAATCTGTTATATTCTAATTTCGTACGGGTATGATCTTCATGCATTTCCTGTTTATTCTAACTTTACTAGAAACATTTAATTAATTCCTGCCAGATTTAGCTTTTGAACTAGTAAAAAATTTAAAAAAATAGTTTCCGTTTTCTTTAACGTTTTTTTTTTTTTACGTAAAGGTAGTTAATTAGACATTCGCTAATCAATAAGATAATATCAAAGTCGAAAGAGATTCTTTTTGATTTGACCAGCAGCTAGAAAAAACTGCAATTAAAAGCGAAGTCTTTGAACTAAGAGCCATAAATAACACAAACACGACGATTATCAATTCAGTTCTGTATAGGTCTGCATAACATGATCGCGCTTTGTTTTCCGTTGCATTTTTATTGAAGAAGTCTTTAAGTATGGAGTGGACGGGAGAATCTAGAGTTAACCAAGTAATGAGCTTACTGTAAATGAGAACTAATGAGTATTAAATCTCACTTTACATGCAAATGTCGCCTAATGTGCTATGTTAATTTCTACATTTCGACAAACTAAGTTTGTACCAGTATGAAAAAACGCTACATATCGCGACGCCACCTTCCTGGTTGTTAGGATAATGAAAAATTCGTAAAAAGTCACATCTACCCCAGAATATGTTTGTAATTAAGCGGGAAAATTAATTTGTGAACGATTTACATAAGATCTTGTGTATACGTATGCCGTTTCTTGTAATTGGAGAGTAATTCTTGTGTTAAGAAAGCTTAAGACAAAAGTGAACATTTGTTTGACACCCTATATGTATATATTCAATGCAAAACAATAATATTCATAATTGTTTTTTTTTTGTTTTACATAGATTTACTTTAGTTTATATATATTTAGCTAATTGCTTTCCTTAAATTCATACTCGTCATGTATTTAGTATACTTAAAAGATCTTGGAATTGGGTCATACGAATTGGTATTCAATGTTAATTACATATCTTTATAATTCATGCGAAATTCCGAAATTTTCAAATGATGTATTTAAAATTTCCTAATTGATTTAACATAATAAATGTAAATCTGTGGCCCGTCACGTGCCTGTTATTTGGTTTAAATATTCAAAGGCGAAATTGAGTGTAAAGGTCTATTAGGGGGTTCCCTAATGCATTTCACTCTTATTGGAGCTTGTCAACACACAGTAGCCTGGACAGACATGATTCTTCACTTCTATACTTCGCGTATATATAGTTAGTATAATGAACTTACTGTAAATGAGAATCAATAAGTATTAAATCTTATTTTACATGCAAATGTCGCCTAATGTGCTGTGTTAATTTCTACATTTCGACAAACTAAGTTCGTACCAGTATGCAGGAACGTTACGAAATATAGAAATTAATATAAAGTGAGATTTAATATTCATTGGTTTTCATTTACAGTAATTTCATTATACTACCTATATATACGCGAAGTATAGAAGTGAAGAGTCATGTCTGTCCAGAATACTGTGTGTTGACAAACCTCAATAAGAGCGAAATGCATCCACACATTTTGGAATATATGTGACTTTTCACAAATTTTTCATTAATCAAGTAATAATGCATAAATATATGAGCTGCTGCAGCAACTTCTATCTTTTGGATCGCACTTCACAGAACTAAACTCAATTTAGGTTGGAACGATAGCTTGTTCTGCGCAATGATGTTCTGATACGCTAAAATTCCCGCACATACGTATCTTCGACGCGTAACAAAAACTGTTGCGCGACGGTGTTACGATACAATGTTCTGTTGCATGCCTGTAACTACCTTAAGTATTTAATCGCCGCTCGTTGCTCGACACGATCCATTTTGATATTGATATATGACTCTCTCGACCTCGGGCGTCTACTGTAGGCACGCTTTAACAGGGTCAGATTGTAGGTTTCTAGAATTAGTCTATACATATCAGGTTATAATGCGACGTGAAGATAAATAATTTTTTTGGTTTATAAATAGGTCAGGGGCGGAGCAAAGGGTTCTTCTATATAATTACATCTTAAAAATTTTTGAAAAATTACACAGAATCGCTTTAGGTCTATAACTGTTTAAAGAAGCTTTATCACCTTTTCTATAATTATTGTAATTGGAAATCATTGTAATTATGATCTATGTATATAATGTTGTGATTTTGATTGTTAAAAATAAAATAAAAAATATATATTCAAACTTATAATGTATGCTTGTTTAACACAATACACAATAGTTTCATTCTGCGTATGCACCTCTCGACTTTTATCCGTATCATACATATTTTATTTTTCCAATTCGTGAAACACATGCAAGACGCACACGCAGACGCCGAAGAATTCGCATAAATTCGAACTCCGGCTTTTCACACCGTTAAAACATCGGCTTTTTTGCTTCTTTTCTTTTGCAGTAAGCGGACAGAATGCATACTTTAAGTGATGTTTTGTGTACAACCGAAAGCCTATTGCGCACAAATTCCTTCGCGTCGTTCTCGTTTGTCAAATTGTTTAAGCGCTGGTTGACAACAACAGGACACACTAGAAAGAAAAGGCTTCAGAAACGGAGAAAAGGAACATAAAGAAAGAAAAAAAATTAAAAGAGAAAACAACACGGTCCGAGTTATGATGCGTTTTAAGAGCGCGTTCGTTATTTATAATTGTTTTCTGGGCTGACTCGATGCGATTAATTCTCATTATGTTCTTACCACAAAGTAGAATTGTTTTCGTGATTTTGCGCGGTTTTATTTTAAAAGATATTTATATCTTTAATACCGATGTGTTTTTGAGCTTCTAAAATGGAAACATGCATATATAACATTCTTGTTTATGTACATGAAAGTGATAGATGTATTTTGAACGAGTTGGATTTGGATAAAACAAAACTACCACATCATAATTTCGGAGTGTATTTACAAGATATGAGTTAAATACATGCTTTTCGAATATATTTTCAATGTTTACGGCGACGATAATGACTACCATTATTGCAATCAGCATACACTGGAATTTCAGATGTGTCGCCAAAACAAACTTCTTGAAGTTATAATAATTATTTTTAAGCAGTTTATTGATCTTCTCTGCAATTTAATGTCATTTCCATTAAAGTATGCGTTTTAAATAATAATACCCTGAGTATATAACTCATTTGAAATTTAGCCAATAGCAATTACAAATTTTACATAGTTACCATGTATTGATAAGTGAAATATACTCTTGACGACGTGATATAACCGTTTTGGTGTTTCGCTTCCTCCAACAATATGAATTTTGTCATGGTAACAAGTATTTTGAAGTTTGTTGATAAACGTCAAAAATATATTCAGCAATTTTCATAAGGTTTTTTTAAATTTTTTCGACATGGAACGCTTTGGTATAAGCTGGGTGACCGAAATAGATAAAGAAATTGAAAATTTGACACCGCAAAATACCGTTAAAACAAATAAATATGTTTGGAAACAGTTCACCGAATTTTGTGAACAGCGAAATTATAAACTTTGTGCTCAAACTTCTGACGAACAATTAGCAAGTATTTTGAAAGATTGGGCATTCAACATGAAACGTGCAGACGGCACCGAGAAATAAACAAGATTCTGCCAACTCTCACCTCAAATTCAACTTCTAAAGATAATACAACAAATATTTATTATAATAATTGTACTTTTAATTTCAACCAATAAAAAAATTTCGTTAGTTAATTCGTTATATAATCGTAACGAATACCACTCGAGCAAACGAAAATAATCGATTACCTATATAACCTCTTCACTCGACGTATATCCTTAAAACACCACTCGAGCTACGCTGTCGTGGTGTTTCGCAGAATACGTCTCGGATATATAATCGATTATTTTCTATGCTCTTGTGATATTATAACTGATTATCCAACAAGAGCTCATTTACAGGAAAATAATTAATAATAATGTAATTATACATACGGTTATTTCATACATATTCGTGTATACAAAATTAGGAGTTTGTTAAGTATACGGGCAATGAAAGTGATTAGATAAAAAGTAGTGGAACATGTGAAGGACCTAAAAAGGAACAAGTTTGAGTATGAATTTAAAGAGGGAAACCTAATTTGAAAAAAAATTAAAAAACCCATTGACTAACCTTACGTCTATTTTCAACGCAAGCAAAACAAGCCACATTTCGCATAATCGTGTTCTTCGAATGTCCTAATGTATTAATTAAACATCACTCCCACCTATTTTTGCTATAATAATCTTCAATTTGTTAAAGTAACCTGGTAAAAAGTTAATTTTTTTTTAAATTTGTTTTCGAATTACGGTTTCCTCTTTAAATTTATACTCAAAGTTTTTCTATTTTAGGTCCTTTATAAGTTCCGCTACTTTTTATTCCGTAACTTTCACTTCCCGTATACTTAACATTAGCCCAAAATTAGCGTTTAATAGCAAAGGAAAATCAAATTTATAGAAAATATATACAAAACATTAAAAATTATGTTAACAAAACTGATTTAAAAAAGAAAGAGAAGGCTGATGCAATTCCGCGTCATACGAGGTTTTGTTCATTAAATTCGGTGTATGGTGTATCGGTTTTTTGCTACCTACAAAAGGTGCAAGCAATAAAAATCCACGCTTGTTAAATTGTTACTCAATACAAACACCATCCTCCGACTGGCGGTATTAAACTCCTCGGACTCAAACAACAAACAAAAACAAAACCAAGGTAATCAAGATATTGAAGCTTCCTTGGTTTGAGAGGCTTTTTGTTATGCACAGTTTTTCCGAATAAAGCACTTGTTTTTGAACTAAAATATTTTAATCTACTATGTACGTAACTATTTAATTATTCTATAAAAGATACTTGAATGTCTGAGCGAATGCCGAGAGTTTTCTGGCTAGCTCGATGCTTTTCGAGTTCACGCTGTATGTTTGCTCGTTGAGTTCTTCGTAGTTACTGTGCTTCTATCTCAGATAAATTATGGGTTCGCATCCACGTTTATTCCGTCAAGGTAATAAAATTAAATTAAATTTATTTTAAGAAATCTAGAATATTAATCAACAGGTAACGGAAAAACCCTCAATGAATAGGACAAAGAGGGCTATAAACTGTAAGCGTGGAACCCCTAATAGACCTTTACATTCAATTTCGCCTTTGAATATTTAAACCAAATAACAGGCACGTGACGGGCCACAGATTTACATTTATTATGTTAAATCAATTAGGAAATTTTAAATACATCATTTGGAAATTTCGGCATTTCGCATGAATTATAAAGATATGTAATTAACATTGAATACTAATTCGTATGACCAATTGCAAGATCTTTTAAGTATACTAAATACATGACGAGTATGAATTTAAGGAAAACAATTAGCTAAATATATATAAACTAAAGTAAATCTATGTAAAACAAAAAAAAACAATTTTAAGTATACTAAATACATGACGAGTATGAATTTAAGGAAAACAATTAGCTAAATATATATAAACTAAAGTAAATCTATGTAAAACAAAAAAAAAACAATTATGAATATTATTGTTTTGCATTGCATATATACATATACGGTGTCAAACAAATGTTCACTTTCTTAAGCTTTCTTAACACAAGAATTACTCTCCAATTACAAGAAACGGTATACGTATGCACAAGATCTTATGTAAATCGTTCACAAATTAATTTTCCCCCTTAATTACATACATCAACCTAAGACTATATATTTGATAACACAATTAAAATATAGCACAAAACAAAGGATTTGCGTTCTTATGCTGAAACTTTTTACACAACTAAATTGCACAAATTCGAATTTCTGATTACTTTAAATGACCTCAATTGTACATATTTATGATCAGTTAATAACGAGCCATCGAAAAAATTCATAATTGGAGTAGACTGTGAAATTGGGTTGGTACTTTAACCACTTCCACATAATGACACATTACTTGATGCTTGACAGTTTCATTGTAAAAAAATGTTATGGCATTGAAATGATACTACAACAAAAAAGAAAACAAATAATTTATTTAATATCGAAACCATAATCAAAATTCACATATAGCTACAGAAGTTGTTGAAAATGTTGTCCATTTGCATCTAAACACAAACAATTTTCTTAATAAGAGTTTTGAAAAATTTGACACAAACTTATAGTTTCAATGTCAAATAATAAATGTCATTATGTGGAATGGTTAAAGTATCAACCCAATTTCACAGTCTACTCCAGTTATGAATTTTTTCGATGGCTCGTTATAATAATTTAAAAGTAACATGAGTTAATTTAATGAAAATATCCCAAAATAAAAATTACTGCTGACAAAAAAAAAACAAAAAAAAGGATGAGAGCAAAAAATAGATCAAATGGCTCGTTGATTCTGAATATTTAATGTAGCTAACTTTTCTTCTCTTATTGCCCGATGCAAATTTTTCTTTAGAAGATTAACAAAACAGACGTATCGATGTAATTAAGCTGCAAATCTACTTGGCTGCACTTAATTATAGTAGGCCGATATTGCTGTCAGGATACTGTTCCTGCGCAGGGGTATCCTGCTGCAAATGGAGTTGAAAGCAGTCAAGCAGCGAAACGCAGCGAACATCCAGAGATAAAACATTCAACCCTTGAAACAAGGTCACTCGTATGCGTAGGCATGCATGGACATGTCTGTACCCGTGTTCTGCTGGGGATTGCGCAAGGCTATAAAGCGGTACTATTGCATTCAAGCCATGACGCAACATTAAGTTCTGCTTCAAATTAGGTAAAACGGCGACGCAAATCCATAAAATGTTGGTGCAAGGTTTCGAGCACGATACTGTGAGTAGAAAATATGTGTAAGATTGGTTTGCACGCTTCGCACTGGCAAGAAATCAGAGGAGGACGAAGCGCGTTCGGGCCGCCCATCCACAAGCAGGACACCGGAAAACATTGAACGTGTACGTGTGTCGCTAGCAAAATATCGGCGATTGATTCTGGGATCAATGGTAGAAGAAATGGGTATTAGCAAAGACACAGTGGGAGCCATCATTCATGAAGAATTTGGTAAACGCAAGATTCGTTCACGATTGTTGCCGCACATACTAACAGACGAGCAAAAAATAAGACCTTTTGACCAGTGACGATCATCGACATATATCACCTCAATCCATCCTTTCTGTGTTCCATTGTCCAGGGGACGAGTCTTAGTGTTACCAGTATGGCCTCGAAACGAAAAGTCAATCGATGGAATGGTAGTCACCTTCTTCCCCGCGACAAACAAAGAGGCGTGTGCAAAAATCCAAGGTGAAGACCATGCTGATCACATATTTCGGCATTTTACCTAGATGTTCTCAAAAATTTATTGCAACGCATCCGACGCGTTAGGCCACAGATGATCGAGACCGGAAATTGGATGTTACTGCACAACAATACACTATTGCATATGACTATTCGTGAATGCCAAGTTTTGTCTCCGCGTGGCGCGACTGTTTTGGAACCCCCACCCCGTAAACCAAAGTATGAAATATTAAGTGATTCCGAGGATACTTGTATTTATGAATTTGAAAATGATGATGAATGGCAAACGAAATATAAGAATTTCAATATCAGGCAACTTCTAGAAAAGTCAATTATTAATCATGAAAACTTACAGTTAGGTAGATGTGGCCAAAAATGATTTTAAAAGCAAAGAGACGTTCAGGAAATTTTTATCGTTTACCTCTTTACAAGCTAATAATTGTCTTCGATTTTGCAATGGAATTGTAGCTACATGACTCGATTTTCTGACAAACGTTGCGGTCATCTTTTTCGAT
This sequence comes from Melolontha melolontha, assembly GCA_935421215.2. Classification (NCBI taxonomy): domain Eukaryota; kingdom Metazoa; phylum Arthropoda; class Insecta; order Coleoptera; family Scarabaeidae; genus Melolontha; species Melolontha melolontha. Next base: position 50,461,635 of record OW285242.1, read on the forward strand.
ACACATAACTTTTGTCGGATTCTCTTCATCTCGAAACACCCAAGCAGCAGACTGATATTTATTTCGCGTTCAAAGGAATAAATCCATGATTCATTGACACTCACGTTGTTATTCTACGGTTTTTGAGTTCCCCTTATTGAACCGGCTCAAAGTTTTTCGGCACCAATTAACGCGAGCCAACTTTTGCTCTTCGGTTAAAAGATGCGGATTCTAACAGGAAACAAACTTTCTCACACTCAGTTCATGATGTAGGATCTTTTGGATGCCTGAATTTCACGATATGTTACATGTCTATCTTCCTTAATCAGACGAAGCACAGCATCGCTGTTTTTCTGGGTGGCTGGTGTTCTTGGCGGACTTGTCCCGAGATCGTCGCTGATACCGGTACGTCCACGGTTGAATTTACAGTACCAACGTGAAATTGTCAATTGATGTGCTTCATTTCCAATAACAGTAACCAACTCAGCAAGACATTGTTGTTGAGCTAATCTTCTCCGAAAGTTGTAATGAATTATTGCGCGAAAATTCTCTCTACTCAACCCCATTTCCACGATCACTTGCCTTATCTTGATGAAACTTTAGATTTCGGTTAATAAAAAATTGAGATTAATTTTGACACCTGACGTTTTATTACTATCGCCCTCTATGAGGCTATATACAACACTAGAAAGACATCCCTCGTATTATTTTTTTTTTTTCTTTGCTGAATTGACATTTCCCAAAATCGACTCCCAAGTCAAGAGGAATAAATATAAAATTTTTATTAAATATCTCGCAGAAATCCTGATTAAATGCCTCCAAATCATAACGTATTATTCTACAATTTAATTTTATTAAATTTCTTGCAGAAATCCTGATTAAGTGCCTACAAATCATATCGTATTATTCTATAATTTAATTTAATTCACATGAAGACTCGTTTTAATTAAAATACTTCGTTCAAATTAACATTTAAATCTGTTATATTCTAATTTCGTACGGGTATGATCTTCATGCATTTCCTGTTTACTCTAACTTTACTAGAAATATTTAATTAATTCCTGCCAGATTTAGATTTTGAACTAGTAAAAAATTTAAAAAAATAGTTTCCGTTTTCTTTAACGTTTTTTTTTACGTAAAGGTAGTTAATTAGACATTCGCTAATCAATAAGATAATATCAAAGTCGAAAGAGATTCTTTTTTATTTGACCAGCAGCGAGAAAAAACTGCAATTAAAAGCGAAGTCTTTGAACTAAGAGCCATAAATAACACAAACACGACGATTAATCAATTCAGTTCTGTTTGTTTAAAAAGAAATTCTCCACTACCAAGGTACGCCTTTGTGATTGTGCGTGCATACATGCGGTACAGATACTTCCTGTTTATCCGGAAGTGGGTCGTAATGATAACTTTACGTATTTCAATCGCGCTCGTGTCTAATTAAAAAAAAAGAAAAGCAAAAAGAGTAGAAAAATACTAGAGAGATAAATCGAAAAAGAAAAGAGAAAAAACAAAACGTAGAGACGAAATTGTTGTAGGGAGAAAATGGTGTTGATTCAGAAATACGACGTGATCTAAAAATTCGTAATTTTGTTAGTCGTGAGTGGTTTTCGTGTTGTGTTGGAATCTGCCTCTGTGTGTGTATATGTGTGCGCGCGCACGTGTTTGTGTATGTGTGTGTGTTTGCTACCAGTGCAGTCAGAGTGTATAAACTTCAGCAGTAAAAACATTATTTACATTCGGCATCGAATGAGCAATAAAACAGCATTTAATGAACATACTGGTTCAAATTCGCTGCAAGCAATAACACCGAAAATTTATGTTGAAGTTATCAATAAAAGTAGTTGAAGAGGAGTTAGTAACTTACCAGTAGTGATTATTTAAAAGTAAATAGACTGCTGTGAACGTATTAAACATGTGCTGTATGTATGTGTAATGTTTTTAGAGAATCCTACGAAATTATTTTTATTTTGAATATCAAATTAAAATCTCGTTAGTAATACATTTATTAGAGTTTTTGAAAGTTAGTAGTAAGTCTAGGAAGAAAATGTGTCTAAAATTTGTAATTTTAGGCTTCGAGAAACTTTCATCCTTGAATTTTGCTAAATATAGGGGTGCGCAAAAACTAGCAATTAATTAAAAATAAGAGAAAAAATATAATAGATTCAAAATTTATTATATGAATCCATATTTGATTCATTAACTAAAATATACAAGAGCTATTCGTAAAGTAAGTTCCGGTTTCGCCTAGTGAGGGAATCGTTAGGACATTCCTTCGTGCTATTTTGGCCGTTTAAAATGGCTGCTGCAATTGAAAATCCCGCCGACTGTGAATTGCGTGCTAAACGCCGTCATCAATGATGTCAAAACAATGTTGCGAAATCATTTGCAAAATCCATTGGAGAAATCAATTTGTTTATATTATAAGTTAGGGTGGTAAACGCTTATGTCAAACTTGCAATATTTAGGTTATAATTAGAGAACGGACACACTTACCACCCAGTGCAGTACTGGCGAAAGGCTGTATTTCTAAAGTATTTAATTTTATTTATATAATTGGAAAACGAACGGGTGGTGATCTATAAAATTACGAAATACATATTTATTTGTTGAAAAGTTGTATTTATAAAATTTTTAATTTTATTTATATAATTGGAAAACACCCGGTTGGTGATCTATAAAATTACGAAATACATATGTATTTGTTGAAAAGTTGTATTTTTAAAGTTTTTAATTTTATTTCTATAATTGGAACATTTTTATTTGTTCATTTTGTCGTTCAAGTTGAGTAAAGGAGTATTAATATTGACTAGCAATAGTTTCTCAAGGTTTTCTTCTGTCAATTTTGTTCTCTTTGAATTAAGTACATCCTTATAAATAGAAAACGTCCTTTCTATATTGCAACTGGTTATAGGGTGCATACTGGAAATATTCTTTTATTTCTTCATATTTAACCGTTAGATTTTGTGGAATTGTCTCCATACATAATTGCTGCAATGTAATTAAATCTGGATTTCTATTAAGAATTGCTTCAAACTTTTGCCGAAGGCCACATCCGAAGTCACTTGGAATACTTTTCAAATTATTAACAGCCACATCTAATGTGGTTAATCCGTCATTTAATTTGAGATTTCGATTTTCAAAATAAGTGATTAGTTTTGGCAATTTTCCAAAGTGTTCGTGAAGAAAGTACAACTGATTTTTTAAATTTGGGATTTGTGTGAGCTCGTTGCACTCACCAATACTTCTAGCATCCTCCTTTAGCAGTGTTGCGAAATGTTTTAGACTATCGAAATTCTCAGCATAATAACTAGTAGCTTCCAGCCATGTTCCCCATCTAGTCATTACTGGAGTGGGAGGCAGTGACAGAGATGGAAATTTTTCCCTGAAAAGAGCTACTCTCAATGGTGCTTTTCTGAATTTTTTTTAAAAGCGGATACAAGTCACAACTTCTGGAAAGGTGCTCTGATATATTCACAGATTCTGCGGAGAACATGTGCTACACAAGTAATATGCAGCAAATTAGGATATGTTTCCTTTAATATATATGCAGCTCTGTCACTTACAAATAAAAGTACTTTTTCTTTGTACCTGTCGTCGGAATGAAGTATATTTTGAATATTCTCATTAATCGTTTTAGCAACTGTTTCCGCATCAGCTCTATTTATAACTTTTGTTGCTATTATATATGCGTTATATGGAATAGTTGGATGTAGTACACCAGCTACAACATTTACCACACAGCGTCCTAACATATCCACCGTTTCGTCGGCGCTTATCCATATGTATTGATTTAAAAGATGGCTTCTAATGCGTTCTACTGTTCTCGTATAGCACCTAGAAACATAATATTTGCGTAAAGTTGATTCATCAGGAACATTTCGACCAGTATATTTTTTCAGAAATATTTTTTAAATGGGATTGCTAAGTTTATTTAATGGAATATTAGCCGCCATAAAAGTTTTACAGAGTTCAGATGTGTTTGCGATCCTAAGTGACGAATTTTTGACGATATTTTACGGATTTTGTAATAAATTTCGGAATCACTGACAATGGACATACAATCAGTATGACCGTCAATCCAACTCACCATTGTTTTACGATGCCGTTCTCGACGTTCTTCCGTATCATATCTGAAAAAGTAACTTAAACAATGCTCTAGGTCTAAATAAATGAAAACTAATGTACGCGTAAGTTATTGAAATTGAACGAAATTCAATGCACACTTACGTCTAAATAATTGGGAGAAGTAGATTCAATCAAACGATATTAAACAGGATCTATCACAAAAATTACGATGTAATTAACAGTTAAAACTATGAAAACAAGAAACTTACTCACAGCACTTGATTTATCTTACGAAATATAAACTAATAAATAAAATACATTATAAAAACCCCGCTTCTATCTACGCTCATGAAAACACTTTAAAAAACACTATATTCTCCGAATACAATAGCTGGCTTGTCCATTGTTATCGCGGCTAGACCAGGTGTCCGAGTAAGTCAAACAAATACTTCATTGAATTACGCCGGGATGTACTGAGCGACGTTATACACAATTCCAATTGCCGATTGCGTTTTATGGAAATTGCATCCGTTCTCTAGTTATAATTTATAAATAACCGAATTTATTAATTTTCTTACAAAGTAATCAAACAATAAAACCGGTGAAAACTTTACACCTATTTAATAATAAATAGAATACTAAAAAGACATTTGTGTTACATCAGTATATTTGTTGAAAGAAAATGAAAAGTACCAGGTATTATAAACCAACAATTTAAAAATAAGTGACATATTAGTCTGAAAATAAATCGTCGTCATTCTCAGAGTCTTCGCCAAGATTAATAATAAATTCGCCATCGCATTAATATGAATTGGTACGGTGGCAAACGGAGAACTATGTGGCCATACTGATGGGCCAGATTATCAATTTTGTAGACTGGTGAAGATCTATTTTGACAGAGAATTATAACCACAAATATGAAAAACACCATGCCTCCAATATAGTACGTACGCTCTTTCTTCTTGGATCATCCTCTTTATAATGATACCTAATGTTCCGCAACACTTTCTATAAAGATGCTTTACCACCCATAAAAATATCCCTTTCAACAAGTATAGTATTTAAAGATGTTAGGGTAATATGTTGTTCTATAATTATACCACAATTATATTATAATACAATTTTTTCAGAAATCTTACTATTTCTGTACATCTCGTAGACAACATTCCTTATAGCACCTTCAGCGAAGTAATCAATCTCCACTATAGGTTTCTTTTTGTCATGTTTCCGTTTGGGGCTGCAAATTACGTGTTCTTTTAGTATTTACGTGGAAATTCTGCTGACAGATGTCATGTTTACTCCTAAAACTTTTGCTGCACGCTACAAAAAAAGTGCAATATGTAATATGAAATTATAGCAAAATACAAATACGATTTTATTTCTCCGACAGCTGATAAAGGTAGCAACGGTCCATCATTATCGCGTTCTGCTTCACAGTTTGCAATTGCGGATGCAACAAGTCGCTTACATTGGCAACAAAGCGCTTTCGGCATTTCAAGCCAAGAGTAAACAAACTCACGTAAAATATGACAGAACGATATACGAGGTGCATTCAAGTTCTAAGGCCTCCGATTTTTTTCTCCAGACTGGAAAGAGATAGAAGCATGTGCATTGTTTTAAAATGAGCGTGCGTGCGTTGTCAATATGTCACAGAGATGGCAGCACTGTACGCCAGATGGAATTGTAGCGGCAGCGTCGAGAATGAGAACTGTTTTAGATACTTAAAATGGCTACGTTTTCCTTACTTGAACAGCGTGCAATCATTTGTTTTCTGAATTTGCGTGGTGTGACACCAATTGAAATTCATCGACAGTTGAAGGAGACATGTGGTGATGGAGTTATGGATGTGTCGAAAGTGCGTTGTGGGTGCAACAGTTTAATGAAGGCAGAACATCGTGTGACAAAACCGAAACAACCTCGGGCTCGCACAAGCCGGTCTGACGACATGATCGAGAAAGTGGAGAGACTTGTTTTGGGGGATCGCCGAATGACAGTTGAACAGATCGCCTCCAGTGTTAGCATTTCCGTGAGTTCTGTGCACACAATCCTGCATGACGACCTGAAAATGCTAAAAGTGTCCTCCATGTGGGTGCCACGAATGCTGACGGACGACCACAAGGCTGCTCGTGTGGCATGTTGCCAAGCAATGTTGACGAGCAACCAAGGCATGAATGGGACTTTCTTTTCGTCGATTGTGACAATGGATGAGACGTGGATGCCATTTTTCAATCCAGAAACAAAGCGCCAGTCAGCTCAATGGAAGCACACAGATTCACCGCCACCAAAAAAAATTATGGTAACCGCCAGTGCTGAAAAAATGATGGTGTCCATGTTCTGGGACAGTGAGGGCGTAATCCTTACCCATTGTGTTCCAAAGGGCACTACGGTGACAGGTGCATCCTACGAAAATGTTTTGAAGAACAAGTTCCTTCCTGCACTGCAACAAAAACGTCCGGGAAGGCTGCGCGTGTGCTGTTTCACCAAGACAACGCACTCGCACAGGCACGGGCTAACGTCACGCAACAGTTTCTTCGTGACAGCAACGTGACCTGGCTCCTAGTGACTTTTGGCTGTTTCCAACAATGAAAGACACTGTCCGTGGCCGCACATTCACCAGCCGTGCTGCTATTGCTTCAGCGATTTTCCAGTGGTCGAAACAGACTCCTAAAGAAGCCTTCGCCGCGGCCATGGAATCATGGCGTCGACGTTGTGAAAAATGTGTACATCTGCAGGGAGATTACGTCAAGAAGTAACACTAGTTTCATAGTTTTCGGGTGAGTAGTTAGTTAGAAAAAAAATCGGAGGCCTTAGAACTTGAATGCACCTCGTATTATAAATTTTAATTTTAAATTTCACAATATTAATACACGTCTTTCGATTTTATAGTATTAGAATATCGTAATATTATAAATTCGCAAAATGACAAGAGAAATGATGATACTTCACAGAATTTTGCGTCAGATTCTGGTTGAGTCTGATAATTTTATCATTATCGGGTTCACTTTTTTCTAGCGATATAAACTAACATTTAAAAAATATAAACAAGCTTAATAAAAAAAAGCTTTTTTAATCTGTAAAAGTAATAAAATAAAATGCGGATATTTTGTCAGTATGTGCGAATATAATAACAACAATAATAATAAAGAAATTACACTGCCTAATTAACATAGAACTAATTTAAAACAATGACATGGTATATATCTTATACGACAGCATGCCATAAACTTCTACAGTTGACATTAATGCTAGTCGTTCCGGACACAATACTATATTTTTCCATCTGGAGAATACCGATTAATTTTTCACTAATCTACGGTCCAATAGGCCTTTGCAAACACTAATCAGAATATTGAAAAATTCAATTTTTTTTTTCATTTGGAGAATACCGATTATTTTTTTTTACTAATCTACGATCCAATGGACCTTTGCAAACAGAATATTGAAAAATTCGTGGAAAGGTACATCTATCCCGGAACGAGCGGATGCATTTCGCTCTTATTAGAGTTCGTCAGCACACGATATTCTGTAGAGAGACATGACTTTCACTTCTATTCTGTGTATATATAGTAGATATAATTAGTTTTCATTCATTTCTGCATACTGGTACAAACTTAGCTTGTCAAATTGTAGTACTTAACGTAACATATTAGGCGACATTTGCATGTAAAGTGAGAGAGTGGCTACAATAAAAATTGGAGTGATTTAAAGAGGTCACTTTGACAGCTATCTCTACTAAAAATTGAGGTAGCTTCGCCAAATTCGGCAAAAGAACAACATTGATCTTCCCCATGTACGATGATTTTGGGACCGTTCCCAGGGCTCGACTGAAATCTAGGAGACTGATTTGGCAGAATATAGAAGTTCAGCATCCCATCAATGTGAATAATTACTGAATAACCCCGGATAGCCACTCAAAAAATTATTCATGAAGATTTACATGAATAATTTTTTGAGTGAAACCATACGACAAATTAACAATGTCGGAAATTCGATATATGCCAATCCGACGATCATTTTGGATCAAGTCGTTAATTTCTGCAATTTTTGAATCAATCCGTGTAGTTGGTCGTCGCCCGCATCTAAATTCATCTACCACTGATTCGCAACCGTCTTTGAATTTCTTATGCCACTCAAACACTCTACATCGTGATAAACTATCAGCTGGGTATGCAGTTATCATTTCAAAAACTTCAGTTGAAGTTTTACCCAACCGAACACAAAATGTTATTGCATATCTTTGCTCCACTTTTTTCGATGGGTACGTCAAACACTTACAATTCAGTAATTAATTTGTAATAAACGTCAAAAGTTAAATCAAAACCTACTTGAGGATAAGTACTTTAGAGAACGGTCATCGTATATAACGATATGCTTGCACTGCAGTAAGAATGCCGTCAAAATTTTATTAACAGAGACGCTGGAACCTATTTATGTTGGCCGACTATTGGTGATTTTTAAAAAAAAGTCGATTATACTCAACACAGAAAAAAAAAGTGAAATATTTTGTCGCTGTATGTCTTCATGTAACATTTTATTTTGTATGGTCCTTGGTCAAATGTCTTTGCTTAGGTTCAACATGTTTCAGATATTTTATTAAACTAATATTAGATTGCAAAAATATGTCGACTTTATTTTTTTATTTGGTCACCGGTTCCTGCAACAGAAAACTACGTGTTACTCTATTTAACATATCAATTTCGGATTTAGGACCACAAGCAACTTCATATATATATATTATCCAATTCTTGCATGCAATAATTACGTGTTATAATCAAACCCATAATTTCTTCTATTCATACAGGTTATGCATTTGTGATGTAATTTAAGCTTTTTATAAATATGTACCCCTATTTAATGAAGGGCATTTCTAAAGAGCGGAAAAAAGGAGTTACCAACGATTTTTCTGTCAAATATAATGTCAGGTCCTTTTTCGCACGCACACAACTGACCACATCATTCTATGACAATAATTTGTCAACCTAAATGCACAAACATGCATACATATATTCATACAATTCCATGACGATTTGTCAAATATTAAACACAGTCTGTGTTGATGAATTAGACATGCCCATTAATGTATTATGCATCACTCCCCTAGTGTCTAACTGACAAAATTTTTCTGCGAACCGAACTTAAAACCGCACTTCTCGGATAGACGAGCTGACGTGGCGATTATTACATCGATGTTGATGGGTTTGATAAGGGGTGCGATAAAATTGTGTGAAAATGCGATTAGAAATCGGTCGTTTCAAGGAAACAATCATTGTATAACGCAAACATATATACAGTATGCTTGTGCAAATAATATATTTTATTTATTTTTCACTTATTATCTTCTATTTGTCATTATATCTGTGATATATAAAGAAATATATAAAGGAGGCCGTAACACCCAATAATATAATAAACGGGCGTTATTTAATGCCCTCATACAAATATACAGAAAGGGAACAAGAGAATAAGTGTAATGTTTTAACTGAAACATTTAATACTAATTACACAACATTATTTGGAACCTTAAAATTGAAAGAGCAATTAGAAAAATTGCCGCTGAAAATGACATGTTTTTGAATTCTCTAAATCTACACTTCTACAAGAAAATTGATTTTGAGATTGAAGGGTGGGATTTTAAAATTCAGATTTATAAGTATTACTGTCTCCAGCGCTTAAACGAGATATTTTATTCATGGAGGCCATGTATCCTGATGCAACTGTGTCGCTTTTCTCACTTTCCATGCCTTTTTAGTGTTGACATTTCAGCACCTGCGTTCACAAGAAGAGTGTCCAATGTACGACGTAGATAATGGCAGCATATCCCAAGTATTTTGCAATTCTCGATGGTGTACTTCCAAATGTATTTTTACTAACTAGCTGTGCAGAACATCTATCTTTCCGATACGTTAAGAAAGCTTCTCTCTTATTCCTCTTGGCCTCAATGTTGAATATTTTCTGTAGAGAGCTATGCTATATTAATGGCAAAACAATAAAAAATTGTTTTGCTTATTGCAACTTTAAAGTGAACCCGCAAAGCTTGAGTGAAAGCCCCAAGAAAATGGATGAAGATATCAACGGTGGCATTGGGTTGAAGGCGACGGGAATACAAAATCAAAAGGAATTCACCGATTTAGACAAAGATTTAAGTTGCTGCGACGAAAAGGAAAATCTTGATGAAGATATCGTTGATGAACGTTTGACGACATTGACGATAAGCTCAAAATGTTGATTCTGACAGTGAAAAAGAAATCGATTCTACGCTCGGTTCTTTGCCAGAAAGGCCGAAAGTCCTTTTAGACGCCCTTATCGTGCTACAATTTTGTTAATGTTGTGTCAATTAAGAAAAGAAAGCACAGTACTCTTGATTCTTACTTGTTAAATAAGATTACTTAATTTTTCTTACGTTCTTTTCGCTGTTTTTTATATACGTATCTAATAATATACATGCTTTGTATAATATGTACATGTATGTATTATATCTACCAGTATACATACCTAACCCCGTAATTAGGATTTTGTCTTGTGTACATATATTGTATTTATTGTTTATTATGTATGTATTTAGTACTGAAGACCACAATACTAAATGTATATCTTAGTAAGTAAACCAGTCAATGCACATTGAGATGTTTTTCTTTGGTTTATTCTTGATCTTCGATTTATTAGGACCTCCGGATTATTGGTAGGAAATTCTTTCCGTATTTATGTTCCGAATAAGGAATCGACTGTAATACCTTTTCCAAAAGGTGTGTCGTCTGAAGCTTCTTTCAAAAATGTTAAAACAGCCTCTCTTGTCAAAATCATTGATTTTTTTACAATACATATATGCTTTAGATAATTGTTTCAGAAAAGCCTCTAGTCAAGCGTAGTTGCCGATATCTATTCTCTTGTGAACCAACAATGTTGGCTTCAGCATTGAGAACTTTGACCATAATGTGTTGGGACTGACTGATTCTGACTATCTATAAATTATGCATTCAATTCTCAAAAAGAAAAAATAGTTAAATAGCATACTCAGCAATTCCTGAATATATCCCATTAGAACTGTCTCATTGATAGTTTTTATCCAATTTTTGGTTGCTCAATCCCCAAAATGTTCATACTCTCTGTTGAACGATGTTGATTTCTTGGGTAATAATTGAACATAGACTTTTTCAACTCTCTCTGCGACTATGTCTGGAACTCATTCACTCATAGTAACAAATTTATAAAAGCCAATCTACCTCACACGCGTCACCCACTTTATTTATAAACAAATAACCTCATCGTCATGAAAACAAAAGCCCCCACGAAGCCTTGTCTATTTAAATAATGTTAAAGATTTTTCGAATTACTTACCTATCTAAAGTGAAAAATAAAATTTTGTATGCACCATGGGAATTATTAGATGTTTAAAGCTCTCGGCCGACTTACAAATCCTCGGACTGGAGGCCCTTGGCCTTGTAAACCTGTTACCCTCGAACGAACATAAACATCTTCATAATACCCTTGATACATAAGTAACTATTGTAAGTTGCGTACAATTGAATATACGAATGTTTGATGGGAAAGGGACGTTTCAATGATACTTATGTTAGGATAAAAAATATATTTTATTTTTCAAAATAATTTCTATACAATTCTATACACTTAACCCAGCAACTTCACAATTTTTTTAAGCTGTCTTAAAAGTAACCTTTTGGAAACCCGTCAAAATAAACATGATTTGTCATGAATCTCTTTCCACCAAACCATTTTATCAAAGCGGGGAAAAAGAAAAAAATTCTCGGAGTCAGATGGCGATGAGGCAGCATTTCGCAGCTTAATTCGACAAATTTTACAGTTGCCATAGTGGATGAATGAGAGGGTGCATTATACTGGTAGAACACAAATCTTTTTTTAAATGAATGCGTTCGTTTTTTCTTCAGTTCACCACGTAAACGTGTCATCTGCATAATTTTGAACAGTTATGGAACTTCCTTTCTGTATGTGATCAATAAATATAGCGCCAAACAATGATGGTCGTAATTTATCGAAGTACTTTTACCAGAAAAAATCCATCTAGGTTTGATATATGATGACAAATCGGCTAAAACATTTTCTTGGACTTCGCCTGAACTTAGTCATTTAACGGCTGAACGACGCAAGTGGTAAGAACATCGAACAACGGGAGTTTGTACAGGGTTCACATCTCGGGCTTGGCATAGGAGAAATCTATTTATTTAGGGAGCACTATTTTCAATTCATCTTACGACGAGAAGGTGTAGTGACAAAGTCATGGAGTACACACACCATATAAAACAGAAATAAGGAAAACACCCTAACCACAATATATCTCAATAAATACTATATACGTATTTCGGCAACTAAGTTGCCAAAAAAAAATGTTAAACGTAGCGTTTTTGGCTAACGCTACGTTTAACATTTTTCAGTTTTAAGGTTATTATTGAAGATGGCAACTTAGTTGCCGAAATACGTATGTAGTAGAGCTGTGTCGTTCCAGCCGGACCCGGTCCAAAGGATTCGGTCCGCTGTTGGATATAATCGGACCCGGTCCGCAACTTTGTGTGAACTCGGTCCGAAGGATCGAATTCAATACTTTTATTGAATTCGTTCCTTACGCGTACGGTACCGATTCTCGCTAGCGTCAACTAGTCCACGCTCTCATATCAATACCGATGTCGGTCCGGATGGACCGAATCCAGCGGACCCGTTCCGATCCTAGTACGGACCCGGAATGAACGAATCCACAAAAGGAACGACATCGCCCAGCACTAGTATGTAGTATTTACTCTTTTTTAACCAATCACAAACGTTTATTTTAAGCCCTAATCTTTCCCAACACTCCTTTCTAGCAGTGAATGATGTATAGAAGTATAATTGTTCATTACAGTGTCAGAATTAATTTCATGAAACTTCATGTATTATTCATATACAATTTAAACATTATATATATTCTTTTTGTCTCTCCTACAAAAAATGAACAAATTATTCTTAAAATGGTGCATCAGAACACCAACGTGTTTATAAATATTATGCAAGTGCTTGTGGGTCCATCCAAATACAGTACTTTGAAGGTGACAGAACATTATTTTGTTGACTCTTTCGTTTAATAAAGACATTCGGACATTATGCGAATTAAACGGTCATACCTCGTCCGCACAATCAATTCGTAATCCATACACCGTACAATCAGACCCGTGTGATCATAGTTTGCATTGACAATGTCCGATTTCTAAATCGGAAATGTACTTCCGGTGCGACAGCACAGCGTTTTATAATCTCTTTTATTTGCATACAAGGCAACGGGCTCAGATATATCGCGATGTTTGTTTACAAATTCGTTATCGTCGTCAGCCTTGGTGCCGAGTGGTAGTAATACATACGCATCTATATTTACGTGTTTCTTTTGCATGCGAAAAGTTTTGTACGCTATAGAGACTGTTAAAGTACACGAGCACAATTGAATTCTATTTATGTTGTTGTTTTCTCAGCGATAAAGAGGATATGAAAGGCAAACAAACAAAACTTGAATATATGAAAATATGTCGCTTAAGTGATTGATACTAAGTGATACTAAGAAAAGATTTTATTACGTAATAAATTTGATGATATGCAAGCCAAATTGATAATTTGTTTAGTGTCTTTTTTGTCATAACTAATTTAAGATTCCATTAATAATAACTATAGTTGCGAATCTTGTCCCTACAACAAAGTACAACGCATGTGCATATAACTTGATCTACGGCGTATGTTTAAATATGCTTTTATTCTCCCGTATTTATTTCATAAAGATAATTTCTATTTATTAAGTATATAACGCTTAATTAGTAATGATACACATTTGGGAGCAGACGCAGCGTCGGTTTGGGTTGCGCGCCCATATATTATGTCATATTACAGAATAGTTAAAGGTAGCATAAATAGATTAAAATGAAATCAAAACAGGTTGCGTTTTTCTATGCACTTGGTATTTCACATGATAATTTTGCATTAAACACATCATCTAAATAGATTATAGGTTCTAATGAATTCGATAATAATTATAATCTAATTAAATATAAAACGCATACTTACGTACCAAAATTTTATAAAAAGAATACTTAATAGTCATTCTTTATATATTAACTATGATATTTACATCAGACTTGCCAATATATTTTCCGTCCATCTGAACCACGCCTTAAGGTTTCAGCACTTTTTTTATATCCATTATTCATCATAGGAATCTTGTAATGTCAAATTAATTTGAAAATAAGAATAAATCCATATAAAAACATCTGCTATTAACAGCAGAAACAGTGTAACCTGAAAAACAAGAAATGGCTATAACAAACGTGAACTATATTTAGAAATATTTGGTGATAGCAAAGGAAATTACTTGCGTTTAAAAACGTAAACAAAACAGTGTCATTAAGTAAAGATAAAATGCATCAGAATGCCGCATGCCTACGACGATTAAATGCATGAACTTTGTAGGGTTAAAGACAGGCCAATCCAAGCACATGGAAGGGACGAAAAGAAAGAACTACCAAAGAATATCTAACAAAAGACGGCGGATTTTGTATGTTAGGACATGTAGAACTAGGTCAAGGCATAAATTTCGTGGAAATTCAAAAAGACAATAATTAATCTCGCAAAGTATTTGTAAAAATCATTAATTACCACAAAACAAGAAATCATGTAGAAAAAAGAACTTCAAATAACGAAATAAAGGAAAAATGTGCATACACTAGGTGTATTTATCTTTATACGAGGGTTGAAATGTAATAAATGTACGAAAATAAAGAAAAAAGGAATTAAATACAGAAAGTGGGAGAGAAAAGCGAACGTTTTCCAAGAAAAGAAAAGGTACTAGGTATATAAGGGTAAAACGGCATCAGACGAGGATTCATTCATTGATTCGACAACGTTCGTTCAACATTCAGCATTCATTTTTATTTTAACGGTTTGAATAAATATAAATTTCTATTAAGAAAGTTTAATCAATAATTTATTATATATCTACGTTTATAATTTGAAGCACTTTTGATTTATAATTATTAGTATCGTATTAAATATTTTCTTTGTACAATGATTTTAATTTATAACTGTATTTAAACTCTATTATAATAAAAATATTACGAAGCATAAAACCACGACTATGTAAGTAAATAAAACACAATTGCACTTTAAGTCTATAAAGCTAAATTAAAACATTGTAAAACCTATATTGATTATTAATTTCAACGAACTAACAGTAAATACACCACTGTGAGTAAGATATCAGAGCAAGCGAGTAAGAAGTATAGATTTTCACGAACAAACTTACGACATATGCGTAATTGAATTTTGCAATTAATGATTAAATTAATTAGGCGTCAAATAAAACGATATACAGTGCGGAGATAGACGTGTTGTTCCGTAAGAACTAGACTTCCGCGAGACAACCGTCGAAGAAACTTTCTTAGAAACAAAATATCTATAGAGTCAAGATATCCATATTCTAAAAAGTCAAAACATACACTTTGAATCCTAACTTAACGTTTGTAGCGTAAATACACCCTTGGTTGAGCGTGATATTTTTGAAAGATTAAATAAAATCTTAACAAAGACTTCAAAAATATATTTGTGTTTTAACAAACAATTCTCATAAAACTCTATGGCGATAACTAGGTTTTTAGTTTAAACAAATGTGATATCATAAGTTTTAAATAAATTACTTGTGAAAATACAAATATACAATAAAATAATTTTATCAATTTACATCACGTATTATTTCCTTATATTTACGTTGGATGCTAGACCTAGTTTAGTAGAACCTGAGAATATATAGCCTTGAGATACACAAACAACATTAAGAGTCTAAAGAGAAATATGCTTGAGTGACTGCCCCTCTGACAATCACTTACTTAATTTTTTCACCAAGTAAAACTGACTACAATATGTTTATATGTGACCAGTCTCAAATCGGCTGCGATATAGTACAGTTATTTCGGGCAAAGTGAAAAATAATAAATCAATAATATCTAAAGCTATAAAGAGACCGTTCTACCAGGAAGCACAGAAATTAATAAGTAGAATTTCGGATTTAGTTTACGCTGGTACTACAATAAAATGCAAAGTTTGTGAAATGTCGTTCTCATGTAAAACAAAATATAATTGCCAAAGGCACAAGAATAGTGCAAACCATATACGCAAAAAAATGGTGACTGCTTTGTGTTCGAGTTATGTGTAACTTTAATGTTGTGTAATGTATCGTCTACTTTAGTACAAAAGAAACCATATTGTTCATTTTGGAAAAGTACGGAAGAGGAACGTTACTACTATCTATCCGTTTATGTATTGGAAATATAATTAAATCCTAATTAAAAAATACGAAAGTGTGGTTATTTGTGAATGAAACTACAGATTGTATGTTGCTAATATTTAACCGATCACATCCAGTTTGTGACTTCACGGAAGATGTTTCAAACGGTAAGTATTCCAACACGTTTTATAATTTATAAAATATCATGTTATATATTCCAGTTGCGCTTGGGTGCA
The DNA here is from genome assembly GCA_935421215.2 of Melolontha melolontha. Taxonomy (NCBI): domain Eukaryota; kingdom Metazoa; phylum Arthropoda; class Insecta; order Coleoptera; family Scarabaeidae; genus Melolontha; species Melolontha melolontha. Next base: position 50,478,183 of record OW285242.1, read on the forward strand.
CGCACATATATTATATACTACATATTTATATACAAGCCCCTTCCACTACGCTGCGTCTGCTTCCAAATGTGCATAATTAATAATTAGCTACTTAATATTATATTTTTTCCTTCCCATGTTTGAATTTGTATGAAGCCGTAAACGAGACGCCTACACCTGTAGAACCGGTTGTAATAGCAAGTTCTAGTGAGCTTTGAAATAGTGCCGCCATTTTCTCAAGTTTACTATACGTCCGCTAGAGTACGCGTGCATCACGCTACTGCACCATCATTTGATCAGTCGTCGTAGAATCGTATTCAGGTGCGGGGCGCACTAATTGTTGTTTGTTGTTTTATGAATCTTGATCAGCCACTTGAGTTCAACGGAAATTCAGGTCTAAATATCACAAGCAATCACCACGACAACCAACAATTATTGCATGGTATAATCAGATTATTGAAACTGGTTGTGTAGGATACAGGGTAAAAAGTCATGGTAGGCCTCGAGTTGCAGAAGATACAGTCGAAAAAGTGCACGAGGCCTATGTTCGTAGCCCAAAGAAATCTCTTGCACGTTCCAGCTTAGAACTAAACACTCCCCAAACAACAGTGCGGAGAATTTTAAGAACACGTTTGCAATTTAAACCATACAGAATACAGTTGCTCCAAGGTTTAAGTGCTACTGATAAAGAAAGACGACTTGAATTTTGTATTGAAATGTTCCGCCTTGCATGTTATTGTTATTTCCAGATGATTTATTTGTGTTACTTTCTCTATGGAATACTTCCAGTTTCCTCCACAGAAATATATATTTTGTTGTGTTTGAATTCATTTTTAAGTCATATTCTGGTCTGATCTGGTATTGAGTACCATATCATCAGCGTAAGCCATACACTGATGTCTACTGCCAATATATTAAGCTATTGGTTCCTATACCGCTTTTTCTTTTACATACATAATTACCATACTGTAATATGGATCTTCTATGCGATATCCTAATTATTCTCTACACAGCAATATAGAATAAATACTGAGTGAACATGAATTTAAAATCTTCTAGACCAGAGGACTTGGAACCCAATGTCTTGTTAATTAAGAATATTTGTTTTATTAAATGTTTGGTAAATACCCATAAATAATGACACAATTCGAAATTAATATATTGCATTCCCTTTTATTGCAAAATACTTTTCAAGAGTAAAACTATTCGTTTGTATTATATGTTTATTAATGGCGTTTAGTTACGTTACCTTCGTGGTTCTTACAGCAGCATTTTAACAATTGAACAGTTAGAAAAATAATTAAGTAATACAAAGGTAATATTATCATTTATTATATGGTCTTGCACCCTAATTTTTTTCTATTAGATTAGAGAAGACCAGTTATGCATAACTAGCTATTACTTGCTTCGCTGGTTATTATATATTCAAAAGTACTCATACTCGCACGTCAAGTGCCCGTTTAAAAATATAAAAACATATTCATATGCGTAATAAATGCCATGTTTTCTTTTTCTCTAGCTTCCTTTTCTTTTATTTTGATTGACACTAAATCCTCTTGGGCATTAAAAGAGGAACAAAGAAATACTCTGACGTACTGTTCATAGTTATGGGAAAAGATTCCCTACCTCCATCTACACGGGATCCTTTAACAGCTCGTGTTGCCGAAAAGGGGATAAAGTGGTGGAGATTTGAATATATCGTTAGAAGACATTTTCAAAATTAAAAAAATACGCGTATTCAATTAATTAATTTAATCTACTATAAAATGTGTTTTTGTTTCGTATACAAGAGACTATTTTTCTTCCTCATTATAAAAGTCAGAAATTTATAAATCATTGATTGAAACTCCATATTAAAATTCAATAATAAGTAAAAGTTGTATCAAAATAATTTTATTGTACACTAATGTACACTACAATATTGTTTCGCCAAACTTTGGTTTCATTAGGTGATGTTAACTAAATAATGTTTACAAAATTATATATGTATTCCTACAAAAGTGTGGAGTTATTAAAAGTGGGGGTGTTACTACCAATTTATAAAGCCAGTAGAGGGGAATAATTTAATTCAGGTAGATCATTTAATGTCAGAAATATTTTACTATACTTATTAATTTCTAAGGCTTGAAATAAATTAAGTTTTTTGCCTTTATCTGGTACTTGTAAGATTTTAAAGTCTTTGTTAAGTCTATGGTTTAATTTTGGCAATGATTAGCTAATGTTGAGTCCATTTTTTTTATCGTTGTAGGATACGTACGTCCTGCTTGACTAATATTGACTTTGTTGCATTCACATGTTAACATGTAGACCCCCGAGTCCGCTTTTCTATTTTATCAATGTCATTCCTAATGTATTTTTACAAAGAATTGTTAGTTATAATTTATAACTTATAAATTTTACGAATTCATTGTTATCTTTTATAATTAATTTTCCGATCTCGACAGATGTTGATCTTATGTATGTGATCGAATTACATTGATCTTGCTATTGTTTGCTACTTCGGATAGATAGAGGATAGAGTTTGTGATTTTTGTTTTTGTGTTAGAATTTTGTTAATTAAATTTATTGTACATATATCCATTATTGACTGCAATATTGTGTATTCTATTTAATTCTATTTTAATTTTAAATAAAATAGAAAGAAGGGCAAACTCACGTCGCTACACGCAACGTGGCTTTATTAAATTTTGCGCAATCCAACCACTTTCTCGGACATACCTTGCGTGGGCGGAATGATCTTAAATTTATAAGACAGCCAGCCAGTGCCAACGGCGTAGATCTCAACGAAGATGATCGTGCGATTCTTGTCGAAACTTTAATAAACGGTCTATAATTTAAAAAGTGCGCCACAGCGATTTAAAAGCTGCTTAACATATACAGTCTGGTATTATACAGGCTCGTAAAAGAGTTTTAGTTCTTTTTGCAATTGGAGATTTATATGTGGAAATTATATACAATTATATACTTATTTGGATCATGTTTAAATTAATATATACTTTAATTTAATTATATACAGGGCTTCACCCATTCGGATATTTTTGAAACATATCTTTTTCTGTTCTACTTTATCTTGTACATTTTCCTATCTACGAAAACGTTTATAATAAACTTCTTTTTCTTAAAGGATCATCATCTCCTGTATTCGGACTTATTATTAGCGGGTGCGTTAGCGCAAGTACGTTCTTAGCGTGACGTATAACCCTTACGGCAAGAGTACAAAAAAGGAAGTCAGATACGTTTACGAGAGATCTTTGGTGTACGTATTCACAAACGAAATTAAGCCTTTTGCACGATAACGATAAAAATTACATCTCGGTGTTAACAATACTAAACTTTTAAATGAACAAGGAATTGCAAAAATGTCCAAGACAAATAAAAAGAATGAAAGATTACTGTGAACTATATTAATGTATTTTACAACAAAGAAATTATTTAACGTTCAAGACTAAAAGAGGGTTAAATTAATGATTATTTATTTTTCGGTATGTGACGATAAAGATGCTATTATTTGCACAAGCAAGTTTTTGAGAAATATCCAATCAGTCGACACTGCGTAATTAGTACAGCACTACCTTGCGAGTTGTAGATATTACTCTAAGATAACCCACAGCAATGGAGTTGTTTCCGCTTCTCACGTCGTCCTCGTTGAAACTTCCGGTCCACGTGGATTGATTCACTTCTACAACAGATTCGTTAGTTCCGATGATCTCAACATAAAATATTTATAAAACTAATATTAGGAACCGGTAACAAAAACCCTACTGTTGAACGAGGGACAACAAATCTTCAGCTTAGTCAACAACGTCAACCCAATCACAAAAACTGAGATTCAACAAACAATGAATGCCGCCATATAAACCACCTAACTCGGTGTAACTAATAAACACTCAGCGACACCAAAAAAAGACCACTGATCTGGCCGAGATTATTTACGTTAGTGTCGAGGTCACACACACAAAATTCTATTATCTTGGCGAAGCGAGTCACGCATGCCATATGATATATACAACACCCGCCAATAACGTGTTAACATGTGTAATTTTGTAAACATTATCTACTTATCATCACCTGATGAAGCCAAAGTTTGACGAAACAATATCGTAGTGTATGCTAGAGTACACTAAATTATTTCGAAACAACTTTTCCTTATTATTGAATTTTAATTTCAGAAATTTATAGTTTATTCAAAATTTTATGAAACCGCTAATTGATTTGTGCGTGATAATGTAATATAAGCACTTCCAGAAAAGATTTCATTGTAAATGTAGTGTAGCTGCTGGAATTAAACATTCACTTTCTTATTCATCTACGAGTTATTCAACATCTTCATTACACGAGAGTGGATTGGCAAATATTTGTATTTGCCAGGAAAATACACGTATCATATCAAACTCCATTACCACTACCGAATTTTATATTCAACAAATCATTATTGTCGAAGCTCAATACATACACGAGGCATATTATGGAAACATTACTTTTAAAAGAAACTATTTAAAAAAGGTATACAATCCCTTACGATATTAATATTCGTATCCTAAATACGTATTTCGAGAACTAAGTTGTCACCCTCCGTAGAAAAATAACAATGTTGAAGGTGAGGCACAGTAAAACTAACACAAAAATCGCGAAACACTTTACAAGACATCCACCTATACACTGAATTTTAAGAACCTTAAATTTGGGTCACTTACTCCTCTTCAAAAACTAGATACATGTCCTCTTGCGCTCTCACCATGTATATATTCTAGGAAGTCATACAAGCAGGTATACGGAATTGTATGACTTCTAGCTACAACATTTACCACACAGCGTCCTAATATATCGACAGTTTCGTCGACACTAATCCATAGGTACTGATTTGAAAGATGGTTTCTAATGCATTCTACTGCTTTCGTGTAGCACTTAGACACATAATATTTGCGTAAGATGAATTCATCAGGAACATTTCGACCAGTATATTTTTGGAGAAATGTTTTGAGGCTGTGATTGTTAAGTTTATTTATTGGGATATTTGCCGCTATTAAAGTTTCACAGAGTTCTTCGTTAAAATTAGCAGATTCCAATGAGTCTAATTTCTGTGTATGTGTTTGCGATGCTAAGTGAATTTTTACGTGCGATTTCTTGGAATTTTAAAAGATATTTTACAGACTTTACAATAAATTTCGGTATCACTGGAAATTGACATATAATCAGTTTGACCCTTAATCCAACTCGCCATTGTTTCACGATGCCATTCTCGACGTTGTTCCATATCATATCTGAAAAAGTAACTTAAACATTATTCTAGATCTAGATAAATGAAAATTAAAAATGTATGCATAAGTTATAGAAACTTAACGAAATTCACTGGACACTTACGTATATATGTAATTGACAGTTAAAACAATGAAAAAAAGAAACTAACTCACCATACTTTATTTATCTTCCGAAATATAAACTAATAAATAAAACAAACTATAAAAACTCGTCCCGCTTCTGTCTACGCTCATGAAGAAAGGAATTTAAGTATAATATTGAAGTAAATTGCGTCACGACACAATTCAACGACAAAAAACAGATGATTGGTTAACCGAATGAAGCACTATTCATTAACTGCGTGTTGTACTTAGCAATGTTATAGACTTAGACTTAATGTTCCATCGTAATTTCAGCCTCTCGTGTCCGGTCCTTAATCATCATAATAAGAAGCAACACAAAAAAAATAGCAATAATAGCTAATAGAATGGGACGTAAGTGTTCTGTGGAATGTGCATTACTAATGATAATGAAGAAGTACATAGATTTAATATGTTGGAGAAAAAATAAAATAAAGAAGTAACAGCTGCGTGGAAAAGTTTTATTATTGTTAAATCGACATGGAAATGATTAATGTGATTATTATTCATTACTATTCATATTATTACATTATAAAATGTCGGGTACGCATGCGCATATGTGCAGGATAATTTGGGAAGAGTTAGGCCCTAGAGGCTTGTGTATTTTTACTTGCTTGTAAAGCAGTACAGAATAGATCAGTATGAACTCAACAACAGTACAAGACACAGTCTTAACATAACAGTCTCACATTAACATCATAAGAAGAAACAACATTCTAAAACACAGTATCAACATCCACAACAAGACGCACAGTCTTACTTTAAATATTAATATAACAATCGTATTTTAACAAGAGACACCAGTCTCAACAGCAGTTTTATGTTAGTATAAACCGTTCTAGATCCAAAATAAATGTATAGAGTGTAATTAAATATATTTAGATAAAAGTACATTTATTCATTTAATAAACAGTCACCGAATATTTATAGGATTGTTTCAGCCTTTACTTGATGAAATTCCATTATAACTATTATCGGGATAAAATAAAACAAATTTTAATGAATTTCACTTTTTCTTTACACCGTAACGATCGTTTCGCTCCAACCTGACTTCGTCAGACATATAACTAACTTATGGACAACTTTTTACACAAATGTACGGTAACAAACACATGTTTTGTTTTGAATAGTTGACGGAATGGGTACTTTTTATTACTAAAATGTCTAAACTTTCACTACGGTTTATACAATACTGTTCTTAAGTGATAAAACTGAGGGTCCACATTTTGTTAAAGGGAGGTAAAGAAGTTCTATGGAAGAATACAATATATGACTGTCTGAATATCAAATAAATAAATTGAGTGAGGGTGAATTATTAGTTTCTAATTGATCATTGAGGATCTTGTCGGTTTTCTTTAATTTATTAATTCCAAGTGACTAATAAATCAAGTTTTTTGCCCTTATTTCTACTTATTTCTATTTTAAATTCTTTGTTAAGATTATGGTTTGTTAAATTAATATGAGACGCATATGAAGAGTCACTTTTATTATTTCTAAATGAAGAAAAATGTTCTTTGATGCGTATTTCAAAATATCTGCCTGTCTGTCTGATATATGTCATGGGGCAACTACCGCAAGTTCTCATAGACTCCTGACTTTTTATTGTTATTTGTTAAATCTTTAATGTTTTTTATAAATTTGGATAAATTGGATCTATACGCTGTATTAATGTCTAAACTTTCTTAAATATTTACAAATTTTTGTGCTTGAAGAGCCTATAAACGTGATCATTTTAAATTTTTGGTCGTTATTATTATTTAATATTGGGTAAACAATTGGGTAACAACCAAAAATTTAAAATAATCACGTTTATAGGCTTTTCAAGCACAAAAATTTGTAAATATTTAAGAGAGTTAGACATTAATACAGCGTATAGAACTAACAACAATTTATCCAAATTTATAAAAAACAAAGATTTAACAAATAACAATAAAGTCAGGAGTATATGAGTTAACTTGCGGTAGTTGCCCCACGACGTATATCGGACAGACAGGCAGATCTTTTGAAATACGTATCAAGGAACATTTTTCTTCATTTAGAAATAATAAAAGTGATTCTTCATATGCGTCTCATATTAATTTAACAAACCATAATTTTAACAAAGAATTTAAAATATTACACGTAGAAAATAAGGGCAAAAAACTTAATTTATTAGAGTCACTTGAAATTAATAAATTAAAGAAAACCGACATGATCCTCAATGATCAATTAGAAACTAATAATTCAACCTTACTCAATTTATTTATTTGATATTCAGACAGTTATATAATGTATTTTTCCATAGAACTTCTTTACCTCCCTTTAACATAATGTAGACCCTTAGTTTTATCACTTAAGAGCAGTATTGCATAAACCGTAGTGAAAGTTTAGTATATAGACATTTTAGTAATAAAAAGTACCCATTCCTTCAACTATTCAAAACAAAACATGTGTTCGTTAAGGTACATTTTTGTAAAAATTTGTCCATAAGTTAGTTATATGTCTGATGAAGCTCAGGTTGGAGCAAAACGATCGTTACGGTGTAAAGAAAAAGTGAAATATTAAAATTTGTTTTATTTTATCCCGATAATAATACCGAATATTTAAATAGTAAGGTGTATACAACCTTACAACCTGTGCACGGTAAAGCAACATCGGGATCATAACATTGGTTCTTCACAAACCGGAGTCATCGCAAACAATTTGGTTCCAAAAGCCGACATCCCCAACAGTGTGATCTATGCTTTGTTATGATCTATATCTCTTGCCTCTTCAAATTACAAATATTTATATATTTCTTCTTCTAATTATTATTTTATTTTAATATTAGATGTGCGATTTAACAAAAATTAAGCATATAAATCATTGTAAAATATACTAAGGCATGTTTCTTATACTCACTAAAGTATAAAAATAAATAACCTTACTATTTAAAGAAAGGTATTTTGTAGATATAATTCGAGTTTATCCACTAATATTATCGCACAATTTTCGCGGATGATTTTTTCGGTTCACGTCCACAAGCTACAAACCGATGTAAAAATTTTCACCCCAGACGAGGGTGTGAAATTTACATGGGAATTGTTCGAATGAGGTGTGAAAAACCACCGCGCGAGGTCCATCCGAAAATTTGCGGGATACGCTAGAACATTTTGATGGTTCAGGTAGATAATTCTGACCCTAGAGTGCATAATTTACAAAACATTATTGCCGGTGAATGGAAAACGGGAAAATTAGGGAGTAAGTGGTTGGAGATGATCGAAAAAATTGTTCGTGTAGATACTAAAAAAGGGAATGTATTATATGTTTTATCTTCCGCTTCGGAAAGTATTTTATTAGAGCAAAGTTGAAAAAAAAATAATCTCTTTTTAATAATAGTAGTTTAGTAGTTAAACAACGCCTATCGAGTTTCAACCGCAACAAATTTTTATGAAATTATATATTCAAGTAGAATTTTTGAACTATTTAGCGTTATAAATCTTGAATACCCATGAAATAAGAAGAAGGAACAATAATGAAACACAAGGTTTTAAGAAAAGAAGTTCAAACTGAATTGTAAAATAATTAATATATATTTTCCTCAGAATATTAGATATTGAATGCGGTTAAAATTCTATATAAAAAATACCGTGACAGGTCACGTGGCCTTCAGGATGTCAGTGTGAATTGTCAGAATATTACTTTCTTCTTCAAGTTATTAGAAATTAAAATAAAATTTAGAAAAGATAATATGTAAAAATACAATAGGGACTATAGAGTAACTGGTGTTATCTTAATCAAAAAAGGAATGCCGGACAGTTTTGCCGGTGGATTTAATATTTATCAGAAATTGATTGTCCACACCATACGACCGTATTCAGGGGATATAGAGCTCCAGAAAATAAATTTCGATTTGGAAGATGTTCCAAGCGAAAGCAGAGGCGTGACTAACGAATTGGTTCCCGCATGCGAAACATTATTAATATCTAGAGATATAATTATATTACTTAATACTACATACATATTTGTATTATATTTTGTTTATTTTAGTTCCAATTTACAGTCGTGTATTGTGTATTGTGCATTCTAAAGAACAGCAAAGTGTTTTATATTTATATGAATATGAATATCACCTATATTTCTCTCAACACTGCTTTATAGAAATTATGTGTCAACAAATTTTTGCAACAAATAAGTGCTTATATATAAGCACTTATATTATATAAGCGCTTATATTAAAGTTTAGACGACGGATAAAGGTAGGAATTATAATAAATCAAAACTAGGGAACAGCAAAAATTTGTTGACACATAATTTCTATAAAGGAGTGTTGAGAGAAATATAGGTGATATTCATATTCATATAAATATAAAACACTTTCCTGTTCTATAGAATGCACAATACACAATACACGACTGTAAATTGGAACTAAAATAAACAAAATATAATACAAATATGTAGTATTAAGTAATATAATAACTTATTATATTACTTAATAACATAATAACAGCACAATTCGTGATAGTATATCTCTAGATATTAATAATGTTTCGCATGCGGGAACCAATTCGTTAGTCACGCCTCTGCTTTCGCTCCGAATTGGTCCACTCTAATCGTGATACTCGAGTCCAATAAATATGTAAGTTATTGCGAGATATAAACATGCTTGTTACAAAGTGTTCATTTGAAAAGTCAATCTAGTAGCATGTGATTTACTGAGAACATTTTGAAGTATGTCGTAAATTAAAATTTACTACTTAACCTACGAAGTCGTATATTTTGACAGTTTCATACATACAAATAAATAACAAATAATAGGTATTTAATGAAAACTATAACAAATTTTGAAAATGTTGTCCTTCAAGATCAATGCACTTTAAAATCCTCCGTTCAAAATTTCTGATGATATTCTGCAACATTACTGGATTGTTATTAATTTCCATGCATTTCTGTTCGATTCTCTGTAGCATATCATTCAAATTCAATATAGGTGTTCGAAATATGTTATTTTTTAGATAAAGCCACAAAAAGAAATCGCAAGGTGTTAAATCACATGAACGTGCATGCCAGGCAATTTCAGTATTTCGACTAATTATACGCTCATCAAAAAATTCTCTTAAATAATCCAAAGATTCTGCAGTACAGTGACAAGGTCTTGTTGGAAATATGCATCTTGAAGTTCATCATCATGCAACTGATTGACAAATGGTTGTAAAATTTCTGTAGGGTACCTTTGAGCAGTTAACGTTCCCTGAAAAAATATTGGTACAATGATTCGCCTTTGGCTTATCGCTGCCCAAACACCAATTTTCTCTGGATGTAGCGATTCTTCATTAATTACATGTGGATTTTCACTACTCCAAATTCTTGTATTTTGTGAATTTAGGTATCCCGTTTTATAAAACCATGCTTCATCAGTAAAGATGACTCTTTGCGAAAGTTCTCCATTATTGTTCATATTTAAAAACCAATTACAAAACTGTAGTCTACGTGGGTAATCAATTTCTAACAATTCTTGTACTGCTGTGACACGGTATGGATAAAGTTGCATATCTTTTTGTAATAACTTGTGAGTTGTACCAACAGAAAGGTTTATTTGTTGACTCAAATGTCGAATAGATGTTTGTGGTTCATTTTCTATTATTTCTTCAACACGATTGACAACTTGAGGTGTACGTTTCCTAACTGCCCCGCTGCCTGATTTTCTTAAGAGACCACCAGTTTCAGAAAAAAGTTTTAAAGTTCTATCCAAAGTATGATTAAATTGTATATAATCTATTACAAAATGTGGAAACTCAACTTGAAATTCTACCATGCAATCTTGAACTGAATAAACCCATAAACCATCAATTTTATTACCACTTCGAAAATAAGCCTGGACTAAAGAAATTTTATGTTCTAAAGTGAAAATCATTTTAAAACTGAGAAGCAATTTATTTAAACCAGAATCGACGCACGATTATTTCATGCACTAACTGATATTTGTGATTGACATTATCAAATGTCATTTGGATTTACGTTTACGGAACCACAAACACATACTAATATATTTGCGTCTTATTCTGTCAAAATTTCAAAGTAACCTAGATTGACTTTTCAAATGAACACTTGTTACATACATGCGCCGCGAATTCATTCTGCACGAGTGAGGAAAATTCGTTCCCTTTGTAGACGTCCAAATATTAATAATGGTTCAATTAACTGAAAAAGAACATATTGAAATTCTGATGATGATTGATTTTGGTGACCACGTCAGAACTCATGAAGAAGTTTACTATTTATTTAACAATTCCTATAGGGGTCGGCATCCAATATGACTAGCTGTTGGTGGTAAAACTTTGAGAAGGTATAACTTGACCGGAAATGTTAGAAATTTACTGAAAAGCGGACGACCAAAAGTCGCAACTAATGAAGTTATTGTTCAAGATTTTGCTATATTAGAAGAATTACCACAAATTTCTACTACATCCCTCGCACTAAACTATGATATAAGTTGCCGATCAGTAGCTAGAATACTGAAGCACGAAAATATCATCCGTATAAACCACATTTAGTGCAAGAATTATTGGACCCGTCCAATAATTCTTGCACTAAATGTGGTGCAAATCTCGATCACTCTTTCGCAAAATTCAATTCTACGAAAGAGTGATTGAGATCTGCAAAAATGACCAATTTTTACATATAATTTGCTGTTTTCCGACGAGGCTACGTTTCGTTTGAATGGTACTGTCCGTTAATCGCCATAATTGTCGATATTGGTCAGTAGAGATAACCAGAAACGCATACACAACAACCGCAGAAATTACACGTTTGGGCTGGTATTTTCAGAAATCGTATTATCGGCCCTTTTTTCATTCATGGTACACTAACTAGACAGAGATGTTTAGATCTTTTACGTGATCAGGTTGTTCCTGATATTTAGGAATATAGGGAATTACCTGTAAGTGTTTCGTTCCAGAAAGATGAAGCACCCCCTCACTATGCCCTTAATGTTAAAAGTTTTTTAAATGAAACATTCCTAAATCGGTGGATTGGTCATAGAGGATTCATTGAATGGGCCCGCAGGGTCTCCAGATTTAAACTCTTTTCCTTTGGGGTCGTTTAAAATCTGTAAGTTATACTAGACGACCGCATAATTTAGACGAGTTACGACAGAGACTAATTGAAGAATTAATTCGTGAGGAGGCTTCGGCAAATGTCATTCAAGAATTTAGTCACAGCCTTGCATATTGTCAAGAAGTGAACAGTCATCATTTCGAAAACTTTCTTAACTGATATTGATTTTGTTTATATTTTTGTTTTCATTTTTCGTGTTCTTAATATAATTTGCATTATTACATTTAATTAATATCGTTGTTGAACAAAAACGTGTCAAACCTTATTACTGCTGAACTCCTAGAGCATAGCTCTATTGGAATTCGTAAAAAGTAGCCGTATCGAATGGATCCCTACATTTGCCTAACCCAGTATTTTGATCTTTAAATACTAAAAATAAAATTTTTTCGTCAACATAATGGCACGTAGCGGAATGATAAAAGTAGTAAGTAGAATCAGTCTTAGACAAGGTCGGTTTTACTTATGGCTAACTCTGAAGAAAAATTTTGTTGCTCTCTCCATATAAATGTGTACCAAGGTCTTTTTACTCTTTCTAATAGATGGCTTTTAAGGGATTATGTTTTGTTTGTAGTTATAAATGATATAGCCTGACACTTTATTTAAGTTCAATAGTAACCTATTGTGTGTGCAATAATTATAAAACTTAATTACATCGACCTAAATACTACAATTCTCTAAAGAAGGCACCGCGCCGCGTACAATTTAGCATCATCAGCATAGAGGAAGCAGCGACAAAGCTAATAAACGCTGTGACATCATTTATAAAAATTATAAATTTTATAAATAGCGTAAATATATTGTTATATTTACGTTAGAATGAAATATAATGCAAATTATATGTTGTATAGCTATATCTAGACTTCAGAAGCGGATGCCTTATCGCGTTCGTTTGTCCCACTAATACAGTCGGTATATTTACCAGATAATTTCAATATCAAATTCGCGACATTCCAGCACATCATCTCAACTCGTGCCTCGTAGCTTTGGTTCATCAATTTTACGCTTATGTTTTTTTTACTCCGATACTATCGTGAGCGACACGGACCACATCCGGTTCAATGTGCATTATTCGTAAAACATGAAATGACAATTTAAAATACCATAAAAAACGTATGCTGAAATCATAAATTTAAATCTTTGATCGATAATCAGTATGAAACAGTATGAAGTTATTAACTTATTAATGTTTGGTATACAGTTGCTCACTTTGCAGTTTATATAATACAATAATACGTCGATAATCCGAAATAATTAACCGTGGCGATTCTAAATATCAAAAAAAAATCGAATTTCTAAATAAGTATTTTTGTAAGTGTTTTTATTTTATTTGTAAATAAATAGCAAATCGTTACAGCACTTATTTTAAATTTTATTAATACAAGTTAATACAAAACACTAATTTCTATTGAGTGAACCACAAAAAAAGTTTTCAGAGTATGCCATGGATTAAATCAGTTATGTCTTAGATTGACTAAATGATCTAACCTACATGTCATACTATTAGTAATAGGTTAAATCGTAACTTGTCAATTTGACTTGTGATTATTTACAAATAACACTTCGTCAATTCTCTAAGCTAAGACGTGACTTACATGTCTATCTCAGTCGTTCATGGCCTACCTACCCAGGATACTAATTTTGTGGCTCGATTGATATACCGGGTGTCCCAGTTATGTTGTTCCAATGGCGTACCTCCGTTATCTAATAAAATAAAAATTTGAAATTTAGGACATCTGATATACATCCAATGTTCTTTAAATTGAGCCTAATATACATATTCTTTCGCTTCCGGTTTAAGTGACCCTAACTTTTTTATTTTAAATAGCATCCTGTATATTTTCCTCAAAAAAATGGAATCGTATTTGAATTTAAAGTAGCAAAAACACACTTCCAAAAAATGCATTTTTAAGATCTCTGTTAGAAAGAAATATTCATTTAGACAAGAGTGATTTACAAACATTTGTTTGAAAGTCAAATAACAGAAAAATAATGATACATGAATCACAAAAAATATTGTACTTATTAATTTTATTTATACAAGAACAGTATTTATGAATCTCTTAGTGGCACCAAACTTGAACCGTGAGCGCTAGAAAAGATGCTTAAGAAAATGTTTAAAATGTTGTCCATTTGCTTCAATGCAACATTCGGTTCGATGCAAAAGTTCACACCAGAGGTAACACTTCTTAATAACTCGACATTCAGAGGTGCACATTCATTCCTAATTCTATTTTTTAAATCCTCAAAATCTGTAAGAGGCTTGTGGTATACCCTAATCCTTTAAATATTCCCATAGAAAATAATCTGACGACATTAGATCGAGTGATCTTGCAGACCATTTTATTGGTCCATGTGTGCCTATCCACTTATTAGGGAAAATCTGATTGACATAATCACTTACAATTCTAGAATTGTGAGCGGGCGGGCGGGGACATTTTCAAGGAAACCTGGAAATTCTAAATATGCTTCACCAGTTAAGATTCTTTCCTAAAATTTTGGTCAAATAATGTACCCATAGATCATGCTGCACCATACATTAATTCCCCAACTTCTCTGAAAGTTGGTCTCTCTTCTCTCATTCAATGAGGATTTTCTATAAACCAATAATGGCAATTGTGTCGATTTACGGTTCCATTATTATGAAAGCGGCTCTCATCTGTCCATAATATTGACCTAATAATGCAATCTTCACGGGCAGTTGCTAGCCATACAAGAAACACCTATCTTCTGTCATAAACTCCTGGTTCTAATCCTTGACGCAGGTGAATTTTGAAAGGCCTGAATTTGGCGGATTTTAGGATTCGTTGAATTGATGAACAGGAGATATCGCATTCTGCTTCAATTTCTCGAATTGAAATAAACGGATTATTAAGCATACTTCCCAAAACACCAACACTGTGCTATACACCAGTAGCAGTTTTTCTTTTAAAAACAGTTTTTTTCTTTAAAAAGGCACCACGTTTGTCCGAATTTGAAGCCAGATGCTTTTACACATCTAAAATAAAATAAATAAATAATAAAGTAAAATACATAGCGCTTGGCATATGTTTGTCAGGATACCACTCTCCATAAACACGAAAGGCATCATGCCTGTTTTTTCTACATTCCCCATAAATGAGAATCATATTCAATTTTTTCGCATTTGTAAAATCGTCGTTATTCATTTTAAATACAACTTTGTTCGAAACAAATTTAAGACAAATTTTAATAACACTTTATGAACTGTCAAAGTTAACAAACAAATAATGTCAAATTTCACTTTAGTTTCCATAGATTGTTTTGGTTTCTACGATCCCAATTTTTTAATATCTAAAATGCAATTTCACCTCTGTTTTAAAGTCTAAATACAAAGTGTATACTTTATTGGAAAGAGAATTTTCCGTAGAATTCAAATTTTGAGGAAAATATAGAGGGTGCTATTTAAAATAAAAAAGTTATGGTCGTTTCCGGTTAAACCGGAAGTGAAAGAATATTAATATTAGGCTCAATTTAAAGAACATTAGATTGTAATCAGATGTCCTAAATTTCAAATTTTATTAGATAACTAAGGTACGCCATTGGAACAGCATAACTGAGAGAGGTATAATATTGATATTTCTTCTTTTAGCTTTACACAAAGGGATCAATGTATGGTTGGATAGTAGGCAACCAGTTATACACTAATGACGTATTTGGACGTATTTTTTCAATTGTCAAATATTTCTGATTTTTCATTCATACTTAAATCTTAGATTAAATACATTTTATTTAAAAATACATAATTTATTTAAAACAGTTAATTATCCCATGCATAAACAATTTTAAATATTTTTAACAAATTCAAAGAAGATGGACAGTATTTCTTTAATGTTGGAATATATCTAAGATAGTAAAATGAGTGTATAAAAAATGGTAGAAAGTATAACAGAAAAGTACAAATAGATTTTATTATATATATATATATATATATATATATATATATATATATATATATATATATATATATATATAATCTAAGTTCCCTTTCTACCTTTCGGTGTAGGGATTTTACATATTTATCTTTACTAATGTGTATTGTCAGTATTTTGTACAAAAGTTTTTCCATTTTTTTCTATCTTTGGCAATTTCTCTTGCATTCAGTACTGTTTCTCCTCTGTTCTCTATCAATTTGGCTACCTCCTTTTCCCATGTTTGCTTCGGCCTCCCAGGTCTTCGTTTGACTATTATTTTGGACGTCCATACTCTTTTAGTTTGTGTACATTCCCTCATACGCTGATTTAATATTTAATAATAGATTTTATCATTTTATTAAATTGTAGAACGTTCTCACAATACATCATACTTCTAATACTGAACGTAACCCACGTATTGGGAGCATTTCAGTAACGTTAAAAACAAATATCACCTCATGGTATCTTACGAATAAGTGGTTTTATAAAATGGAGAAATTTATCTTAAAAAGCAGTACTGGGAAATTCTTGTAGGTATAAATATGTTACTATTTCGTTAATAATCCCAATAACTTTTGGACTGTACAATTATCTGACAGCATCACTACTTGAATTAAAGATTGAGGAGGGAAGATACTATGCAACAAACTTTTGGAATTTGTTAAAACAAGGCTATTTTCATATGAAAGGCGATCAGATACTAGAGTATCAACTGTTTGAGACCCTCGATTTAAAAGTGAAGGTTTTTGTAGTACTGAAAATGCTATTGGGGGCTACTTCTTTTCTAGAACAAGAAATGTTTAATATTATTAAGAAAATAGATCCTGAGAATCTGAGCCAAATATCGACAATTATGTCTGTTAGCATATCCATTTAACATAAATGTGGTTTCTTCAAAAAACAAAATGTTATTTCCGAAATCCGGATTTTGTTGCATCTCTTATGATTTCACAAAATTCGAGCCATCTATCGTAATCATCTGCCGTGAGTTCTTGGACTTTTTGAACTTTGTATGGATGAAATTTCTCTCTTATAAGCACTCTACGAACAGATCGTTCAGAAATATTGTAGTCATTACAATGGATGGAACCCCCCGGACATCATTGCACGATGTCCGGGGTCGTTCGTTCACCGCCAACAAAATATTTAATGCAGCGTCACCGCAGTTTTTGGTCTTCCGATCTTTGACTTTTCATTTACGCTTCCGATATCAGCGGGTTTTTTATTAATTTTGAAACACAAGACCACGTAATAAGAGCACGGCGATTGAATAATATGCATACGTCTTGTGTTCGTTTTCGATCACCATATCTTATCATGATGAGAATATCAATTTTTTCCTTTTCTGTTAAGTGAACCATTTTTAACACAATCAAATGTAACTAACACACAAAGAATTTTCAACAGCGAAGCTAATTGTCAAAAAATAACACCTGATAAACAATCGAAAATCGCCAGCAGGCACAGGTAACGACAATTTCGTTATAAGTGACTATCACATTAGAATTTGATTATTCTCGGAAATGTCAGTATGTGACCCCTCATAAAATGTAACTATTTGTACGTAGAAAAATACTGATTCAGAAAATAATATAAAAAACATACGTTAATGTTTAAAAAACAAAAGTTGGTTGCCATTGCAACGACCCCGTAAAAATAACGCCACGAAAATTCGACGAAAACACGGAAAATTATAATTTAAAGAACTTTTATTTGAAGAAAATTTAGGTTAGAACAGTATTTAAATTAATAACGGCATTATTCTATACTCTTAGCCTTAGCATTTGGAGGGTTAAGATCCCCTAGCTAAGTGGGACATTCAAGGGTGCTATTTTAAAGAATTTTTATTTATAATCGAATAAGACTTCAAAGTTATATTATAAGGTTATATATTTTATTCTTGATATATTTATTAGTATTAGTTTAATACTGTGCTAAGTATAGAGTACTAATAAATGAATACAATACTACGTATTAGTTGTTTCCTATTAGATCTTAATAAACGCTAAGTTGCCATGGCAACCAGGCATGAAAACTTTGCCCGCACGATACGTACACAGTGTAGCTAATTAATGATGAAATATGTCGAAAACACCAATATAATAACACTTTGTGTGCCCTTAATTAAAAAAATAAATAAATATAATTTCATTGTATAAAATTTTTTTTACGCACAATGGTACTACTTCACTTTTAACGAGTGCCCAACACTAACATAAATTGTCAAGTTTAGGAAAATGACAGAAGTCAAAAAATTAGACTTAGACAACTGTCATAATTACAAGGTAATACAAAATCGTATTATATTTGCGAGCAATACTACTCGACTATCTACACATTTTTAATTAATCGTATTATATTTGCAAGCAAAACTACTCGACTATCTACACATTTTTAATTAAAGTGAATAAATAATGACATCTATTTGAGTACATTACATATTTAAAGGAAAGTAAAAAAGCGCGCAATATTTTTAAACATATTTAAGATAATTATTATGATTTATTATCACTTTTCAAAAAAGATTTAAAAAACACAATGGCTCCAACACTATAAAATGATTGAGCACTAGAATCATATTTAGCATCCAAACATAAAATAGCTATAGAAAATTTTAATTGGCCAGAGAATATAATAACAAAGTTATAGGAACGAAGTAAACTACAGACCCCATTTCAGAAACTTGTTAGTTAATAATTACAAAAATATATTATATATATAAATCTAGGTAAACTGCAAGATATTTACGTAAGCAACCGTAGCTTGAGTTTTGTATAAATTTGTCTAATTTGCTTATGACAATAAAGTGGAATAAAAGAATAATTTTAACTCCGATGTTCCAATTTTATAAATTAGAACAGGCTTTTTTCTTATCCAGGCGTGTTTACTTTTTTCATCATATCAACGCGTGCCGGTTTAGGGACCTAATAAAATTTTCAATTACTTAAGATTTGGAGCGAAGTGTTGCGTATAAGGATTACTTACAGGCATTTGTTACATCATTTTATTATTATTTTATAACTTGTCAGTTTTATTTTATTTTACTTTTTGCATTTACATGTCTTCTTTTGTTCTTTTTATTGTTACTTGTCAAGCCCTACGTTTTCATGCCAAAAAAAAAGAATTTAATAAAAATATATAAAAGATAAAAATATTTCTGGGACGCGACAAAGTATGAATTCGCTTTTATGATATACAGAAATACAAATGTGCTCATATAAACAGACAAGTACATACAGTGCTCAACAATTGCGTATTTGCTGCGATTTTTCAAGTTGTATTGTCCTAATTATATTATTTGTTTTCTAGTGAATGTTTTGTGTTTTTTTTTAGAAAATATGAACCAAACAGACATAAAAAAGTGGTGCAAAGAGCACTGTGCTCAAGTGCCTGGACGTGCTGGCATCCACCCCAAAAATTAGAGGAAGAAGACAAAAAAGCCAACAAGACAAAAGAAAAATTAATTTATTGAAATAATGTTACTAAATGTTTATTCTTAATAATTTTTCTAATTCAAAAAGTTGTAATTAAAAACAAATACAGAATAACTTTGAACTCTAGCAGGCATACTCTGAATCAGTCCATTCACGAAATTTTGAGGTAAATTTGTCCAAATTTCTCTGACATTTCCTAAGTGTTCTAGCGTTTTTACAGGCTGCTGTAGGTGTTTAATTGCCTCGAAATCTGGGGCCAGACATGTTCGTTACAGTTCATGTCAGGTGACCAGGCTTGCCACTCCATGCACATTGTCTGGCCATATTGTTTACACCATGTGGGAAAAACTTTCATCTTTGATTTCTTTATAAATCCAAAATCTGCTAAATGTTCAAAAACCTAAAATAGACTACTCAGATTCTGCAATCGATTTTTGGTGTTAGAGAAAATTGCATTTATCGAAATTTCTAAAACTAGAAACATATACAGGGTGTTTCGAAAATAATCTGAAATTTTGTTGTGGGCGATTCGCCATTCATTTTTAAGACGGAAAGTTCCTGTAAACATGTGTGATAAGTTTTGTCGTTAATGAGATACAAGATACTCAATGTTTTTATTATTTTAATAGAAACAATAACATTGTGACAAATAAGACATAAAAGTAGTACATTTCAGAGATGTTCAAAATGTGCACCTCTAGCTAAAATACAAGTTTCCAATCGACGTCTAGTGGATTGCTGAATCCCTTCGAAAATGCCAGGAGTGTTGCGAATAACATTGCAGCCTTCTATGATACGATTTTGAAGATCTTCTAAATTTAAAATCGGGGTTGTATAAACGAGTGATTTTAAATATCCCCACACACAAAAATCCAGAGGATTGTGGTCAGATGACCTTAGGGGACATGAGTGTGGAGATGCCCGTCCTATCCAACGGTTTGAATAAACCTTATTTAAAAACTCCCGTACGATTAATGCAAAATGTGGAGGCGCACCGTCATGCATGAACCACATACGCCTTCTAATTTTAATAAGTACATCTTCCAAAAGAACAGGAAGCTCAAAGAATGAAGATATGTATCATCGTTCAATCGTTGAGGAAGGAAAAATGGTCCTATTAAATAATCGTCGATAATACCAATCCAAACGTTGACCGAAAAAGTTTTTTGGAATCGTGCTGCAACTGTGGCTTGTGAATTTTCATCAGCCCACCTATGGTTGTTATGAAAATTCATAATACTATGTCTTGAGAAGTTGGCTTCATCTGTAAAGAATACAGAGGCAGCAAAATTGGGATTGTTTGCAATTTTTCTTAAAACCCATTGGCAATACTGCATACGGAATGGATAGTCATTAGGTAGCAAATCTTGAACACGTTGAATATGATATGGTTGCAATATATTTTCTTTTAGAATATTCGGAACAGTATTGTGACTAACATTTACTCGTTGATTTTTCTGGTACTCGTTTCTGGATGTTCGTCATTAATTTGAAGAACATCATCTTGAAGTTGTGGAGCTCTCGAATTTCTAGGTCGTCCAATAATATCCCATGATCTTGCAAAACTTCCAGTTTCTTGTAAACGAAGATGCAGTTTAGTAAACATTTCAGAACATGGTAAGCGGTTATTTGGATAACACTGGACATACATACGTCTAACCTCTAAGGCATTACCATTGGCTAATCCATACAATAAATGCATATTAGCCATTTCAGCATTAGTAAAGGCAGGCATAGTCAAAAAGTTTAAACTGACCATAAACGAAAGCAGAACTAGTACTACAACTAAATTAGAATGATGCGTTGTTTTTAGGTTTGACACAGTTATTGTCAGCATTCCAAAAAGTACTCACAATAAACATGGTCTTTGTTAGTTTTCGAAACCATTAGCGTCACTAACAAAAAATTAATCTTCAAAATAAATTTCACGAATACCCACAACAAAATTTCAGATTAGTATCGAAACACCCTGTATATTTTTAAATTGAAAATTATTTTTGACGAAATTTGGGTAACATGAGTTAGATATTCAGTAAATACGATGGCGATTATAAGGTCAGATGAGTTTATTCAACAGAATTTCAACTTTCTCACATTAGGTTTTCTCATTGCCAAAAATCAGTAAATATAAAGGACTCAAGTTGAGCTTGACGGAACACCTATATTAACGTAACTATAGTAGGCTTTATCATAGTTTTATTTTCATTGAAACAAGACACAACAAATGATATTAGAAATTATTTTGATTTATTTTAGTTTATTTGATTTAAAAAAATTGCATTTTTGTTATAATAGAATTCCAAGGAGTTTTTAAAACGGCCCCATTCGTATATCTTAAGTTAAAGCATTAAGAATATTGTAATTGGCAAGACTATTTCATTACTGCCAGCATTATTTAATAATTTTCGCAATTTGCAATAACAGTAATACTTCTTCCTTCAGTCTAATGTATTCTCCATTACATTTGTTTAAAATTGTTTGCGAATTACATGAGCAGGAAAACACTTCGTATACCAAATTAAGAACAATGTTCCGTGGTTTATGCGATGCCCTTGCACAAGCTGTAGTGTAGGCGTCGATTCGTAATTGGATAATTGTGATACACCCACCCGAACCCTGGGATGACTTTTATGCAGCTATTTCTTGGAATAAATTTAAATCATCGCCCTCTTATATGTACGAGGGCAATTCAAATTTGGCCTGCATTTTATTTTTTTGAACATAATTATAGTGGTACTGCCAAGCGGTTTTATATTCATCGAAGTAGGCATATTAGCTAACGACATAAACAACTGCAACTCGATTGTGTCAATACTGTTAGTTGTATTAACAATGTTGTGAAACAAGGTGCCAAATTCTGTTGTACATACTTATATTTATTCAATTTCTTTTCAATGAAGGTGTAAAAGCGACTGATATACATCAGACACTGCGTGAACAGTTTGGAAAAGAGTGTTTATCACTTAGAACAGTCCTTTATGGTGTAAATCCTTCCAGGGTGGTCGTAAACGCGCTCGTACAGCATTTGCTGTGAATCTTGGAAACATTCAAATAATTGGGGTCTAGGAAAGTTCACCGAAAACCATTCACTAAAAATCAATTCACCGAATTTAAAGTTTACCGAAAAACATAGTCGCCGAAATGTTCATTTAATAACTTAAAGTATGTGCTATGCCTCGTATTCACATAACCGTTGTGTAAATACTTTGTCTAGTTAATCACCACAATACATTAAAGTATATCACAGTAATGGGGCGTCTTAGTGGATTATAACTAAAGACGGCAGACTATGTGCCCGAACAGTAGCGTGATGTGGAGGGATCGAGTAGAGGCGTACGACGATCAATTCAGTTGCCGTTGAGACGTTGTAAGCGATACATTGTTAACACAATCGTGTTGAAAATGTCGGGAGTGCGTAGAAACAATGCATCGACTCGGTTGCATGCTAACGTAGTAAAGAAATTTTTACATCGGTTTCCCGATTTAATATATGACGGTACCGTAGTGAAATGTTTAGTTTGTGAAACAACTTTATTAACTTGGAAAGCAAGTCAGTGCCAAAGACATATAAATAGTGACAAACATAAATCGAATAATAATGGACGCAGATCATATAATAAATTTGTGTGTGATTTAACAATGATGTTAATTGCGACCAATATACCAATGTAGAAAGTGGAACACCCAATGTTTCGTCAGTTTTGGAAGAAATACAATCCTACGTGGAAATTACCAGCAAGAAGTACGCTACGGAATTACGTACCGTCAGTGCGTGAGAGAATTGTAAATTGTACGAAAAATACGGTAAAAAAAAATTCCTGTGGTTAACAATAGACGAAACTACAGATATTAAAAAACAGTCCATCCTAGCCATTCTAGTACGGACGCTGACTCCGCAAGGACCTTCTCCTCCTTATTTACTAACCTATAAACGAATGCAAGGGTGTACTGCCTGAGCGATATATGATGTATTAATAGAAACACTACACAAATTTGAGATTTTACCGAAGCAAGTGTTAATGTTAGTTACCGATGCTGCCAAGGTTATGTGTTCCACAGCAAACTTACTCAAAACGATTCAACCAAACCTGCTGCATGTCACATGTTTGCTTCACGCTTTACACCTTGTAACAAACACTATACGTACAACTTATCCTGATGTGGATCAACTGATAGGACAAACGAAAGCGGTTTTTCTTAAATCTCCGAAACGGATTCGGCTATTTCATTCGCTGTGTCCTGATATACCCGAGCCGCCGCAACCAAGTCTTATACGATGGGGTACTTGGTTAGAAGCAGCATTTTATTATTATAAACATTTTGAAAAAATTAAATCAGTGATTTTACAACTAGATGCCAAAGAAGCAGCTGCAATACGGCTCAGCCAGGTTCAATTTAACAATCCTCAAGTTGCAGCTAATTTAAAAATTATTTATGACGGTTACGTTCCAATACTGGACGCAATAAAAAATTTACAGAACACTGCGCTGTCCTTATCGGACTCATTAGCAATTATTGACCACGTAAAACTAGTGCATATCCTTGAAGATGAAAAAAATGATTGTGTCCGTGAAAAATTTAACAGTGTATTAGATAAAAATGTAGATTTTACAAAATTAGGGCAACTTTTTACCAATCCTGAAGATCCATTGTACAAATACAAAGAGCGCTTTAACTATGCAAATATAACATCTCTCAACGTCGAACAATCCTTCTCTGTATATAATCATATATATACGTCGCTACGTACGAACCTTTCCGAGACTAATACAGAAACATATATTATGGTGCAGTTTTTTCATCGCGCACATCCGCATTTTTTTGCAACAATGTAAACATGTTGGGTAAGTTATTTATGTTTTTTCTTAACGTTTTGTATAGGGATTCAATATATTTATTTTTAAGTAAGTGCACTGATATTCTGCTAAACTCTCCACGCCTCGCCACTGCTGGGGCACATAGTCTGCCGTCTTTAATTATAACTATTACCTTGATATCACCAGTACACATTAAAATGCGTAAAAAATAAAAAGATTGTGCGGCAATGATAGCGCGACTAGTTCATAATTACAACATCATGGACGGCATATGCGATTTTCTACGAGGCATAGCACATAGTTAAAGTTATTAAATCAACAGGAACGACAAGGACATGAAAATAACAAAATATGACAAGGGAATTCATTTTCTGCATTAAGTTTATGTGATCTGTAAAGAAAATTAAAAAAACAATAAAAAAAACGAAATAAGACAAAGGAAATCGTTTCCAACTTTTAAACACGCCAGAATTATTCTGCCAGTCGTAAGCCGGGATAAAATGTGAAGGAAAGTTGATAATAGTAAGAATACATACAACAATTTCACAAACAATTATTTCGGTGAACTGATATTTCGGTGAATTGGTTTCCGGTGAACTTTCCGGTCGCGAAAAATTGACCATCTGGTCCGGAGCAATAGGCGAAAATCTGTGAAGGAAATTGCTAGGATTTTAAACAATAGTTTGATAGTGCTCACACTATTGTCCACGACAAGCTTAAATTAAGTAAAGTTAGCCCCAACAACTCTCCGCGGAACAACAGCAGATACGAATTCAGGTTGGCAGATAACTCCGACTTTGCTACAAGTATGAAGACGATGACCATGACAGCTCACGAGACCTGGATACACCATTATTTGCCAGAAAGCAAGAATGTTAGCATGGAACGGCGTCACTCAAGCCCATCTTCCCCCAAAATATTTAAAATACAATCATCGGCTGGCAAAGTGATGGCGACTGTATTCTGAGACGCTATTGGACCAATTTACGTCGATTTTCTCGAAGAAAGAAGAGCGATTAATTTAGCTTATTACTGTGAGTCACTAGGATAGGTTAAAATGGCCATACGAACAAGAAGACGCGATCTCTTAAGTAAGTTATTCTCTTACACGATAACGCTCACCTACATACAGCCCATCTAACAAACAATACATTGGCTAAATAAGGCTAGGAAGCACTACCTCACCCCAACAATAAGTAATTTAGAACGTGCGGGCTATTCAATTTTGCCTCACCTTCCACTTCATTTGTGGGCAAAAGTTCAATGTAATCGTTCTCGAACGATAACTGAATAGTGAGAGGGTGCCCCATCCTGCTGAAACCAGATGTTTCCTGGAAGTTTGCCATTTTCCTCCAATGCAGGAATTATTCGATTACTTAAAAAGAGTGACTATCAACTGTTTGGGTCACTCAGAAAGTTCTTGGGAGGCAAACGATTTGACTCTAATGAGGAAGTGAAGGATACGGTGAAACATTGGCTACGGCGTTAACCAAACAAATTTTTTCGACGCGAATAGAAAAGCTAGCGGAGCGATGGGACAAGTGTATTTTAAAGAGGGGGTTGTTACTTGTGAAAATTATGTATATTAATATAATAGTATAATGTTAATTTGTAGTTTATATCGATCAGAAAAAAAATGCAGGTTAAATTTGAATCACCTTCGTATATGCATATCTATACGAATTGCATTATAACATTATATTTTATTAGCCATTCAGTGATAGGGAAATGTGTGGAACCATGTAAATATCCACTAAATTACAAAAAGTATTGTAATCAAATTTCAGAAACGGAAATTAGGGAAGAAGAATTTGAAGTATTTTTTAAATATACAGTGTTCAAAAAGATATAACGTATTAAGTTATACTTTTGTTAATTGAACGCCCTGTATTTTTTTACATTTTAAGATTCTTGTCAATACTATGATTTCAACAAATGATCTAAAATATTTAGCTTGAGATTTACATGCAAACCAACACTATAATTTTAAGAATATTTATCTCTCAGTATTTTTAAAATCCTATTGTTTGCTTAATACTTAGGTTTGATCGTTTAAATAAAAACAATTCCAAATGTAAGTATTACAATTTCTTTTATTTCTTCTTTTGTTGTGGCGATTAAAAACATTGTTTTTTGTCGAACAAAAAGTTAACGTGAATATAACAATCTTTAAACTTTTAAACTTTATCACAAAGTCTAGTAGTTAGTCATCAAAAGAGCTGGCACAAGCGCAGAGGCTTAATATTAATCATCGTTCAGTAGGAAAAATTCTTAAAAAAGAAAAATACCATCCTTATAAAATTCGCCTTGTTCAAGAACTCTCTGATGATGATTTTGACAGAAGGCAAGAGTTTTGTGAATCAATGATGAATATTTGTAATCGTGATAACAATTTTGAAAATAATATGGTATTTTCGGATGAGGTAACTTTTATTTGAACGGTGCTATTCATAGACATCACTGTCGGTATTGGGCACAGAGTAATCCTCACTGGATACAAGAGGCGCATACGCAACACCCAAGAAAGCTTAACGTTTGGGCTGGCATTTGTAGAAACAGAATAATAGGGCCCTTTTTTTATAGAAGGACTCTAAATGGTCAAAGATATTTAGAATTTTTAAATATCCAAATAATTCCTGCATTGGAGGAAAACTTCCACATAACATCTGGTTTCAGCAGGATGGGGCACCCTCTCACTATTCAGTTATCGTTGGAGATCGATTAGATTGAATGTTTGCCCACAGATGAATTGGAAGGTGATTCGATCTCGATCAACTGATTACTTCTTGTGGGGCTATCTAAAACAGAAAGTATATCTTACTCGACCTAGAAATTTTCTGTTGGATATAACGTATAGCGTATAACGTATAGTAATAGAGACGATGGCTATACGTTACATCCAACGTGGCAAATTCTATTGATTCTGCTACGAAATTCCACGCCCATATGACGTATGCGATTGGCTCTTTGTCCTCAGCCAATAGCAGGCCACCATCCGACCCGGTCCCCCCTATATAAGTTGTGCCAGTCTCTGTCCTAACATTCTTCAAGCTACAGCGAATTGACGAACATCCCTGAAGATGTCCTTGCAACAGTGGGCAAAACGTTGGCAATTACTCCTAACTCAACGCGGTTCCAACCCGGAAGCCGAGATTAGTATAACTTTAATACGTTACGTTTTTTTTTGATCACTCTGTATATTTAACAAATACTTCAAACCTAATTTTTATTACAATACATATCTCTCAGATATTTACAAGGTTCCATTTGCCCATCACTGTACATTAAGAACATTTTTGTATTTTCAAATATATCTTATTTGAAATATATTTATTATTTTTACTATATTCTTTCCATTTACAGTAAGCCTTAATATAAAGTTTACGCAGTTTCTACAGGTTATGTTATTCAATGTCAGAATTGTTATTTGTCATGTTTCAAATATATTGAAAACCATCACACATTTGTCACGTGTTTTTCGAAACGATTTGTGGATTTTTTTCTCATAAACACTGAAATTCCTGAATACTTTATAATAATGCTCCTCATTTTCGTCATTTTACTGGGAATAAATTTGTGACTCATTTAATAGAACGCAGTTAAGCATCTAGCGATTTATACCTGTTTTAGCGTTTGAGAAGAAAGATTGACTTTTTGTCACCGCGATGATAAATAACCACATTTCTCAAGAAAGAACTAAAGAAAGAAAACCCATGTTGTAAATCTTATCAGAGTTTGTCTTGATACAAAATTCTTATTCGTTCATATGCCTACCTATTTTCTCCTTCTATTATTTTTGTAGCCGAAAGTTTTGTATATGTTTTCCAGTAAATGTTTCTGCATAATAAATTTCAACATTATCATACAGAACATTGGTGTTAATTGCTTAATTTCGTTTGGATTCTAAATTTTAGAACTAAAAATGTCTTCGTTTTATTGTTTAAACAATTAAACTTAATTTATAATGTTTGTGGATATATCGCGAATTCAGCATAAACAATACTGTTTAATTATATAATTGTATAATCACATATTTGCCTCTTGTAGCATATAAAAACTTCAGCTCAAAGACTGTTAAGTTATTTAAGTACTGTTATAAAGTCACCAATAAAATTGTAATTTTTTTTATTGACGTCTTCTTTAATTAATAGTGATAGCACCATAAAGTGAATCAAGTATATAAAATTCTTTAAAAAAATGTATTGATTATATTCATTAGTAATAAACACACAGATATTAGAAATTTTCACTACTTTCTTATTTTTTAATTATTGTACATTACATGACAATTCATTCATCACAAAGTAGTTTCTTTAGGTGTTTAAGTAAACTAAAATTCTAACTTAGATAGCATAAATTTAAGGGTATCATATTCCTACAATGGATAAAACCCAAACTGTCAGATCTTTTTTATAATAATAATAATTTTATTCATTATACTTTTTGTATTACTTAATACATATATCTAATTACAGGACAAATAAATCAAAAAGAAGAACATCTATATATTAAAACCAACCCAAATAAACGATAATTTTAACAAAATATTATCTCTTATGTTCTATTTACTAGAAAATAATATACAGAATTTTTTAAAATAGAAATAAAACTAATGATTAAAAATCTTCACTTTTTTAATACGTAATAATAATAATAATAATAATCTTTATTTCCAACGTTAAGCCCCATATACAGGAAATTTAATAGCTAAAATTAACGTATCGAGAGAGTACATATGATTAGAGACATATGATTTCTTTGAGCTCTTCCAACGTTTTCTGGTGTCCGAACAGTTGTAATTAAAACAGTTTAAATTTTGATACAACACTGCCTCTTTCATTAAGATCATTCCTCCACCTTAAAATTGTCTTCCGCGATGGAATTCTCCCATGTCTTTCAACATTAAATTCCCGCAGAAACTTCTTTGAGCTCGGATAACGGAACCATTTATAACAAACTCATTCACTGCATAAATACGTTGGTTTAGTGAAAATTTCTCCATTCTAATCAAAATTGCATATGTAGACATGAAGTTTAAAGTCAAACTAACTGACATCACGATATTTGTTTTTTCATAGCAACCTATTCAAAATGTGTTATTCCAGTTATAATAATATAATATATAATAAACTTATTCACTGCGTCTGACAATGGTCGTTTTCTCGAACTACTTAACTGCGACATTATTACATACAACGTACAACACTCCGTACATGCATCCAATTTATATCACATAGGTAACGTAACTTCGTGTTTGAAATCGCTATGAGGTGAAAAGCACGACATAAATTTAAAAAAAGTGTTATTATTGGTAACAGATAGGGCTGCATATTGAAGGCTGCTGGTCGGTTCTTACAATAAACAGTAGTATGATGCATATCACATGTTTCGCACATGCTCTTCATCGAGTATCAGAGGAAGTCAGAAAAGCTACCCGAATGTAGATAAATTGATATCTTCTGTCAAGAAGGTTTTTGTGAAGGCACCTGCGTGCAAGTATTTATTTCGTGAAAAACTCCTACATGTGCTACCTGTTATAACGCGTTGGGGCACATGGATAAAAGCAGCGTATTATTATCACATGCATTTTGACGACGTTAAAGGTATAATACAACCAATGGAACCAAATATGCTCTTTCTATTTTGCATGCTCAAGTATTTATGGCCCAGCTATTCAGGTAGATTTAGACAATATTCATGGACTTTATTCCAGAATATCTGTAACCATCCACTATCTAGAGGTTACTCTGACCAATCCATAATATTCTACAACTAACGCGATGAATATGTATATGATCTTCGTCAATTCCTTTCCCAATTACCTGGAGCTGCTGCTGATAATGTAGAGAGAAAATGTGAAGCAAATCTAAATAACAATCCAGAATTTCGTACTGAACGCCGAATTGTTGACTTATTTGATGGTAAACGAGTATATGTTCCCGAACCGGGGATAACTGTACCGTCACTAAAAAACTTTATGTACTTTAAATATGCCTCTATTTCATAGATAGATGTCGAACGGTCATTTTCAATGTATAAATGGATTTACTGTGAGAGACAATTATTAACACATAAGCATATGGAACAATTACTTGTGATTTACTGTCATTTGAACTCTGGATATAAACGGTGGACAGTCAGGATGCATGATATATTTCATAAGCCCTGCAGTATTCCTTCTGAGAAGATGTATTTACTCTTACTTGGTAAACACTTGTTTCTCTATACATACAGGTTGGTGTTCTTGAAATAAAGAGACAGCGTATAATAAATGGAAAGATCTAATTATGTATATAGAACATAAATCTAAAATATTCAGTCAATTATGACGCGAACCCCGAAATTAAAAACTTAAATTAAAATTAAATTTTATTAAATAAAAAAAGACTTCACAATACGGTTTCTAATTTTAGACAGTTGCTATTGCAGAGAACTAGTAAGACAATAAAGCTATTCCTGTGTATACGATCATGATTTTAATCTAAAACGTTTTTGTTGGAAATTTGAGACTAAAAAAATTACAGTGAGTCAGCGTAATAATGTAAAAAAGTACGTCAATTCTTAATTCTTATGAGAAGGCTATGTTTTGAGCATTATGCAATTACACAATTTGTTTATAGTTTATATAAGTAAGTGTGCATAAAGTATTATGCAAGCAAAGTATGGTGTATGGTTCATTATAATCAAGATTGAAGTAATTAAAAGCAATTAAATATTGGAAATTCCAAAATATACATTACATGTTTGTTCAAAAAAATTACTAATAAATCGCAATATTTTTTACTCTACACAAGTTCAAACAAATCATCATTTAAAGTTAAATATGGGAATATATGACAGAATATATGATAAATATGGGGGTTAAAACAAATGTTACAATAATACCCGCAAAGGTCATTTGAAGCTTCAAATGCTATTCTTTAGTGATCGTGTAAAGCTTTTTCAGTATTATATAGATTTTATCGTTGATCCCTTCTACAGATATTCGGTATGAAGGACTCTCTTTGCATCCCAGAAAGCTGGTAAGCTTGACTTTCATCGTTCATGGATTTTCGTACACGTGGAGAATCAGGACGACGATAGATATTCCACCGACTGCCCCTTGTTTTTGGGGTCGTAATGAACTTCTTGACAAATGTTTTTCTTTGTTCTTTCATGGCATCCGTTAATTGTCGCAGGACCTACCTGAATACCTGAACAATGGACTCTTTCTTAGTCAAGAAAGGGTCCATTATTATTATTTCTTTTTATTTATTAAAGGATACAATAATAATAATCCAATCACAACAAATTTCATGTATTAAGTGTCCTTGACTAATTGTCCTTTACAACATGGCATATTGTCATATTTTGTATTGTGAATAGTTTATTATACTCTCAACGAAATACAGTGATTCCAAACCTTACACTATAATTTAGATTACTTGAGGTAACCATAGAGTATATCCCATTGTTAGTTTACCAGATCTATTGTGGCCTTACTGCCTCGTTCTCTTTCTCTATTCATTAGTTGCATGGTGCGACCGATTTAAACTTAAATTAAACATTGGCAAATGCTGCTTGGTCACTTACACTCGATCTGCTATGCCTCACGAGTCCTCGTATTGTGTTAAAAACAATATCTTAACCCGTAAGACTGAAATAAAGGATCTTGGAGTCTTATTTGACTCTAATCTTACGTTTAGATCCCATATAATCCATATGTGTTCCGATGTCTACAAAATTCTGGGATTTATTATGCGCATGTCAAAATACTTGAAAGATATCAATTTGCTTAAATCATTGTACCATGCTTATATTTTGAGCAAAATTGAATACGTCTCTTTAATTTGGTATCCAGACTATGCTTGCGATTCTATCCCTTTGGACCGAGTTCACTGTAAGTTTTTGAAGTTCCTCACATTCAAAATTCATGGTATCTACCCGGAACGTGGTGCGTCCTAGGATAATTTGCTTT
The DNA here is from genome assembly GCA_935421215.2 of Melolontha melolontha. Taxonomy (NCBI): domain Eukaryota; kingdom Metazoa; phylum Arthropoda; class Insecta; order Coleoptera; family Scarabaeidae; genus Melolontha; species Melolontha melolontha. The sequence goes on from OW285242.1 coordinate 50,510,751, forward strand.
TACGCCATGGCATGTCATCTCTAAGCGTAAGAAGGAAGAATATTTGTAAGAAATTCTTAACTAAACTGATAAAAACATTATTGACTGCCCGTTCATATTGGACCGAATGTCGTTTTTGGTTCCTCGTTTGAACTCCAGGTATGACGTTACATTTCTGGTTGCCTTCGCGAAGACGAACGTCTTGAAACAGACTCCTACCTATATTCTCTCCAACGTGGCCAACAGAATGCTGGATGATCTGTTTGCTTGACAATGGCTCGCCGGATGGACAGCATTATTTATTTGTAATTGCAATGTAATGTTATGTTTATATAATGTACCTTGTAATTGGGCCTAGCCTGTTGGGTATTAAGGTATATTATTATTAATCCTACTCTTTTAATTAAGCATAACAGCTTCGAGAACGGTTCTTCTGTATAGAGTCAAGATACTAATCTCACATTTGTTGGAACCGCGTTCTAGTCAGACCTTCGCATTGGCATAGTACATGAATCTTCCTTTCCTTTTCCGCTTAGCATAATCCACATACTTCTTCATTCAACCCATATTATTATACACAGAAGAATCAGGACGTCGATATTTCGGATTTTCGGGGTCATAATGATAAACCCGAGATTGGTCCTCGGTGGTGATATTCATGAGGAAGTCATCTCCTTCACGTCGATACTGGTTAATAAGTTTTTGACAATTGCATTCTTTGTTCATTTATGTCATCAGTTAATTGTCGCGAGACCTGTATGGCAAATTTTTCTGTAATTCAGCGTCTGAATAATATACTGGACTCGTTCTTGACTAACACTTAATTGCCGGGCAATTTGTTTTTGGGTAATCCGGAATTTCTTTGGATCAGTGCATTCACTTGTCTTTGTCGACCTAATCGATTTTCATTAAACACCTTCATTTCGCCTCTATGGCAGAGTTTTGTACGTCAAACCCACTGGTGAACATTCTTCAGATCCATTCAGTCGTTGCCATAAACAGCTTCCAAACGGGTGTATATTTCTATGGTCGCGCAACCGTCCATCGTTAAGAATTCTATCAGAGATCGTTGCTTGGTACGCATCTCATAAATCAAACTCATGATAAATGACACTGTTCTTCAACGAAAGTATACAGAAACTTTGCATGCTAAGATAAGATACTCGAAGTTACCGCTTGTAGGTTTGAACTTGTTTCTATGCCCACTACTAACACAATGGCGTTGTTGGAGACTTTACATTGCGTGTTTTTTAGAGGTTTAATTTTTAAGTTCTCAAAACTGTTTTTAGTGACAACCATTTTCACAATTGACAGTTGATTTCTATTCAGCATGTTTTGCCATTTCAAAATGAACAGACTTACACTAGAACAACGTTTGCAAATTATGCAAATTTATTTTCAAAATCGTGGTTTAGTTCGCGAAACTTGCCGTGCGGTACATCCATCTTACGGTGACATAATCGTCCACCGGAGCAAGATATTCGAGCAAGACAGAGACGCAGAGACGTCGTACAGTGCGCACCGAAGAAATTGTAGCTGCTGTAGAGCGCATTGTTGAGAAAAACACAAATGAGTCTATTCGCCGTCGTGCACTGCAATTGGAGCTGTGTTCATCCACTTTATGGAAGATTTTCCGAAAAGATCTTAGTTTACGAGCTTACAAGATCCAGCTTGTGCAAGAGTTACAGCCGCGTGATCATCATGCGCGTAGTACGTTCGGCATACGGGCCGAAAGCAATATTGCTTTTGACCATATTTTTTTCTGCAAAATCTTGTTCACCGATGAGGTTCATTTTTGGTGGAACGGCTACGTCAACAAACAAAATTGCCGTATTTGTAGCACAGAACAATCAAACCACTATTGAGACGTCATTACATCCGCAAAAGGTCACAATTTGGTATGCTTTGTGGGCTGGTGGAGAATCACTGGCCTATATTTCTCCAGACATGATACCAGTAAGAACGTTACAGTCACTAGAGAGCGCTATAGCTCTATAATTGCAGGAAACATTCGATTTTTAATCACAGATTAAACAACATTATTTCAATCCATTTAATCTAGTTTAGCTTCATATTTTATCATACTGTCTATTTCAGTCAATTGTTCCGTAAATAGTTCGCATATCCAGGTTAGTTACCTAGTCTAAATAAAAGTTCATTTACTTATTCTGCTTATTCGTATTAATAGTTAGTAAGTCAAACCGAGTGTGTCACAGACATCAGCATGAATATTATGAAACCCTAGACCTATTATAACGTAAAAATGCATTATTAAGCTTCCATTGAACTCTTTAATAAAAACGAGGTGATACACCAGTGACTACCCGCAACAAATATTTTATGTCCTAGATTTGAACTAGATTTACTTGAGGTTAAATTAAAACGACATTTTGAGAACCACTCGTTTTTTATCTACGCGGAGTCCACCTAATAGAGAGCTTCAACAATTTCTCTCGTTGGTATGGGAAATTAATTTCCCGTTGGATACCGCATCTGTTGACCGAAGCATTAAGTTTTAAATAGAAGTTGTATATACAGATTGACTAAAGTAACGGTGGAAGTTGCGAAGCGTATTACACACACTAGCACACGCATATTTACACTTACATGTGACTCTAATGCCCGTAGGCGTAGTTTAGTTACAATAGTGAGGATACATTCGTGAGTATTTAATATGTGTTTAGTACGGCAGAATGAAAGTGTGCTTTAAGGAATTGCAGCCGCTATTATAATACATAATTGATGTATGTATGCGTTAACATTGAACTGAAACAAAACTTTTTAAAAATTGTAACTAACATAAAGTTATTAATAAAAACTAAATAAAATTCTTATAAAAAAACGAAACAAAATTCTAAATGAAATGTACAAAATTTATTTTAGTGTTTCGCGAAAGTTTACTCAGACGCACGCATCGAGATGCTAACAACAAATGTCATCCCCGATCTCCACATACCCCACTACATGAGTGAAAGCCATCCCTTCCAGTATTCTTGAAAATTGTTATACATATAACAATGTATGTATATGTGTGTGTACTTTTAACTATGCCAATCTGTATACTGTAATTTTTGTTAAATAAATCATTAAGGAATGTTCTGTTCTTTAATCAATATTCATGGTCCTTCGAGCCGGATTTGAACCAGCGACCTATGGATGAGCGCATAATTTCACGTAATGGTCCTGTGAATTGGCCTCCAGAATCACGTGATATCATCCCTTTGGATTATTTTATATGGGGATATGTAAAGTCGTTGGTCTACGCCGATAAGCCAGAGACACTAGACCACTTGTAAACCAACATTCGCATCCTCCGTGACGTTTCACGTTTGTGATATCTGCCCTGTGATGTTTCACGTTCGTGATATCAACTACGACGATTCTAAGCGATTGTAGGAAAAACGTTGTTCATAACATTTGCGAGAAAGCAATTCCGAAACTCATGCAGGTACCAAACCCCTGCTATCGTTTCCAAATCGCTATCTTGCCGCACTTGTTATGAACTATGAAGATAACTATTTCAATAGTTATCAATACACAAGTAAATCTATAAAATACACGACTTAGTCGAAGCAGACTTACTGAGAATAGCAACATTTCCAACGAAATGTGCAGATTAAGAGTATATAATATCTATTGCGTGGTGATTAGATATTGCAACAACGCTTTATTATTAGTATTATCAATTTATATAGATCAAAACAATTTCTTATATTTACGAAAAACGTGCACATATTTAAAAAAAAAACTTTTCAGAGCAGTATATGCTATTGAATACTTCTATTTACAGAGAAAGAAAGGAGGCAAACAACATCATTTGGAAGAGATTAAACGCATATCTAAACAATCAGAATCCTGAAAAGACATGTATTAATATTAAGGGAACCGATCGTCATTATTACGTCCTTTCATTATAAGCCCGTGTCCTCTTTCTCTCTACAGGAATCACGCACTTTCTTAATGAGGAAGTCTGTTGTTGGTCGGAATCTTTTTCCGTTCTTGTACTTTACGATGAGGGCGTTTCAAAACTCGCACAAGCCAGTTCATCACTCCTAATGAGATCTTCTCCAGGCCTGCTTTGTGTGTTCCTCTCTTTACCTCCTTTTTATGTGTGATGTGAAAGTTGTAGGCGGTAATTTAGAATTCAGAATGATTTGTGGGTTATATTTAAACATATATTAATGGTGTATTTGTAGATAGTAAATGCAAATATATATATATATATATATATATATATATATATATATATATATATATATATATATATATTATTGTAATAATATGTAATATTAATTTATATTTCTTTATTTTATATTTAAACAAATTTATTCAATTAACACAAAATTACTTATGTTTAATTTATGCAAATACATATTCGAAATCTGTTAAAGTTGAAGAAATGCATTAAATATATAAATCTGGCATTCTAAACAAGAAATAATTAAATATTACCAAGGTAACCAATATGTAAAAGAACGCTATAAAAAATTAGAAATCAAAAGAATATAACACAACTTAAATTTAAGATACAGTTCAATCATGCAGTACAAGGCAAATTAATAAAATAAAATGTTCAAACTTTAACTTTATTCATAGCCGTTATATTATTGAATGTCATTAAGGTTCGTGAGAAGAAATTTATAAACAGCTGTTTCTTGTAGAAAGATCTATAAGATTTATTTAACTTTTTCTTGATATTTTCTTGTATTCTTTGTACACAATTTTATATTTAAATTAGTGAAACGTACAATTATTCTATTTTTACTTATACATTTATTAAATTATATTGTAACAATTATTATTTACGCATATTACATCGTACAAACGGCACTTACTAAAGTGTTGCCTATAAATTAGAAAGACATAGATAACATTTTCTATTCGACTATTTGTTTATTTATTTTTCATCTTCGATGCCTACAACTATATTTACTGTACTCATGGTTGTCACAACTCACGACTTTCAAATTGTGTAAACTTAATTTCCGTTCGTAGCGATAATTCTTAGAACTAAGTACAGCAGTTGTACCTTTTTTATCATTGCTTACGATAGAAGGTTTTACACTTTGAATTTAGTCTGAATATAATACTTCTTAAGTCGATATGTTAAGTCTGTAAAAATCAGTCATAAGTAAATTTAATTCAAAGTCTAAATCAAATTCGATCTAATATTTAAACATCCAAGATCGTTATTTTAATATTTAACATATACAGGGTTAGTTAAAAGAATGTAGACGGCGATTTATTGTCGTTAATATTCATTTTAGGGAATTATGTTCAATATAAAAGTTTGTTAGGATATTTTGATCTACATTTGAGAATATTTGAATTTTTTTTTTCTTCAAATGTTTTTTAGTTACGCCTGTCCACCTAATTTTTTTTAAATGGGAACTAGTAAATTTTACTCTACCATTCGATGGAGAATTTTTTTCTCTTTACAATAATATTTTTGTTTTTTTTAAATTCATTTTAATAACTTTTTTACAAGAAAAATTAAACAAATTATTAACAAAGTAAATTAAAGTAAGTGTTCAAATTGTCGTCCATTAGTAATTTGACAATGACCCAATCGATTTACAAAACCCCGAACAGAGTTCTCTAAAAAATCTCGGGGAATTTCTTGTATCGTTCTGGTAATTCGGATTTGTAAATATTCGACGTTATCGGGCTTATCTTTGTAAACTTTATTTTTTACGTATCCCCAAAGAAAAAAATCTAGAGGACTTAAATCTGGCGAACGGGCTGGCCATTCAATGGTTCCTCGTCTTCCAATCCATCTATGGGGAAAAACGTTGTCCAGATATTGACGAACATTTTCACCATAATGTTTTGGGGCGCCATCTTGCTGGAACCAGATACTGGTCATTGGGCAGGTGTTCATTGTTTTCATGAGGATAGAGCGTAGCACAAGCAGGTATTATTTCATTTTGCAATAACTGCAAATACAGAGCCGAAGTTAAATGCCATTGGTGAAAAAGGGACCGATAATATGACCGCCTAGAATGCCAACCCAAACATTAACCTTTTGGGGGGTACTGCGTATGGTGCTCCAAAAACCAAAAGGAATTTTCCGATGACCAGTATCTGCAGTTATGTCTGTTTACTTCACCGGTAAGGCAAAAAGTAGCTTCGTCAGGGAAAAGAATATTGTTGACAAAATTTTCATTATTATTGCAAATATTTAACATTTCTTCCGAAAATTGTAATCTCCTATCAAAATCATCTTCCGTTAACTCGTGTACAAGGTGTACCTTATAACGTTTATACTTTTCACTTTTTAAAAATGACACGATCGATGACTGTGAAATATTGAAATTGGCCGCTAATTGATTGGTTGATAAATGGGGATATTCAGATACAGCCAATAAAATATCCAGTTTGTTATCATCGCTTTTTGCTGTTCTAGGTCTACCACTCCTTGGCAAATCATTAAGGCTACCCGTTTGTTCAAAGCGTCTTAAAGTTTTACCAACAACGGATTTAGAAATTGGATTTCTATTTGGATGCGTATCATTAAATAAATTACAAACGTTTTGTAAACTTCTGCGTCTATCTCCATAAATTAATCTCGCCATTGTTAATATTAACAGCAACAAATTGCACAAATGAATTATTTCTGTCAAAGATTTGACGTACACAATAACCACTGATAAAATTATGTCGTTCAAGTTTGTTTATCGCTACGCTACGAATAGTAAGGGTTCAAAAAACGATTAAGTAATTTACCTCGCAGGCCTTTAACAGAAATATATTTGTGGAAGTATGTTAAAAGGTGGAGAATTGTAAAATTTCGGGGTATATTTAGTAGAGACGTTTTACCTAGACTTATATATAAAAATGAGAAAGGGATAATTAACTTGGATGATGACATTGGGGGAGGTACTCATTGGGTAGCATACAAAAAAAATAATGATGTGGTCGAATATTTTGATAGTTACGGTGATTTAAGACCAGCAGTTGAAGTGGAAAAGTATTTATTATCGAATGGTGGTGGTGTTATATGTTATAATTATAGAAGATATCAGAGTATTGCTTCTGTCTATCTGCGATGTACCGAACATCTGTTAAACACATGAACCGGCCTTTTCTTATAAAAAAGTTATTAAAATGAATTTAAAAAAAACAAAAATATTATTGTAAAGAGAAAAAAATTCTCTATCGAATGGTAGAGTAAAATTTACTAGTTCCCATTTAAAAAAAACTGCGCGGACAGGTGTAACTAAAAAACAATTGAAGAAAAAAAAATTCAAATATTCTCAAATGTAGATCAAAATATCCTAACAAACTTTTATATTCAACATAATTCCCTAAAATGAATATTAACGACAATAAATCGCCGTCTCCATAGTTTTAACTAACACTGTATAATATTGAATATTGTTATGTTTAAAATAAGCTGAATGTTTATTTATAAAATAATAATTATTAGTTTGTACTTACTTGCCTCGATATCACTTAGATAATAGGTAAAAATAGGAATAGAGAATAGGAATCTACCTCCAGAGGTAGATGCTTTAATATCGAGTACAAAGGCAGTATTCCTGAAATCTCCAAAACGTATTCGGAAATTTCACGAATTGTGTCCTCATATCCCTGAGCCACCACAGCCGATTCTGACACGTCAGGGTACATGGTTACGGGCGGGGTTTTACTATCATGAACATTTTGAAAAAATTAAGGACGTGGTTTTATCACTCGATCCGAAAGAAAGTGCAGCTATCAATACAAGCCAGAAAAAATTTCAAGATGCCCAGATTAAAATGGATTTACAAAGTATTCGTGAGAATTACTTGGAACTTGAAGAAGCAATAACAAAATTACAAAATTCGTCGCTGTCGTTAGAGGAATCACTGCAAAGAGGAATCACTACAAATCGTTAAAGATGTTCACGCACTACTGTTTGCTGTAGAAGACGAAAAAAGTGAAAGTGTTCTAATTAAATTTGAAAGTGTTTTAGACAAAAATGCAGATTTTGACACCTTAACACGTATTTGTGAGGGCACGTCTACAGATGCGTTAAGTTGCTTAAAAAAGTATTTTGATTACGCGCATATAAGATCACTAGATGTAGGACGCTCCTTTTCCGAATATAAACGTATTTTTTCCTCACGGCGGACATGTTTTTCAGAAAAATCCTTAGAAACGCACCTGATGTTGAAAATATACAATCGAGTTTCTCCAGTTTATCAATCCTTGGAAGACGCTTAAAACGGTAAGTGTTTTTTTAAATCCTCTGTCGTGCACACAATCACTGATTTCATACATTTTCCATTTTATTTGTAGATACATACAACGCTGCTATAATATGTGCTATTCTTATTTTTCGTGTGTTTATGTATATTACTTTAATAGCAGAAAACCAAATGTATATTTAATTATTTCTGATAGAATAAATGTCTCTACTTCTATACTTATATCGGTAACAAGCTCATGTTGCGTCCTTATTCTATCGCATATTCTAATATATTACGAACTACACTCCCATACCGGCGCTTATGGCGCGCACGGAAATTGGTCTGCTCTACTTATAACACAAATGGTAATTATTTTCAAACTGTGAACAAGAGATTTTTCAATGTTGTGTGGCGCACATTGATGACATGACTGATCTGTTATCGTAAAAATAGTATATTCTATCTTTGCAATTACTATCTCAGTTGCAATGTTTCCGTACACTATCAGTTCAAACTTTATGTACATTGTATAATACTGTGTAAATTATATTGCTCCTGCAATCATTTATAAAAGATATTACCACGTCGTGTGCATAAACATTCGTTAGCGTAAAAGTTAATGTATAATTTATATTTAAGACAACAACGTCGTAATGAATACTTATTATTACAGTAGACTTAAACAAACTGGCAAAACCATAATAACGCTCAATGTCAATATTTTGGTGTTTATATACATGATTAATATTAAATTCGTAATTGTCATTGTAGCATAAATTACATCGTTCCTTATGGCACTTTAGAACATAAATTATTAATATTAAATGTTATTGTATAATTTAGGCTTGAATATTATTATGACTAGAATCGCACTGAGCATGCGCAGTTCGTGAAGAAAGTAATGTCTCTCCCTTCGTTGCAGCTATATATAGAATTTCCAGGATAAGAGTGCCTTCATGTCATTAATGAATGACGTCTATATAATGCTGTGAAATTTACTATTTCGTAATGTAAAACATTCATGTTACTCCACAGATAAAATCTAACGGGTTAATATCTGGGCTACGAGGTGGCCAAGGAAGTTAATTACCACGACCAATCTTTGGATGTGGAAACGCTGATTAAATGATTTCAAACAATAAATGTAAAGTATGGTGGGGTACAGATTAAATGATTTCAAACAATAAATGTAAAGTATGGTGGGGTACAATCTTGCATGAACCATATATTTTGTCTTACGTTCATAGGTAGCTACGGTCGCGCCGTCATTCCGTTTGGCGCTACCGGTAGCGTTACAAATAGTCACCAGAAGGGAAAAAAAAACAATATTTCGGGCAACCAGGATTGCCCCACCTACCCGCTCCTGCCAACGTCTAATGGCCCACCTGGCTACTAAGAAACCTCCGTTCAGGGTTGGGGAGACCCAAAGGCACCAGAAGGTGAAAGAGAAGGTAGAATAGGGCGCCACCGAATTTGGTACCGCTAGACGCCACAAATTCGGAAAACATACATACATACATACATAATCAAAGACCTCTCATACCCGAAGGTGTCGAGGTGTAAAGTTGTCTTAATTTTGTTCTACAAATTCCCGCCACTCTTTTTTGTTTCTGGCTAGGCCCTTCGCCTCGTTCCATGTTTTTCCTCTTTTTTTCAGAAGTTCATCCATACTGCTGTTCCACGTTTTTCTGGGTCGTCCTCTCCGATTTTTCCCAATTTTCCTTGCCTGCCATACCCGCTTCACCTGTCTAGTTTCATTCATTCTGATCAAGTGTCCCCACCATTTCAGTTTCTTTTCTTCTACTTGAGTTCTTAATGGTTTTGTTGTCAGCATCCGTCTAATGTCATCATTTCTTTTTTTGTCTGTTCTTCTAACGCCTAATGTTTTCCTCAGATACTTCATTTCACTGGCTTGTAATCGTTTTGTTTGTCTTTCATCAAGTGTCCAATTCTCTGCTCCATAGGTTAAGACTGGTAAGTATACTGCTTGATACACAGTCATTTTTGTTCTTGTTGTTATCTCTTTTTTATTCAAAAAGTTTTTGTAGAGGGCATAGTACAGTCTGGTTGCTGAATTTATTCTGGCGCTTATCTCATCTTCCTGGGTTGCTTTACTATTTAAGTTTATCCCTAGATACTTAAAAACGTCTACTTGTCCGATTCTATATCCTTCAATGTTAATGTTAATATTCGCTGTATTATTTGTTACTGCCATCACTTTAGTTTTCTCAGTGTTTATTCTTAGATTGTATGCTTTTAATTCTTCTGTCCAGATTGTTATGTTCTTCTCTAAGTCTTCCTCTGTTTCTGCTATAAGCACTATATCGTCCGCGAATACACATGCTTCTACTCTTACTGCTTGCATATTTCTATACCCTTCAATATACTTTCTTGCTTTTGTCCAACTGGCTTTTATGACTTCATCCATCACACTTATAAACAGCAATGGGCTCAGTACTCCCCCCTGTCTCACTCCATCATTGTTTCCAAAAGTTTTTGAGGTTTTATTTCTTGTTCTTACTTGGTTAATTGTATGTTCATATAAACTTTGTACTACCTTCAAAAGTTCTTCTTCTACATTCTTGTTCTTTAAGCTCCGCCAAATTCCTTCTCTATCAACCATATCAAATGCTTTTTTCATGTCCAGAAAAGCTAAAAAAATTTGTTCATTTTTAACTAGTGCTTTTTCTGTTATTTGTTGGAAAGTAAAATTCGGAAAACACAATACTTAAATTATGGCGATAAAATTTAAAAATTTTAAAGAAATAAATTAATTTCGAAATTACGTATCAGAATTGTTCTAATGGTTTTTTATAGACACAACTAATAAATCGTTAGCGGAAACGATTCCCTCTCGTCACCGTAAAAAATACCCGTACGTGTAATTGGTACTTCCAATTAAAAAGCGTAATGCTTAATAAATCCCTGTAAGCAGGAGGGCTACAATAGCGATACTCTACATTAGGAGGTAATTAAAGCCCTATGCTTAAGCAACCACGTGATGAACGAGGGCGAAATCACCACTGATCGATATCGATGTCTAGCTTAATCTCCGCGAAAGATATCTCGCACTCGGTAATCGAAGTGGAGAGGAAAACAACGAAGAAAGCTTATACGCAATCATACATACAGATAAATGAACGTAAGCATATGAACTTACAGGTAGGATCAAAATTAATAGAATAAAATAAAATAAAGAAAGACGCTAATTTTCGAAAAATAAACACATGTCTACGAACACGTAACAAGGTATACCATCCAAAAGGTCAAATATTTATCGAAAACTTGTATTGGAAATGTCTCTCTGGGTAGGCGTGGATTTTCCAAAGCATAGTGATAATTCCGGTCACTAATTCAGCGTCTGTAAATAATATCTTTTTCAATATCTTTTTTGTTTAGTACATTCTGACAAAATTCTAATCTGGCTTGCAAATTTCCTGACAATAAATTGTGAACGAGCGTAAACGGTAGGGAAATTTTCTGCATGAATGATTCTTGAGACATTTGATTAACCAAGTCTCGTAGAAGCTTCCAAACGCTACTGCTTAATTCAGGATTTTCCGCGCTTCAAACCAAGATATCTTCTTCTTGTTCGACTGCTACAATTTTTGGTCGTCCACCATGATTTTTGTTATACAACCTGTTTCACCTAATTGATTGAATATTCTTTGAAATATTTTTGGGTCTGGAATGAATCTGGTTGAATAGAGTTCTTCATACCTTCAAAATGCAGTACATTCGTTATAATTTTCTTGGTCATAAACACAGAGCATACCTCGTAAATCGCTGTTAGAACACTTATTAAGCCTGGCAATTTTTAATAGGAAAGATTACAGTATTTGGATAATGCAAAACCTAGTTTCGACATACGCACATAAAATGTTAAAAATTAACCAAATTTCACTCGTCGCCATAGAAAATAATGCTACTTTTTTCCGAAAGATGGTGTTAGTAGTCGAATCTAATTTCCCGCCAAATCATCCTTGTATCTACAATTGCTTTTTAAAGACTAAATATTAGTGTGCAATTTATTCTTAAATTTGAAAATTGTTTTGTTTATATTTTACATATTCTTATGAGTTTCGCTTGGTCAACCATATAGATGTAGTAAATGATTGTGTGGGTAATTACTAGCATATTTTTCTTTAGACTCTGTATATTGTTTGTATATCTCAGGGCTATATATTTTGGGTTCTACTTAAATAGAGCTAGCATCCAATGTAAATGTAAAGAAATAATACAACAGGATGTAAATTGTTAAAATTATTTTATTGTATATTTGTATTTTCAAAATTTATTTTCAGGTTTTATGTTCAACTTAAAATATCTCATTCCTTAATTTAGGACTTACATATCATTAGAAAGTGCTATACAAATTTATTCATTAAAAACACACACACATATGGAGTATTTGTCTTGGATTCGATTGAATCTCTCAAATTATCACGCTTGAATATTTCACTTAACAAAGGGGGTGGTTTATGGATATCTTGGTTCTACTGATACTTTGTTTAAAAAATTAGTGCGTTATTCGACGTCTATTTAAGTGGAGCTTAGTTCCTACAGAATAGTACGTCTATCTACACTCTGTCTATATTATATTTTCTTTATGCCTATCAACGAATCTTTGATTGCAAAAATTCATTGGCACAGATATCCTGAGATCATCCGTGGAAACCTAATTCCTACTCGTCTTAGTCAGATATTTGACATAAATTTACACTTCAGTAGTGAATTTTTTATTAATTAATTCAAATTAGTAATCCATATGCGTTTTAAAATAATTTATTTAAGTTTTATAGACTCCAACTACTATTGTGTGTAAAATTTTACCTTACTCGAAACTAAGTTCCGCATACATGTTATCGAATTCCTCTTTGTACATATTACGTCCATAATTTTCCAGTAATATCAATGATGATACCAATAATAAATACAAGAAATATATTATTTATTCTTAACCTGTTTATATCAAATAGAATGCTAACGTCGAGAGAATCGAAAGAATCAAAGAAGGAATAATGAATGAATCTTACGCCGTCCAGCCCTTTTGTATCTGGTAGTTCTTACTTCTCGGAACTATTTTCCCACCTCGCTTGTTTAATTTCTAATTTCGATTTTTCTCTTGTTTTCTTTCATTTTGAGCCTTATATCTATTCGCCTATTATATGCAAATTTGCCTTTTCTTCCATTGTCTGAAGTTATTTTGTTTACATAAATTCTCATTTTTGGTCATTTGTGTTTTGTCTTTCAAATTACGAGAGTAAAATTTATTTCTCTTTTAACTTCCGAAAATTTTCTATTTTTTGTGTTTCAACTTGCGAAGATTTACTCGTATTTTGTACGTGTTTTTATTAGATGTCTGTCGTGATTTTCTTTCCTTGTCATTTCCATAGTCCTTTCATTATATGCTACGGTCTCATCTTTAATTTGATATAATTGTATAGTTTGAACGTTGTGGCCATGGGCATTCTAATGCACTTTTACATTTGACATTTTGTTTGTTCTGAACTTAAGAATTTACGATTGTTATTCTTGATATACCAAAATTTTGTTCGCATTTGCTATAGTCATTTTATTTTTCAGATTACACGGCTTCTGTTGTTGATGTTAAACGGTTTTCTTATTGATTTACTCTCATTTCGAAATGCATTTGATACCTAATGTCTACGTGTCCATTATGAATATTTTCATACAATGTCAACAAATCTGTGCTAAATATTACTACTAATGTGACTAATACATAAAGAAAAACTTATTTTGTATCCTTTTCTACAGTTTTGGTACTGAAAATATGCTTTTTTCTATCTAATAATTAGATTCTAATTATTGTGGAAAAAATTATTTTGTATCCTTTTTCTACAGTTTTGGTACTTAAAGTATGCTTTTTTCTATCTAATTAAATTCTAATTATTGTGGAAAATTACGATAACCTTTAAACTATCTATACAGTGTGTCCACAGATTCATTCTCAACATGGGGATCTGGCTTATTATGAGAGATACAGATTTGGTTAAATAGGATCAAATACTCCAGAGGTAAAGTTGTACCAAACCCTAGACACTAGCATTGAATATTTAATGTACTTCGGGCGCTATTGCAAAAAAAAAGTGAATTTTTGTTTTTTCGTATTTATTTAATAACTCATTTATATTTAAAGTAAGACAAATTTAGCTTGCACTTCCTTAAGGCACTTTTTTAATGGGAATCTGGTGGTATATTTAGATTTTTGAATACTGATATAGTAGTTGAGCTACAATGATCAAGTTTCATTTTTCTTATGGGGGTCATAGTTGGCTATGACACCATCGAAAACAATTTTTCTTTCCCTTTTCAAAAATGTATAATTTGTTATACCTGATACCAAAACTAATTTCAAAAATTAAAAAAAAACATATTGTTACATTAGCAGGTTAGAACGCTTGCGAAATTTGACAATAGGAAGCCTTGGAAACATAAAACAATCTAAGATACAACTGTCATTGTTAGTGTTTGTTTATACAATATGAAACAAACATGTAAATAATTTACATATCTGCAACTATGCACATGGACAAAACCCCTCGTATTTTCAGCATTTACTTCTGCTTAGTACATATGTTTCTGCCAACTAGGCGTCCTCAGTTAAGCTAGTGAAGCAATGTATACAAATTAATACAAACCTGTTATAAACAACTGGTTTGTATCTGCATTTAAATTTACTGAAATAGCCCGCATAGATCAAGCAAGTTCCGTCGTATAAGAAGACAACTATTGAATAATAGACATCTTACGGGCGAAAGAGACTTTGTCTGGAGGGCTACCTATCGTTCGAACAGCTAAGCTGCTACGGGAAACGATAAAATACGTATGTAGATGTAGTCCATTAACAACCAGCCAGATGGCGGTAAATATACAAAAAGGTTTTGTTTAAGTATGACAATACGTTAAGCACGTATAAAGCGTTTGTACAATATGAAACAAACATGTAAATAATTTACATATCTGCAACTATGCACATCGACAAAACCCCTCGTATTTTCAGCATTTACTTCTGCTTAGTACATATGTTTCTGCCAACTAGGCGTCCTCAGCAGCTTAGCTGTTTGAACGATAGGTAGCCCTCCAGACAAAGTCTCTTTCGCCCGTAAGATGTCTATTATTCAATAGTTGTCTTCTTATAGGACGGAACTTGCTTGATCTATGCGGGCTATTTCAGTAAATTTAAATGCAGATACAAACCAGTTGTTTATAACAGGTTTGTATTATGTTGTATACATTGCTTCACTAGCTTAACTGAGGACGCCTAGTTGGCAGAAACATATGTACTAAGCAGAAGTAAATGCTGAAAATACGAGGGGTTTTGTCCATGTGCATAGTTGCAGATATGTAAATTATTTACATGTTTGTTTCATATTGTACAAACGCTTTATACGTGCTTAACGTATTGTCATACTTAAACAAAACCTTTTTGTATGTTTGTTTATAGTTGACAATTAGTTTGTGTTCTGTGAAATTTACAAATCGAATAGCAAAATAAATACCTAGCATAATAAAATATAAAGTGTCATTTAAATACTAAATTTACTAAATTTATTATTAAATAATTTTGCTATCATGGAGCCGTTTAGTAATAGTGACAAATTTGATATGTTGTCCTGTTACATTCTGTGTCACAAAAATTCGACGAGAGCTGCCGAAATGTACATAAACCAGTACCCAGAACGCAGATAACCCCATCTTTCTACTTACAGAAATTTAACGGTAAATTTAGTACATCATGGATCATTTACTAAACCGCAGCGCGTAAGTAATGAAACCAAAACTAATGTTTTACAAGCAGTTGTTGAAAATCCAAACACATCTGTTCGGGAAATTCAATATAACACCGGCGTTCCCAAATCTACTGCTCATAAGATTTTGGCCTCCCACAAATATCATCCATATAAATACAATTGTATGTCAATCTTTAAGACCAGGGGATAATGAAAGACGAAGAGAATTTTGTGAATGGTACACTAGGCAATGCGATGATAATGATCATTTTTCTTCTCAAATATTATGGTCCGATGAAGCTAGATTCACAAACAATGGTTTATTCAATAGACAAAATTTACGATTTTGGTCTACAGAAAACCCTCATGTAATAAGACCTACTCGGTCAAGTGCGTTTTGGATTTAATGTCTGGTGTGGCATACTAGGATCAGGATTAATTGGTCCAATAATTTTTAATGAAACACTAACGTCCGACGTTTATTTGCATTTACTGCAAAATAATATTAAAGACTTGCTGGGTGAATTACCTTTACAAGAGGCTCATAATTGTTGGTTTTATCAGGACGGTGCTCCAGCACATAATTCTAGAATTGTAACCAATTTCCTCAGTCAGCGGTTTGGTAACAGGTGGATCGGAACTCGTGGACCAGTTGCATGGCCACCAAGACCTCCTGATCTGACGCCGCTCGACTTCTATATATTTTATTATGCTAGGTATTTATTTTGCTATTCGATTTGTAAATTTCACAGAACACAAACTAAATGTCAACTATAAACAAACACTAACAATGACAGTTGTATCTTAGATTGTTTTGTTTCCAAGGTTTCCTATTGTCAAATGTCACAACCGCTCTAACCTGCTAATGTAACAATATGTTGTTTTTTTAATTTTTGAAATTAGTTTTGGTATCAGGTATAACAAATTATACATTTTTGAAAAGGGCAAGAAAAATTGTTTTCGATAGTGTCATAGCCAACTATGACCCCCATAAGAAAAATGAAACTTGACCATTGTAGCTCCACTACTATAGCAGTATTCAAAAATATAAATATACGACCAGATTCCTATTAAAAAAGTGCTTTAAGGAAGTGCAAACTAGATTTGTCTTACTTTAAAAACAAATGAGTTATTAAAGAAAATCGAAAAAACAAAAATTCACTTTTTTTGCAATAGCGCCCGAAGTACGTTAAATATTCAAAGCTAGTGTATAGGGTTTGGTACAACTTTACCTCTGGAGTATTTGAACTCATTTAACCAAATCTCTATCTCTCATAATAAGCGAGATCCCCATGTTGAGAATGAATCTGTGGACACGCTGTATATCATTTAATTATTTACATAGAGTGTTTAATGCAAAATTGGCATATACGAGGTTCATTTTAAAATACACAACCTCTATTGATTTCTTTTTATGTTGTTTATACTATTCACACTATGTTTGATTAATTTATACATCAATACATTTTATTTAATTTTTAGAAAAAGAAAATTTCACAGCAATATGTACACATTAATTTCTAAAATTATAATTTCCTTCTCTTAATAATTCTCTTTCTTCTTGGAAACGATATTGTGGCAAAATTTCCATCCTGTAATTTTTATAATGAAACTATTTCAAAAAGAAACATAAAAAGTCAACAGTCTTGAGAATGCCATGATGGAATTCCTATGCAAATCGCTGATATTTCGTTAACGCGGCGCCGTAAAGCAGTTTCGGCGTTACTCTACGTTGGAAAGAACCGGGCTTTGGCGGCGTGACGTATCCGCGTTGGTCTCTCGAGTGTCGTCAAATAAGAATGAGCGTCTCCGTGTGACCCTTTTCGTCTGCAACGCAAACAACCAGTTTTCTCTTTCGTTCTGCTTTGTTCCTATCTCTGGGCTTTACGTACAGAATTTAAAACAACCCAAAAATAGAAAAGTCCGTGTATTATGTTTAAATAAAGGAAGATTTTCCTTAACCAACAGCAAATCAATACATTTAAAGTTTAAAGAAGCGATAGATAGGTAAAATTCTGAAACTTGTATAGTTCGTTTCATATTTAATGTAATAAAAATATCAATGGGGATAATCACAAAAATCATGAATTTATTTATGGTACCTAACTTACATGATTTAAATATTGTTAATATTTACAAGAATCCTACTTAAAGTCTCTAAAGAGATCACTATTTTAACACAGTCTCAATCAAAACAAGTTTGGACAAGATAAAGCAAAAAAAAAAAACAAAAATATAATACTAATTTCAAAATAATACAGGAAAGTCAAAAATGTTTATACAGTGGACCCCGCTTAATGTGGTCGCGGCTAATGTTATCACACGCTTATTGTTATCGTTTCTGTCAAGTACGGGCAATTCTATGTAATAACGCATATAAATATTTACGCTTAGTGTTATCACGGGTCCGGTTACTATTATCACATTTCGCTTCGTTGGGGGATGATGTAATACAATAAATATGTACATATGTACTTACAATACGTCAGCAGTTCAACTCCACCACAAGCCACATTGATTTCATTCAGTTTTACTAAGACAAGAAACGATCCGCATCATGTCCGCAAAGCGCAAAGATCTAAGCACAAAGGAAAAAATGAGCATTTTAGAAAAATATGACCGATTGCCCAGCATGAGTCAAAGAAATGCAGCTGCTCAGTTAAAAATTTCGCAGCCATTATTGTGCAAAATTTTAAAAAATAGAGAAACAATAACAATTTCTATGAAAAAAAATGAAAATGTGAATTTAAAGCTAAATCGAACAGGAAAAGATGCAAAAGTAGAAGAAGCTTTAAAATTATGGTTTACCAGTGTCCGGAAAAAAAGATGCGCGTGTTGATGGGCCGCTAATGATGGAGAAAGCGGAAATTCTTGCGAAGAAAATGCGGAAAGAAAATTTTGTTGCAACAAAAGGTTGGTTTTATCGATGGACCAAACGGCAGAATATCAGTTACAAGCGCACGTATGGGGAAGAAAAGGATGCTGATTTTGGAGCAGCAGAAGAATGGATTGCAAACGAGTGGCCTAAAATTATTGGCGAGTATTCCCCTAATTACATTTACAACGCAGATGAAACGGGACTTTACTATCGCGCACTGCCAGAACACACGTATCTTTTCAAAGATGAAAGTGCTAAAGGTTGTAAAATCGCAAAAGAGCGTATCTCAGTTTTGTGCTGTGTAAATATGATTGGTGAGAAAGAGAGGCTTTTAGTTATTGGGAAAAGTAAAAGGCCACGGTGCTTTAAAGGTGTTAAAAATTTGCCTGTCGATTACCATTCAAACTCAAACGCATGGATGACATCCATTATTTTTAATGAATGGTTATTAAAATGGGACAATAAATTAAATCGTAAAATTGTTTTACTTGTTGACAACTGCACCGCGCATGCTGTTAACTCAAATTTAAAGCACATAAATGTTGTATTCTTACCTGCGAATACAACTTCCCTAATACAGCCCTGTGATCAAGGAATTATACGAAATTTAAAATTTTATTATCGCAAGGAAATGAGAGCCCGTATTTTAGAAAATATGGAAGATATGACGCAATTTAGTGCGAATGATTTGGCGAGAAAATTATCATTATTGGATGCAATACATATGATAGCCAAGTCCTGGCAAAACGTAACAAAAACAACAATTCAAAACTGTTTTAATCGTGGTGGTTTCTCGAATGCCCACCCAGAAATGCAAGCAGAAGAAGAAATGGTTTTTCCTTCTGATATACCAACTGCTGAATTTGAAGAGTGGCGTAACATTGATAACAATATTGATGTAACAGCTCCAACTACAGAAGAGGATATTGTTCAGAGCATACAGGACACTAAAGCTACAAATCCTTGTCAGTTATCCGATGATTTCGAAGATGAGAACACAGAAGAGCTTATCAAACCACCGACTGAAAACGAAATGCGAAGTGCATTAGCAATATTGCGATGCGGCGTTCAATGTAGGGCAGAGAAATTTAGAATTCAATATGCATATGAAAAATTTATAGATGATCTCCTTCGTCAAGGGTTATCAAGGCAAACCACCCTTGAGGAATATTTCAAGAAATAATGTTGCAATTTCTTATTTTATATATTTTTACCATAGAACAATTATTTTTAAGTGTTACAAAATTATTTAGTTATGTATTTCAAAGAATTTATTTAGTTTTTACTTGTTTGTTTATTCATATTGTTAATGTGATTTAAAGAATAAAAAATATATATTTTGAGCAATTTCTTTTCTTACCGGATATTGACATCATTCGGTTAATGTTATCAAAATCTTTGGGTACCAAAGTGATCACAATAAGAGGGGTCCACTGTAGTTCTAATAACTAAATAATAATAATAATATGAATAATAGCAGGTTGAATGAATGGGGATAAAACGTAATTAAAACAATGTACACCAATTTCAATTTCTAATTCAATAAATCGTATGTTCTAATTCACTAGTTATTATTTCATAAAAATTTTTAACCTACATATCAGATACGACTATAAAAAGGATCATTGTATAAAGTATACGAGGTTTGGAGGGTTAGGATCCCCTATGTTAAAAATGAGACACTCAAGAGTGATTATTTTGAGAAAATTCTATTAAGAATTTGATAAAGATTTCAAATATATGTTTTTTTTTTAATTTTCATTTCAGATTTTGACTTTAATTAGAATTAAGTTTTATATTAATAGTTCAAATATTTAAGAATAAATGCATTGTAAATATATATTTAATTAATACAATTTTGAAACAATTACCATCAACTTGTATCATTTCTTTTTGAAATTTACTCAATTAATGCTAGGCCTAGTAAATAAGAACCTAAATAAACCTCTTAGATAAGCAAAAAGAGTCTAGGCAGATATGCACTATACAATTACTCCTATTCTTACATATATTTTTATAAATTATATTTACTAATTTTATTATAATAATGAGAATTGTTATTAGAGATTAGACATGCATTATAATTATTACTTACGTATACTACATCATATATACGGCACCTACTAAAGTGTTGTCATAAACTAGAACACATAAAAAACATACATTTTCCATTCAACATATTTGTTATTCTTTCCTTTCAATGCTCATAATCTAACGATTTTAAATTATTGCGTAGACCTAACTTTGTCCGTAGCAAGCCACTTGAAAATAGATAAACGTAGTGCATATGGTATACCTACTCTTTTTTATCATACGTTACGATACGAAGGGACACACTTTTGAATTTATTCGGAATCTGAACATAATATTTAACAACTTAAACAACTTAAAGTGTAGAGAGTTTTTGGAAATGGTGGAGATCAATAACAACGCTAATTCGATGAATTTCAGATCTTATACGAACAACCTAAGTGCAATATATGCTTACTTGCTAACCATTTCAATGAACATAAATTCTAAACAACAAATCACACAAAATACCAAGTTATCTATTGTCATTTAACACATTGGTCTCTCTCAATCTTTTGTTTTATCTATTAACACGTTTTTCTTTTCTAAATGTAAAATTGTTGTGAGACAGCACATTTTAAGGAATGGAAACTTGACATTCACACACCAATGTATAAAACTAGTGACCTTGATCATAAGTAGTGACTTTTACAATTCGATGTTACACACCTGGATTTGAATAAAAACATTACCGGATCTTTTACACTGTCATCCTCTTAACATTTTATGTATAACTTTGTGACAGTTAACATGTGGTTGTGCGAAGACTGCTTTTCCCTCTTCCGTGTTCCTTCCTTTTAAATGTGTTTGTCCTGGATTTTAAGCTGTAATTTCAAAATAAACTATTGTACGCTAATTGTTATTGGTCAGATTACTTTGAAATATTGTAAACGTTATGAATAGTGAGGCGGGTAATTCCTCCATAGAAAAAATAGTTCACATTTGTAAGTATTAACGACTTTATTAAGTTACTAAGTAGTTAATTTGTTTCCATCTGCTCTTAAAGTGACCCCCTGAGGACGCATACAATCTTGATGCGAAATATTGGGAGAAAAAATAAAGAACTGACTTAAGTAATAGAGTTTAATTTTGCTGGATTCCCCAAAAACAATTTCTCTTCCATACATGTTGTAACGGCAAAGACTCCTGGTCTAATTATATATATGTATATATTTCATTTGATAAAATTCTTGGAGTTTCGGCTTTATTATATATATATATATATATATATATATATATATATATATATAGATATATATTGTTATAGTACAGATCTGTAACTAGTTAAAAATGATTTTGGTTGAATTTAAAAATATTATCCCGGTTTATCTCAAAATAATTTCCGCTGTTTTAGCGAAACGCTCTCCTAACGCCATCTATAGGCAAATTTACGCAACACTTGGACATCAGCTGATTGATAAATTGCATCTTAAATTTAAACTGTCTTCGTGTAAAAATACTACAAATAACTAATAACCTCATAGCTATAACTATTTTTTTAGTTCCTTTTGCATGAATTAATCCACATTCAAAAATCCCGCTTTATTATGGAACGGTAGATTATTTACTTTCAAGGGACGTGATAAAATATATTAGTAAGATCATATGTTCTATGTTTATAAATATTAAAAAAAAAACATCAACGGTATTATTTTTTCGTTGTTGACAGTTGACCTTTTTTTGTGAAAAGAAAAGGTCGCGCTCAGCAAAGTTCAAAGCGTTTTTACTTTTTGTGCATATTTAATGCGAGTAGAAACCAGAAATTGATTACATTACAAAGATTGAATATTTGTACACCTCTTGAATAATCTATTACCTATTTTCCAAGCTCCTAATGCTATTTTTAAGGCTGGAAACTTATACCCAATAAGAATACTTATCCAAAAGCTGAAAAAGGTCTCACGATTCCTGTTCCATATTATTTCCGAGCCTATTATAAACTAGTACTACCCCTGGGACTTGCTGCATACTTTCCTATTCAGTGAACCAGCCCAATACCAAGTAAAGAACTCCTAAAGCATAATTTAAGGTAGTTTCTAATTAATATACGTATTGCTTGTATCACTCATTAATTAGGGTAGTTATTAGTAAAGCGGATTTCACTTTTGAATATGGATGTTAACTCATGGTAACACTGGGAAGCTTGTAGTTAGCAGACCCCACTTGGTTTTTATAAAATAGACAATTTTTATTAATATATTTCTCATTCCTGGATGTGGAGGTTAGAATTTTTCTTTTACCGTGTTGAAACATACATATATATCCTTGGTTTAAACCTATAATTAAATATTACATTGGGTTTAGCTAAATAAAGTCACCTTACCCGAGTATTGTTAAAATAGATATATAACAGCATCTGTCCTAAATCATTGTCCCGAATTTGATATCGATATTTTTATATTTATACCAAGGTCAATCTCCTATTGTTTAGGGTGAGTTTTAGGAAATTTAAACTTTTGATTTTTACTGTCATTACTTGTTGTCCTAGTCTTTTTATATTTTACGTTAATAAATATTTATAATTTGTTCAAGAATGTGTTTTTTTTTTTTTAAATAATATAGCTCACGAAAACCCAAGGTATTAACACGATAGGTAGTCTCACCTATTATTTGTACTTATCTATTGAAAAATATTCAAACCTACGCACCCAAAAGCCCTGAGAACCATTATATAAATTCTTTAATTACAATTAAAAGAGTCTTTTGCATATTTTTAATGAATTTATAAATTTCCATTCTTTTTCAATTTCTTTTTCTCTTCCTCCTATAGAGTGGAGGAAGACCAGTGTAATATATATATATACATATATATATATATATATATATATATATATATAATGGCTAAGGATGAAAATTTAGCAATTCCAACCGACGACAGAATATTAACATCTGTTCCTTAAAAAAAAGGGAACTTATGGCGCTCCCCGATAGATGCGAAATCACTGTCCATCATAGCTCAGATGGTACAGCGGTGATCCGGCGAACCATGGACGTGGGTCCGAATTCCACTAAGGGCGAAATTTTTTCAATAAAAATTTTGAATAATTAGCGTCGTAATTGTAAATAGCAATATTTATGTTAATATTACTTCGTGAAATAACTTACTAATTTAAATATAATTAATATATAATATATATATTAGTATTTTTAAGAATAGTGTAATGAATAAGTGAAATAAAATAATGTAAAAGATAAGCAAGTGTATTGTTATTTCTCATAAACGGTGGAACACTACAGGTATATGCTTGTGTAGAAGCCCATATCTGTTCCGACACACATAGAAGAGAGTGCGGTCCTTCCACCTTTTCTTTACTTCGCATTCAAAATACTCGGTATCGGTTCGTGGTAGACGAAATATTTAAGAATTTAAGAAATTTCATTTAACTAAATGTATATTTAAAAAATGGCAGCCATACTCCTTACATCCTGTATATCTAAATATATGTAGTATATTCTCTATTTTCATTCGAACCGTCCTTGTATATTCGTTGAAATTGTCTCAATTATTATTGGAATTTAATTGTTTTTATCGTGGGACGTTTCATGCACACGTTTCGTTTAGACGCCGTCATATTAAAAAAAAAAGGCAGAGAAAGCAAAAGTATTGTAAATACTAAATATATATTTACTTAGACGCACATATACACAGGCATATGTATAAATATTTACATTATTATCAAGCGCCTGTAAACAGGTAGACTACGCACTGCGTATTCTCCGCATACTTACATTCTATGTATATGTGTGTATACAACATGTGCGATACGCCGAATGTACTACATAATCTTACGGCGAAGTATTCGATTCTTGAATGGAATGCGTTATATGATGATGTTAAAATGTAGTAAAAGCTAGAGCGAATAGGAAACATTCGTATATGTTTATAGGAGTATCGTACATCCATCGTAACGCAGAAGTTTGTCGAATTTTATTTTCGTCCACTAAACAGGGATATATAGCGTGCTCACACAACAACCTATAATGTTGGTATACAAATAATTTTTTTTAAATAAGCGCTTTTTCACAAATTATAATTAATTTATAGTATCTCCCAACGATAATTAAGAAAACGTACGTAATATGAATGTTATAGTGATATTTACGTTACTGATATTACTGATGTCTCCCTACCAACATGCATTTGTAAATGGTCGTTCGGCCACCACTAACTCAACAGAAATGATGCAATTTATTAGCAAAGCAATCAATGATCGTCTTCAAACCAACGTATTATACAAGGTGTAAACGAAATATGCCTACATACTTTATTATGTAATAGCTGTAATAATATTAAGCATCAAATGCTAATGCACGAAAACTATCTAGAAGAAAAAAAATTTAATAATTGCGCGTGGCTCGATCCGACTCTGGTAAATTTAGTATTCCTTCATAATTGCAGCGCTACCCCTACTAAAGCGTAATGGTGGGAGTTGTAGATGCAATAATGCATACTGTAAGTCAGAAGTCAGTCTGAGATCAACCTCCGTGAAGTATGGCTTATTAAAATCACGAATTAACAGATATCGTCTTCCTATACGGTGAAACAAGTGGAAATGTTGGAGCTACTAGGTGTATTTATAAAGGGCGGTTTCCGAACCGAAGATGTCCATCAAACGATTTGATTTTGCAAACCGTGTACAAACTGAGAGATCGCTGTACGTTGTATCCAAGTTATAAAGGCCGTGGCCGTGAAAGACGATCTTCGGCAACGTATTTTTGAAGCTGTAGCCCATAAACGTGGATACGAAGCCGTGTCAAAACGTGTACATACTTCAAAAGTTTACTGATCGAACATCTTTAAGCATTTCACGTGCTTCACACAAATTTGCCCTTTTTAAGGCAAATACGAGGCAAATAGAACACGATGTGAATTTAATTAATATTAAAACAACTAAAAATTACAAATTCCATATCCTCACAAAACTCCCATACTGTTTAAAATTTTCAAAGAAACTCGATATTGTATTTTTTTCGAGATATTACAAAGGTCAGACCATTGACCTATTTATAAATAACAACGGAACAGCTGATGCATAAGAAAATGTATAAATAAATACATGTGATACATGTCTATAAAACTTTTTACACAAAGTCGTATTTATTACTAGAGCTGGGGATGTTTGCGGTGTGCCAGGATAGTATTCAGTTAAACGCACGAATATAATGACCTTGTTTCGATCGGTGATGCATGCGTGATTTTATTGCTTTACATGCATTCGCTATTTATATCACTTAGGTATGTCAGTTATGTGTCCTGTATATAAATAACACACTTACCTTATTTACGATTATTATAGCATAGCGCCAAGTGGATAAGACTTGCAGTAAGTTTGTAGCATTAGACACGTTTCCATATTTGTAGCGGTGAGCGATGTACGCCGTGATGAATATATTTTTTTATATTTTGAGAAAGACCGCTCGACATCTACGGATGTAACACACGCACAATTAAAATAATCTTTATAGATAGAAACCGAATCTACACTTGCACCATTACTAATTTGTTTTAATCTGGTAAAATCAAAATCATTGTTTATCACACTCTCGAACTTTTCTATTACATTAACATTTTTGTTGTCATTTACTGCGCATAGCTGGGCGTGTACATCGTCCAGTATTTGCAGTGACTCCGCTAACGATAATGCAGTATTTTGAAATTTCTCGATTGCGTTAAACAATCCTATATGATTGTTATAAATAGTTTGTAAATCTGCATCAAGGGAAGGGTTTTGAAAGAGTCTCTGGCTTTCCTTAATGGCTACAGCTTCGGCAGGATTGAATTGTAGAACCACAGATTTTATTTGTTGGAAATACTTGGCATAATAAAATGCCGCCTTTAACCAACTTCCCCAACGTGTAAGGATTGGCTCTGGTGGTTCGGGAATACCAGGGCACCGACTGTGAAACTCTCGAATTCGTTTGGGAGATTTTAGAAACACTTTTTTTGTGGTTGCTATTAATGCATCCACCTCTGGATAACATTGCCGAATAGTTTGTGCCACAAGGTGTAAAGCATGAACTTTACATGTCACATGCAAAAGTCTCTCACAATCTGCTTTAAGAGAACGGCCTACAGAACGCATTGTCGCAGCACCATCGCTCATAAACATCAGGAGTTGATTAGTTGAAACTTGAAATTTTTGTAGCGTATCGAGCACTACCTTCGTAATTACTTCGCTAGTGCACTTTTCCAATCTTTTGCTGGCTAATAAAATGGGAAATGTTGATTTGACAGGATCTAGTACACGCACTATAATATTCACAATAGAATATTTTTTTCGATCTGTCGTTTCGTCGACACATACCCATAACTGTTTATCATTTACTACTGCTTTCATTCTGTTTTCAATGTCCTCACGCACAATTGGTAAATAGGTGAGTAACGTTCTCCGTGACGGTAGCTTTATGTTGGAATTGTATTTATTCCAAAAGTCGTGAAAGGCTTTTTTATCTAGCAGGTGAACTGGCACATCGCAGACGAGTAGCATTGTCAATAAATCGAAAATGAATTGCGTTTTAGACAGCACATTATTTTTTTTGTCTTTGTGGTGTACACTTTCAACATGTCTTTTACAGTCGTATTTGTCCCAGCAAAGTAACTGTTTATCGCATAATTTACAAACCACTTTTGCTCCATTATAATACAAATCGGGAAAGTCTCGGATAAATTTCTTCACGTCGTTATACAATGGGCGCTTTCTTGGCTTGGGCACGTCCGTCATACTTATTAAATAGAGCTCAAGACAACACACGATCACGTTGCCAGTTCACGACTAACTAAAGTGTTTCGCTGCATCGTGTTTATACGCTGGTGGGGATGCACTACATACGGTCCTGCCGTACCGCAAACATCCCTAGCTCTATTTATTACACTGCCGAAAAGTGAAGGGGCCTCTTTGTTGAACTTGAACAAATAGATGCTTATTTGTGTGTTCAATCGACAACACATAAACATATAATTTCTATTTATTTATAGTCAATCTGAATACAGGACCGTTTTTGAAAAGTTTATGTTACTAAATTTCAGCAACAATTAAATTAATTAGAATAAAATTGCTGTCTTACGTATCTATTATATATTAGCGTACGTCGATATATTTCATTTACATTTTGTATACAGATTTCACCAGAGCGTTCGATTCCATCGATCGCTCAATTGTACTAACTAAATTGCATGGCTTTGGTTTCCCTCCTTTGTTATTAAATCTCATTTCTTATTTAAGTTTTTACTAATGTTATATTTGTTTTAAATGTTTCCACTGTCGACATTTCTATCCAACATCCGGTGTACCTCAAGACAATTTGGAGCCTTTACTTTTTATTATATTTCTTAATGATCCACTTTGTTCACTAGATTGTAGACTTTTAGATAATGTGGATGACCCGCAAATCCATATGAAAATTATTCGTGTAGATTGTTATGAGCTGGATAACACTTGAACGTGATGTACAAATAGCGTAATGAAAACATCTTGAAGGATCACTCTTGGATTCTCAGCTCCCCAAATACGACAATTCTGTTTGTTGACGTAGTCATTAATTTCGAAATGCGCCTCATCAGAGAAGATAATTTTCTTAAAAAAATCACCATTCGCTTTTTGTTGCTGTAAGATCCATTCTCTGAATGTTCGGCGCTGTGCATGGTCTTCTGGCTTCAAATGTTGTGTCAATTGAATCTTGTAAGCATGCAAATGCAGATCTTTAGTCAAAATTCGCTGTAGACTGCTTCGTGAAAGCCTCAATTGCTAAGAACGATGGGGAATGTAATGTTTTTATTACACCGAGCTGCACGAAAACTGACAGGGTTCTTCTGGGTTTGAACTGATCCAATCGCCTCAAATTTCTCTATTAATCGGACCACTGTAAGGCGGCAGGGTGCGTTATGGTGACCGAAAAATCCACGACATTTTCGAACCGTCCCCGCATTTCGGTAGTGGATTTTCTATGCATTGTGCGTCCGTGTAATTTTCCATGACTATACCTCAATGTCCACACATGACAGCTTTGAAATAACAATGCTATGCGACCGACATAGAAAAATGGCGCTAAATTAAAAATAGGCGGTCTTAATGGCACACCTTTTATTTACATTCACAAGTCGACACAATATCACCAGAACTTTGAAGCGCGGACTAGAATAAAAACTTACAAAGTAATAACCACGCGCTATTTATAAGAATTTATACGAAGAAATATCTACATCTTCCACAAAACCAAAATTAAACTATGTAAATTTAGCCGATAACAAAATACCTTCTCAAAATCAAAAATAAAACATGCAAAGTTGAGAGCCATACACATAATTCTGTTTGTATATATACACACACGTGGGTACACTTTAGTACGCGAGCATTACATTTTAAACAACTTTTTTGGATTTACGTGGATTTTTCCATTCAGATTACACTGGGAAAATATTCCATGCGTGGAATGAATGCTATTTTTTCGCGTTGTTTAAACTTGTATATACAACACTCACTGTTTTCGTCAAGATGATGAGAGACGTCGACGAAAGTTAATTTAGTCTGGTTTATATATTTTTTCGAATTAATGAATGAAATATTACCGCGAGAAATATTTAGTAGTAGGTGGGTAGTATTGGATAATAACAAAATAAAAATTTAAACACAAGAGACTTAACGATTGAAATTTTCGACTTGAATTTTTTCACGCATTGCATATGTGTCTTAATTCCGACGTTTCTAGTTTCACGACTTTTATTATTTTGCGTGGGTTTTTCCATTCAGACTAAGAAGAATAACATTCCATGCCTTGGAAAAATACTCTTTTTTCGTGTTGTTAGAACCTATATATACCGTGTGTCCCAATTTCGATGCTCACCATTGGTATCTCGGTTATTAGAAGATATAGAACAACGGTTAAATGGGGAATGTTTTGCAGAATTCAATACTCGGGGCAAATCCCATTTCAAATTAGACCTAACTTTTTAATTTTTTAAAATATTTTGAAAAATCAAAAATTTGCCGATTTCGTTATTCCTCAATAACTCGATAACGCTTAGTTTGACCTCTTTTAAAGTTTTACATTGTTGAGACACTTTTTTAAAACAAATTATTTGATACAAACAGAAACCCCCGATTGTCATTTGTTTTTAAGTTATTACCACTATCTTTTGTTTTTCAAATGGCGGCATATTTGATTTTGGGTTTGTTAGGTAGTCCTCAAAATGTGCTTTTCAACGATGTATAACATGCCTGAAAAATTTTTATTTATAAGGAAAATATTAATAAAAACGTAAATTATTAGTAGGCTGAAAAATTAAACACCAATGTCAAATGAAAGTGAAAAGATATTCTAAGTAATACTGTAAACAAACGAAACGATAAAAAAATTATAGAAATAAAAAGTAAAGATACAGAACTTAAAGTTCACATTCACTTAAAGAAATTGTTCAATATGACGACCTGTTCCACACAATTTTGACACCTTGTTCGAGTAGAGTTACAAACTCTACGTAGCGTGTTTCCGTTTACTGATCGTAGCACATCTAGTACTCTTTGTTCTAAAATTTCCCGAGTTTCTGGCGGTTTAAAATCAACTACTTCGTTTTTAGTGGTACCCTATAAATAATAGTCAAGCGGGGTAAGGTCGGGTGATCTCGCAGGCCATTGCACGGGTCCATTATTTGAAATCACTCTTTCATTAAAGTTTTCTCTCAAAAAATGTTGCACGTTACGAGTGTTATGGGCCGGGCAACCATCTTGCTGGAACCAGATGTTTTGCATGTTCTCGGGATTAATAATTCGCCTCAAAGCAGGCATTATCTCGTTTGTTAGTAGCTCCAAATATCTGTTACCAGTTAAATTGTAATCAAAGATGAAAGGACCTATTAACTGATTATCTAAAACGAAAAAAAGAGTTTAAAAAACAAAAAAAAAAGTAAACAAAATGTCATACCAATTAAACCGCACCAGACATTAAAACCAAATCGAACTTGAAATCTTCTTTGATTTACCAAATGTGGATTTTCAGTAGACCAATGATGATAGTTATTCCTATTGAACACTCCACAATTGGTAAATCGTGTTTCATCTGTCCATAGTATTTTCCTAGGAAAATTAGCGTCATATTCACATTTTTGAAGGTACCACCTGCTAAACTGTAATCGTCGGAGATTGTCATTATCACTTATATAAATAAAAATTTTTCAGGCATGTTATACATCGTTGAAAAGCACATTTTGAGGACTACCTAACAAACCCAAAATCAAATATGGCCGCCATATGAAAAACAAAAGATAGTGGTAATAACTTAAAAACAAATGACAATCGGGGGTTTCTGTTTGTATCAAATAATTTGTTTTAAAAAAGTGTCTCAACAATGTAAAACTTTAAAAGAGGTCAGACTAAGCGTTATCGAGTTATTGAGGAATAACGAAATCGGCAAATTTTTGATTTTTCATAAAAATAAAAAGTTAGGTTTAATTTGAAATGGGATTTGTCCCGAGTATTTACTTCTGCAAAACATTCCCCATTTAACCGTTGTTCTATATCTTCTAATAACCGAGATACCAATGGTGAGCATCGAAATTGGGACACACGGTATATATAAACACTGCTTTCGCCTATATGATTAGTAGCGTCGACGATAGCAAATTTAGTCTGGTTTATATATTCCAATTAATGAATGTCTGTATCATTCTACCGATCCATATTAAAAAAAATCCATCTAACAAAAATATTATATAAAGGCCCATTAGAAATACGCCAGTTTCAGTGGGATAATTCTGTTCATAAAATAAGAAAAACATTGATTTATTACTCTGATGTATTTAAGCGCTATAGATTTAGAAAATGTTTTCGATAGCTTAAAATAAGAAAAGAAATGGATAGTCTTAGAAAATAGTGGAATCAACAGAAATCTTGTCATTTATTATTTCGATAGACACGTCTACGCTGAAAGTCGGCAAACTAACTGTAAACATTACTCTTGGATAGTAGTTCATCCCCAAAAGTCGATCGATGTATTGTTTCTGCCTTAAACCAAAATTATTGGTTAGAAATCCAAATTTTACGAATATAACAGTTTAAAAACGCGGGCACAATTTAAAGTATTAGATTCCAAAAATAATTTTCCTAGCGACCCTCATATATACAATCACACAAACAATGCTAGTCTCTTTACATACACCACATGACACAGCCAAAATTTAATTCTAATTTATTCCGTTTTCTCATGAAACTTGGAACCACTTCTGCGGTTCTAATACGAGGGATAAACCGAATTTATTGAGAATAAGAAAATCTAGTAGAATGTTAAAAACAATCATACAGTGTTTATTTAGAGCAACCCTTTATCTGTCATTTGACGTTTTGTTGTTGAAGTTACGTTGGTTATAACTCAGCTACTTATTTTTTAAAAGTAAAAGAAAATGGAATTAACCAGAGAGCACTTTCGAATCATAATTATTTATGATATGATTTTAAAAGAGGTTTATGAGGACAAGAGAGTTTAGATTCTGTTTTTAATGAACAAGCACCTTTTTTGGCTACAATTTACCGATGGTATAAGGAATTTGAACGCGAAAGGAATTCTGTTCAGCATCAAAAAGGAGCAGGGCTTCCTCCTACAGTTGTTACCGACACAAACATTGCTGCTGTTAAAAGAATAATTGAATAGGACAACAAAGCCACTGTTGCGTACTCGATCAAGAGAGGGCGCTAACGCCGTGAGAGAGGAGAGAGTAAGTAAGTAAGGGAAGAGACAAGATGGCAGTTTGTTAAGGCAGTTAAGTTTAATAAAGATATACAGTCCACTACAAGTTTAAGATCTTTTATTTACTGTTTTGTAACATGTAATTCCGTTAAATTAAATTCAGTGTTTACCATCAAGATCTTAAGAATACATAATTTGGTTCGATCGACCGGATGAAACTGGCAGAAAAAAGAAAATACGTACATGACACGTGGAAGCTAGACACGAAGGACGGTGAGAGAAACAAATCAACGACGAGTGAGTTGTCCATTCTTACTATTCATAGACACAAAAATATTTGATTTATGACATTTAATTTACTATTGCTGACAATTAACCCTTTATCATTTACAACAAACGACTTTGTGACAGACATAACCTATCATGGCAGAACTCCGACAATTAAGTCAGTTACGATTTAAACGCGGACAGGCGAAAGCCTCATTGACTAGATTTCAAACTTATTACGATTCAATAAATATAAACGAATTAAATGACGTTATAGTGACACAGTTTAAATTACGACTCGAAAAGACAGAACCGATATTCATTGAATTTGAAAAAATACAATCTGAAATAGAATTGCTTATTCAAAATAATGAACTTGATCTTCAATTAACACCAGAAGAGAAACAAAAAGAATACGACGAACGCGATACTTTTGAATCTACATATTTTAGTTTAGTTAGTTTAATAACAAGTGCAATTGCTAAATATGAAAAGAATTTAATTGATATCAGTGACACCGCGTCACAAAGATCCGTGAGATCGGGAGAGCTTACTTCTTCTCAAGTAAAATTACCCGTTTTAAAATGGGGAACAACACAACTTTTTATTTTTTGTTAAAAACTATATTATCTTAAACTACATATCAAAATATAATTATGCACAAAATTTTACGGTTTAAAACCTATTAGTTTTTAAAAAATTAAACAAATAAGATCTCGTGACGTCACAAGGCTCTCGTACGCTAAAATCACTATGTGACAACACCGTCGTCATACTTATGAATGGAATCGATCGGTGTTTAAGTTTATTATTTGTTTACTAAATTAGTGAGGTTAAGTTGTAATAAATATTTATTTCTAATTTGCAACATGAATCCTGGGTTTGAAGATGCAAATTCAAATAATTTACCCGTTGTAGATTATTCTATGATTGATGAATATTACAATAATACATTAAGTTTTATTAGTAGTGAAACTCGTGGAGCAAAAAACACAAAGTAATAATTTTTTCTGTAGACTAATTGGATGTTCTGTATTAAAAAAGCGTATTTTAAGGTCAAGTAGAGAAGTATATGGGGATAATGCTGTAGGTTTTGTACAATTGAAAAGAGAAAATAATGTATGTAAGATACAAGCCAAAATTACACCCGAACATAAAGTTACATCTAAACCTTATACAGTTATGGCCGAAATTGATGAAACTGAACAAACTATTGTGAAATCTGAATGTCTGGACTGTGCTGCCGCTGCAGGTAAGATATAATGATATTTAAATATTAAAATAAAATATCACAATAAATAAAATATATCAGTATATAACAGTAATAATTTATATTTACTGTTTTCCAGGTGGTTGTAAATACAGATTAGCTTTATTATTTTGGTTGCTAAGACGATCAGAAGAATCTTCAACAACTGCAGTAAAATGTTTTTGGAAAAAATCAGAGCTCTCAAAAGTTGGAAGTTTAAAAAAATTTATCCGTGTGATGGATATGGAACGTGCTGTCGAAGTGCCTATTATAACCAATAACTTCTTGCAAAATGTAATTAGTGAAGGAAATATATTGAATCCAGATAGTGTTCTACTACAATGTTATAAAGAAGTAGACAATGAACGTTTGTTATCTATTCATCAAATGTATACCAATTATTTTAAGGAATTAGATAATTTGGTGGCAAATGCGGACACTTTTCTGCAATATTGTATACATAGTACACAAGCTCATATATGTGCAAAGGCAGAAAAATTAACTCGTCAACAGTCTGATGAGCCTTTGTGGTATGAGCTGAGGTATGCTCGTATTACTGCTTCTAAAATATATGAAGCATCAAAATGTATTACTATGGATGGAATAGTAACAGAATTGATATTGGGAGGCACTAAATTGCCAGCAACAGCAGCTATGGAAAGAGGTAGAAAACTAGAATCAGAAGTTTTTAAGGAAGTGTGTAGACGTTTCGAAATAAAATTTGAAAAAAGTGGCTTGCACATAGATTTAAGAAATCCGATTATGGCAGCATCTTCAGATGGAATTAGCATGGTATACTGTTTAGAGATTAAATGTCCATCCAAAGAAACAAATATTGAAAATTACTTACTTGATGAAAAGACCATTGCACCAAAATATTATGCTCAGCTTCAAATTCAACTTCATGTTACTAAAAGGGATTATGGGCTGTTTGTTGTAGCTTGCCCAAACTTTGAAACAAGACAATTTAAATATTTAAGTTGTAAGTATGATCCAAATTATTGCAATAAAATAATTAAAGAGGGAATTGAATTTTGGAAAAAGGCAATCTTTCCACATATTCAAAACATAAAATTTTAATTAAAATGTTATTTTGTTTTTTAAAAGAATTATTTAGTTTATTATATAAATAAAAACATGATTATTATTTTATTTAAGCATTTATATTTATCTACCGACTTTTCTAACTGCATATTTTGTGCAGTTGCATTGTTTTCTTCCATTTATGTTTATCTTTTAATTAATAAAATTTTATTCTGTATAATAATTCAAGTTATTTAATTATATTTCTGTATTGCTTTGTATCAAAAACTTAATACTTACACCTACCTATTTATCTATCTTATGAATGTATTACATATGTTATACAATAAATAAAAAAATAGTTAAAGTATATTTGTCTTAATGTTTTATTAGTGTACCTTGCATATTTATAACAGCACAAGTAATTACAGCTATAAAATCAATTAAGTTAATAAGATTTTTATCTACGGTTGCATGAGGAGTTAGCATTGTAAACTCTCTAATCCGACTTATGACTCTCTCTATATGAACGCGAACAGCAGCAACTCGCTTGCTCATTCTGATTTCTTCTTTGGTTAGCCCTGTTCCTTGAATAACGCTTGGTGGCCGGACCAAATAGCATTTCTTTTTTGATAGATCAGCTGCAATGTTTTTAAAACCTCGGTCTGCTAATACACCACATTCTGCTGGCAATATATCCAAGTAACCACAATCAGAAACAATAACTGCATCTGTTGCACGGCCTCCATAACCATGTGATATAAAATTGACACAGCCATGTGGTGTACAAGAAATTAAATATTTAATTGTATTGCATGATTTGTATGCTGACCATGTCAATTCTTGATGTTCTGGGTTTGAGGGCTTCTCTATTTCTATTTCAAAACAGTCTATAATTGACTGCACATTGCTAAATCTTTTTCGAAATGCAATTGGCAATAATTTTATAATTATTTCTTTTGATGGCCATATTATTAACTGCTTCATTATAGCAGCCATTATTGGAACAGCTTTCCTAAAGGCTGTTTGAACATATGATGGACTCACACCAAAATCTATTGACAATCGAAGAAATGGGTCCTTCAATCTTATTTTTTTCAATGACAATAAAACATCTAAATATTTTAGCGCAATAAGTTGTTTACATAATAATTTGACAAGAAAATAAATTTCCTGTGGTAAACCTAAATAAAATCTTGAGTTACTTTCTATTATTACAAACTCAACTCCTTAATGTAATCAGTTTGATCAAGTTCATCAGTGGAAGTAGTTTCAGACAAATAATCTGATGACTTTTCTTTTGAGGGATGACGATTTCACAGAAGTTGAGGATTCAGTTTTATGTAAAGGAATGTTACTTGTTAACCCTTCTCCACCATCAAATCGCAACTTTTTCTTTGTACCTGTTGGTATATCTTTTTGTGATTTGAATTCTTGTTGTTTTTTCTTTCCAGAATCTGTTAATTGTGAGGAGGTGACCATTTTCAGAAATATATGTGGGACAACATCAGGTTTTAAAATTATTCTACATACTGTAAGCTTGTGTTTCATCCAATTTTCACAATCAATGGGAAGCTACATAGACATTAACTTTAATTATTTTTTAATATATTATTTTATGTGTCTACTCACATTGAAATGATCTTCGCAGCAATACAGTTGTGACTTTGTTATGGTTGATTCATTGTTTGCTGCCTCAAACCACTTTGCCCAGATGTATCTTGCTTTCGGGACATATAAATATATTTTATTTGGTGCAGATTCTGTGTTGTTATCACAAGTGCGCACAAAACACTTTTTATATATTTGTGTATCCATAATTTACAAATACGTTTATTAGAACTTGCAACGAATTAAAATACACTAACCTCAAAACCAAACAAATGTCAACGTGTTTATGATACGATCGCTGACAGGAAACACAACGACGTGAATTCTGGGTGAACCATTCTTCTACACAGTGTTGTCACATACTACGAAGAACGAGTTTTATGAATGAAAGTGTAGTGACGTCACAAGCATTTTATTTATTTAATTACAAGCGAGAAAGTTGATTATTTAAAAAATGATCAATGAAACTTGCCTTTTTTAAAGACGATTTACCGAAATATGTAATAAAAAAAAAGTCGAATTGTTCCCCATTACCGAATTTCTCTGGCGCATTCGACAAATGGCTGGAGTTTCGGGATGCATTTTCGGCTTTAGTTGATAGTAATAATTAGAGCTGAGGATGTTTGCGGTATAACCATGGTTATATCATGTAACCATAGTAAATTACTATGGTTACATGATATAACCATGGTTATACCGCAAACATCCTCAGCTCTAGTAATAATTCATTGAATGACATTCAAAAATTTTATTATTTGAGATCTAGCCTTGAAAAGGAACCGGCAGAATTAATACAAGCAATTGAAGTTTCGGCTTCAAATTATAGCATAGCGTGGTCTTTATTAAAAGAGCGTTATGAAAATAAAAAATTAATTTTACATAATTATGTAAAGTCATTATTCGAAGCACCGACGTTGCTAAAGGAAAATCATACGGATCTAAGAAAATTATTTGACAATTTCAAAAAAAACATTCGTTCTTTAAACGCGCTAGGGTCAGCCTACTGACAAGTGGGATACTCTTTTATTGTTTTTATTAACTAATAAATTCGATTATAGAACTAAACGTGATTGGGAAGCCTTTAAAATTGAAGGCGAACTTCCTACAATGCAAGATATGAATATATTTTTAAGAGAAAAATGTGAATTGCTAGAAAAACTAGAAATGACAAAGAATGACATCGGTATTAATAAAAACCAAATTAGATTTTCGAAAGGTAGAGGTCAATCTACTTCGGCATATTTATCGACACAAAATAAAAGTTTTACGTGTTATTTCTGTAAAAAAGACCATTCAATATTTAGATGCAATCAGTTCTTAGAATTAGATGTAAATTCGAGGAGTAATGAAATTAAAAACAGAAAGTTATGTGTTAATTGTTTTAATCCGAACCACAGTGTTCAAAAATGCGAAAAATTTAATTGTCGTAAATGCGGTAAAAAACATAATACATTACTTCACAAAGAGCATCAAGAAGCGGCAAATGTTAAATCAAAGGATGCATCTAGTGATGTAACAATTCCGACGGCGGAAACTGTTGTAGCACATTCTATTAACAAAAAAGACAGTAACGTTTTTACATTGCTCTCAACGGCTGTTGTTAGTGTAAATGATGATTTGGGGAACACGGTTTCTGCGCGCGTACTATTAGATCCAGGTTCACAGAGTAACTTTGTTTCCGAAGAATTTTATAAAAAACTCAATTTAAAGAAATACCCTGCAAATTGTACAGTCGTGGGATTGGGTGACTCAGCTGGAATGGCAGCAAAGTTTAAAACAAATTTAAAATTATCGTCGTGTGTTAGTAATTATTCAAGGGAAATTTCTTGTTTAATATTACCAAAAATCACACAACCTGTACCAGCGGTTTCGTTTGACATTAGCAGTTTAAAAATTCCAAAAAATCTTGTTTTGGCAGATCCCGGTTTAAATATAAATGGAAACATAGATATTTTACTTGGTATAGGAATGTTTTATGAGGTAGTTTTAATGGAGCAAATCAAGCGCGATTGTTTACCCACACTACAAAAGACTAAGCTAGGTTGGATAATAGGGGGAGAATTATGTCAATTAAGTCTTTTGACTAATTCTAAAGTCACGGCATGTCTTTCAATTGATGATGAAGTCAATCAAACTTTAACAAAATTTTGGCAGTTAGACCAATGCAGTGATGCTCATACAAATCACGATAATAATATTTGTGAAATTAAATTTAAAGACACAGTTAAACGCGATTCGACGGGGCGGTTTATAGTAAGAATACCATTTAAGGATAATATAAATTTATTAGGTAACTCAAAAGAAACCGCGATGACACGATTTTACTATTTAGAAAACCGACTTTTAAAGAATCCAGAACTAAGAAAACAATATACCGATTTTATGACCGAGTACGAAACGTTTGGTCATATGACAGAAATCGTTGACAATATAAGTGACGAGAAAAATAATGGTATTACCGACGCGTATTACTTACCTCATCACGCGATAGTAAAAGAGACTAGCTTAACTACCAAGTTACGTGTTGTGTTTGACGCATCCGCAAAAGGCGATAGCGGATTGTCCCTTAATGACGTTCAATATGCGGGCCCAGCTATTCAAAATGAATTGTTTTCAATCCTTTTAAGATTTAGACAACATGCTTATGTTATCAGTGCTGACATCTCGAAGATGTACAGACAAATTTTAATTGATATTGATCAGAGAAGGTTCCAACGAATATTCTGGCGGGACGATCCTGACAATAAATTAAAATGTTACGAACTCAATACTGTGACTTATGGGACGGCTTCGGCTCCTTATCTAGCAATTCGTTGCTTAAGGCAAGTCGCAATTGAAAATGAAAATAACTTTCCAATAGCTAGTAACGTAATAAAAAACGACTTCTACGTTGATGATCTGTTGACAGGA
The DNA here is from genome assembly GCA_935421215.2 of Melolontha melolontha. Lineage (NCBI taxonomy): Eukaryota > Metazoa > Arthropoda > Insecta > Coleoptera > Scarabaeidae > Melolontha > Melolontha melolontha. The sequence continues at coordinate 50,550,342 of OW285242.1, forward strand.
TCAGACTCTGTTGCAGATCTCATGAAATTACAACAGGATATTGCTGTTATGTTAGAAAATGCGGGTTTTGATCTTAGAAAATGGCTTTCAAACAAAAAGGAGCTGTGCGACAAATTTTATGTAAATGAAAATATGGACTCGAATATTTTGCAGTTAGGGGAAACTGAACAGAATAAAACGTTAGGTATATTCTGGGATGCGAATTCGGATGACATACGATACCAAATTAGACGGTTTGACGGATTTGGAAAAATTACTAAACGCGTTATACTTTCAATTATTAGTCAAATATTTGATCCTCTGGGGTTATTAGGTCCAGTAGTTGTTATTGCAAAAATCATATTACAAATTATTTGGAAGAAAAGCTTTACCTGGGATGAAGAAGTTGACAATCCTCTTCATGACGAATGGATATCTTTTTGCAATGATTTAGAATATTTGAATGAACTACGTGTTTCTAGACATGTGTTTTCGGCGGACTCGAGCAAGATTGAACTGCATGCGTTTGCAGACGCTTCCGAAAAGGCTTATGGTAGTTGCGTTTACGTGCGTTGTCAAAAAGACGATGAATCGTACTCATCTGCTTTATTATGCGCAAAGTCTAAAGTCGCACCGGTAAAACAAATTACATTACCACGGTTAGAATTAAGCGCAGCGGTATTGGCAGCTAAATTAGTAAAAAGGATAAAGTGTGCAATTAGTATTAGTTTCAGTAAGATATATTATTGGAGCGACTCCACCATAACTTTAAGTTGGATTCAAGGTTCACCAGACAAATGGAAAACGTTTGTTGCAAATAGGGTCGGAACAATTCAAGAATTGACTGACATACATGACTGGCCCTATGTAAAGTCGCAGGATAATCCTGCAGATGTTTTGTCTCGTGGTACGACTGCATTGAAGCTATTAACCAACGATTTATGGTGGGAAGGACCTTCATGGTTAAGGTCAGACACGATTTTAAATCATTTTAACGATAGTTTAAGTACATGCGAAATAATTCCCGAACAACGAGTTATAGCAAATTTAACAGTTACTAATGATTTTGATATATGTTCTAAATATTCATCTTTGACAAAGCTGCAAAGAATTATAGCTTATTGTCTTCGATTCATATCTAATTTGAAAGGTTTTAAATATAATCGCACTGTTGGCAATTTATCTGCATTAGAAATGCAAAATGCAATTCAAGTTCTAGTTAAACTTTCGCAGACTCAATCATTGTCACAAGACTTTAACAATTTACTAAAGAAGGGTAAGGTTGATAATTCAAGTAGTATTTTACCTTTACATCCGTTTTTAGATGATGATAATCTCATTCGTGTAGGTGGCAGAATTCAAAATGCAAAAATTTCCTATAGCAAAATGCACCCTATAATATTACATAATAAGCACCCTTTGACAAAACTCATATTGAACACCGAGCATAAACGATTATTACATTGCGGACCTCAGCAATTACTTTATAGTATTCGTGAGACATATTGGCCAATTTCAGGTCGATCCATAGCCAGAGAAATTGTACATAAGTGTATCACTTGCTTTAGGGTAAAACCTAAAGCTTGTAGTTATCTTATGGGTAATCTACCAAAAGAACGAGTAAATCATTCTCATCCGTTTATAAACACGGGCTGCGATTATGCCGGACCATTTCTTTTAAAGGACAGAAAGACGCGTAATCCAAAATTAATGAAGGCATATATTTGCATTTTTATATGTATGACAACTAAGGCTATGCATCTTGAATTAGTAACGGATTTAACTACTCAAGCTTTTATAGCAGCCTTTAAGAGATTTATCTCGAGAAGGGGTAAGCCATCCAACGTGTTTTCGGATAACGGAACGACATATGTCGGGGCTAAGTCTGAGTTATCAAAATTCTTTGAAACCGACTCAGATAAAATTATTCAAAATTTAGCAAGAGATATGATATCTTGGCATTTTATTCCACCCAGGGCACCTAACTTCGGTGGTTTGTGGGAAGCCGGAGTAAAGAGTATCAAATTTCATTTAAAACGTGTTCTGAAAAATCAAAAATTTCACTTTGAAGACTATATGACAATACTGACGCAAATCGAAGCCATTTTAAATTCGAGACCACTGTGTCCTCTTTCTTCAAGTCCTGACGACTTTTTACCTTTGACTCCTGCACATTTCCTAATCGGACGATCTCTCACGTCAATACCTGAACCTTCACTCACTCACGTAGAAGAGAACCGTCTCAGTCACTATCAACACAGGCAGCAATTAATTTAGCATTTCTGGCAACGTTGGTCCCTAGAGTATATCTCTAACGTGCAGAACCGAACAAAATGGAAGAAGGAAGGAACTCAAGACATCTCCGTTGGAGACTTAGTGGTAATAAAGGAAGACAACAGCCCACCCCTGGTATGGAAAACTGCTAGAGTGCAACAGCTACATCCAGGAACTGACAATGTGGTGCGTGTTATAAGTGTTAGGTTGAGTGATGGTGTAATATACAAGAGACCTTTATCAAAAATTTGTGTATTACCTATAGACAATCACAAAATTAACTAATCTAATGAATACAACTTATATTTAATGTTTTCATTTTATTGTTGTTCACATCATGTTTAGTTTAACTGATATTTTTGTAAATGTACATACATATATGTTGAAACACCTAAATATTTCAAGGCGGGCGGCATGTTGCGTACTCGATCAAGAGAGGGCGCTAACGCCGTGAGAGAAGAGAGAGTAAGTAAGTAAGGGAAGAGACAAGATGGCAGTTTGTTAAGGCAGTTAAGTTTAATAAAGATATACAGTCCACTACAAGTTTAAGATCTTTTATTTACTGTTTTGTAACATGTAATTCCGTTAAATTAAATTCAGTGTTTACCATCAAGATCTTAAGAATACAGCCACCTATGCGGTAATAGAGCATCAACTCAAAGGTGTTAAAACAATCATACACGATCACCTGCATTTAAAAAAAGTGGTAAGTCGTTTTGTCCGCATCACCTTTCTGACTTTCAAAAAGACGAGCGTATAAGAATTTGCCATGAAACTTTAAACTTCTTAAATAATGGCGCACTAAATTTTGTCCAAAATAGCGACAGGTGACGAAACTTATATTCCCTTTTTCGACCTTCGTACCCGCCAAGAGTCGTCTATAGATTCACGAAGATGAGGAAACACCTACATTGACTAAGAAGCAGCGAGCTATGAAAAAGGTTATGTATAAGGTATTCTTCAGAAGTACGGGGTTAGTAAATGCAATTACTAAATGCAATAATCTAGATGGACAAAAGACAGTTGCAGCTAAGTGGTACACTGAAAAATATTAGAGTAGAGTTCCAGACAAGGGAATTATGCTCCACCATGACAATGCATCGTCCCATACGGCAGTTTTAACTCTCCAGTTTTTGGCTGGAAAAAATACGAAAGTAACAGAGCATGGTCGAAATAGTACAAGAAATAATTAAAGAAGGGGAGAAATTATGTCTAAAAATCAATGAAACAAAAACGAAGTTGATGGGAGTTGGAAAAAAGGACAAAGAAAACAAAAGTATTAAAATAAAAAACTTTACATTTGAACAAGTCGAAAAATTCAAATATCTGGGTATTATGATATCAAACGATGGAAATAGAGATGCTGAAATAAACAAAAATTATGGCAACAAATAGAGCCTTTTATGACAATAAGATGTTAAAAAACACAAATCTTTCTAAAACAAATAAATTAACAATATATAACACGATAATAAGACCAGTACTAACGTATTCAGCAGTCACGATGACAATGACTAAGAAAGACGAAGAAAGTCTAAAAATACTGGAACGGAAAATATTAAGAACCATAATGGGACCAATTAAGCAAACGGACAATGAGTTTAAAATAAGAACAAATGATGAACTGCAACAAGAAATCAAAGGAGAAGATATTGTAAAACAAATAAAACATCAAAGAATAAAATGACTGGGGCATGTATGGAGGGCGGAAGAAGAATCCACAATCAGGCTGCTATTGAACTGGAAGCCGGGATAAAAAAAGAGAAGAGGTAGACCGAGATCCAAATGGCTAGAGGAGGTAGTAAAAGATTAACGAAGAGCAGGCGTTAACAACTAGCAGGAAAATACAGAATAGGAAACTCTGGAAGGAAATAAACCAGAAGATGTGAAGAGCTATTATGGGGACTGATCTACCCAAAAAATGAGGATTTAGAGAGCTTCCCGAAGCTGCTAAGCCCCGCTATGGGATGTTTTGGCCATTATGTATACAGGCTTAGTTAAAAGTATGGAGACGGCGATTTATTGTCGTTACTATTCATTTTAGGGAATTATGTTCAATATAAAAGTTTGTTAGGATATTTTGATCTACATTTGAGAATATTTGAATTTTTTTTTCTTCAATTGTTTTTTAGTTACGCCTGTCCGCGCAGTTTTTTTTAAATGGGAACTAGTAAATTTTACTCTACCATTCGATAGAGAATCTTTTTCTCTTTACAATAATATTTTTGTTTTTTTAAAATTCATTTTAATAACTTTTTTACAAGAAAAATTAAACAAATTAATAACAAAGTAAATTAAAGTAAGTGTTCAAATTGTCGTCCATTAGTAATTTGACAATGACCCAATCGATTTACAAAACCCCGAACAGAGTTCTGTAAAAAATCTCGGGGAAATTCTTGTATCGTTCTGGTAATTCGGATTTGTAAATCTTCGACGTTTTCGGACTTATCTTTGTAAACTTTGTTTTTTACGTATCCCCAATGAAAAAAATTTAAGCACTTAAATCTGGCGAACGGGCTGGCCATTCAATGTCTTCCAATCGTCTCCAATCCATCTGTGGGGAAAAACGTTGTCCAGATATTGACGAACATTTACACCATAATGTGGTGGGGCGCCATCTTGCTGGAACCAGATACTGTCATTGGGCAGGTGTTCATTGTTTTCATGAGGATAGAGCGTAGCACAAGCAGGTATTATTTCATTTTGCAATAACTGCAAATACAGAGCCGAAGTTAAATTGCCATTGATGAAAAAGAGACCGATAATATGACCGCCTAGAATGCCAACCCTAACATTAACCTTTTGGGGGGTACTGCGTATGGTGCTCCAAAAACCAAGAGGGATTTTCCGATGACCAGTATCTGCAGTTATGTCTGTTTACTTCACCGGTAAGGCAAAAAGTAGCTTCGTCAGAGAAAAGAATACTGTTTACAAAATTTTCATTATTATTGCAAATATTTAACATTTCTTCAGAAAATTGTAATCTCCTATCAAAATCATCTTCCGTTAACTCGTGTACAAGGTGTACCTTATAAGGTTTATACTTTTCACTTTTTAAAAATGACACGATCGATGACTGTGAAATATTGAAATTGGCCGCTAATTGATTGGTTGATAAATGGGGATATTCAGATACAGCCAATAAAATATCCAGTTTGTTATCATCGCTTTTTGCTGTTCTAGGTCTACCACTCCTTGGCAAATCTTTAACGCTACCCGTTTGTTCAAAGCGTCTTAAAGTTTTACCAACAACGGATTTAGAAATTGGATTTCTATTTGGATGCGTATCATTAAATATATTACAAACGTCTTGTAAACATCTGCGTCTATCGCCATAACCCAACATCATAAGTATTTCAATTCGTTCATGTTCACTTAAACTCGCCATTGTTAATATTAACAGCAACAAATTGCACAAATGAATTATTTCTGACAAAGATTTGACGTACACAATAACCACTGATAAAATTATGTCGCTCAAGTTTGTTTATCGCTACGCTTCTGTCTATCTGCGATATACCGAACATCTGTTAAACACATGAACCGGCCTTTTGTTATAAAAAAGTTATTAAGATGAATTTAAAAAAAACAAAAATATTATTGTAAAGAGAAAAAAATTCTCTATCGAATGGTAGAGTAAAATTTAGTGGTTAACATTTAAAAAAAACTGCGCGGACAGGCGTAACTAAAAAACAAAGGAAAAAAAAATTCAAATATTCTCAAATGTAGATCAAAATATCCTAACAAACTTTTATATTGAACATAATTCCCTAAAATGAATATTAACGACAATAAATCGCCGTCTCCATACTTTTAACTAACCCTGTATATATATATATATATATATATATATATATATATATATATATATATATATATATATAACAAACATCCGCCGTACTCACCTGATTTAGCAATCTCTGACTTTTGGCTATTTTTGTGGCTTAAACGCAATTTTCAGGGTAGAAGATTTTCGTCTGAAGAAGAGATTGATACCGCAGTTTACGCTTATTTTAAAGGTTTTCCGAAAGAATATTGGTTAGGAGCCTTTAAACAGTGGAAAGAATGGTCAAATATATCATTGCCGAAGGGAATATTGAGCATATTTAAAATAAAATCCTAGAAAATATTAACCGTGTTTTTTATTCTCAATAATTTCAGTTTGTCCCTCGTATGTAATGAAATTTCAATACAAAATAAAAGTTTTTAATTGTACAATCAAATTGTTTATTCTTGCAGGTGCAAAATCATATTCATAAGAATTACAATTTTTGCAATTCTACTTTATATTTTAGATATTTTCATTACACAAACATTGAACAAAAGCTACAAAATTCACCTATTCAAATATGTTTGAATTAATATTGTATATAATTGAAATGTTTATATACAATTTAAAATTTAATCATTGGAAAATGCCAGTCAGCATCAATGCCAACCATTTAGGCTTAATTCTTAAAAGTTATGGTTTCAAAGCCGCGGTAATAATGCAAAAATATCCTCGAAAATATACGTCACTTCCTTTAAATCGCTTCAATTGCTTTCAGCCTGATCATAAAAAAGAACTGCCAGGATTACTATGAGCGTTTCGCTGTCGTAATAAAGAGGTCCACGAAGACATTTTAAAAAAGTACTGAAAAATTTACATATATTTCCAAGCGTGACGAGTTCCCACTGGTTTTTTAGATCGTTCTTTTTTTGTACTGTAATGTTACCCATCTATATTTACATATATTTTATATATAAACACCAATATACAGTCTGTATAGAAACTAAAAGTGTAAAAAACTTTATTTTACCAAACCGCTAAAGTTACCAAACTTATGTGTCCTCCAATATTTGAACCTGCCACCTACTAGGAGGGTTTGACGATAGAGTGACTTTTTAATAAAATACTTATTTTAGGGTAAATTAGTGTAAAAAATCGATTTTATTTTTCGATATTCGATTATTTTTCGATAATCCTCTTGTTAATCTACACACTTAGCCAATCGAGTTTCCAATTTTTTCAAATCAACCAAAGAGTAATATTTCGGCAACTCTGCGAAATATTCATGTGTCTTGGATATCATCTCTTCATTTGTCTGAAATCTCTTTCCAACGAGCCATTTCTTAAATTTGAAATTGAAAATAAATCACTGGGAGCCGTATCTGGCGAATATGGCGTGCGAGGCAGTAATTTTGTTGTAGCAACAGCAGACGAATGAGAAGGCGCATTATCGTGATGGAACAACACTCATTTCTTCAACAAATGCGGTCGTTTTTTCTTCAGTTCTGCATCAAAACATGTCAGTAATTTTTGCTCTTATTAAACAGTGACATTTTTTTCGCTTATCTCTGTATTGTCTATAATCTTCTGAAAATCTTTACTCATTCCAAAATTGCAAAATTTTTCGCATAATTCAAAGGGAGAGTTCGCCATATGTAGATGTTCATAATTGTTTTACGTTAAACTGCGATGGAACCGATGTTTCTGTATCATAATCACCCAAATATTTTCAAGTGGATTGATATTCAACCATTAATAAGGCCAATCCACTATTATGTTGTTTTCCATCGTCCAGGTTGTTCTATTGCAACTCTGGTATTTGAGGACGTTGTCTTTTTGCTGTGGCTAAATTTTCTAACACTCTCCCACTAAAGGGTATCTAGTTCTTCTGCGAAAAGCATAGTATCCTAAACTGTACTTTAACACAGTGTTTCACCCTTTGCTACCTACGGCGCGCAAGCGCAACGATGGCGATAGGAAGATAGCCGAAATCTGAACGAAACCGGTAGTCATATTGCCCATTTTTTTGGAGAGTTTCTGTTTATTGTATATGCTCTTAGTCAGTGGGGACGGCGTGAGTGACTAAATAAAAGATGGTAGGTAGCGCCAGTCAGTTCTACTTTAAAACAATATGAACTTAAAAGATTAGAAATTTAAAATAAATTCTAAACAGTAAAAAGGACGTTACGTTAAAAATAAAATTATTAACCACCAAAGCAAAATATAAATTTAAATTGTAATTAGATTTCATATATCTTAAAAAATATATTACGCACGCACGCAAATCCATCAAAAATGAATAACTAATTAAACAAGATTCGAAACGTTAATTAAATTTTTTAATTGAACGGGTAATTTATTATTAAATAAAAAAAAAAGTGAATTATGAATATTAAAATTTCAAGATCAGTAAATTAATGCTAGAAATATTATTATAGAATTAACGAAAGATCATATGAATTATTCTGTCTCTACATCCGGCCACATGAAATTGGCCCACAGTTCGGTATCTGCATACAATCGGCCCTCGAAAGTTGTAAATTCTACGTCTACTTCTCCATTAACAGACCCTAGAGAATCAAAATCGTTCGTAGTTGCAAACTAAAGGTCTTCACAGAGGAGTTTCAATTACTCCGGAGATACATGTAAGAAATGCCGCCATAGAAAGGTTTTTTCCCCTTTAAGCTTCTAAACTCCAAGAAACGGTAAATGGCAATTCTATAAAATGCTTCACGTGCTACGTAAGGATCCGAATAAGCGATCAATTACTCAAAGCCGTAGTTATCATAATGCCGCTATAAAATGATAACAGAAAAGAAAGGTTTTTTCCCCTTTAAGCTTCTAAACTTCAAGAAACGGTAAACGGCATTTCTATAAAATGCTTCACGTGCTACGCAAGGATCCGAATAAGCGATCAATTACTCAAAGTCGTAATAATCATGAATTTTAAACTTGTTCTTAATCGACCACTTGACCACTCACAACTGAATTCGTTAACGGGCTTTGAACGAATACCCTATACGGAGATGCACTCCGGAAACGGAAGGGGGGCAATACGGTTACAAAATATTAGCCCAGAGAACAGTACGCGTTAAATGAAATTAAACTCGCAAAATGAAAAATAATATACCGGGGCCCGACGGTAAGAACATAAATAAGAGAAGGAAATTACGAATGTAGCAACTTGTCAACGCAGAGTTTCTAAAACCCGATTTTCTTCCAAAGTACCCAAGCATAAAATAACTTTCCTCACAAAACAAAATGTTTGATCAACCACTGTAGATCTTTTTCTGTGCCCATGCTATACGTTTTATTCATTCTTATTAGATAGTATCGTTGGGCGATCGTTCTACTAGTAAGCGATTTCCACTTTGCCTTTATATTAATTTTTATCAACTCAAATAATGCTTGTCTTAATATCAAGTTGCACGCAATCTACTTTGATCAACCTATTTGCGTTTACACCAATCAATCAGCTTTCGTTCAAATTCTTCGAACCCATATAAATGTTATGCTGCTACTACTAAACTCATCCTCGGGGCCCTCAGATGAAGACAAAAATTCTACACTACTTCATATATTTTTAGACAAACTTTCCTTATTTGAGGGCGGATTGATATATAAGGTCTCCAACAACGCGATTGTGTTAGTAGTGGGGGTAAAAACAAGTACTAACCTGCAAATGATAATTTCGAGTATGTCGTCTTAGCATGCTAAGTTTCATTTTCCTGTGTCCCGTCGTTGAGTAACAGTGTTATTTGTACCAAGCGTACCAAGCAACGATCCATGATAGAATTTTTAGTACTAGAAGATTATGCGCCCATCAAAATGATCATTATGACCCCAAAAACAATCAGTAGTTAAAGAATTGTATCTGGAAAATAAGACCGGATAGAACGATTTTTTCTTGCACAACGACAACGGCAGACTGCATTGCAACGAAACGATAAAGACAGTGATGTTTCGACCCTCCTCATGGTCCTGATTTGACACCTTCAGATTTCTGGTTGTTACCAAAGTTGAAAGAGATACATTTCTCATCAGACATTAAAGTTATGACTACTGTCCTCAATTGGATTAACAATAAATAAGAAAGTTTTTTCATGGACGGAATGCAGAAATATATTCAGGGTTTAAGGAAATATATAGTAAAGGGTTATCCATTTTTAGGTTTCAAAAAAAAAACCCAAAAGAACATATCAAATTCAATTTTGGATGAAATATTTTTGTTTTATTAAGTTAAGTTTGGACTTTCCCATTATGTGTGAAATACAATATCATTCAAATGGCCTCCTCGGGATATGATCCGTTTTGAGGTACTGGGGCATAATCTCTGTGGCCAATTGACGTCGCCAAAACGTGAAATTAGATGGCCAGCAAACTTCTCGCGCACTAGAGCCAAAATCGGTCGTATTGTGTGGCTTGTTGCACCGTCTTGCTGAAACCACATATCGTCCAAATCCATATCTTCAATCGCAGTCCAAAAAAAGTCTGTTATCGTTCGATCATACCGCTCCGAATTGACAATAGCCGCTCTTCCCTCGTCATCTTCGAAAAAATACGTATGACGCCTCCAGACCATAATGCGAACCACACAGTCACTTTTTCTGGATGTAATGGCCTCTCTTCAATTATTTGAGGATTTTCAGAGCCCCAAATGCGACAATTTTGCTTATCTACTTACCCACCGAGTGAGAAATGTGCCTCATCACTGAAGAGAATTTTGTTCGAAAAATCATCATTTATGGTCTGTTGCTCAAGGACCCATTTGACGTATCTCCTGCGTTGTTGATGGTCAGCAGGCTTTAATTGTTGCGTGAGGTGGACTTTATACGATGCAAGTGTAAATCCAAATGAAAAATTCGCCATAATGAATCGTAAGACAGGCCCTACTGCTAAGAACGCCGTGGAATTGACAAATTCGGCTCTTCGGCCACACTTTCACTCACGGCCGCTATATTTTCAGCAGAGCTTACATTACGATTATGCACATGCCTGAATATCTACGGTCCCCGTTTCTTCATCAAATTTTTTCACTATCTTGCCAGTTTTGCACAATAGGATGATTATGACGGCCAAAATCGTTTCTAATTGCGCGAAATGTGGCTACGTTTGAATCCCCACATTTCTAGTAGGTTTTAACAATTTTAACGCGTTTTTCTGTTATTATTTGATACATTTTCGTAAATGGCAAACATTCAACTAAAAATTTGACGCCTCGATTGACATAAATATTTGACAGCTGTCAAATGACAGCCCTACGGTTTTGAAACCACGAAATGGATCGTTAGTGGTGATCATGTACAAAACTAACTATGTACTATCGAATTTAAAAAAAAAGTGGTACAGTAGTGAAGTTATATGTAAAGTCAATTTTTAAACATTTTAGTATTGTGACGTTGCTAAGGTACTTAAGATCGTAGTAACGTGCAAAAGTCGTTTTTGACACTCACACCTACTTGTATATCAACGTATATGTTATTTGACACTTATAAGTTATTTAAATATTTAAATTTGACGCCTACATTTAATATATCGTCTGTAAATGTGGTAAGTTAACGACACTGCTGCGCAAGACGCGTTCCCGCCAACTTTACTTCCCCTTTATGTTTATTCAATGTATGGTGTAGCATTTGATTGGATAAGCAATAGGGATAGGACAGAAGTAGGTGTGGTATACACTTGCGTATGTACTCCTATTTCTATCATATCCATCGTCGACGTATCTGATCAGACTGGGCACAGACACACCTGGCGCCTGGTATGGTACCTCCTTTCTCTTATCTAGGGTACTGGCGGGGTGATACGGTCACGTTTCCTGACGGTATACCTAACATTCACGCAGCCTAATTTAAACCAATTAAAATATGACTGTACCACTTTTTTTTTAATTCGATAGTACATTGTCAGTACAATAAAGTTACTTCATTTTGAGACTGGTTTCATTATTTTGTCTTTTCTTATTATCTTACAGAGTCTTATGATGTACACCGATTGTTTATTACCTAGGGTTATTAGTGAACGATTTCTAGACAGTGTTTAGTCTGGATATCCATTCGTGCGATCACGTCCAAAATATGTATAATAAATTTTATTACTTAACAATGGAAGTTTATCCGGAACGACATACCTACTTAGATTTATAATACTAACTAATACTCAATTAGTAATCTTGAAAAAGATAACACCCTCTAATCTAGGAACTAAACTTATATAATAGTGTTACAATCATAAATAACTTAGTTATATATAACCAAATGGACAAAAACTATTTACTTTAGTAGTATGTAGATTGTTTCATTGAAAACAGCCTACTCAAGTCACTCAAACTAATAGATTATTACTCTTGTGTAGATTTCTAAATAAAAGGATTTAAAAAAATTAGTAATGATATTTTATTATATTTTTATTATTAGTAGTAATCGGCAGCTTTTATTTTTGCAAATATATTTATTGCTTTACACATTAGACCGCTGTTTTATACCTGGGGTTATTAGTAATAGGCATCGTTTATATTTGCAAATTTATTTATTGCTTTATGACGTAGACTGATTCTTTATTAACTAGGGCTATTAGTGAACGATTTCTAGATGGGGTTTCATCTTGATATCCATTCTTAAGATCGCGTTTCCTAGACTGAACAATGGAAGTTTATCCGGAACGACATTCTTAGATTTACAATATAAACTAATACCGAATTAATAATGATATCTTATTATATATTTATTAGTTAATATTAGATTGTTAAGACTCTATCGTAAACTTTGGTATTGTTACCCGTAGGTACGTACCGTTTCGACGAATTTATCTTAGAAAATTTTCCCGTTATGGGTCAGCCAATACACGATACACCCAATACTATATATACTATACCGTATAATAATAATAATTATTTTGTCTTTTCTTATTATCTTACAGAGTCGAAGACCCCATAAATTTAATCTGCCCTCTTATTGGATGTTATTTCTACAACAAATGAATAGTAAACTAAAATTTACTTTGCATTTAATTTCTGTATATATTTATGTTTATAGCGTAACATTAATTTTTACATTTTATCGCAATTTTGCCTGTATAAGAGGAGATTTCTCCTCTTATCTAGTGCACGGAAAAATGTGACGTACACTTCTAAAATTATGGATATAGGGGTATGACATTATAGTTATTTTAAAATTAATACGCCTACATACGCTTTAATACATTATGTGTATTGATTTTAAGAACATGCGAGGTGTTAATTCTTTTTTCATATATGTATATCTTTTATATCATCACATATAGTTTATATTATTAACTGATAAAACTAATATAATATCCTTCTAATTTATAACATCCAAGTAAAGTGTTTTACTACATTAACATAGGCGGACACAGGCGGCAAAGCAGCACCCTTACGTCATTCATTACGTCTGTATTTACAAAACTAAATAAGCAATAACTGCAGCGTTTTAAATATTAATAAATTAACGAAACTTTTTTATGTCTTTGGCATTCAACAGGTAAGTGCATTTACAACAAAGCAAATGCTAAAATAGATAAACAGGAGTTAAACAAACTTTAATCATTATATATGTGGCTAAAAGGACAAACAGAAACTACGTTATTATTACAACATTTAAAAAAAGAAACACTAAATTGTAAACACATATATCTGCACCAGAAGGAAGATATCAGAGCCTTGAGAACTGCATGACGGTTTTCGGTTATTTGCACTTACAGTCTGTGCCAAAGAAATTCTTGACACAGGCTGCACCAAAAGAAGGATTAACATAATGACTGACCATTAGTTTGTCTATGGTACGCTTCTAAAGTTATCAGTTCACATTTACGTTCAACAATGGAGAAACTTGAGTTAGACTCTGTATACGGTGAAGCCTTCCCTTCATTTACAACGATAAATTAACTCTTATATAAAATAATTAATTGACTTGGCAGATACATGTTTAAACTCCATTATAAATTATAATAAAACACGTTTATACGTTTGTTTCAAATACGTTTTAATAACACTACAATTGTTTCGCCAAACATTTATTTCTTATTTATTTCTTACAAAACTAATAACTCAGTCCAAAAATATATTAGGAATGACAAAGATAAAACGGATAAAGGGTCAAAATCGGGGGTCTATGTGTTGGCTTGTGAGTGTAATAAGGTATATGTGGGTCAGACGGGGCGTACCTTCCAACAGAGGACAAGGGAACACGAAAAATGTTATATAAACAAAAAAACAGACTCCACTTTCGCAAACCACTGCTTAGAGTTAAATCATAAATTTAATATAGATTATAAAATTTTACATGTACAGGATAAGAGCAAAAAACTTAATTTATTGGAGACGTTAGAAATCAATAGATACAACAAATTAGGCGTAGCGTTAAATGAACAAACTGAATTTAATTTTTCACCCCTCCTAAAATTCTAATATCTACATTACATCCCCACTGTTAATGTGTTACATACATGAGTGTGAGACTATATATATTAAGTTGTTTTATTGTATTATCAGACTATTATCACCTGATGAAGCCAATGTTTGGCGAAACAATTGTAGTGTTATTAAAACGTATTTGAAACAAACGTATAAACTTGTTTTATTATAATCCTATATAAAAATGTCCATTTGCGGGTGACATTTTTGTCACTTTGACAGCGATAAAAACCTACATAGCTTTTTATCACCGATAAAAATGCTTCTTCCTCCGATAAAAATGCTTCTTCCTCTTACATATCTAGTAGCCCTGCATCACTTAATTTATTTTGGCAGCTGACAGATAATAACTATTAAGTATCGTTGAACGTAAAATGTACGAGTCGGTTTGGGGAAATTTCAACAAATATCAAAAGATCGAGCTTTTCTTTCAATCGGATAAATTTCTTTTTAACTCAATATTCTTCCAATCAGTAATTTCGCTCGAAAAACTTACATTTGAAAAAATCGCTCGACCTTTCGGTCTCGCGATTTTTTCATGTAAGTTTTTCTCGTCAAATTACTGATTGGCAAAATAATTTCGTTACAAAGAGAAATTTATCCGATAAAAAAAAAGCTCTTGTGTTTTTACTTATGATAAAACATTGGATGGCCGAATACAAATGTTGTCGGGCGAGCATTTTAGACGATAAACGTTCCGGGCGTCCGAAAACTAACACAACTGACGAAATGGTCGATTTACTGCATCGAACTGTGATGGAAAATCGCTGATTGGCTGTTATGTATATAGCTAAAAGGCTTGTGTGATAGCATCTGAACGAGTGCACAAGATTTTACATCAAGATTTAGATATAAGAAAATTAGCCACGGGATGGATGTTGACGATCGACCAAATGCGCATACGGACGAACAAGTCGAACAAGTGTCTTAGCCTGTATCAAAAAAATTACGGCGGAATTTTTGCGGCGCTTGATAACCGTCGATGAAACCTGGGTATACCACCATACGCCCGAGACCAAACAGCAGTTAATGCAGTGTACGCCCAAGACCAAACAGCAGTTAATGCAGTGGAGTTGTGAGGGAGGGAGAACCAACTTCGAAGAAGGCAATGGTCGTTCTCTCTGCAGGGAAGATAGGCGAGAAATAATTCTTGTCGATTCCCTTGCAAAGTGTTCAACAACCAACGGAAAGTACTACGCTGTATTGCTAGATAAAGTGAAGGCCACAATGACGAAAAAACGTCTGTCTACATTTGGCAAAAAAAAAATCCTGTTTCACCGAGATAAAGCTCATGGTTGCAATGGCAAAATTCAACGAATTGAAGTTTGAATTGCTTCCGCATCCACTCTATTCGCCAGATCTAGCTCCCAGTAAATTTTTCCTGTTCCCTAATTTGAAAAAATATCTCGGCAGAAAAAAGTATGTGTCAAATAGGGTTGAAGTAGCTGTAAATCAATAGTTTTCAACTTTGGACAATGAATTTTTTTCTGACGGTTTGAGGGTGTGGAAAAAACGTTGGACCAAATGTATCGAGTTGCAGGAAGATTGCTTCGAAATGTGTTTTTGTTAGAAAGGCCGGAAACATTTCAAATGTCCCTCGTAAAAGCCATTATAAAGATACTGTAAGGAAGTCCTCAAAAAACTGACAAAGCCAAAACTGTGTCGATAACATGGATGCCAGGAGATGACGCGATTAAAGGCAATGAAATAGTCGATGAAGTAGCCAAGGAGGACTCAAAGAGTAACACCATAGAACCAAAACCTGTATGTGGAATCGCTAAGGATTGAGCCAGAAGGGAGATCTGGTCATGACTAGGAAAGGCAACATAGAAAGAAACAGAGGCTGACGGAAGATCAATTCCATACTAAGATTTTCCTAATAGGAGAACTGGATGCTAAATTAATTAGAAGTACCATAAATTAGTAAATTAATTAGAAGCTAACCTAATTAAAAGTACCAAAAAAGAAATTAGGATTATCACCTTGTTAACTAAAATAAGTCACGTTTTATCATCATTCGTAACTTCCGAAAGGTTGCCTCTGTTGCAGGGTTTTCAGAAAGTATCTAGTCATAACATATCAAAGATGATAGTTGGCATGGCTTTAGCTTTGAGTTTCTTTCTGACCAAGGCATATTCTGGTTATTTTTCAGGTATCATGGCAATTGCCAGGTTTAAAATTTCAAAAAATATGCTACAACTTGTAAATGTTATCTTGAATATTAACGATTTTGTGGAGGCAAATATACACTGGATAGTAACATCGATTAATTGGATAAATTCATTGGTTACTAATACTGAAGTAGGTTCAACAAAATAACTGTTTTGAATTATGTAATAAAAATTAAGGACATTTCAATATACCGTATAAGCGACTGGACTATAGTCACCTATAGTAGTTGGTAATATTTGGAAATAAAGGAACGCGAGGGAGATCGTGCTTACTGCTAGCGCTTGCTGCTAAATATATGTAGACAATGCGATTAGTGTTAGTTTCGTACTAGCTGTCGGGTGAAATTTATCTATACTAGAGTCACATTTTGTCGTAATTCATTGTTTACAGTTATCTAGTATTTTTTTGGTTAACGGTTGCTTGTTCCTTTTTTCGGCATATATGTGCTGTTTCTTTCTGTTTGACTTCTATGTCACATAGTAACCAGAAGCCTTGGAAGTATTGTATTTGATTTAGAAAAGAACGCAGAAGAAGACACTTGTCCTTAGGACACGGAAGCTAAAAACAAGTTAGGCAGTGTAAATTCTTGAAACAGACTTCTTAAAGTCTTCACTTAAAGTCTTCAAAAAATGTTTTCTCTATTTTTTATTGTAGATATTTAAAACGGCCAAGAATTGCTGATTATAAATCTTAATGTCTTCATAATGGTATAACAACTTTCGACCATACCACCTTTAACAAGCCACCAAACAAAAACTAGCAAATATGTTGAAAACCACATATACTCTTCTAAGGGATGACATCTGCCTGTGGTTTACATTAATTATTAAACTAATTAAACTGGCCTACTAAATAAATGCAAAATAAAGATATGTACATATTTTTAATAATTAAATGTTGTACTGTGTGTAAACTATGTTTAATGGAAGACACACGAAATGAAATCCCGCTATATTTTTTTATATAATGCAACACAAAGTTTCATTAGAATCGCTGTGTACAAAACAAGTGCACGTTCTCGTTCCTTCCATATGTGTATGTTTATACAACGTATTACCTCTATATACGTAACAGACCCACATACATCGAAGAACTAAGCCTGTAACCGTAACCCACGATGATGTGGAAACACATCATTTCGCTCCTCGCCGCTCCGGAGGCCAAACAAGTGGAGTGTGAATTGAAATATGCGTGGCGTAGAAAATTCGAGCGCCGCAGGTCGAGTGAAAAGAGTGAGCGAGGGTGATCGGGGGCGCCCAGGGGACACGCCGTGGTAATAGTGGTGGGGTGACGACGGTCGGGGTGGTGACGGAAGGTGACGCGTCTGCCGTCGCTACGCGCGGCGTCGTCTGCAACGAATCAATAACGACGGCGGTCTAGTCTCCTACTCGTATCCCGAAAAAAAAAAACCGAAGGAGAAAAACCAGGGCACACGGGGAGATCGGAAGCGGTGAGACCCGACGTAGCGGGGGGAAATACGAGGGAGAAAGTGTTTGGAGGTCGACGGGGGCGCGGCAAGGCCAAACAAAGGAAAAGCGAAAAAATATATGCCATGCTATATTTCTTAAAAGAAATGGATAGTTTTGAAGAAACGAAATTTCAATATTATTTTTTTTATCACAATCAAAGGTAATTCGAAATCTAAAGGAATGAAACTTATATTAACAATCTTGGAATATGGTATGCTAGTATGATTGAAGTCTTTCTTAAATGGAATTCGGAATTATAAAACCTCAGATATCTAGACTCTGCATGCAAAAATCGAACACTGCTGCTCTCGCAAACTTGTATAATTAAGTACTCCAAAATATTCAACAGTGGTACCTCCATTAATTATTAAATAAATAAAAGTGTGTAAACTAGAGTATGTAAAAATAATAAATACCTCTATTGAAGTTAGACATACATACATACGCTACAGCGTATGTTTGCATACGTAACAGCTGTCGATGTTATAAAACCTATGACGTTGTTGTACGCTAAGGTCAATAATCTCAATATATATAGTAGATTCATTTAGTTGGCGATTTTAGGTCTGGTTTTACTAAAGTCATGAAATAATTATCTTTATATATATATATATATATATATATATATATATATATATATATATATATATATATACATACATATATATATAGACTAAGTATTGTCGACCGTACTATATTAGTAAAAATCAAGCGAACGGGTGAGCGGTCTGTCAAATAAGAAAAACTCATTTATTTCACTCTATATTTCATAACGATTTGTTACTTCTTCAGGAGTTCAATTACAAAGCTAAAATAATTATTTGTCTTTAAAAGATTGACGAGAAACCAACAGTATAATGTTTTAATGTAGACGATTGACTTTAACATGTTTAGTGGCGTCTTTGCTAAATTTTATCTCTGTAATTGAACTCCTGAAGAAGTAACAAATCGTCATGAAATATAGAGTGAAATAAATCGGTTTTTTTATTTGACAGACCGCTCACCCGTTCAATTAATTTTTACTTATATATAACGTGTGTATTTGAAAAGTCAATCTAGGTTACTTTGAAATTTTGATAGAATAAGACGCAAATATATTAGTATGTGTTTGTTGTTCCGTAAACGTAAATCCAAATGACATTTAATAATGTCAATCACAAATATCAGTTAGTGCATAAAATAATCGTGCGTCGATTCTGGTTTAAATAAATTACTTCTCAGTTTTAAAATGGCTTTCACTTTAGAACATAAATTTTTTTTAGTCCAGGCTTATTTTCGAAGTGGTAATAAAATTGATGGTTTATGGGTTTATTCAGTTCAAGATTGCATGGTACAATTTCAAGTTGAGTTTCCACATTTTGTAATAGATTATATACAATTTAAGAATACTTTGGATAGAACTTTAAAAGTTTTTTCTGAAGTTACGCCTAACTCGACGCTGTTCCAACCCGGAAACCGAGATCTACTATTTTGGATTTATATTCTATACCGGGATTTTCTTTTGTCATTACTAGAGACCGGGACTAGACGCATCGGGCTCTAATGATGTCATTACGATGGACGATATAAATATAGTCTACAACATCTGTAAATATATCACGCAGTTATTGAATAGCACTATTCATTAGGTTAACCGCATACAAGAAATAGATGTGCAGTTAACCGAATGAATAGTGCTATTCAACAACTGCGTGATGTACTTACAGATGTTGTAGACTATGTATATCGCCCGTCGTAATGATGTCCATTTCAGCCCGATGTGTCCGGTCTCTAGTCATTACACATAGGTATAATGCATTGACTGACTTTTTTTCATTTCCAATTACACATGGGCATAAATGTATGGTGGCATATAGTAGGCAACCAGTTATACACCAAAATCTAAGTACAAACAATATATTAATTTTTGATAATAATAAATAATTGCCATGGAAAGAAAATAAAATTTTTTTAATGTCACGTATTTCTCATTTTTTATTCATTACGAAAATCTTAAAATAAATATATTTTACTGAAAAATAGATAATTTATTTAAATCATGAATACGTATAGCAAAGACGAAAAAGTTTTAATGGTAATGTGGTATCAGAAGAATAACAGTTTAAGGACGGTCAGAGATTCAAAGAAGATATTGTCTTCAATCCATCATGTGTTAACAGAAGACATGAAGCTCAATGAATATCCTGTGTTATGTAGAAGAACGGTCTGTAGGATCGCTTTTAGATGTAGCCAGGCATTTTGGAGTATTTTACAGTTCGGTGTACAGAACCCTGAAAGAATTTAAATACAAGGTATCAAACCATCAGGCGCTTTTCGAAGAAGATAAAGTAAAACGAACTGATTTTTGTGAAAAAATGTTTAATATGTTAAAGGAAAACGGAGCAATTTTAAATAAAATAATTTTTACTGATGAAGCTACATTTGCCATAAAATGGTGAAGTCAACTCAGAATTTCCGGTTTGTATCTTACATTTATCCATTGAAAAATACTAAATTTCCTTTCCATTAATCAATTAGGTATTGATCCCGTACAAATCCTCATGCTCAACGCAGTACCCTCAAAAAGTCAATGTCTGGATTGGAATAATAAGCGATAGACTTATTGGCCAATTTTTTATTGATGGTAACCTCACTGCAGAAAAATATTTAAATCTCTTACGAAACCACATCATTCCAACAATTTAGATACTAAATGTTGATCAACTTTGGTTCCAAATGGATGGGGCTCCGGCACATTCTACTCACGTTGTCAGGTTTTTTTTTTTAAGTAACACATTTCAATGACGGTAGATTGGCAGATTTGGGCCTATACCATGGCCTCCAAGATCAGCTGATTTATCTCCAAATGATTTCTTTCTTTGGGGTTACCTAAAAAGTAAACTTTATAATAACGTGCAAATTCATAACTTGGATGAATTGAAAGAACGTATACTTACTGCATATGATGGAATAAATCCAGAATTTATTCGAAATACCCTGCATTGCTTTCAAAATGGCTTTGCTTATTGCCTTGAAAGACAAGGACATTTCGAAAACTTGCTATAAACGCTTTTGTTATGTTGTTTTATTTATCTTAATTAATCGTTAGAATAAATTAATTTTTTCATTCAAACTGAGATTTTCTAAAAATATAACCTAATTTTTTGTGGGTTTATTTTCTTTGGTATTACCCACTGTTGCCAGTGTAAGTATTATTGCCAAACTAGATTCTAGAATACTTTCGCGATAAATTTTAAGTTTTGAAATAGATTTAAAGAGTTTCATGTACATTCTGTATGGCAATCTAAATAATTTCCCTTTGAATGCTTAAACATTCACATCTTTAATAGTTAAAAAGCATAGTAAGCCGAAAAAAAGTTGTATATCTTTAGCTAATACTTAGATTACTTATTATTATTTTTTAAATTTTTATTTAGGAACAATATCATATTTACATTTTTCGGTTTTGTCTTGCACACCTTTGTTCTATTATTAAACGGGCTGTACTATACACTCTCACTTTCTGCTGAACTCGCTGGAATACAGAAGTATTTCCTAGCACATTGTTTTAAGAATTTTAGCTCCATTGCTGATACTTAAAAGAAAATCCAAATAAAAAATGCAATTATCCTTTTTCTTTAAAACTTACCTTCCAAAATAAAGAGGATCTACGTCCTGATTTGAATTTGGCTTTTCGAAGTATTGCCTTATAGTTATTATTACATCGGCTGTAGTTGATTTTACTTTCTCGTATTCTTTCTTGCAAAACTCCAAATAATGAAAGTGACTTTTGATGGGACTAATGTCTGTTTCGATTACAGGCATTTGTTCTTTATTTTGAGGATCTACTTTCTTCATAATATTAGGTAAACATTTCTTGATCAAGAAAAGAAGTAACCCCGGTAGCATTTTCAGTACAACGAAAATTTTCTCTTTAAATCGAGGTTCTCAAACAGTTACTACTCTAATAACTGATCCTCCTTCCTATGAAAATAGCCTTGCTTTTTTCCCTCAATCTTTAATTCCAGTAGTGATGCTGTCAAATAATTGTACAGTCCAAATGTTATTGTGATTATTAAAGAAATAGAACATATTTATTACCTACAAGAATTTTTGTTATTATCTACCTTTTTGATACACTAATTTTACTATCTTAGATATAGGTATTTCAACCTTAAAGAAATACTATTCATCTTCTTTGAATTTGTTAAAAAGATTTAAAATTGTCTTCGCACAAATTATACGCCTGTTGGGATAATTAACTGTTTTAAATTATGTATTTTTCAATCAAATGTATGAACTAAAAACAGAAATTTTTGACAGTTTGAAAATGTGTATAATTGGTTGACTACGACACCATATATTTATTCCTATGTGTAATTGAATATGAAAATAAGTCAGTCAATGTATTATACCTATGTGTAATGACAAAAGAAAAACCGGTATAGTTTTGAAAATCTGTAATTTTCTAACTAAGATGAACAAGTGTATTGGCACTGGCAACTTGAGAATTAGTCTTCAAAAAATGAGCTTTTTAAACGTTTTCTTCCATGTGTTGTCTGCTCATTTGTTGTCTACTTGGCTTTCAAAGGTGTGCTCAACTTAAATAGCAGTATCATCCCATGAAAATTTAGCTATTTGATATTACTTTATGTGTAACTATGTTAAAAGGTCAGTTTGAACGTAAGTAATAATTTCAAAATATGAAAGTGTAATTCAGTGTTAGATAATAAAAATCGTTTTAGTGTTATCATCAAATATTATAAGGTGTATTAATTTCAATTTTTATGAATTCTTGATTCGGGAATTTGTCTAGAGAGATAAAATAAAGTTGACACTGTTAGTATTGCTTGAGTACATGTATGCATATCGATAAGGCCTATATGGGCTTGCATCTTTTCCACCCGGAAACTTCCTAGTATATCGCTGTACGTTGTAATCACTTTTTCGAAGGTAGGCTCTAACATCTTATAGTATTGATTTATTGGAGACTTTTGACATAAAATGGCTTATTTGTCCAAATACGTCAAACTTAGATACATCGGCCCATAGTACACATTTGAAATATTCTAGTGTTCAGTTTCTGTACATTTGTATTTGCTTGAATACTGTATATTCATGCTTTTATCAAGGAAATAATATTGTTTAAGATACTCGTATTATGCAATTACTTTAAGGTGTGTAGATTATGAATTTCTTAAGGAATTTTATGTCACAATATTATTTATATCTATTAGCAATAAGACAGACTAAGGATAATTTATCAAATATTACTAAATGTTCGTACTCATACGAACACTAGTGTACACAGTTACGCTGCTTTGCATAGTCACGCAACTAAGTAAATACATTCCCAAACATAGTTTGCTATTCAGCTGCAGCACAGTGCTGAAGTGTGCATCAATAGCAGAACAGGATAACCTCGCTGAATCGCTCGCTTCGTTGCCTCTCTCGGTTTGTTTATAAATAGACGTAATATCGAATGTGGAAAAGGTCATGTTTACGCCCAGATAAATGTCTCCCGACCCCAGTGACAGAATCGGACGTGTTGTTGTATTTTACCCGTCGACATCGTAATTTCCCATCCCGTGTTAACTGTGTGCATTCCCCCGTATTAACGCTGCAGATTTTCCGCTGGTGATTTTCCTCGTTCCCCTGAGAACTGAAACGCAAGGGGGGCGAAATTATTAAAAATAAAACAATAAAAACACGTGGGATACGATGAAAATATAAAAGAGGGATTGTAGTGAAGCGGATAATTTATAACAATAATGTTTAACGTACAGTTGCTTTACATTGTTGTGTTCTATAATTTCTTTAATAATGATGTCACGGCGAAAGATTTCAATTCCAGCAACGTTCAAAAGTGTTCTACATCTATGGTTATAAAGCAATAATCAGTGTTGTTGATGTTCTTATTAGTTTTGTAGTAGTTGCAGCACCACTCGTTTTGGACAATCCTTTCTATAAGGGACACTATTGGACCATTAAAAGAAGAGCAGAAACAAGGACCACAAAGATTGTCATACAAAAAGTACTGTCTCAGCAAGATAACAAATCGACTGTCGTAACGGCAAAATTACACGAATTATGATTCTAATTTTTTCCCTATCTAACTTATTCTCTTAATTTGGTCCCGTCCAACTTCTTATTCACAAGCTTTTGCGAATCACATTGCAACCACTTGTAAGTCTGCTCTGAAATCTCTGGGTTTTCTGATTCGCTCCTGCAGACACTTCAATAGTCTTCAAACTCTAAAAACTGTATATTATACCTTCATAAGAAGTAAGCTAGAGTACGATGCCATCATATGGTATCCATATTATATCCAACAAGTACCTATTTTGGAGAGAATACAGAAGCCTTTCCTAAAATATTTCTCTTTCAAAATCGATCACATCTATCCATCTAGGAATACAAATTATGGTGCTTTATTACCGCGACGCCAATTGTTTCAATCGTTGGCTTAGCGCCGAGTGGAATATAGCCATAATTTTCTATTGAAATTTTTAAATAATAAATTGGACGCCTCCTGTCTTCTCTTCCAGGTAAACTTCACTGTGCCTTCCCGAAGTATAAAATTATCAAAAGCGTTCCATACTCCTTCTTCGGTCTAGGGCTATTGTGTTGATGAGTTCGCCATTGTATAATAATAATAATATTTATTTATTTACCCAACAGATTCACAAAATCAATTACATGGTAACAATTTGATCATAGAGAAAACTTTAAATTATTTATTCAAACCGAACAGACTCATAAATGTAATTTAAAAAAGAAAGAAAAGAAAAAAGAACACTAAATTAAGTAAATAAAAACAAAAATAAAAAACAACTATACTGAGCATTGCAGCTCATATGCAACAATGGCGATTTGTGGAGGAAATTCGTACGCGCCTTAGGTGTATAAAACGTATCCGATGACTTAATGTTATACTTTGGCACCAGAAATTTAATTTGTCTGAGTAAAGAAGGTGAATCCACATCATAGTTGACGAGTTTAATCAGAAACTTGCCGTTTGCATTCATCTCTTCTTTGGCTTAGAGAAGTGAAATCGTGTCTATTTCATAAATTCTCGTAGTCAGTGCCACGAAGCGGATATATGCCATCCAGATTATAAAATAAGTACCTCAAGTTCTGTTTTGGGACACGTTCGAATTACAGTTGCTGATATATATACATCGAGGATACCATACTCTAGCTTAATTCTAACAAAGGAGTAGAATAAAATCTTCAATATGTAATTGCCAACTGTACGACAATTGAATCATTGAATGAGAAAACCTAGAAACTTAGATACAGATGAACAAATGCTAGGAATATGTGAACTGAAAGTGAGAATCAAAGAGCATGCCAAGTTCCCGAAATAATGAGACCCTAGGAACCATGTCATTAAAAACTGTATAATTAAAGAAAATAATACTTAAACGTCTAGAGAATGAAAGAATAGCACATTTTTCAACATTCAAACACACTCAATTACTTGTGTACCATTCGAGAATAAGTGTTTGATTTCTCTGCAGAAGTAGGCAGTCTGATGGAGAAGTGATGTTATTAAAGTCACTTGCATACGCGAGAACTTTACAATCTAGAAGCATCAAGAGATCGTTAATATATCCATTGAAAAGTAACGGACCCAAATTGGACCTTGGGGAACGCCAATGGTAGCGGTAAAAGGACTGGAATTAAATCTGTTATATTGTACATTGCACGGTCGATTCGGTAAATAGATTTTGAAAAATGATACAGTTTTCGGTGAAGCATATAGATTGTAACTTCGACAACAGTAGAAGGTGATCATATTTGTATCACATAATGATTAGTTCAAATAATTATATCGAGAATTAATGATTTTTTTAATTCATACCCATGTTTTTGAAAATTCTTAATTAGGGCTTTTTTACTTTAAGATTTTTATTGTAAAGTAAGCACTTTTGTTATCTTTTTATTTAGTATTTTACGCACATCCTTATTTACTTTTTCCATTTCTTTTGTTATTATTACCCTTTAAATAGCGTTATCTGTTGGGTAATAAAGAGAGAGGATGAAACTTAAAAATGTGGCAAATCACTGTCGTCAATTTATATTTTGCATACTTTGAGAGAAACTACTTTTTCGAAATGAAAAAATCTAGAAATTCGCTTAATCAAGTGTCCTCAAAGGTGACTGTTGAAAAATAAAATTATAATTCAGTGACATTAGAAGTGTTACACCCAGAAGGAATAATTTGTTCAACTTGATTTTTTGGCAATGTGATAGTTTTACATAAAAAATGAAACGATAACATTTGCAAGAAATTTTATTAACATGTAATACGAAAAAAAAATTAATAATGTGTTTAGCGATTCCGTAGCTGAGTACGCTCCTGTACATATCTAGGCATCGACAAAATGAGATGGTCGATATCTGGTAGTGGTACCTTGTTCCAAGCAACTTGAGTTTCGTGGATTAACTGCGCCAGAGTCTGTGGAGAATGGTGCAAAGTGGACAGTCTCTTCCCCATGATATCCCATACATGTTCAATGGGGTTTAAATCCGGTGAACGGGGTGGCCACGGCATAACATTAACGCCTGCTTCTTGAAGAAAGTCCATAGTTCGACAGGCAATATAGGGAGGTGCGTTGTCTCGCTGAAAAAAGGACGTGTGGACGGCCATCTAGGTAAGGTAGTAAAGTGGTTTGTAGGACATCATCAATACTGCCTCGAATAAAGAGAAGTGGTGATCGGCTACCATAGGGAATAGCCCCCCAAACCATTATTCCAACAGTCCTATGTACATGCCTCTCAACAGCACATCCAATATCACGTCGCTCTCCACGCCGGGGCCGTACCCTTCTATGACCATCGTGCATACCTAGACAGCATCGCGATTCGTCGCCGAAGACGATTATGCTATTCTGCCTCCCAATGCTGCCATTCTCTGCACCAGTTCAAACATTGACGCAGTCAAAAGAAGCACTAATCGTGGACGGTATGAAAAAAGTCCAAAGGTTCGAATGCAGCAATATAGTGTACGTATAGTAAGAGGTCTACCTTCTCTAAACCATTTGTCAGCGATTTGACGCGTAGTAGAAAAATGGTCTCGTAGAGCTAGTTGTCTGAAGCGCCTATCTTGACGCTCTGTGGTACGCCTTGATTCACCAGTTGGCATTCTTCGTGTTCCTCTAACTTCTTCTGTCCACACACTACACACACGCCATTACCGTCATTGCAGTACAATTAACACAGCGGCCAATTTCGCGATAGGACAAACCAACATCTCGATAGGCAACAATTCTACCCCTGTCAAAGTCACTAACACGGTGATAATTTTGACGTCTTCGAACTCTAGGCATTTTGTTACGCTTAACACTCGTAGACGAATGCGCAATAACTAAATTTTTCTGTACTAGTCAGCTCTCATCATAAACAGGTTTCTTCACAAAAAACTAAGAGCTAAATTTTTTTTGGCAAAAAATTATAAAAAATAAAAAGTTGACATTCATAGCATGCGTTAAATATAATCATTCTGATACCAAAAAAATCAAGTTAAACATATTATTCCTTCTGGGTGTAACACTTCTAATGCCATTGATATATTTTGTCCAAAAAATTAAAAATGTCATTCACCACATTTATCAAACCAGCCTCGTACATTATATTTGAAACTGTTTAATGCAAATCTATTTAACAGGTAATTCATTTTGTATTGAGTGACGCTATTAATGTCAGAAAAGCAAAAAACTGCAGTTACATATAAATATAGAGTTTGTTTTTAATGAGTTTATAAAAAGGGGTTATTTTGTGGAAAAGGAAAAGAAATTAATTTAAAATTATAATTAAACTGAAAATGAATAAAATAAAATTAAAAAAAACGCTATTACATAACCGAAGTCGTTACTATTATAATTAAAAAAATCAATAATAATAAATTAAAGGTCACTTAAGTGAAATGATTAAATTCGCAATCTCTGTCGGGATTTAGGAACACGTCAATATAGATTAATATAGACTCGCTTAATTTAAAATGCTGCAAATATAGATAAGAGATAATTACTTTTTTGGTTATATGGGATTTATATAAATACAGGCATCCATGGGATGTTAAAGTAAATTAATATTGAAAAAATTGGCATTCACGAATGCAAGTTTGTTAATTCCATCAGATGAATATTTAATCTAGATAGAAAACTTCATATCTACGACGTGCCGTTTTTTATCTTCCCTGATTGACCAGCTTTAAATTTAAAAGCAATTTCCCATTATGCTTTTTTAAAATCACATATGCCTTGGTAACTTGTATGCCAATTTACAAAATATTTGCAATATTATTAGTTTTAAACTTAATGCATGTGAGAATTAATGATTGTTAAAATCTCATCTCACACACAATTGTCGCTTAATTTGTTGCGTTAATTCGACAATCTGACAAGATTACTCCTGCCGATGAATGTAGACACAACGCGTCGCGACGTCAATCATCCAGCTTGCGAAGATAAATGAAAAATGTAGGAAAGCGACGTCTGTCTTGAAACGTGCATATACCAGTATTTCATTCTCATAAGAAATAGTCAGTACACAATATTCGGAGACAGAGTTCCATTCCTATTAGAGAATCCAATCCAGCATTAAAACTTCAATCCCGCAAGCATGCGGGACTGAGGTCATCAGTCCCGCGGATCCGCAGGATTTGCGGGATTTTTTCAGTTGCTAAGAAAATTGCTAAACTCGTTCAAACTCGTTTCATAAGGCCTTTTGTCGCACTGGTTCTTTAGAGAACTCGTGCGGCCAAAGATGCCTTATAAAATTATGTATTTTAATATACTATTTTCGACGTAAGAACCATTAACACTAACACACTTATTCCAACGTTTCTTTAATAACGCTATGGCTTCGAAAAAAATTATTTTGGGAATTCTTCAAAATACGACCCCACAGCGTCGCTCACGTCGTCATTCAATAAAAATCGACGCCCTCTCAAATGTTTTTTGAGTTTTGGAAAGAGATAATAGTCACAGTGAGCGAGGTCAGGACTGTAGGGTGGCTGTATAATTCCTCAAAGCCGCATTCGTTGATTACTGGTTGAACAATTCGTGCCTTATGCACCCTGCAATTGCCGTGCAGAAGCAGAATTTTCTGAGCAATTTTCTGAGTCTTTTTGCGCATATGGCCGTGTTCAAGTTCTTAATTGTATCTTTGTAGACATTTCGCCTGATTGTAGTCCCTTGTGGCATATACTCAATTAAGCAAATTAGAAAACTATCGCCATCACTTTTCCCGCAAAAAATTGCATTATTGCCTTCTTTGGCGATGGAGAGCCCTTATATTGCATGAACTCTTGTCTTGAGGGAGAGTCCCAATGGTGTACCCAAGTTTCATCCCCAGTTACAATTCTATTTAAGAAGTCTTCATCTTTAGATAAAACAGTCAAATTCTCATAAAAAATTTGTCGACCACACAGTCTTTGTTCGAAACTGAGCAGCCTGGGAATCCAACGTACCGACAAATTGCTCATACCCAAATCTTCGTGTAGAATTTCAAAAACCTTCGTTTATAATATTCCTATTTCTCTAGCAATAACTGAAACTTTTACTCGGCGGTCTGTCAACACCAAATCTTCAACTTTGTTGATGATTTCTTCAGTTCATTCTTCCAGGGGTCTTCTACACTTTGGATCATCATGAATGGATTCTCTGTCGCATTCACTTTCACCAAAATTTGATTTAGAAATGGGACGAGCTATTTTCTCCATACACTGCCACTATTCTTTCATGAATATTCTTCGGGGTACTGCCTTTTAAAAATTTCATGACGCTTTAGTGTTCCAGTTTCAAACTCTTCTTCTTTAAACGAATGTAGAAATACCAAATGTTAAGCGATTCGAAACAAATTTGGAGATGACACTATAAAATGTCACAGAAACCCAACGTAAGAAAATTGTTACGATAGCATATTGTTTTCATAGCTAGGTAGATAACATAAAAAATATACAATATTTGCACAAATTCAAAAACTTTTAAATTAAACAATAGCACGACATTAAAATGCCTAATAATTTATTTTCAAGGCACTAGAAATCCTATAAATCAGAAGCACTGGGAACTAATTTATCATCCTGATATAATACAATATTTTCCAAAAAAATTTTATGAATAGAAAAATCTGGTTTTTTGAACATTTTTATTTTCTGTTAATTCACTTAATTGGGTGTTGATTGTGTGTGTTCCTTGAAAACCTTTAATAGATTTACATTCCCATTAAACGATACTATCCAAAGTTCAACAGTAAATAATACAATTCAAATGTAGAATTACGAGATTTTTCCACTTGATGAGGCCACTTCTGTTGACATAGTTTCTAAATATTGAGTTTTATCTTGTCAAAACTTTTCCAAATCACCAACATACATATACGTCTGTTCTTTGTCTGTGCTGAAGACCCGAAAAAATATTTACTCAACGACTATACGGATCACAGGTACCCTTTAACAAAAGCAAAAATGCAAATAGGAGTGTTTATTTACCGAGATCTTCAAGAAGTTTTAACTTCGACATTGTACAAAACAGGTATGCACTATTGTGTAGGAACGTGTAGATTGAATTGAGTGCAATCACGTACGGAAAGTTACAAAGCGATTTTGAAAAATATGTTACGTATACTTAACTTTTATTATATCCTTTTAGTATACGAGGTGTGGCAATTTAATTCCCGGTTGGTACAAAATACAAGAACACAATTGAAGTATAGAAAAAAATGTTTTATATTTATTCAAAGTAATTTGCATTCACATTAATACACTTATTGCAACGTTGTAAACGTTTTTGAAAACAGTCAACACATCCGAATCAGTATCCGAATCATCAATTCGGCGGTTGCATTTTTCTAAATATCTTCTACGTCTTGAAATCGTTTCACATTTAGGACAGCTTTCACTGTAGGAAAGTGGAAAAAATCCGCCGTTGCTGGGTCGGGTGATAGTGTGGATGATTCATTTCAACAACTTCTTTCGCAAAAAATGCGAAATTACAAATAGTGAAGAATGTGACGGTGTATTGTCATGTAACAAGAACCAATTGCCTTTTCTCCATATTATGGTCGCACTCGAGAAATGTGCTTCAATACTCAAGGTAGTATGCACCAGTAACTGATTGTTCTTCCGGTAAAAATTCTTTATGGATTACACCGTGAGTATCGAAAAATGTAATCAGCATGGCTTTAATTCTGTATTTTTGCAAATGCGGGTTTTTGGGTATTAGTACTGTTTTTCCAATCCACTCTGACGCCACGTATTAGGATCGTACTGAAGCAGCCATGATTCATTACCAGTGACAATGCAGTTAAGAAAATTTGCGTCGTCGCGACAATTCTGAACAAAGTCTTCGCACGATGCAACTCTTTTCTTTTTTTTCTCATCCGTAAGATTTCGTGGCACGAACTTTGCACGAATTTTCCTCTATCCCAAATCTTCATGCAATATTTGTCGAATCGTGCCATCACTCGTCGACCTCGTGCCACAAGTTCACGAACTTTTGCGATCGTATCTGCATTTCGACGTCCAGTTGTACACTCGTACACACAGTTGTACACACTTGTACACACAGTTGTACACACTTGTACACTCTCACTTCCATCTTTAATTCGCCTAAACCACTCAAACATAGTAGTATCAATTAAGGTGTTATCACCGTACACAGATTTCAACATCTCGTGAGATTCTCTTGCGGTTTTACCTGATTTACAGCAAAATTTAATATTTACTCGTTGCTCCATTACGATTGACAGATACAGGATGTGCGCGCTAGAGTTTTACTCTGTTTTGTCTCCGTTTGACCGGCATCCATTGGTGAAGACTGAACTATTACATGCTGTTTTATTTCTGGTTCTATTTCAGGTGACTCCACTAAAGTAGCGTCAATCCGAGAATTAAATTGCCACGGCTCGTATACAGTTGTCTCAACTCTGT
This sequence comes from Melolontha melolontha, assembly GCA_935421215.2. Taxonomy (NCBI): domain Eukaryota; kingdom Metazoa; phylum Arthropoda; class Insecta; order Coleoptera; family Scarabaeidae; genus Melolontha; species Melolontha melolontha. Next base: position 50,582,357 of record OW285242.1, read on the forward strand.
CTAATATCATTTTTTCTTTCGATATAAAATGACTAATTTTAAAACACATCCTCTGCCGAATTTCGATATTAATACCTTGACTTAGTTTTCTTAAAATAGCGTTATAAACGGCAATATAGGAATACTGATGTACGCTTTATAATAAGAGTAATATCCTTATGATATTCCAGATAATAATCCAGAGAAACTTTTCAGCCAACTTAACATAAGATTCAAGATTTTACTAAAAAAGAGAAAGCTAAAGAAGTATTAACGCTGCCCATTCTCCTCGAGTACAATTCAATAGGGTGACTTTGTTACCTTTCAACGTTGTTAGTTGAGTTGTGTATTTTACCACGTGGGAGTGCCAAATTGTGTTGGTTTGTTCCGGGCTAGCTATAACGTCCTAACAATAATATATATATAACTGGCTATACATTCCTTACGGAAGTGGAGCCGCTGCTTGAGCTCTTCTGACTATCATTATGGAGCGGTTCGTCACTCCTCTCCATTTTCTTGTTTGTTTGTATTTACAGGTTGTCATGTTTCTTTGCTTCATCTGCTATTTGCCTCCATACCTTTGTATCTTTTATCTTCTCTCGCCAGTTAATGATTCCCATGGCCCTTATGTCATTAATCACTTGGTCCTCCCATCTTAACTTAGGTCTTCCTTTGGATCCACTTTCCTGCAGTTTCCATTTCATTATTTTCATTCATATTGATTCTGCCTCCTTTCTCATTATGTGTCCATACCAACGTATTCTTTTCGATTTGCTTTCCTTTACTATATCTTCTCCGTTTAGTATTTCTCTTATAGCTTGGTTAGTTAATCGTCGATACTGCTCCTCGCTTATCCTCTCCGATCCATAAATCCTTCTAATTATCTTCCTTTCGAAATTTTTTTAATTTTCTAACAATAATAAAAGTGATTTAAAATAATAAAATAATGTGATGACGAGCATCAAAAGTCCAGGACGTGCCTAGTACATAGTCTGAAATAAACGTTAATTAAATACCATTTATTAAATAAAAGAAAACACTACAACGTTGTCCTTAAAGTTTTATTTAGTATTTACATGAAAGAAATTACGCTTCGAAATATATTAAAATAATTAAACTAAAGCATATACAGGCTGATTCGTTTTCGACCCTCACCATGGGGTCTCGCTTATTATTGGAGATAGAGGGTAGGTTTCAATTTGCCAAAGTTGCTAAATCTTATGTTTGTTATGAACCCGAAGAGAAAATGGACGTGTGTCAAATGGCGTTCGAGATTTTCTTTTTCCTCTAACACGTTTATTTGAGCTTCCGAAGGAATTAAAAACATTCTACATTGATCTACTATCTAATGGTAAACTCGAAATTTCCATATGACGTGTCAGTTCTATCTGTCCATCATCAACTTTCTTATTTCTTATATGCACTATATCGCACTATAGCATATTGACACAAGTTTTTGATATTATGCTTTAATTCACGAAGAATACATTTTAAGATTAAGTAAGGTAATCATGAAATTTCAAACTGTCAAACATTTCAATTATCGTACATTACTAATAGAAAAATGTCGTCCACCAATGAAGAGATACGAGATATGTTAAGTATTTTTTATTCATCGAATCGAAATACAACAATAGGCGAGTACAAGATATTTACAATTGTATCCAGAACGGCAACAGCCACATCGTCCCATTTTTCTGTATCTTCATAAAAACTTGGTCGAGATTGGATCGTTTACCAAACCGCGTGATGTTTATGTTAACAGGAATTTTAATGAAAATCAACGGGATATTTTATAAGAGCGTAAAAGAGCGTCAGATTAAAGAAAATCCCTAAATTCCTTACTGAGTGGGATCTTTCCAGTTCTGCTCGCGATAGTGTAGGGAAATGTAACGTGGCTATGCCTGTGCCTTATTAGAATAGGTCATAATGCCCCATTTAAAAAAATAGTGATAATATAAAACTTGTACACCAAAGAGAGCATTAATACAACTTTCCAGGTATACGCAATCAGGTGGTCAGCTAATATAAGGCTAGTCTGAAATGATTTCGACTTGATAGTGAAAACGACAATTTATGTTTTCAAAGACTTTATTTTTCAATAATATCTCCTTTAAAATGAATACATTTCATTCAGCAATATTTCATTGTTCATTGCTATACGCCGTTCACGATTCGAAGACGTGCACGCCATCAACAGTATTTTCGGAATCACCATCACAAAAACAATAAACGCAGTATAATATTCATATATCAACATCATTACGAATGCATAAGAATGTCTAGTGTTGACACATATCGTTCTGTCATATTTTACGTGTGTTTGTTTACTCTTGGTGTGAAATGCCGAAAGCGTTTTACAGCCAACGTAAGCGATTTGTTGCATCTGCGATTGCAAATTGCAAAGCAGAACGCGACAATGGACCGTTGCTGCCATTAGCAGCTGTGACAGAAGTAAAATTGTATTTGTATTATGTTATAATTTCATATTACATATTGCACTTATAACCTAAATACAACAACTTAGCCATAAGCGTTTACTACCCTAACCTAACGTGTAAACAAATCGATTTTGCCAATGGATTTTGTAAATGCTTTCGCAACATTGTTTTGACATCATTGATGACGTGCACGTCTTCGAATCGTGAACGGCGTATATTATCTCGTCCCTGTAATGTTCTACCAGAATCCATAGTGCAAATCCAATAATTTTCCATCGCCAAAACATTCTTATGAGCAGATGCATTGTATTGATAGAAGATTATATGTTTTTTCTACAAGACGGGTGAATTTTTACGTCCAGTTTCGTTAGAAGGTTAGAAGAGTATTCCCCAATTTAGTCGATCAACAGAATTCGTTTCGCATTCCAAAACACCAACACCATTGACCCTAGTTATTTCTTTCCTGGTGCTAAATATACTAGGAAGAAAACCTATTCCCTAAGCACTATTTTCTCGCGCCCTTCTCAACATAAAATATTAGGTAGTCATCTAGTATTTTTCTCTATATTGCAGCTTGTTCTGTAGAACTAAAACGATCTTGAATTTTCCTTTGTAATGCAATACCAATTTAGTTTAAAATAGAAATAAGACTACGGTTCTAATCTTCACTTTTAATCTTTAATCGTAACACGACAATTGTGTCGCCAGCACAGTGGGCACAGAAGCCTGTGCTGGCGAAACAATTGTCGTGTTACGATTAAAGACTAAAAGTGAAGATTAGAACCGTAGTTTTATTTCTATTTTAAATTATGGATCTTCATCAAGTAAATGCCGAATCAATTCAATTAACCAATTTAGTTTTTATGATACAGAATTAAAAAGATTGTCATGTTGTGAAATTACGGGTGGTTTTTTATTTTTGCTTCTAGTTTTGCTTACTGCTCGCAGTCTATGAGAAATTAAATATAATTAGGAATTAAATCAATCAATTAATTATTAAAATGCTAAACTTTTTCTAATCATTAACTAAATAATTCTCATATTAATTTGTGCAATTATAAGGATATATTTTACTCACAAAATACTAAGTAATTATGTGAGTCAACAAAACAATACATATCGTAACAACCAGCGTAATTTATTATTAAATTTCCTCAAAATGTGTAAAAAAATAAGGCGATGGCATAAAGGATATTACATCAAAGAGGCGTATGGAACCTCATCTGTAAGGAAGAAGATAATGGCCGACATTAGGTAAAAACGAACGTTCGTCAAAAAGTAATAAAAAGAGGAATTAATCCCACGTGCACTATCATTTAGGACGTGATGATCCTCGGAGAATATAGTTGACGTGGTACAATCCTACACATGTTTAAACAAAACCCACGATAAATACGAAAGGCTCTTTTTACAGAAATGTCTTTCTGACAGGCGCTCGCGTTCTTTTTCAATATACAATCGTTATAAATGCTGTTAATCTATCTCTGATAATGCAAAAACAGGATTTACTACCGTTTCTAAATTACTGTATAAGCACTCTATACATAAACATCTTCCTTTTTTCAGTATTCGTAGTATCCTAAATATTAACAAATTTAACATTCTTTCTCTTCGTATAGAAAATGCGAATATACCAGTGGTTCCAATAGCACATTGCATGTGTATTTGTAAATAACCACAGTCGGAAGCAGGTTTCGTATGTATGTGTTGTATTTAATAATACAAGGTGTGGCTATAAAATAACGAAACAGATGCTACTAAAGACGAACTACGCATGGGTCAAAGTCGTACTACTGACAGCTGTGTAGCGTGAACCCTTCTCGAGAATATATGTAGACATAATACCACAGTATAAACCTAAGCAGTAGGATCACTTCTTGTCGGCACCTTTGATCTTTTGAACTAATGCCCGCATTTTGCCGCATACGTTCTCTTTCTATCTTAAACTAAATGTAAACGATATCAAATATGCAATTAATTTGCAACAAGTGCCGACTACAGGCAAAAATATTAACATATGTTTCCTTAATGCAACTTAAGGCTTCCTGATGTATTCGGAACAACAGTTCTTCGTGGCAGAACAATGGTCCAGCAAACCATGGACGTGGGTTCGAATTCTGCTTAAGGGCGAATTTTTTCAATTAAAAAATTCGAATAATTAGCGTCGTAAAATGTAGAAAGCAATATTTACATTCACATTACTTCACAAAAATGGAATTAATTTGCAATATGTGCCGACTACGGGCAAAAATATTAACATATGTTTCCTTAATGCAACTTAAGGCTTCCCAATGTATTCGGTGAAGAAACCTATGAAGGAAGTTGATGCTGGCTACAAAACGTCTAAAGGAGAGAGAAAGCACATTGAAGCGAAAAAGTCCCTATGAGGATAGACGCCGTCCACCTTAAACCACATGTATTTCAAAAATCGTCACTGAACTTGCTCATGTAGACGTTTTTGTGCTTGATAAAATGGTTACCATATCAAGCTGGCATATTCCAAACGCGATCTGACTAATGAGTTCAATAAGAAAGTCAATACGCTCACGTTAGAAAATTCACCACAGTTACGTATAATAAATCAAAGAGTTTGTGTGGCCTGCTTAGACACATTGCTGATATGCCCATCAAAGCTCAGTTTCATATCGAAGGTAACGCCCAAGTCTTTAATTGATTCAACACGTGATATGCTCATGTCCCCAAGTTGGTAATTAAAGTGTATAACATTAAGTCTTTTGGTGAAAGATAAAATCTTGCACTTAACGGGGTTCAAAGGTAAATTGTTATTTTTGCATCAAGTCTGTATGTTAACCAGATCGGCCTGTTGTCGAAAACAGTCCTTCCAGTCGGAGACTCGAAAAAACACCTTGAAGTCACCGGCAAAGAAAAGACTCGATCTGGTCTGAGAGATCGTTAATGAAAATAATAAAAAGCAGTGGACCTAAGTTAGAGCCTTGCGGAACTCCAGAAGTGGCAATGTAAGGCGTTGATAAATATCCGTTGTAGAATACACGTTGAGGCGTATTATGTAGGGACGAAGCTAAAACGTTAACCAGCGATTTATTAAATCCAAAACTCGCCAATTTAAACAGTAAGAAAGCTAACCGCCATTGTTGAAATAAAATATCGTGCTGCCCATTCAGCGTCGCATTATTCTTTCCTTTATTAAATGCAGGTTGCAAGTGAGATAGAGGCTAATCAACTTGACGGGATATTCAAAAAGTCAAACAGTCTGATATCCCTTACGCTTACTGTAGCATATGTTTACGAGAGAAAGAGAGCATGCGAAAATACCTTTCACATATTACGGTTTGATTTCAAAAGATCAAAGGTGGCTTTTTACTGCTTGAAGTTTATACTATGGTAATAGTCCGGTCGTGGCCCTCGTTTGTATAAGACCTATTTTCTTGTTTTGTCGGAAAAATTATAAGTATTTTAGTAGAGGAACGAATTGTCGTGCAATTTCATATCAAACATGGAAAAACCACTATTGAGACTTATCTTTCATCAAAGAAGTACAATGGCAATGAGTGTTTATCACGTGCGCGAGTGTTTTAGTGGTTTAAGCGCTTCCAGATGACCGAAAGGACGTCGAAGATGACACACGCTCGGGACGCTTTTCCACTCAAAAACTGATGAAAATTTCAAAAAAATCGGTAATTTGATCCGATCTGACCGTCGGGTCGCTTAACTATTCGTGCGATTTCTGAAACTACATGAATTGGCAAATAATGCGTAAGGCAAATTTTACATAAGAATTTAAACATGCAAGAAGTGTGTTGCAAATGTGGTACCGGAAATTCTCACAATCGCCAAGTCTGTAAGCAAGTATAACATCCCAGTGTTAGACTTATTCGCCAGATTGGGCACCATGTGACTTTTAATCTGTTACCTGAGGTCAAATATACCTTAAAAGGCACGAGATGTCAGACTTGAAGCTGTAAAAGAAAAAGCGGCACGCGTCATGAACGAGCTCACAGAAAAGGACTTCCTTTCAGCACTGTTTTGCACAATGGAAAGATGAGAGGTATAGGTGTGCCTTTGAAATAAAAAGACAATGTATGAAAAATGGGGTCAATTACGACGCGAACCCCAAAACTAAGAACCCCCTGAAAATTGTATCATATTCCGCCTATGAATTCAAAATATTCACAATATGTATATATAATAAATATGTACTTCTATTGAAGTTACACACACACATCGTAACAGTTGTTAATGTTATATAACATCTTGTATGCTAAGGTCAATACCCCGTACAAAAATCAACGTTTTTAAATTCAAGTGAATTATTAAATATTAACCCATTTTAAAAATCGTATTAAATATAATTTGTGGACTTTCAGCACCGACATCATTTCATATGTATTACGTGAATCTTTTTTATTTATTTATTTAAAGACGGCAATATTTATGTTTATAAAAACATTAGAAGATAACATGGTGTATAAGTTTTCTATGGTAAGGGTTCGATAACCTGGTACGAAAGTCAGCTGCTAAAAATGTATACTTGCTTGTGAATTGTGAAGCGATGTATTAAAAGAACATGTAAGATATGTGCTTTACGGATATTTAACGTCCTATTTGGTAACAATCTATCTTTAATCGAAGATTTAAAAGCAAAACATATCGAAGAGAGGATACTTAAAACGAGATCGACAATAACAAAACTATTCTTTTGGTTATTGTCGGTTAACTTTAAGATATCGTCTCTGAACTTTTTATAATATGGTAGGTCGCACAGTGGCGTGACAGAATTTTTTTAAATATATTTGAGGGAATTTTGGAAAAATATTTTGGATGTATGTATATTCTATATAATTACATCTTTTCATACGTTGTCCTTTTATTGCAAGTACACTCGGTATATTGAAGGTAATAATAATTTAATATATATAAATTTAAATTAATTATTATAATTATAAGTTTTACATCAGTCTCGTTATTTTGTAAACACGCCTCATAAAACTACGATTGTTGAAGTTACGTCGTAACCTCGTGTTTCTGTTGTAGTTTTAACGTAAGTGCGTGACTCTTTTTCCAATAAAATTCTTTTTGGCGCTAACATGCGGGTGTTAAAACGCACCCCATTGCAGAACCGTACCTATAAAACACAATATTTTTGATATACATTGACATCAATTATGAACTGTATACAATAAATAACAGCATAGGCATGCGTATTAATCATGTATGTAATTATAATCTAATCTAATTATAATCTATTGTGTTTCGTTAAATGAACATTGACATTGTTAGGTATACAATATAATACAATAACACAATAAACTATAAACAATAGAAATCTACTGCACTGATTAATACAAAATGGATTAAAAAAAAGCATGCATTTAAAAATTCATTCAGATTATAAAAACCTATATAACTTAATAACAATATAATATATTTCCTAACAGGTAGTGTCAAGAAAGCTTAAGACAAAGGTGAACATTTGCTTGACACCGTATATGCAGATATTCCATGCAGAAACAATAATATTCATAATTATTTTTTGTTTTTGTTTTACATAAATTTAGTTTAGTTTATATACATTTAGCTAATTACTTTCTTTAAATTCACACTCATCAATGTATATAGTATACTTAAACGATCTTGTACTTGGATCATACCATTCAATATTAATTATAATTGTAATAATCGCATACATAATCTATGCGAAATGCTAGATTACCAAAATTTCCTAATTGATTTAATATAATAAATATAATTCTATGGCCCGTCACGTGCCTGTTATTTTGTTAAATATGCAATGGCGTAATTGAATGTAAAAGTCCATTATGGGTTCTACGTTTATAGTTTATAGCCCTTTGTCCTATTCATTAAGGGTTTTTCCGTATACCTATTGATTAACAGTCCAGATTTCTTACAATAAGTTTTAATTCAATTTTATTACCTTGTCGGAATAATTGTGAATGCGGCCCATAATTTGCCTGGCACAAAAACCCAGTAAACGAAGAATTCGCCGAGAAAACATCTAGCAAGAACTCATAAAGCATCGAGCTAGACAAAAACTCGACATTCGTTTAGATATTCACGTATTTTTTATCAAATAATTAATAGTTGTGAACATAGTAGAATAAAATATTATAGTTCACAAACGAGTGTTTTATTCGGAAAACTGTGCATAGCGAAAAGCTTCTCAAACCAGGGAGGCTTCAAGAGGTAGAAACGCTCAATTAAAACTATGTACAGCAAGCGCCAATTAAGTTGGCGCGAGGAGGGGGTGCACAGAAGCCGTTTTTAAAAACGTCCACCCCCACTACTCAAGTAATTGTCAGAATGCATTTGTCATTGACGTTTGACGGAACATAATGTCTTTGCTAGGGGGTCATAAAGTGATACACGCTCAGAGGTTAGAATTATCTGACATTTGATGTAAAACCAAATACAAATCTCTTCACTACTTCTAATCCTGTTCGAACTTACCCCTCCTCGCGCCAACTTAATTGGCGTTTGCTATACGTGACTATAACAAAATATTTCCAATACATGTAAGCATAGGAACTTCAGAAATGTTCTTTGTACACCTTCTATAGCATTAATATGTTATACTATAAATTTGAATTTCAGGACACAATACTTGAATCTTAATCGAATTAGTGCAAAATACAAAATGCTAAGAATTTGCGGTCATTCTCTGAAATTATAATAAATTAGTATTGCAAGCCGTGCGCAAATGTGGTTGTAACGTTGGATACAACTCAATCGTTAAGAGTATTTTGACATATGGTTCAAAAGTATGGGATTTTAGTAAAACTAATAGAAGGAAATTGCTGGTCACAGAAATAGATTTTTAAGAGGAAGCTGTCGAATATGGAGACTTGAAAAATAAGAAATAGAGGAATAAGAACGAGGATAAACATCGAGAAGGATATTGATGACATAGAGAAAAGACAGTTGACTTGGTTTGGACACACAAAAAGAAAGAATGAGACGAGATGGCCAAGGAAAGTGTTGAGTGAGTACCTCCAGAAAAGCGAAAGAGAGGAAGACCAAGGAGAAGTTGAAGAGATGACATTAACTAAGCTATACTCGTATTGCAGCATCGGACAATAATGTCAGGCAATTAGAAATTGCTTTGCGGTCAAAACTTTCTCAAATGTTGAGCATCAGCAGTGTATTCATAGTCTTGGCCATTACAAAGTTACTGTTCAGTTGATTCCACGACCGCTTGCTTACTAATAATCAGAAGAATTTGCGTTCGTCCTTATCACTATAGCATTTGATACACTATAATGCGTTTTATACGAAATTGTTACCGATAATGAATCTTTGTATTATCATTACGAACCAAAATCCAAATACTTGTACTTGCAGAGAAAATGCGCAGAATTTCCAAACATTTGAGCATGTAGTCAAAGTATGCAGAATTTCCAAAGACAAAATAAAATGTTGATTTCGACTTTCAGTGACAAAAGTAATGGTGAACATATTTTCTATTACCAGAGTGTGTTGCTATTTTATTTTAAATAACCTGATATGAACCTTAATGCGGAACAAAATGCAGATACCTCTTAAACAGTTTGCGTGCCAGTATCACCAGTAAACGTCCCAAAAGGTATCATCTTCATGGTAATGATCATCCCTTAACCCGAACGATTCAAAATCTGCTTGCTGGTATGCATTTAAAACTTCCGACTTATTCCGTATGATTTTCACGTGTTTCGTCCATTAAAGCAATCTTTAAAAGAAAAGGATTAGATTCAGGAGTTAACATAGAATTTACTGTTAGAGATTCTGTAAACTACCGCAGGAATTTTACCAGCAGGAAATCTATAGATTAATGAACTAGCGGGACACATGCCCTAATGTTAATGGAGATTTATTTTAAAATTATTAAATAAAAATTGCTTTAAAGCCTCCAAATGTGTGCAGAACCATTGATTATATAATATTATTTTGAATAAATTTCTAATTTCATTATCATCAAATTTATTAAAATTGTCTTCTGTTCGATATCGATTACATGTTTGACAAGGTGTTCTCTCTCTATTCACTAAATTAATAATTGTCGAAATTGTCTAAAATGTCGTCAATAACTGAATTTTCTATTACAGGACAGTTCATAAACAACACAATTTTAGTCTTACTTGTTACTTTATAGGGTAGATGAGCAACAAGTAAATTTTCTGCCAAGTAAGTAATTTTACTTGGCGGTTAAATTTTAGTTAATGGTGAATAAACATTTAAACTGTCAAGTAAGGCTTTATCTTACTAGTAGCGTTACCCGATACTTTACTGGAAGGTGAATAAACCGGCCCTTAGTCGACTGAGCTGGTGTCTTTCAATGAACTTACTATTATAAATTACATTTATTGGCAGACGTTTTTGTTTATCTTGTAATATTTTCATGAAAGTAATACTGCTGTTTTACATATGTTCAAAAGTTCAATTAAACTTTTAATGATATAAGTAGTAACTAGGAGGGAATCATAAAATTATATGCAACAATATGTATCGAAATTTATAAGAAACTGAATTTAAACGATTGTTCAAATGCTTTTTGTAGAATCTTTTTAACATTTAAGACGTATATAAAAATTCATTTTAACAAGTATACTTAATAGCTAGATCATCATATTAGTAACCAGTTAATAAATTTAATTATAAATCACATTCGCGTAATGTAATTAATCCGGTCCTGGTCGGGGTAGTTCGTATGAATGGATCGGCGACTACGTCTTTGTTGTCGCCCGGGGGTTGTCTGCAAAATGCGTCGCGTCACCGCGCTCTCAAATACGTTTTTCTTCGTCATACTCGTGTACTCACTATTCCAGCTCGAATTCGCGCTCTTTCAACAGAAAGAGACGAAGTGTGCGAATGTGATCGATACACCCGACCGTCTGTTTGAGAGTATTTGTGTGAATGCAAGTGTGTGTGTGGGTATGGAGTAGACGTCTTTGGCAGGTCTGCCGGTCTGGGCTGTCGTCTCGTCTCCTTTCTCCGTCTCACCACCTCACATTCTCTCTATCTTTGACCGATATCTTGTGACATATTTCGTCGTCGTGAAACGACCACTCCATTATAATATCGTATAGTAGTCTACGCTTCTTTGTTTGTGCGTAATAATATGTTAAAATGTGCGCGTCGAGATAATAGTGTAATTAAAACTTTATATTCGAAGACGATGAGAGAATTAATAATCGCCATGAAATAATTAAAAAGGAGCAACTAGACGTAATTCTCAAATTATTAAAAAGAAATCATAAATACACATACAGTTGGTTGCAAAAGTAAACCCATTTAATACGAGAGGAGATTTATATATTATTTACCTAGCTACTAAGGTAGCACCGATTATTTCTGCACACCAATATTTCTATTGAATCAAAGGAATCAACATACTATGAATCAAATATTTATTGTTTTCTATTTTGACAGCTCGAATTTAGTTTTGATAACTGCAACAGTTATTTTGAAAGCTAATTTCAAACCGAGTGGTCTGCAATAAAGTTCCTTAACTCCAAAACAAAGTATTTCAAGAGTTCTCAGAGAAGTGTTTACTGGTATCGAATTTAAATTTCAAAGGGTTTTACTTAGTGACGATTTTCGCGAAAGAAGACCAATTTTAGCCGTTACTGAAAGAAATGTAAATGTCGTACGAAGAATGATTCAAGACGACAATCGAATCACGTATAGGATTATTAGGACCACCGTTGTAATTGGCATGACTGCAATAAGCAAGATTTTACATAATAATTTGGGTGTGAGAAAAGTGTTGTCGTTGGATACCTTATAATTTAACACAGGAACAAAAACAATACCGAGTGGAATGGTGTAAAAAACACTTAAGAAATATGATGAAGGTAGGTCTAAAGCAGTTTACAGCATCATTTATTGGTGATGAAAGCTTGATATATGCATTTTAACCGGAATCAAAACGGCAGTCTATGAATGGGTGTTTCCAACAGAACTTAATCCAGTCAAAGTGAAAAAATCTCGGAAGTGTTGGAAAGAAAGTGGTAACCAGTTTCTTCTCAAAATCAGGACCTATCACAACAGTTGTGCTTGAAAATAACCGTACGGTTACCGCAGATTGGTACACGACAGTATGTCTGCCAGATGTTAAAAAGGTTCGTTTACGACGCCGTAGATCGGAGATCATCACGACAACGCTTCAAGTCACACAAACGAATTTTTGAAAGCTTCCGGATTAAAAGTACTAGATCATCCGTCATATAATCCAGACCTGGCACCTTCAGATTTCTTTCTATTCCCAAGACTAAAGGATAAAATGCGTGATATACGATTTGCAAGCCCAGAAAATACAGTGGAGAACTTCAAAAACCTTATATCTGAAGTGACTCAAGAAGAGTGGAATTTATACTATGATAACTGGTTTTATCGAATGTCTAAATGCATTGGGTTTAAGGGCAAATATTTTCAAAAACAATAATAAAAATAATTTTTGACTACAACATTTTGTTTTATTAGTTTGCACAAATAATCGGTGCTACCCTCGTATGAATGAATGGCGCTATAAGAAAAGCTGTATGTATTTTCAACATAGGTATAATCCACTAACGGTTACATATTTATTCCAACGTTTTTCTAATAAAACGAAACCTTCCAAACAAATTATTTTGGTAAGTCTTCAAAAAACTTCTCCACCGCTTCTTTCACGCAATTATCTGAGGAAAAACGCCGTCTACAGATATGCTCTTTTAATTTAAGAGAGAGATAATAATCATTCGGTGCCAAGTTCGGAATGTAGGGTGGATGTTATATCTCTATAAAGCCACAGTCGTGTATTATACTGTCGGACTAGGCGAGCCTTGTGAACTCTAAAATTATCATCGAGCAACATAATCTTTTGAACAAAGTTTTAGAATCTTTTTGTTGTATGGCTGTTTTCAAGTTTCGAATTGTTTCCATATATACTTCCCTAATAATTGTAGAACCTTTCTTCATATATTCAATTAAAAAAATTCCTTCTGTATCCCAAAACACCGTCGGAAGTTTTCCACATGAATTACTTGTCCCTGGCTTTTTTTTTGCCGGTCCCTTGTGGACCCACTGCAAAAGTTCTTGTTTTGTCGGTGGGTCCCAGTGATACACCCACATCTCATAGCCTGTTATAATATTCGAAAAAAGGTTTTTGTCAGCTATTAGCCTCAAGTTTTCCTTACAAATTTGTTGCCGACACAATTTTGGTGTCGAGAGTAAACAATTTGAGAAGCTATCGTGCTGACACTTTGTTCATTCCTAAATCATCATAATACAGTGTCTTCTGATATCTCCACTTCAACAGGAATAATTGACAACTTCTTTCTTCGATCTGTTAAAACCTCTTCCTCGATTTACATGATATTTTCCTTAGTTCTTGCTTCGATAGGCCTTCTGCATTTTGGATCTTCTGGAGTGATTCCTTGCCCCATTGACATTGCTTAAACCAAAATTTTACTATAAAATATAACAGCGCATCTTCCTTCTACACGTAAGTCATCTTCTGATGAATATTTTTGGGTCAATATCCTTCTTTCGTTAAAAATTTTATCACGCTTCTATCTTATAACTGAATTTTTAAATCATTTTTGGTTAAATAAAGTTCTGTAAAAACAAAAAAACTCGGAATTTGAACTAAAATGTGACAGCTATTTTACAGCAAAAGCTTGCCATAATCACTTAATTTTTCGTGACTAGAGAAATAATATACAAATCTCGCCTCTCTTAAGTAAGGACGTTATCCTCCTACACAATAATGCTCGCCCACATAAAGACCATCTAACAAACAATACATTTGCTCAATTAGGTTGGGAAGTACTGCCTCATCCCTATATAGTCCGGACTTGGTTCCAGATGACTATCATCTCTCTAGGTCATTCAAAAAGTTCTTCGAATGAGATTTGCCCACATACAAGGAAGAGAAGCATGCGATGCAAAATTGGCTACGTCTTCACCCGAAATATTTTTTTCGACGGGAATACAGAAGCTACCGGAACGGTGGGACAAGTGTAGGAGGATTCTTACTTAAAAAAATATTTTATATACAGAGTGTTTGGTAATCAGGTTGCCAAAATGAAATGTCATATAGAACGTGTCCAGGAAAGTATGCAACAAAGGGAAAACTTTTTAATGGTCTATTTCTCAGGAAATTTTATTCTTTATAAAAGTTTTTGCTTTACTTAAAACTCGTTTACCCTTTAAAATAAATGAGTTATCATATTTGATAGTAAAAATATTTTATTGTTCAAAATTTCCGTGCCTACTTAATATCGTGTGGGCTAGTTACGTGCGTACGTGATATTCATTACTAGGGACCATCATTCTTGTTTCCGTCATAGATTCTACAAAATACATTACTATGATAGAACGTTTAACTTTGCAAGAAATGCTCATATGTGGCGATAATTATAAGACATGCAGAGACGCAGTTGCGAGTTTTAACGAAAAGCATCCCAATAAAAACATTAGTTGGTCTACGGTATCCCGAATTTTGCGACAATTATACAAACAGGCTCTTTGAAATTTTATTTTAAAAAATAACATGATAGACGAGTAAGAAATTTAGATGATTCTTTAAATGTTTTACAAAGTGTAATTGAGAATTCTAAATTATCTGTGAGAAAATGTGCAACTAATTTAGGATTACGTAAATCATCACTACATCAAATATTAAAAACGTACAAGTTTACTCCATTTAAACTACGATATGTCCAAACGTTGCAAGAACGAGATTATGACCAGCGTTTAGAGTTTTGCTTCATGATTCAAGGTGAAATAGAAACGGACATAACATTTCCCAAAAAAAAATATTATTTACCGATTCACCACAAATGGTGTAGTTTGTTCGCCAAACTGTCGCTGGTGGTGTCAAGAGAATCCACATTTCCAAATGGAATGTAAAAACCAATATTCACGAAAGATAAATGTTTGGTGCGGAATTTTGGAGAGAAGAGTGGGGGGGGGGGGGCGTTGCTTTTTTTTCAGCAAACTCTAAATGCTGAAAGGTATTTAGCATTTCTGACTACTGAATTAGAAGATGAATTTGACAACTTACCTTTACAAACAAGACGTTCTTTGTGGTTTATGCAGGATGGTGTACCTGCACATAATTCTGTCGAGTCGTACAGTATTTAAACCAAGAATTTCAAGAAAAATAGATAGGAAGAGATTCAATATTTCCATGGCCTCCACGCTCGCCGGATTTAAATCCTTTGGATTATTTTTTATGGGGTTGGTTAAAAAATCAGGTGTATTCAGATAGGCCATTTGATAACCAAGAAGATTTGCAGAATAGGATTAGGGAAGTGGTAATGCATTTAAATAATAATCCCAATTTCCTGAAAAATGCCGTCAGGGACTTTAAGTAGATGTACAAATTTATGTATTGAACGAGAGGGGCATCATATCGAGTGATATATTTTCATTATTTAAAGCGATATTTCATTTGTTTTAACGGGTAAATGGGTTTTAAGTAAAGCAAAATCTATAAAATTTCCTGAGAATTAGACCAAAAAAAAGTTTTCCCTTTGTTGCATACTTTCCTGGACACGTTGTATATATAAAATCGAATTCTAAACATAAAACAAAGAATTTTTTTTCAGATCAAGCTTCGTTTAGGAAATACTCAGTTACAAAAAAAATTGCTTTATTATTTTGTTTAACACTAAATTACAAGAAATTAATGAAATTTCCAATAAAGTTAATACGTTTTACAACGAATTACTACGAAATCATAGTACACTTTCAAAAATTGCATTGATACACGCCCTCCAACGCAAAATAAGTACATTGTAAACTTTTGCAAAATTCATAGTGTTTTGAATATTTTGTACTGCATTCAAAATCTATCTTCTAATTGTTTAATAGTATTAATTGGCTCAAGATAAACTAATCGTTTTAAGTGACCCCATAAATAAAAGCCTAGGGGATTAAGGTCCGGAGTTCTTGCAATCCATCTCCTATTGAAATTAGTAGGGAGCCATCTTACAAGATTTCTTCCAGCATGTGGTGGTACACCGTCATGCTAACACCACATTATATTTCGCAGGGCAATAGAAATGTCGTCAAATAGATCCTCAAAGTAATTTTCTAAAAATGCTAAAAAAATGCACACCAAATATTCATCTTTTGTTCGTTAAACAGCTAAATTTGAAATTACCGACTATTAAACAATAGATTAATCACCGCGGATTCAAATCATAGCTTTCAACAGAAGACAGCTTGTTTTAATTTCTTAGTCAATCGATTACTAAACTTGCCGTCAACAAAAGAAAGATGCGAAATAGAACCAGATTTCATTAAAAACATCGCGAGGTATAATGGCTTTGGCATAGAAATAATTAATAAACTAATTAGTATCTAATTAATATTTCAACGTAACCAGGAGAAAAAGTACATGTGTTTACCATATCATCCAATCACTAAAAACATTAATAGAGTTGTTAAAGGACAAGAGCTCCGAGTTGCTTTCCGGTCCGAAAACACATCAAAAGTCTCCTAGGTAATACCAAAGATAAAGTTAATTTGAATTTGAAATCAGGTACATACGAAATTAATTTCAGCGATTGTAATTTGAAATATATAGGTCAAACGAAACGCTCAATAATAATCCGCTTTAAAGAACACATCACATATTAAATTTAATAAACTAGAACAATCGAGCGTCACAAACCATGCATTGGACATAGATCATAACATCACCGTAAAAGGGTTATAACAAAAAAATATCGACAACCCACATGCGAAAGCATTCATATCATTAAAAACAAAATTAGTACGTAACTCGGACAAAGGTCCTATCCCATACAGTTGTCTTTCTTCATTCTTAAAAAATGAGATAAAAAAGGTTTACGGCGTGAGAATAAGCACATGTTGCCGTTTTCTTAAAAGGGGTAAGTTGACGGAATTTTAATTTGTGTATTTATTTGGTTGGACGCCGTGTAAAGTTGTGCGCGATTCTATGTGTTTAGCGTGCCCCATGGTCAACACTTTGATTAGTGGTTTTACTTACTGATGATGACAACTTAGTTGTCGAAATACTTATTAAGGATACGATTATTAATTGTGGTAAGGAGTTCTATGCCTTTTTTTTGAATTTGTAAATGTTTGTCAGAAACCTCTGCTTCTAGCTGCATGTGGATTTTGTAAAGTCCAATACAATTACTTAGTTCATGACAAGCTGTCAAACAGTAAATACTTTTTTATTTTCATAGCTGCCTTAATTTTACATTATTTCCGAAACGAAAACCGGTCTAAAAAAAAATTATTTGTTTTATGTTTGGAGTCCGGTTTTATATATGATATTTCATTTTGCCAATCCAGTTACCAAACACTCTGTATAATATTAGTTCGTAGTTTGTATCGACCAGAAAAAAAATAAAATGCAGGTCAAATTTTAATGACCCTCGTATATCCTCAACCTTTCCCAAATTTAACTCATCCTTTTCTTTGGGATTTATTTTTTATAACTCGGGCTCCTAAAGTAACTTAGTTATAAAACTATGTTTTTACAAACTTATTGCAAAACTAATATTAGTTTTACACAATAATACTTTTTTAAATACTTCAACTTTATCTGAGAGGGAAGGATAATATTTTTCTACTATCATTGAAAACTTCCGAAAACGATATTTCGAGCTCACAAGTTCAAAACAATGACTATTAAATTTTAGTTTTAGATAACCCGAAATATTTTTAAAATTCTGACGAGTAAATGTGCACCAAATTAAACCATCAAATTTAGAATTAAAAAAAATATTCTGAAAACGTCGATATTTGTAAAAACTGGACGCTGCTTAGACCAGTCAACATATCACCATAAAAATAACTTCCAAGAAATCTCTTAATATATTTTGAAATATAAATTCCCATCTCTCAATAAGCGGTAATTCGTGATGAAATTTGCTCGGTTTGTTACGAAACAAAATTTCAAAGCTAAGGGATGTTTTACCTAATGTCTGGCAAAACGCTGGCAAGCTGCTGTAGTGTCTGGAGTGACTATTGAAGACGGTTTATTATCTTGATATATCAGCCCATACTTGTTCAATACAATTCTGATCCTAGAGAACAAGCTGTCTAATCCATTAGATCAATACCATGATGTTCGATGCGGTCGTTGGCAATTCTGGCAGGGTTTGGTCTAGCTTGATCATCAATTAAAGTAAATGCTACTACATTATAACACGGTTAGCAACTTCTTGTTGGGTTACACCTTCGTTTAACCAACGCACTAATTCTTCAAGTTGAATAGCTTCTAAACGTACATTGGGATAATGAAATTTAACGCTAAGAAATAAGTAATTAAACTTTTAGTTTCAAAAATTCTTTTATTGTAAATACCACTACAATATTGTTTCGCCATACAATGGCTTCATCAGGTGGATGAAATACTGGAAATACTGGAATGAAATTTAAGTCACAAATGATAATGGACAATAGAATATATGTTAAAATATTCCGCTATCGAGAAAATGGAGACAGAAAAAGATATTGAAAACGAAAGATTTGTATTTTATTTACTTTTCGTTCCTATGGAGCTACACAATTTTTTTTCTTGTTTCCATTATTTTAACATACGGTTCTAATAACGAAATGTAGTAAAACCTTGAAAGAATAATTTAAATGATAAAAATTCAGTTTTGTTTGAAATATTCACTTCAATTTTTTGAGCAATGTATATAAAATCATCTTCAAAATTAACGCACGACTCAATTAATTCGATATAATTTTTACAAAATTGTTTTATTGGCGAAATAATTTTTAGCATCATCAAAAAACAATTGAATTGGAGATAATTATATTTTTTTTAATGGAAACAAGGAAAAAATTATAAATTACATTTAATTACAAATTCAGAAATAAAACGATATTTTTGGAAATCTTAAAAAATTCTAAAAGCAAAAAAAAAATGGAATGAAAGAATAAATGTTAATAACGCGTGACACCTCCCCTAGCCCTAATAACTGCTTGTATTAACCGTGGTAAACTGCTTATCAAATTTTGGTTTACTTCTTGAGGAATATTATCCCTCTTGAACGGCTTGTTTCAATTCCTAAGGATTAATAGGAGCTGGTAAATGTCGCTTTACTGATCTTTTTAGAGTGTCCCATACGTGCTCTATTCGATTTAAATCTGGACTTCGTAGTGGCCAGTCCATTATTTGAATATTTACTTCTTATAAGTAATCCAAAACTTATCTAGCGATGTGGGACCTCGCATTTTCCTGCATGGAAATGAAATGGTTCCGTATAAATGATACAAAAGCCATTACATGATCCTGAATAATGCTTTCTTGGCAAATAGGAATTAACTCTGTGCAGGCGTCCAAGCAAATAGCTCCCCAGAACATTCTTAATCCACCACCAAAGGGCTCTCTGTGAGAGATGGTGCGTCTTTCTTCAATTCTTCGCCATAATCTTTCGCAACCATCTGATGATTTTAAACTTACTCTAGTATCGTCCGAAAACAAAACTCGTTTCCAATCTTTAACTGTCCAATCTATGAATTGTGGTAAATCTGAAACGTTGTACTTTGTGTGCTGCGGTAAGTAGTGGTCCAACTGCAGGCCTTCTACTATTCAATCTTACTTCACTCAGCTTTCTCCTTACAGTTAAAGCAGAAACTCTGACATTTCTGACCGCTTCAAGTTGGTTACTGAGTTCTGTGCTTGTTATTCGCCTATTTCTGAATGCTTGCAGTTGCAAAAGACGATAATTTCTCGCCCTTGTGAGTCGTCTTCTATCTTAACCATGTCTTCTGGTTTCCCTAGATCTTCCAAACATCATTGGTAAAAGATATGGTCGGTTCATGATTTTGAATTTAAACTTTATTAGCTTAAAGTCTATATACGCAAAATAATTAACATAACAAATTCAATAAAACTTAAATAATGCTTGAACTCAAACTTCAACGACTCAAGAAAATCTGTTTAATAAAACTTGACATTAACTTTCGACTTTTTTCACCAGAGAAATGTCAAAATTACTTTGCAGTGAGATAAAGCTACTAGAAAATACCAAAATTATAGAAAATATATCATTAACATTGAGTGGTGCATTAATTTTGAACATGAGTTTATAACTGTATTTTGTGAAAAGCTATCTATTTTGTAGTATAGTTTCCTAGAAAAATATAATTATAAATAGCATTTGGAATATATTAACGAATAGCATAATGAGAATTTGTTTTTAATGAGGCCATTAAAAACAAATTCTGAAAACGTCGCAATAACAATATGATAAAAAATAAATAAATAAAATGTATTCCACTAGATAGGATATAGATTTCGCGCTTTAGATTAATATGAAAGCCCCGTAGTGAAACATTAATTTTTCTATTATAGCGTCTTAATACCTGATTTCATACGTTCACTTGTCAAAATCACATGGACCAAAATTCGAATCCTTTGTTCGGGCGCGACATCAAGTGAAAAAGGAGCCCCCGTTCTAAGTATAGATTTCATCAAAACACTGCCGGCGTGTTGTGCAAACTGTCGAAACGGGCCGACAACTCCCACCCCGTCGACAGTCAAACCCAAGTCAGCCAATCGGGGGCGGCCCACCAACCGGACGATCAACCGTCATCGTCCGTCTCTCGTACGCAGGCGACCGAATACGGGTCGGTTCTTCTCATTGAAGCGCGCGTGTTTGGCCCGCATTCCCGGCCTCTGTGCAGGTTAGTAGGGTGAGAGTGGTGTGGGTACGGAAAATGGACGAGGGTGGCTATGACGGCAGCGTTAGTGATAGTGACGCTAACAGGGACGGAATAGGATCTTTTTTATTAAAATTTTGATTAAAAACGTTATAACTTTTCAAATGGATATCTTAACGAATATGTCGTATACAGGTGTTTTCGTAAAAATTAAACATCTTTTATCGCTTATGATAATGATTAGGGACCGGACACGAGAGGCCAAAATTACGATGGAACATAAATAGTACAACACGCAGTTATTGAACAGCACTATTCATGCGGTTAACCGCACATGTCTTTTTTGTCGTAGAATTGTGACGCACTTATTACAATAACATACTTAAATTCCTTTATTCATGGGCGTAGATAGAAGCGGGAGAAGTTTTTATAATTTGTTTTATTTATTAGTTTATATTTCGTAAGATAAATAAAGTACGGTGAGTTAGTTTCTTTTTTTCATTGTTAACTGTTAATTACATATACAGTACAAATCTCTTCCCTATAGTCACCTACAAACGTGTATTACGTATGTGTGCGTTCGAGAAGCGAGGAGTGGGGGCGCACATAGCATGTATGTATGTATGTACTGTAGATCAGTTTGGATGTAAGCAGTAAGCACATACATAGTATAAACGTCGATGAATGTGGAACTACCGTCAATAATAGGGACTTTATGTAATAATAAACACAAATAAGTGTGGACTTTTTGGAAGATTTTAATATTTTTAACGTTTAAAACAATGTCAGATATACCTATAACAATAACAATAAATAAAGCGGTAAATCATAATAACTTCTATATTCTATACATAATAAATAAAACTAGAATTAAAAAAATAAAAAGTAAACTATTTAATGTATTGTATGCTCAAAACGGTCTCCTAATGCAAATAAGCAATGCCCTAATCTGTCATAAAAGTTTCTCTGAACATTTAAAATTGTTTGCGGTTGAATATTTAGGATAGATTCAACTATTTTCGCCCGTAATTATCGTTTCAAACGCAATGGTACGTTGAAAGTTAATTTGAAATACCCGTGCAATTTCTCTTATGCTGCGACCAAGATGATACTGTTTTACGACATATTTTTTTTGTTCAAGGGTAAAAATATCCATCGTGAATACGGACTATTCGCAAAAGTTGAGCAAACCATCCAACTTAACAAGTAAACTGTAACTAATGGCATGTATGCATCGCTTCGTGCGTCCCAACTCCTCGCTTCTTGAACGCACACATACGTAATACACGTTTGTAGGTGACTATAGGGAAGAGATTTGTACTGTATACGCAAGTGTCCAGTGAATTTCGTTAAGTTTCAATAACTTACGCATACATTTCTAATTTTCATTTATTTAAAGTTACTTTTTCTGATATGATATGGAACAACGTTGAGAATGGCATCGTGAAACAATGGCGAGTTGGATTAAAGGTCGAACTGATAATATCGTATGATCAAAAAGTCTTTGGATCGCTATTGCCGTTGAATTTACGAGCTATCTATGAAGTTATTTATTTCAATTAGTTCTGACATTTATTTGACAACTTTCAAGTCAGCTGGTTATAATTCAAAATGTTTCAATTAGAACATAAAATTTTTATTATCAAATCATACTACTACAGTAATGGAAATATAGGTGAAAATGGTAATTGGGTTTATTCACCTCGTGAGAGATTTCCCAACTTCGCAATAATCGAACGAGATTTTTTTCGGCAATTTCAACGAACTGTGGACAAATTTGAAGGAACTGGTAATATCAGCGATAGTGTTCGATCTGGAAGAAGACGGGCTAGAAATGTTGATGTTATTGATCTGGTTAGGCAACGCATGCAGGAAGAACCTACCTTATCCTTGCGTAGATTGAAACAAGAAATCAATTTAAGTTATGGGACGTGTCAAACCATTGTTGAACATGACTTGAACATGTTTCCTTATAAACTGCAGATGTGTCAGAAGTTGTTACTGCCACCAGATTATCAGAAGAGAGTATCGTACTGTACCTGGTTTAATGACCATATGAATAACAATATCCTTGATTTAACATTTTTTACAGACGAATCTTATTTTTACCTATCTGGATACGTTAATAAACAAATTATGCGTTTGTGGAGCGAGAATAATCCTAATTTTCATAGTGAGGCTCCTTTACATAGTCCTAAGATTGGTGCTTGGGTTGCAATGTCCCGTAGACGGGTAATAGGGCCAATATTTTTTCAAGATACCATAAACGCTGAAAGATATATAAATCAAATACTTGATCCTTTTATCAATCAATGATGAACTTCATAATGGATACTTTCAGCAAGATATCGCGAGACCGCTCGTTGCTCGCTGTTGCTCGAGTAACCATGGAATATTTACGTCAATTTTATGATGAAAGGTTAATATCAGACGGACGTTACCCACCTAGGTCTTGTGATTTGAGTCCTTTAGACTACTTCTTATTCCCATTGTTGAAGAATAACATTTTTAAAACTCCAGTTCACACTTTAGATGAATTACAAGAACGTATTGTTGAAAACTGTCTCACAGTAACACCTGATCTTTTAATTAAAGTTTTTAATAACATGGGCCGACGTGTTAACCGGTGTATTCAAGAACAGGGAAGACATTTTCAACATCTTATAATTTTTTATTGTAAAAGTGTACCTACCTGAATGTTATTGTTTCACTGTGGGAGTTCTTTTCTTAACTGTAATGAGCCTTATTTTTTTTTATTAGTTATTAAAACTTCGTTTATTTATAAATGCATTCTGTAATCTCTATAGATGTTATTAAATATATCATACATAAAATGTAAATAAATACCATAACCTAAAATCTATTTTATTTGTGACTTATGCGTACTTCAAGGTAATGAATCACAGAAGTAAATAATTTTATAGATAGCTTTACGTTTCATAGCTATCACGATCCAAAGACTTTTTGATCATACGTTATGTCCATTGCCAGTGATTCCAAAATTTATTGCAAATTCTGTAAAATATCATTAAAAAATTCCAAGAAATCGCACGTAAAACGTCGCGTAGCATCGCAAATACATACACAGAAATTAGACCCGTTGGAATCTGACAATTTTAACGAAGAACTCTTTGAAATTTTAATGGCTGCAAATATTCCATTGAATAAACTTAACAATCCCACCTTCAAAATTCAAATAATAACGTGCCTTCAAAAACTTTCCTCATTAGAGATGGTCATGCTTATTCAAAATTATACCTTTGTGACAGATTACGTGCACTGTCATCAACCATTATCAAAAAGCATGGCCGTCTCTAATGAGGAAAGTTTTTGAAGGCACCTTAGCTGTTCTCTACATTCATCAAGCTCAAATAACTTTAAAGAAAGGACTTAATCTAGATTATAGATTTTCGCTTCTGGGATTCCAGACTGGACAAGGGTAACACCACTGTGATCCTTGACAGTGATGAGTACGAACACAAGATAATTTACCTTCTCCATTTGACATTTGACGCGTGAGCCCAGTACACGCATCGAACGCTCAATTATTTCCTCTCTACTCCTTAATTCCCCATCAATTCTCAAAAATCTCTTCTGCGCAGTGATTTTAATGCTCCTAAACTGTACGATCTACTAAAAATCCACAAACAACTTTCATTTAAGTCCTAGAAATGGTTATTTGAGCACAGCTTATACAAGAGTCGTTCAATAACTCCTTAGGAAATCCAAGAGATGGCGCTAGTAACATGACAAAAATTTGCATTTAGTAAGCGTTACTTTATCATTAGCCTGCTGTCAAAGTTTCAGCTAAATTCATTGCGTGGGTTCATTTTTGTACTCGATTGAAACAATAAACTTTGGTTCATTTAAAAAAATGAAAAAACATGAATTTCGTGCGCTCTTATTTCAAAGGTTTAACACCGAAAGAGATCAAAGCCGAGTTGGATGAAGTTCATGGTACACCTGCTTCTGTGTTCGCGACTATTTACAAATGGGTAAGTGAGCTTAAACGTAGTCGTACATCTACAAAAGATGAACATCGTTCTAGACGTCCAGTGGAAATGACTTCCTCCGAAATAATTGACAAATCTCGACGAATCAAACTGCGCGAAATAATTGAGACTACAGGCATATCACAACAATATTTTACACGAAAAATTTGGTTTGAAAAATATCTTGGCAAGATGCCGCGTTTGCTCTCGGTGGAGAATAAACGCAATCGTGTGATCGAATCGAAATTTGGAACTTTTCCGTCACAATCCTGATGAGTTTCTACGTCGCTACATAACTGGACGAAACATGGATGCACTACTATACTCCAGAAACAAAGAAACAGTCGAAACGGGGTTTTTGAAGGCGATCCAGCTCCGAAGAATGCAAAGACGGTGTTTTAGGATGCACGCGTAAAATCATCTACATCGATTACTTGGAAAATGAACAAACGATAAATGGAGAGTATTATGCAACGTTATTGCACCGGTTGAGCGAAGAAATCAAGGAGAAACGTCCTCATTTGGCAAAGAAAAAATTCTCCTCCATCAACACAATGCACGTGTGCACCCACTTGCGCAGTTTCTATGGCGAGAATCGTCGAACTAAAGTTCAAATTATTACAACATCCACCATATTCGCCAGATTTGGCTCCCAGTGACTTTTTATTCCCAAACTTAAAAAAATGGCTCTGTGGAGAACGATTCACGTCGAACGAGGAGGCCATCGCCCAAACAAATGACTGTTTTGAAGACCTTCCGAAATCCTACTTTTTGGACAGCTTAAAGGAGTTAAAGAAACGCTGGGAAAAGTGTAAACAGCTAAAAGGAGACTATGTTGAAAAATTTTAACAAATTTTCCAAAATAGTTTGTTTTTCTATCTTTTTGAAGGAATTATTAAACTACCCTCGTAAATCAAATCCAAGCGTTACTTTTAACAGTAATTTGCAGCCCAAATTGACCTAGTAATAGCAACTCATCCGGAGTAGTGGAATTTGTTGTACTAATTTTAAGCCACGATTATATTGTTGTACCTGTATGTAAACACAAAATCTTGTTAGAAAATTTGACACTTTGTGTGAAACAAAATAATTAACAGAATGATTGTCTCGTCGCAGCTTCGAACAGAATTTTTTTAAATATTCAATATATCTTTGTGAAAATTCTTTCTTTGGAGACTGTGGTTAAGTAAAAACTTAAAAAAGGTATATAGCCCCTTACCACAATTATTAATCGTATCCTAAATACGTATTTCGACAACTAAGTTGTCATCATCAGTAGGTAAAAACCACTAATTAAAAAGTCGCACATGGGGCACAGTAAAGCTAGAAAACCGCTCACGCAACAACTACTTTACACCGCGTCCACGTATAGACTCCTATACGTCTATACGTGGACGCGGTGTAAAGTAGTTGTTGCGTGAGCGGTTTTCTAGCTTTACTGTGCCCCATGTGCGACTTTTTAATTAGTGGTTTTTACCTACTGATGATGACAACTTAGTTATCGAAATACGTATTTAGGATACGATTAATAATTGTGGTAAGGGGTTATATACCTTTTTTAAGCAATATATCTTTATTACATTTTAAGTTTTTGAATACCATTTAATGAAAAGAAACAGTTTACAGATATTTCATTGTTAACGTTATACATGCTACAATAAATTTTACTAGACAGATATAGCATACGTATCTCTTAAAACTTTTGACATAATCCCCGTATAAGCAAAGAAAACCTTGAGAGAAAGATTTTTTTTCTAATTTTCTAAAGCGCTTGAAAAGAAAAATCCGGGTCGGAATAGAATTTTTACGGAAATCAGTGATAGCAAAGGACGTAAATCCCAAAGGTGGCTTACATACATACACACTCACACAGAGATACATACACACAAACACAGACATACACTTTCAACTTCATCTATTAGTGATGGGATGATCGGTGGTGCGTGAGATACTTTGGGATACACACACACCACCACAGGCCACGCTCTTTTCCCTCCTTTTATCCTCTCACGTACGGTTCCATCTCTTTTCTTTTGTCCTTGTTCGTCGCTTTTATCGACGGGATGCGGGTGCCCGGCTAGTCAGCTCCTAGACGGGAGAATCCATCGTCTAACGCGCTCTTTCCTTCGTCTCTTTCTCTTATCTTTCTCTCTCTGTTTTTGTGCGATTATCATCCCTCAAATGCTTGCGTCATCGCTTTTGTCCCATTTTGGACCGTCATCCGCCCCGCCGTTTCGCTGATCTCTGCCACACATACGAAGCGAGATGGTGGTGGCATCATCTCGTTAGTTTCTCTTTCTAGTGATCCGACACAGAGTCGTAGTAAGTATTTTGCGTTAACATTTTCATGAAATTACTACATTACTTTCACAAATTTTGTTAACGAGCGTAATCTCAGCTGACGCGACTAAGAAAACAAATCAATTTTATACTAGAGTTGTTAACTCCTAAATTAAGACCACAAAGAAAATATGTAATTTTACAACGGGCGCTGTTAAAGTTTCGAAATCTGGCAACACTGCAGTTCGACATATAAAAATTCGTAAATTTTAACAATTTTGCTGTCAAACAAAAGTGATGAATTGTAAAAATATTAAGGAATTCAATTACATCATAATTTTATAAAAAACATTTTCGAGAAATTATTTTGTTTTATTTTCGATTGAAAAGAAAACCGAAAATTATTACATTGATGATTTATAAATTACTTTTGATGATGTCGCAATATCAAAAATAACTGTTTTTTGGCGATATCAAGAATTTAAATTTGGTCGTGGCAGCCTAAGTGAATAACACAGGTCTACAGTGATTTTGATGTTTGAAAGCTGTTTGCTAATTTGTATATGTTTGGGGGCCCTTATTCCAAAAACCGCCATATTTTTGCTCTATCACGTAAATTTGTTTTATAGCGCTCTATATCTTAAAAATGTTAATTTATTAATATACATACCTATGACAAGAATATGTTTGTTCCATGTTAGGCATGATTTTTAAATGAATTGATTTTTATGAAATTAAATGTGATTTGGCAACACTGGTTAATATTAGATTTCTCAGCAAAGCAACAGAGTCGGCGCAGAAGCGTCAATACAACGTTTAAACCTGCTTATGTGCAGTTTGGTTGTGTTAGTCGTCGTGCTACTGTGTCCGCGCGCTTGTTGTCTTCGTTGTTGCGTATTTTAAGTGTTCTAGAACGTATAAATATGGAAAGACGACATTGTGTGAACAATCCGACATTGGACTCAAATAGAATGGCCCTCTAGAACAAGCCTTACACCTGGTAGCAAAAATGTATTAAGAGATAGCTTGGTTGACCCCAAAAAAGTTTTACTGCCTCCTCTCCATATCAAACTTGGCTTGATGAAGCAGTTGAACACTTGAGTGTTATCCCACTGGCGATTTGGTGAAGGGCATATCTTCTAAGGTTTACCTTAGTCAAAAACGCTACGTTTAACACTCTCTTTTTTTCCAGTTTTAAGGTTATTCTACTAAAGATGGCAACTTAGTTGCCGAAATACGTATATAGTATTTATTGTTATATATTGTGGTTAGGGTGTTTCTCTTATTTCTGTTTAAAATTATTTGTGTGAACCTTTTTTGTGATATACATTGTGCTTGCTTGATGTTTAGTTTTCAGATCGAAATTACTGTCGGTTCCACCACTATCAAAAATTTCCGACAAAGCGTCGTCAACATTCCATATTTCGTAACGTAATGGTTTTAAAGATTCAACATACCTCTCCCATCTTGTATCGGACAAAGGTTTTAGCGTACAATTTTCAACATTTTTCTTTAAAACAGACCAACGTTTAGTAATGGATGAAAAAAAGTTGTATAGTTCTTAGATGATGTCAAAAAAATCGAGTGTTTCAAAGAATATTTGACAAGCATCATTAACAACGAAGTTTAAAGTATGTGCCGAGCTAGAAATAAAAAAGCTCTGGGGTTAATATCTAATATTCGTTTTTGCAAACCACTGTGTTTGCCCTTGATATATCCGCCATTGTCATCACAAGCTTGAAGAAAATTCGTCAAAAACAAAATTAGACCTGTCCCTGTTGTATCTTGAATTTCACAAAATCCCAAGAAATGCTCTCCGACTTCAACTTTTTGAGTACTTTCGTCAAATATGACAAACCGAAATATTACGAGTATAGTGATTTGTCCTTCATGAGCAGCATCCTGTGTACAATCTAATATTATTGAATATTATTTAGCATTCTGTATCATTGTGATAATATTAGATTTAATGCTGCCACCTAAAATATTCACAAGTTCGTTCTGAATTTTATTATCTAAGTAATGAGGCATACGATTTTGATCAGCTTGTATGCGTCGGTGTGTTCAGCTAGTATTGGATCAAATTTGGCGACAGTTTGTATAAGTTGCAAAAAATTCCCATTTCATTTACTGTACAAAGTTGAACTTGCGCCTCACAGAGCCAAATTTTTATTTCGCCAAGAACTGAATGCATAAAACAATTCTCTCGAGGTCACTTTGCCACCGTATTTTTTCTTGATCAAGCAATTTTTGATGATGAGCATCAACAGTCTGGTTCTTATATAAGATTGTTTTCAACTCTACAATTTTTTTGAAACACTGAATATTTGACATACTACGTTCGTGGATCGTGAGATTTCTCGATAAATTCTGCCAGTCGCGAAATCCATCTTTTACTAAAGAAGCCATGCTACTACTTGGAGCGAAAAGTTTACAATTTGTCCACATCTTCTCCACTGCGAGGTCAAAAAAAGCTGGAAATATCTGATGTCATACTTTTCTCTTCTCTCTTCAATACTGGTGGCCGAACATTTTTTTTCTTTTCTCAGACTCAGACAACTAAATAAAATAAGTGAAAAGTAGTATCTAAGTAATAAAGCGAAAATCGTTGGATGTATGCAAGTATATTTTTACTCACATTGGCAGACGAGGTTATTTAAACATTTAAACTGATTACGGAATCACTGAACTTAATAACTTTTAAAATTTATGCACCAATGAAGCACCCGTGTATCACGTACCGTAGTGCGTAATATAAATGTATTTAACACCAACTCCACTCTTTCTACATATTTATATACCTCTCCCCCTATGAATTTTCTAGATATTTATTTTTATAGAGTAACAGGACTCACATTTTCTTTGATAAATTGCACTATAAAAAGGGCCGCCAACCGCCAAATACTTGGCTGATTTGGCGATAGGATAGGCTATGGCAATAGTTCCCGACACGGTGTCGGCGAATTCAAAAGTGTCGCCGACACCTTTGTATTCGTCTGCATCGGACCAAACACAAATTGACAGGTTATTATTGTTTTGTATTTAAATTTTTTATGTTGATGTGGCAGGGTAGCATTATAAATACTGTTTCGGTACCTGTTTTGTATATGATTGTGGCAATGCCGTCAGCCTTTTTTATGTTTTTCTAATCATAATAAATTAATGTATTGATGTGGATAGAGTGGTGTCGCTGTCGCCGCTCTTGAAGCCTTGCCGCCCTGGTTTCTTGCACCACTTGCATCCCCAGGTAGGAACGACCCTTGAACTATTACTGCCGATTGGTATACAATCATTTTTGGTTGTATACCATCAGCAAGAGTTTTGTTGATACAAGTACAAAAACTGTAGATAACTGTAGTTAACCTTTATTGCATAATCTGTAATTTTAGATAGTGAATAGAATTTCTGGATTCAAAAAACATTGAACAATGCATTGATTCGGCTCTTTTACATTCACACTTTTAAAATTTGCCGCAAGTCATCGCTGAGCTCCGATAAACCAACCCACAACGACGAATCATCCTCCACCAAGACAATGCAAGTTTGCACGCAACTCGCAGGACAACTGAATTTTTAACACAACAAAACGTCGAATTGTTAGACCACCCTCCATGCAGTCTCAACCTAAAGCCCAACGATTTCTTTATTTTTCCGAAAATCAAAGACAGACTACATGGTCAAAGGTTCCAGTCGTCAGAAGAAGCAGTCGATGCCTTCAAAAACGTAATTTTAGCTGTACCAACGAACGAGTGGAATACCTGCTTCCAGAGTTGCAAGTGCATTCAAAAAGAATACTTCGAAAAACAATAAAGTCTTTAAAAGCTATCTACTGTTTTATTCCAGCTGTAATATGCAAAATATAAAAGACAACCCTCGTATTGAGTCAGAGGAACATAAGTTTGAATAACAAATAATAAAAACAAAGCAAAAATACGTAACCCATATATTACTTGAAATCAATGACCTTTTTATTGAGGCACCGTTAGTATTGTTGGCGTAACACATTGATTTTTGTCATAAATTTTCGCGTCTTTCCTCCTGGTAGGGTTTTATCGCAGTCCGCTATTTTAGTCAGCAACACCGACTATAAATTAAAGAATTACATATTCTTTCTAGCATGCTCTCGTTTTGTAAACAAGAACCCTTAGTATACCGGGTGTTTCTAAATGAATATCGGCGTTTTAACGCTTTATAGTATTTATTACGTAAAACTTAAAATCATAATTAATACATGAAATGTAAGAACAACTCAAACAGTTATACGTACAAGCTTACAAGTGTTCAATTGTGAACACCTTTCGTTACACGGCACACATCAAGTCGATAGCCCAGTTCTTCCCAAACGTTGTTTAGTGTTTGTGGTGTAATTGTTGCAACAGCAGCCTCAATCCTGTTTCTTAGGTCGGGTAGGTTAGCTGGTAGTGGAGGCCCATATACACGATCCTTTATGAACCCCCACAGGTAGAAATCACATAGCGTAAGATCGGGTAAGCGTGGAGACCATGCGAAAAAAGCTCTGTCATTGGGCCCTAATCCAGTGTCCTGATGCAGTAACGTTCAACCAATCGCGTACGTCGTTATGCCAGTGAGGCGGTGCACCATCTTGCTGCCAAATGAAGTTATTTGGTTCGTCTTCCAATAGTCATAGTTGTAGAGCATCAAGATAGGAAGTACCAATTACAGTCGCTTCTCCATAAAAAACGCCCATAAACTTTTCGCCGAGATATGGCACAAAAAACATTCAATTTAGGGGAGTCTCGCTGCAATTGTACCATCTCGTGAGGATTTTCTGTGCCCCAGATGCGCACATTATGAGTGTTCACATGTCCACTGATGTAAAATGTTGATTCATCACTGAAAACAACACGATCCAGAAAATCGTCGCACAACAACATTTCATGAGCAAAGTTGTCACGTAAACCATGGTCTGTAGGCTTTAGAGCCCGTAATAACCGCAAACGATAAGGACGTAGTTGTAAGCGTTTCCGTATAACTTTCGAAACAGTCGTCATCGGAATTGCTAATTCCGACGACTAGCCTTCCGAACTGATTTCGCCGGGCTACGCGTGAAAGACTCTCTCACTCGCTCAACACTCTCTTCAGAAACCCTTGGTCGTCCCATACTCTTTCCTTTACAAAGGCAGTCGCTATTTTCGAACTGATGATACCATCTACGGATATTATTATCCCTTGGGGTATCACATCTGATCTTAATCCCGAACGCACGTTGCACAGTAACTACAGATTCGGTCTTTGCAAAATGCAGAACACAAAAAGCTTTCTGTTCACTAGTCGCCATTTTTCTACTAGCGCATGCGCGTACCAACAAACAGAACTGTTTTGAGTTGCTCTTTCATTTCATGGATTAATTACGATTTTAAGTTTTACGTAATAAATACTACAAAGCGTTAAAACCCCGATATTCATTTAGAAACACGCTGTATTAGTCTGAAAATATTGCATATATTACTTAGAATATATTTTGGAATCACAATTTAATGAGTATGAATCGTAGTTCCGAATATATCAATATCTAATATTTCGTTATTGCTTGTATAACTTTCCCAAAAGCGCAGAAGCTATAAAATTAACATATTCTCTCCCGAACGATGAATATTGACAATCAAAGTTGGCTTCATTAACTTGCAAAATTTATCAACGCTACGCTCGGTACTTTCGCACACACAATATGCTCTTCAAAATATTCCCTCGGAAGAGATAAACATACAGAAACTTCTCCAATTACTCGGTTTCTGCTGTAATTGGTGTTACAATTAAAACTTGAAAACACCTCTCATTCACTTTATTCGTGTCTTCACATAAACGAAGTTTCCTTCATCATTACGACAATCATAATCATTTTCGTTATTGATATCATCATCAACACCATCACCACCGTCGTCAACTTTATCCTGGAATTTAATCTTTGATTCTGTCGCCGTACCGCGACTCGCTACACAGCATCTCCTTCACTTGTACTTAATTAAATTCACCCGGACCAGCTTTGTGCCGTCTTAATTTACGGGGACTACCACAATGGTCCAACTAGTGTACTTCGGTTTCAAAGTTGACAGCTTGATGAATTGGAAGGGTGTGACGCGCCCCTGTATACCAGCGTCGCGTTGCGGCGCGCCGTCGCTCCGGAAAAGAGGGAAAAGCGACCCTTCTTGTACTTGCATATATATATATATATATATATATATATATATATATGTATGTATGCTTATATACATACAACAAGACATCGGTGGCAGAACAACGAAGGGAACAGAGGGATGCTTTTTGACCTGAATGATGCGGTGCTGTTTTTTATTCGGTCTGTGACCTATTTTCTCGGTACGCGCAAGTTATATAAGCAATAATAAAACGAGAAAGTGTTGGCGAGGATGCTGCTTTTGTTTGGTTGATTCCAGATTTAGGTCCCCCACACACGCGGCCAGGCATTATTTATCAAGTGCGGTATTTGTTTTTTTTGTTTTAAAATATTCCTCTTATATCATGTGAATATTTTACTAAATATAAAAAGAAAGAAGTATTTAAAAACTCACTGAAATTGGTTTTATGGAATTTAGTGGCGTTTAATTTAGTGACAAAATTTAATGTGAAAATTTTGAAAAAAACGTTGATAAGAGACGATAGTATTCCATCAACTTTATTTTATGGACACACACATTTAAGTAATAATAATAATTTATTCCTCTGGACTCGTAGTGGAGCATGGGAAATGTCAATTCAGTAGGAAAAAAAATTATATATATATATATATATATATATATATATAAACTTCATGTGTATGAGAATTAATAATTATTAAATCTCATTTTACATGCGATTGTCGCTATAATTTGTTGCATTCATATATAGCGACAATCGCATGTAAAATGAGATTTAATAATTATTAATTCTCATACACATGAAGTTCATTACAGTTCGTATATATACACGTAGTATAGAAGTGAATATCATGTCTGTCTTGGATAATGTGCACTGATGATCTGTAAAAACAGTGAAATGTCGATATTTGCACATTCCGCGCGGATAAGTTTTTCACAAATTTTTCATATATATATAGATAGATAATTATTTCGTGACCTTTGTATAATATGGTAAATTCAATTTGTTGGCGATTTAAGGTCTGGTTTTACTTCAAAATGTATTTATTTAAAACAATCCTACATGTTTCGGCAAATATTCCTTGAAAAAGGCATCATTTGCCGAAACATGTAGGATTGTTTTAAATATATACATTTTGAAGTAAAACCAAACCTTAGATCGCCAACAAATTGAATTTACTATATATATATATATATATAATATTTTCGTGACCTTGGTATGATAAGGTAAACTTAATAAGTCGGCGATTAAAGGTCTGGTTCATTACTTCAAAGTATATATATTTAAAACAACCCTACATGTTTCGGCAATGATGCCTTTGTCAAGGGAATAAAAAATATAATGATATTATATTATATTTTTTATTCCCTTGACAAAGGCATCATTGCCGAAACATGTAGGGTTGTTTTAAATATATATACTTTGAAGTAATGAACCAGACCTTTAATCGCCGACTTATTAAGTTTATAATGATATTATATTATATTTTTTATTCCCTTGACAAAGGCATCATTGCCGAAACATGTAGGGTTGTTTTAAATATATATACTTTGAAGTAATGAACCAGACCTTTAATCGCCGACTTATTAAGTTTACCTTATATATATATATATAAATAAATTATTGGAGTTTTTCGGCTTTTATATGAAATATTTACAAATATCAAATTAGTATGTATGTAATTGCAAAGTGGGGATGTATACATTGCTGTCTACAAATTACAAAGCAAATCATACGAAATTTTTAAATTAAAAATATTGTCTATGTTGGGACTCGAACCCAAGTCTACAGTTTGCTGGACTGTCGCTTTTACCACTTAGCCACAATAGACCTAGGTTCAGGCTATCTAGAAATTATAAAGTAACAATGTTAATGAATCAGATGTCAGTTTTGATAGCAGATGTCAGTTAGTGAAAGCAAATGTCAGTTATTGAAAGCAGATATCTGTTTTGAAAGCAGGTGTCAGTTATGAAAACAAACGTCAGATTTGAAAGCAGATGCCTATTTTGAAAATAGATGTCAGTTATTGAAAGCAGATGTCAGTATTTTGAGAGCAGATGTCAGATTTGAATGTTTGAAAATGCTAATTATTACTCCATAGCTATATGAGTGTTTAGATAATTTCTTAGCCGTTTATTAAATATAACAATTGATAAATTATTGGAGTTTTTCGGCTTTTATATGAAATATTTACAAATATCAAATTAGTATGTATGTAATTGCAAAGTAAGACATACTAATTTGATATTTGTAAATATGTCATATAAAAGCCGAAAAACTCCAATAATTTATCAATTGTTATATTTAATAAACGGCTAAGAAATTATCTAAACACTTATATATATATATATATATATATATATATATATGGTAAACCTAATCAGTAGGCGATTAAAGGTCTGTATATTACTTCAAAATATATGTATTTAAAAAACTCTACATGTTTCGGCTATATACGCCTTTTTCAAGAGAATACAAAATATGAATTCATATTCATATTTTGTATTCTCTTGAAAAAGGCGTATATAGCCGAAACATGTAGAGTTTTTTAAATACATATATTTTGAAGTAATATACAGACCTTTAATCGCCTACTGATTAGGTTTACCATATGATACCAAGGTCACGAAGTTATTATATATATATATATATATATATATATATATATATATATATATATATACGAGTATATATACACATATATACATACCGGGTGTCTCAGTTATGTTGTTCCAATGGCGTGCCTCCGTTATCTAATAAAATAAAAATTTGAAATTTGGAGCATCTGATATACACCTAATGTTCTTTAAACTGAGCCTAATATTTATATTTTTTCACTTCCGGTATAATCGGAAATGAGCCTAAATTTTTTATTTTAAATAGCACTCTGTATATTTTCCTCAAAATTTGAATTCTACGAAAAATTCTCTTTCCCATGAAATATTTCACTTTGTATTTAGATTTCAAAACAAAGGTGAAATTGCATTTGCAATATTCAAAAAACGGGATTGCAAAAATTATAAAAATCAGACATGTTCATTATTTCGTATTTGAATTTAAAGTAGCAAAAATACACTTCCCTAAAATGAATTTTTAAGATCTCTGTTAGAAAGAATATTCATATAGACAAGAGTGATTTGCAAACATTTTATTTAAAGTCAAATAACAGGAAAATAATATTAAATGAATTCCAAAAAATATTGCACTTATTACTTTTATTTATTCAAGAACGGTATTTATAAATCCCTTAGCGGCACCAAACTTGAACCGTGAGCGCCGAAAAAGATGCTAAAGAAGGAAGTAATTGTATTGATTTACGGTTCCATTGTTATGAAAGCGGTTCTCATCTGTCCATAATATTGGGCTAATAATGCTATCTTCACGGGCAATCGCTAGCCATGCAAGAAACGCCAGTCGTCTGTCGTAATCTCCTGGTTCTAATCCTTGATGCAGGTGAATTTTGAAAGGCCTGAATTTGGCGGATTTGGAAGAACGAGAGATATCGCATTCTGTTTTAATTTCTCGAATTCAAATAAGCAGATTATTAAGCGCACTTCCCAAAACACCAACACTGTGCTCTTCATCAGTGGCGGTAAAAACGATTTTTTTCTTTGAAAAAGTACCACATGTCAAATTTGAAGCCAGACGTGTAAAATACGTAGCGCTTGGCATACGTCTGTCAGGATACTGCTCTCCGTAAACACGGACGGCATTACGCCTGTTTTTTCATTCCCCATAAATGAGGATCATATTCAATTTTTCCTCATTTGTAAAATCGTCGTTATTCATTTTAAATACAACTTTGTTCCAAGCAACTTTGAGACATATTTTAAAAGCAATTTATGAACTGTCAAAGTTAACAAAGAAATAATGTCCAATTTTGCTTTAATTTCCATAGATTGCTTTGGTTTCTACTATTACAAATTAGGGGGGGCGACACCTATTACAAACGGTGGCTTTTGGTGTGCTAATAATAATAAAAT
Source organism: Melolontha melolontha (assembly GCA_935421215.2). Taxonomy (NCBI): domain Eukaryota; kingdom Metazoa; phylum Arthropoda; class Insecta; order Coleoptera; family Scarabaeidae; genus Melolontha; species Melolontha melolontha. Next base: position 50,619,761 of record OW285242.1, read on the forward strand.
TATTATGTAATAAATATAGAACAATACAAAGTTACCTTGAGTTGCCAAGTTGGGCACGTGGTCTTCGAAGATATATATACCTGGTCGAGTATATGTAGAGCGATGTTGGCCGGAGGAATAAGAAATTAATTAGTTTAAATTAATGTGAATTAATATGGATTCGCTTAAAAGAATAATATATATTGAACAATACAAAATTACCTTTTAATTGCGGTGAGCTGCAGGGGTACGTGCATCGTGGATAGCACTTGAACAGTACCGCGGGCGATGTTGCACTTTCGAGCGTTCTAACGAGAAGATCTCTGATAGTTTGGTATCGAAAGGAAAAGGTCTAGAAAACGGTCTGTTTTATGATCCATCGAAGAGAGGGGTCGATATCTTGAATTATAATTAATAAGAGCGGGACCTGAAGACGTGATCTATCGATGGCATACATATTATTAAAATAACCCTTGTGACATAAGCTTTCTAATAATATAAAACACCATATATAAAGGAAGATGTATAATTGAATTAAACAATTTAATAAAGAAATGTAAGTAGAAAGAAATTCCACAGAGTCAGGTAGAAACTAAGGGTCTCGTCGGTCAGGAATATGACAAAAGAAATGCTTTCTCTTTGTACGAATATGTACAGTTGTACAAATACTACTTGTACTAATTGTACAAATGTAAAAATGTCTTACGTTAAATATATTTTAAAACGAGATATTCAAAGAAGAAATATATTTAATTTTAATAATTTTAATAGCATAGCTATTCGAACGAAAGGTCGCCTTCCGGACATAGTCTCTTTCGTCCGTAAGATGTCACTTATTAAATAGTGTCACCTTATAGGACGAAACTTGCTTTATCTTTGTGGGCGATTTCAATAAAATATAAATACAGATACAAATCAGTTGTTTAACAGATTTGTATCAATTTGTATACATTGCTTCACTAGCTTGACTGATGACGCCTAGTTGGCAGAAACATATGTATTAAGCAGAAGTAAAAGTAAATGTAAATGTTGAAAATACGTGGTGTATTGTCCATGTTACAGATATGTAAATTATTTACATGTCTGTTTCATATTGTATACAGGGTGCTATTTAAAATAAAAAAGTTAGAGTCGTTTCCGCTTAAACCGGAAGTGAAAGAATATTAATATTAGGCTCAATTTAAAGAACATTAGGTGTTAGGTGTCATTGGAACAAACAAAAATTATATATAAAGCTTCGTAATCTAAAATAACTGTTGAAAATGACTACCTACAGCTAGGACACAAAAATTCAATCTTCTCCTCATTAACTGCTGAACTTTTCCATAAACACCAGGATCGTTTCTTATTGAGTTACACCCAGCAATTATCAGATTTCTCAAATCACATTTTCCTCTGGAGTAGTGTAAACTAATGATTTTAGATGGCCCCATACGAAAAAAATCCAGGGGGGGTTGAAGTCCGGGGATCGAGCAGGCCATAAGTGACGTCCATCTCGACCAATTCAGCGATCTAGGTGTATGTTTAAGGAGTTTCTACGTGCTCTACTAACTACCTGACAAAGCCACGGTGTGCTGGCAAAACATCGTTTTACGATTACATATTAATTAAGTGAGGATTTTAACATTAGCTTTATTTCTATTTTTACAACAATTTCGATTTTAAGAAATCTAATTATTTTTGAAAATAAGGGATCAAATTAGAAAGTTCACCTGTGCATAGAAGTAAATATGTATGTTGATCGTTAATTGTTAGGTGCAAATCCAAGTTTTAAACGAAAAATTGTGAAAACTGGTAGCGAAGAAGTTAACGTACTCACATGGGAATGGTTTGTTGCAACCAGAGTGAAAAATACTCCACTTTCTGGACCGATGATGCAAGAGCAAGCTAAGAAAATCGCACAAAATGCGGGTAATACAACGGTCAAAGCTTCTAATGGTTGACTAGATAGTTATAAAGCACGCCATAACTTCGTTTGGAATAGTGTATGTGGGGAGTCGAACGATCTAAATATGGACATCGTAAATAACTGGCAGCAGAGAAATGCCAAAATTAGAAACTATAAACTGCAAGACATTTATAATGGTAATAAAACTGGGCTCATTTTTTTAGAGCTATTCTTTCCAAGACTCCCTCTTGGAAAGGAAACGCATGCAAGGGAGGAAAACTATCAAAAGAAAGGCTAACGTTATTTGTTTACGCCAACTTACGTGGTGAATTTGAAAAATTACTTATATAGGAAAATCAACAAAACATAGATGTTTTAAAAATTTATCACAGATTTGCTAGTTATCTGAAAATATAATTCTAAAGCCAGGAATATAGCTTCATTTATGGAAGAGCGACTGCAATATTTCAATCAAGAGATGAAAAATGAAAACCGAAAAGTAATTTGATTTTTAGATAATGCAACATGTCATCCAAAATTACAACTTAGTAATGTTAAGCTTACCTGGTTCTCTGCAAATACAACCGGTATAACCTAACCAATGGATCAAGGCGTAATTTACTGCTTAAAATTGCATTACAGAAAACTATTATTCAATGTTTCCTATTTTTTCACTTTCAGATCTTCTTTTATAGACATGCCTTTGTATGGAATATATATAGTGTACCTTAACAGGCCATTCAGGCCCACTTTTTCTTGGTCTTCCTCTTTTCTTCTTACCGACCGGCTCTCTCCACGCTATTTGTTTTGTCCTGTCATCCTGTCATCCGTCATCCTTTCCAAATGTCCCAGTCATCTCAGCCTCCCAGCCATTATTACTTCGTGTAATTTTGGTCCTCGATATATGCTATATACATCTTCTTCCGTTCTTTTGCCTCCAAGGATTCTTCTCAGAATTCTTCTCTCCCATCTCAGTACCCTTTCTTTCTGATTTTTATTTATCACCCATGTCTCACAACTATACCGCCTGATTCAGAGCAAACGCAACGGCCTGAATGTACGAATATTTCTCCCGCTCCGAATAAAAATCCCCTGAACGCGTTAAGCCAATCACAAAACAGTCTGTTGCTAAACCCCCTCCTCGCGCCAACTTAATTGGCGCTTGCTATATGTATGACATCGATGTTAAGCCAATCACAAAACAATATGTTGCTAAACCCCCTCCTCGCGCCAACTTAATTGGCGCTTGCTATATGTATGACATCGATGTTGACGCGCCTACAGCATTCAGGGGAATTGTATTCGAAGCGGGAGAAATATTCATACATTCGGATCGTTGCGTTTACTCAGAATTAGGCGGTATAGTAATGTGGGTCTTAACATAGTTTTATAGATTCTGAATTTAGTTTTCCATGATAGATGCTTTGACCTGATTAGGTGGTTTACAATTCCTGCACTTTTATTAGCTTTTATTATTCTAATGTTGATTTCCTTTCCTTCTTCGCATCTGGCCGTTATTAGTGCCCCCAGGTAAATTCTTCCACTCTGTCAAACTCCAAATTTCCTTTTTCAGTCTTTACTTTACATATTCCATTATTATGTTGCTTTCCAATTCTCATTATTATACTTTTTCCCTGATTTATCTCTAAACCCATCCTACGCGCCGCTTCTGTCAGCCTTTTTGTTATTTCTAACAATTCGTAGTCCTTTCTTGCTATTATCGCCATGTCATCTGCATAGCAAATGACTTGAAGACTTTTGTTCATGAAGTGTCCCTCTCTATTAAGGTTGCTATCTCTTATAATCTTTTCTAATGCAAGGTTAAACAGCAGCGTCGACAGGGGATCTCCTTGTCTGAGTCCAGTCGCAATATCAAAGTCTTTTGATGTCCCTTCTCCGATATGGACACTGCTTGAGGTTTTATCTAGTGTCATTCTTACTAATTCCATCATCGATGGAACTGCAAATTCAATCATTATCTGTATTTTTTTTTTCTAAAGACAGTCATAGACTTTTTGGAAGTCCAAGAAAATTACACTTGCTGGGATGTTGTATTTAAAGCATGAGGTTAACACTTCCTTTATTGTGAAAATCTGGTCGGTTGTTCCTCTTCCTTTCCTAAATCCGGCTTGATATTGCCCTATCAAATCTTCTGCAATGGGTTGTATGGAATAGATGTACTTAAAATGTTCTTTATTTCAGCAAAATTACTAGATGCTTGGACTTGTATTAATTTATATATGGAAAATAGACCATGTTGTTGTTGTAAAGTGACTAGATTGATGCAGATACTTTGCTTTTTAACATCTCCATTTTGTCTTGTGAGCGCGTCAGCTATTATCATCACCTTGCCTGGTTTGTACTTGATCGTAAATTCGTATTGTTAGATCAATAAGGTCCAGCGATAAATTCTGCTGTTGTTAAGTTTTGAAATCATAATGTTAATTAAGGCTCGGTTTCTAAGGTGAACGATGTACCTATAAGGTAGTACCTTAGCTTGGAAAGAGCGAAAACTATGGCTAGCATTTCGGTAGGCGATTTGTCATCGAATCGTTCGTTAATTTTTTATTTCAATTTTACCAGAAAGCCGCTTTGCTATCAGGATTTTGGTATTCTTCATTTTTGTCTTATTTTTAATTGTGGAACATATATCCAAGGATTGGGGAGTGAATATTGATTCACCCTGTATAAGTAAAATACACATTTCTTCTTCTCTTATTATTCCGTTCTTTCACCCGGATAAAAGGATAGAAAGAGCACGTAAAATCCAGTAAGTAAATTTAATGCCTTTTGAAAATACTTCGCCTCCATGGTTTCTCCCACAAATTTTTTTTTCCCAGTCCGTTCATGCACTCACATTTCTGCGTGATTTTTCTCGGGTTTCAATTCCCTGTCTCACAATTTACCTCCTAACTATTAAAAGACGAAGAGGGAACCTCAGCGTAAATAAGACCCAACACAATTTTTGTACAAAGCCCTGCTGATAGCGATGGCGTGGCAATGCAGCAGCGTTTTGCCTGAATAGAGTTCCCGTCCTTTTCTGTTTCACCATTATTACTGGGCCCGTCCATTGAGTTATCCTGAATGCGGCAGAGGCAACTTCGTCAACATCGTCGTCGTCGTCGACCCCATTTTATTTTCTCGAACTGAAAGAGTTAGAGGGGGTGTACCCTTTTTATATAGAGACACCCTGCTGATGGAATGTCATGTGATTCATTACGTTCGAGCATTCATGTGGAGTAGAATTGCACGTCGCGCAGCTACTTCAACTTTTTCTTTTTTTGTATTACTCTCATTATACTTACAGCTCCTTTCTTTGTCATGGAAGCGAACCTTACGTAGCCATAAAATCTCTGTGAAACGTTTTATTTTTTGCTAACAATTTAATATACTACATGATGCATGGAAAAAATTATTTATAAACTTTAACCATCAATGCCGGTTCTTGATGACGTACGATGTAAGCTGCTGCACGGCTGAGACTGTTTCGTTTAAGCTTTCATATATACAGAGAAGCAAGTAGCTGCAACCGAAATTGTTCGAAGCAGTCCCGTCCGTGCACCATATTTTCGATTATGTACTAAATAGAAAGACTTCTGGCTAAATATCTATGTCAAATTGTATGACGTAACGAGACAATTTTAATTAACAAAGTCATTTGAAACGTACTTGAGTAGGTAAAATCTCACCAAATTTCATATAAAACAAAAACAGCTTTAATAATATAAAATAATATTAAAAATCGGGTGCGAGTTCATGAACGAGGGTAGTCCACAAAGTAACCTCCAGTTTGTAATAAAAATGAAACCAGTTGGGATACAAAAATGTTATTATATACATTTTAAAACTACAACTTTTCTCTACTTTTCGACATAATCTCCAAACAAATTCAAGCATTTGTCATATCTTTTAACAGTTTTTGAAATACCCTCTGCATAAAAATCTGCCGCCTGCGACAGAGCCAACCTGTCACGGCGTTTTGAGCTCTTCGTCATTGGCGAACCGCTGAGATGCAAGCCACCGCTTCATGTGTGGGAATAGGTGGAAATCACTGGGAGCCAAGTCCGGGCTGTAGGGGGGGGGGGGGGGTGATAAAAAAACGTCCCATTTAAACTTGGCCAAAAGTTCATTTATTCTTTGAGCTGTGTGAGGGCGAGCATTGTCGTGAACAAACAACACCAGATGTAAGCAGACCACGACGCTTGTTTTGGATAGCGCGTCGTAGTCTTTTCAAAGTTTCACAATACACTGCAGAAGTGATTGTCGTACCACGGTCCATAAAATCAACGAGCAAGATGCCCTTAGCATCCCAAAACCATCAATTTCCTCGTAGAGAACGTTTGACGGGCTTTCTCTGGCTTTGGAGGAACTGGTTAACCCCATTGCATTGACTGCTGTTTTGTCTCAGCATTCACATAAACTACCCAAGTGTCATCTCCAGTAACGATCCTGTTAAAAAATTCTCCTTCCACGCCATACCGAGAAAGAAAATCTATAGCAAAACTCATTCTTTTGATTTTGTGGTCGCCGGTAAGCAGTTTTGGTATCTAACGAGCACAAAACTTATGGTAGCCTAGTTTTTCTATCACTCGTGTAGAAGACTCCTAGAAATTTCAGAGAAATGATCAGAAAGTTAGGAGATTGTGAAGCGACGGTCCACCCGAATTTTTTCCTTCACTCTGTTCAGTAAGTCGTCACTGACAAGAGATGGCCTACTGCTCCTGGCTTCATCGTGAGCGTTAGTTCTTCCATTTTTAAAAAACGTACTCCTTCACTCATAATGTTTGGACCATACACCACACACAATTCACGATGAATACCAGCTGCTGAGTGATTTTTCGCACAAAGAAATCTTATTACGCTACGCACTTCACACTTGGCATACTCTCCCATGCACAGCTAGAAGCGTACTAAATCACTGCGCATACTGATGATAGAATGGTGGCGCTACCCCCACTACCTATCACGCTACACATAAACGCAGGTTACTTTGTGGACTACCCTCGTATTTGTGAAAGTATCTCTCCAGATACCCAGACAATAAGTTGTGCATAAGTTTCATCTTACTACCGAATCGTCAATGCGCATCGCTGGAGAGATACGTTCACAAAAATAACACCCTTACTTATTACAGAAGTTATTAAGACAGAGCGTAGAAGAACATTCACCACTGCTCATTGATGAACGCTAAAACAACTATCACTGTCTCAATAACAAGGTGTAAAACTAGGTCAGGCCCATCTGACGGATACAACCATAATTTTCAAAAGCTGTATAACGCGCCTCCACTCTTTATCGAACAAGCCGAATACGTATATCGGGTTTTTCTTTTATCATTACACATAGGGATAAATGTATGATGGCATAGTAGGAAACCAGTTATACACCCAGTGATATTTTTCCAATTGTCAAATATTTCTGTTTTTCATACTTAAATCTTAAATTAAATACATTTTATCGAAAAATACATAATTTATTTAAAACAGTTAATTATCCCAGCAGGCATATACCTTGTACGAAGACAATTTTAAATATTTTTACGTCTTAACAGAACACATGAAGCTGAATATCCTGTGTTATGTAGGAGAACGGTCTGTAGGATCGCTTTTAGATGTAGCCAGGCCATTTTGGAGTATCGTACAGTTCGGTGTTCAAAACGCTGAAAGCTTTAAAATATAAGCCATACAAGATATCAAACCATCAAGAGCTTTTCGAGGAAGATAAAAGTAAAACAAGCTGATTTTTGTGATATTTTTAATGATAAAGCAAACAGTTCCGTAATAGATTTAAAGAGTTTCATGTACATTCTGTATGTCAATCTAAATAATTTCCCTTTGAATGCTTAAACCTGCATATCTTTAATAGTTAAAAAGCATAGTAAGATGAAATCCATTGAGTTACTTCTTTAGCTAATAGGAAAAGGTTGGTTGTAATTTTAATAAAATAAATACTAGGTTATTTATTATTTTTAAAATTTTTATTTAGGAACGTTATCATATTAACTTTTTTCGGTTTTAGTCTAGCACACCTTTGTTCTATTATTAAACAAGTTGTACTAAACACTCTCACTTTCTGCTGAACTCGCTGGAATTCAGAAGTATTTCCTAGCACATTGTTTTAAGGGTTTCAGCTCCATTCCTGTTACCTAAAAGAAATTCGAAATAAAAAATGCAATAACCCTTTTTTTTAAACCTACTTTCCAAAATAAAACAGGATGTACGTCCTGATTTGAATTTGGCCTTTCGAAATACATATTGCCTTTTATTACTATTTATTTTTATCGTGTTACTGAAATGCCCCAATACGTGGGTTACGTTTGTTAATTCATTAGAAGTAATGTCAGGACATTCTACAATTCATAAAATGGTAAAATCTATTTCTACTTTTTGGTTATATTTTCCATCTTTTTTGATACACTAATTTTATCTTAAGTATATTTCAACTTAAAGAAATACTATCCATCTTATTTGAATTTGTTAAAAATATTCAAAATTGCCTTCGCATAAGGTATACGATTGTTAGGATAATTAACTGATTTAAATAAATAATGTGTTTTTCAATCAAATGTATTTAATTTAAGATTTAAGTATGAATGAAAAACAGAAATATTTGACAATTGCAAAAGTATCATTGGTGTATAACTGGTTGCCTACTATGCCACCATACATTTATCCCTATGTGTAATGCTAAATGAATAAAAATCAATGCATTTTATACATATTGCTATGGTTTTTTCCCCAATAAATATTAAAAATTTATTTATTTATCTATGTACTATTATTTTGGACTTCTATGTATATTTCATGTCATGCGCCTTGTGGTGTGATGCCACTACGTTTGATGTGGACGATTTTGATATCTTCAGACACAGTTTTATAGTTGACAAGAACGTACTCTTTATTTAAAAAGATTTATAATTATAAATTTTAAAGTAACTTCGGGTTTGATTCTGAGTTTAATTGGTTGATGGTGTTGTAATTTCATTTACCGAATTTTCTACGAGTTTGATTCTCGTAATTCTTGATTTATTAACGTTTTCTTGTCCATGTGTCTCCTTAAAACTGTAAGTTTTTTTTTGAATTTATGATATAAAATTATTTTATTTAAAAGATTTGAATATTGTATTTTAATTGTATTTATATTGTAATATTGAGTTTTAGTCTTAATTAATTGAAATAGATGACAAAAAGGATTTTTAACATTTCTAACTAAAAAACAGTAACTGTAAAATTTTGCACGTTTGGATTTCAAGGGCATATTTTTTTTGGACATGTGAGTGCGCATGTTTTAGAGAGTTGATAGAGCTGTCAAGTTTGTTTATTTATTTTGTTCTATGGGGAGAAATTAAAAATAGTCTTTGTGATTTTTAAGTTGTTCGGTAGTCATTGAGGATGTTTTTTAATGCACGTAGCTGTCATTTTCCGTGCGTTATTTTTACCTTTTAAAATATTGTTTAATCATGCAATATTAATCTTTATACTCTATAAAGATTGATTTTTTTTTCTTTTTTTTTGATTTTGTATTAAATTTTCATTTAAATTTTATTGTGATCTTTATTTAATTAACCTTTCATCACGAACATAACAAGTAACTCAGAAAATATAAAGATACATTGTAATGAATTCTTTTACTGGCGCATTAAAAATTTTGTAGAAGAGACAACCACGTTTCCGATTGGAACCCTGAGAAGAAAGCAGTCCCATTTTGTGGAAATAAACCGACTGAATATCCTAGTTGGATAGATTTGTCGTGAACGGTGGTACAGTAAATATAAAAACCACAGTTCATAGCAATATGTATAATGATAAAAGAAAAGCCCGGTATAACAAAGTAGTGGAACCGACTGTAGTAGTAAGGTCTAGTGAATTTAAATAGTTCGGCTATATCCTCAAGTTCACTATACACCCGCTAGAGTACGCGTGCATCACGCTACTACGCCATCATTTCGTCAGTCATCATGAAGTCTCAGGTGTGAGGCGCCCTCATTGTTGTTTGTTGTTTCATGAATCGCGATCAACTACTTCTGTTCAGCGGAAATTTAGAATCAAATATCACAAGCAACCTCCACGCCGACCAACAATTATTGCCTCGTATAATCAGTTTATTGAAACTGGTTGTGTAGGACAAAGTGCAAGAGCTCAAATAAACTTCGAGATGCAGAAGAGATAATTGAACATGTGCGCGAGACCTACATTGGTAGCCCTAAGAAATCACTTGCACGTGCCAGCTTAGAATTAAATTCCCCAAATAACAGCGCGAAGAATTTTAAGAACACGTCTGTAACTTAAACCCTACAGAATATAGTTGCCGCAACCTTTAAGTGATACTGATAAAGAATTTTGTGTTGAAATGTTTGCCAGAATGGAATTTTCTTGATCAAATGGTCTTTAGTGATGAGGCAACATTCCATGAAAGTGGAAAAGTAAACAGCCATAATATACGATTGTGGAGTGCTTCAAAGCCATTCGAGATAGACGAACGTGCAAGAGATTCGCTTAAGTTAAATATTTTTTGTGCATAAGTTCTACCATAACAGACACTTTATGTTTCAACAGGATGGTGCATCTCCCCATTTTTATCACAAGGTTACATCCTATCGTAACTTGAATTGGACGTAGTGGAACGATAGCTTGGCCGCCCAGATCTCCTAAACTGACGTCACTGGATTTCTACGTTAAAGACAAAGTTTATGTTCCACCTCTTCCTGCAAGTCTAAATTAATTGCGAGTTCGGATAACAGAAGCAGTGGTATTGACCATGATATGATCACTTACAGATTAGATATATGCCGTGCCAAGGGAAAGCCTTTTTGAATATTTGTAAATGAAAGTTTTGCTGAATTGTTTGCTTTATTATTCAGTTGAATAAAATTTATATTTTCTTCACTATTAAATATTATTTCTGTATAACTAATTTAAGAGGATATTTCACGTACAGTTCGAAACGTAAATTTACTAAATATTAGAAATGTCTTCTTCAGTCAAAACCTTTTGTTCCTTTCGAACAAAACGACAAATTTAACGGTAAACACAAGAAAAAAGTTGCATGCCAACTATTTAATACATTTTTAAATCCCATTGCCTTCCGACGTTCACGCTGCAACAAGCTTAACTCTCCATGTTATTCCTATTATTCGCGTTTTTTTCTTCGGGAGACGTCCTCTCTTTCCCTCATTCAGTTTTCTAACTGTCACCTACGTGTGACGTAATGTGCCCTTCAAACAATGCAACCCTTTGTCGACCCCAAAACACATGTACAGGTACTTAAGGTGTTTACAAAAGTCACATTATTAACGGTCAAACAAACCAGAAGAAAGAACAATAAACAGTGCCCGTAGAGAGAGGGGAGAGAACTATTAAAGTGAATGCATTTTACACCCCTATATATAAATAATTTAAGCCGTGAATGTGTACTTACACGGATCTAAGTATCGAATATGTATACATTGTCCGTTTGATGAATTATATAAGATAGTTCTTTTAAAGCCGTGTCCATTGTGAAGGGAATTGAAGATTTCCTTTAAACTTTCATTCTAGAAATTTAACAAAATTATTCATTCAATTTATTTTAATTTATTTGTTACTAGCTGAATCCGACAATGATTTGTTATTATTGCTAGATTTGATGAGTATATTACTGGTGTCCTTGAAATAAAAGACAATGTATGAAAAATGGAAAAATGTAATTACGTAGAATATAAATCCAAAATATTTTCCCAAAATTGCTCCTCATTAGCGAAAAAGAATGACATTTAAAAAACTTTTGGCACGCCACTGAGCGATCGACTATATTATAAAAGACGATATCTTAAAGTTGACCGACAATAACAATTTGTTATTGCCTCGCTCGCTTTAAGATACCTTTTAACTTGGTGGAATTCTTCATTTTCTAGTATACATTTTTTCATTCTGCGCAGAATAATAAATACTATGTATATATTTGAAACGATCATAGCTGAAGAAAAAATAAAAACTAGTATACTAGTTTTATACTAGGAATACAAGTTTTTAATAAAACAGTACTAACACCAAAAACAGAGTGGCATAATTGGATGTGTGCCTCAATATTGATGTTTGGTTCTAAACTGTGGACCAATAAGGAAACAACAAATAAGAGGGATGCAAGTAAGCGATTTGAAAACATCAAAAAAAAATTGGGAGTAAAATCTGTAATTGAAAAATAATATAATAATATTTATACGCTAACGAACTATTACTTTGTTTTTCTATCACTTTATTATAACAGATAACGTTCTTGCAGTTTCGACATTAAATACATGACATTCTCAAACGAAATTAACAATACGTATGAGAAGCAAAGGAACAATTATACAGGATATACATAGACTACAACCAAAAACAATCCTAGCCTTAAGAGGTAAGTAAGCGACAATGGGAAATTTTTGAAGTAATAACTCCGGAGGTGGATAGTACTAAGAAAAGTACATAACGATTGTTGTGAATTAATAAGACTATTGAAAAGATTAGGTATAGTTAGCCATTAATAAATAGAGTTGCGCCCTTTGTCCGGAATGCAGGGATGTATTGTAAAAACAGCCGCCCGATGCGAATAGCAGCAGTGAGAGTAGTTAGGGTCGATCTATAGAACTAGGTGAATGTATTTCACAGATCGATAACTGTTACGCGATAGATATAATAATAATTATTAAAGCTACATTATGAGGCTTCCTGATAAACTTGTTTAATTCGCCGAACAAACGCACGTCGTTTGTTCGGCATTACCACGCTTCATAATACATTTGTTTGCACTGTTGAATACATCGAGTCAAACTGTCGCTCACAGCTGTGCGTAACTCTAAATAATTAAGAATAACGTCTTTCAAATTTTTAATACCTTTACAAATTTCTATGGATTCTAAGATATTCAATTCGAAGCCTTTTTTTCTCACTGTGTAGAAATTAGCACACGACGACATAATAGCCTTTTCTATAACACTTTCATATGAAACTTTCACTTTCATACGAAACCCTTAAGACTATCAAAGCAATCGCAGTTATTATTAATGACCAGTAGACCTATTTAAAATTAATCTTTTTAGTAGTTTTTATAATATACAAGAATCTTTATGTATTTTCTTAGTACTATGCACTAGGGCTGGGCGAAGTATCGATACATCGTCCAATACCCGATACCATAACTGGTATCGGGTACCCGATACCTCGTATAACGAAGGTATCGATTCTTAGGTATCGATTCCAAAGCATCGATTCCAAGGTATCGATTCCAGGGTATCGATTCCAAGGTATCGATTCCAAGGTATCGATTCCAAGGTATCGATTCCAAAGCATCGATATCTATCGATACTTTACCGATTCCAGTACTCGCTAAGTATCGATGTATCGGGTATCGATGTATCGGGTAGCGATGTATCGGGTAGCGAGGTATCGATTCCAAAGCATCGATACCTATTCCGATTCCGGTACTCGCTAAGTATCGATGTATCGGGTAGCGAGATATCGGGTAGCGATGTATCGGGTAGCGAGGTATCGATTCCAAAGCATCGATACCTATCGATACTTTAGCGATTCCAGTACTCGCTAAGTATCGATGTATCGGGTAGCGATGTATCGGGTAGCCGTGTATCGGGTAGCTTACCTTTGTGCATTTTTTTAAATGAGTATGCGTACATCATAGGTATATAAGTTGTTGTTTTATGCAAAATGACAATTTAGAATTTTCTTATTTTTCATGCAAGGATTAAAAAAGAACTAGATACATAAGTCTGCAGCTAGTATAATTATAATTTTACCTTTCGGAGGCCAATATTTCAACGTCAGTAACTTCACTATCACCGTCTATTTTGTCTTTCTTTTCAATAATATTAAAATATGTAAAAGGATGAACACATTTTATATGCTTTAGCATATTTGTAGTATTACCAGTATACTTATATTCTTTTTTACATACATTACAACTCACGCCCTGGTCGTTAATTTTATCAAAGTATTTCCAAACTACACTGTTTTTTTTCGACATTTTGGTACGTACGTATCCACTTATTACACCAAGTTATAAGAACAAAGTGATGAAGCTTAAAATGATATGAAATATAAGTGCTTATATTAAACTTTAGACGACGAATAAAGGTAGGAATTATAATAAATCAAAACTAGGGAACAGCAAAAATTTGTTGACACATAATTTGTATAAAGCAGTGTTGAGAGAAATATAGGTGATATTCATATTCATATAAATATAAAACACTTTCCTGTTCTATAGAATGCACAATACACAATACACGACTGTAAATTGGAACTAAAATAAACAAAATATAATATAAATATGTAGTATTAATTAATATAATAGGGTAAAAAAAAGTTGGGTCAAGAATTCTTATCAAGCTATTGTAGGTATAAAACGTGCTTGGTTTGTTTCTATTTTGAAATGAATATTTTAGGCTTTTTGTATAATTTTGTAATAGCACGCATATCTGCCTATATTATTTTATCTTTCTGCGTTTTTTAAATGTATATAAAAATAACTTTTTAAGTAAAGAATTTTTAAGTATGTATGCATAATATATATTTTAAAGACGTTGGTTATTATGCGTAGCAAATTCCATATTATGACATAACTTTAATTATTACAAACAAAAAAAAAAAAATATCACAATATTGCAAATTTCATACCGTAGTTATCGGTATCGGTACCCGATACCGAAAACGCCGGTATCGCCCAGCCCTACTATGCACCCCCGTAGTTACTACTTCGAAATTTCTCATAGTCACTTAATTACCTCTTTATTTTATCTTAGGACTACCATTACTTTTGGTTGTAGCTTATACCTTTATAGTTTTTCCTTCTTCTCATACGTATTGTTAATTTCGTTTGAAAATGACATGTTTCTAATGCCGAAACTGCAGTAGCATTATCTGTTATTAGAGAACGGACGCAATTTCCATAAAACGCAATCGGCAATTGGAATTGTGTATAACGTCGCTCAGTACATCCCGGCGTAATTCAATGAAGTATTTGTTTGACTTACTCGGACACCTAGTCTCGCCGCGATAACAATGGACAAGCCAGCTATTGTATTCGGAGAATATAGTGTTTTTAAAGTGTTTTCATGAGTGTAGATAGAAGCGGGGTTTTTATAATGTATTTTATTTATTAGTTTATATTTCGTAAGATAAATAAAGTGCTGTGAGTAAGTTTCTTGTTTTCATAGTTTTAACTGTTAATTACATCGTAATTTTTGTGATAGATCCTGTTTAATATCGTTTGATTGAATCTATTTCTACCAATTATTTCGACGTAAGTGTGCATTGAATTTCGTTCAGTTTCAATAACTTACGCACACATTTTTAGTTTTCATTTATTTAGATCTAGAGCATTGTTTAAGTTACTTTTTCAGACATGATATGGAAGAATGTCGAGAACGGCATTGTAAAACAATGGCGAGTTGGATTGACGGTCATACTGATTGTATGTCCATTGTCAGTGATTCCGAAATTTATTACAAAATCCGTAAAATATCATCAAAAATTCGTCACTTAGGATCGCAAACACATCTGAACTCTTTAAAAATATTTCTGAAAAAATATACTGGTCGAAATGTTCCTGATGAATCAACTTTACGCAAATATTATGTTTCTAGGTGCTATACGGGAACAGTAGAACGCATTAGAAGCCATCTTTTAAATCAATACATATGGATAAGCGCAGACGAAACGGTGGATATGTTAGGACGCTGTGTGGTAAATGTTGTAGCTGGTGTACTACATCCAACTATTCCCTATAACTCATATGTAATAGCAACAAGTGTTATAAATAGAGTTGATGCGGAAACAGTTGCTGAAACCATTAAGGAGAATATGCAAAAAATGCTTCATTCGGACGCCACGTACAAAGAAAAAATACTTTTATTTGTCAGTGATAGTGCTGCGTATATGTTAAAAACAGGCAGACTATTGAAGAATACATATCCTAATATGCTGCATATTACTTCTGTAGCACATGCTCTCCACAGAATCTGTGAATATATCAGAGACACTTTTCCGGAAGTTGATAGACTTGTATCAGCTTTTAAAAAAGTTTTCAGAAAAGCACCATTGAGAGTAGTTCTTTTCAGGGAAAAATTTCCATCTCTGTCACTGCCTCCCACTCCAGTAATAACTAGATGGGGAACATGGCTGGAAGCTACTAGTTATTATGCTGAGAATTTCGATAGTCTAAAACATTTCGTAACACTGCTAAAGGAGGATGCTAGAAGTATTGGTGAGTGCAAGGAGCTCACACAAATCCCAAATTTAAAAAATCAGTTGTACTTTCTTCACGAACACTTTGGAAAATTGCCAAAACTAATCACTTATTTTGAAAATCGAAATCTCAAATTAAATGACGGATTAACCACATTAGATGTGGCTGTTAATAATTTGAAAAGTATTCCAAGTGACTTCGGACGTGGCCTTCGGCAAAAGTTTGAAGCAATTCTTAAGAGAAATCCAGATTTAATTACATTGCAGCAATTATGTATGGAGACAATTCCACAAAATCTAACGGCTAAATATGAAGAAATAAAAGAATATTTCCAGTATGCACCTATAACCAGTTGCGATGTAGAAAGGACGTTTTCTATTTATAAGGATGTACTTAATTCAAAGAGAACAAAATTGACAGAAGAAAACCTTGAGAAACTATTGCTAGTCAATATTAATACTCCTTTACTCAACTTGAACGACAAAATGAACAAATAAAAATGTTCCAATTATAGAAATAAAATTAAAAACTTTAAAAATATAACTTTTCAACAAATACATATGTATTTCGTAATTTTATAGATCACCACCCGGTTGTTTTCCAATTATATAAATAAAATTAAAAACTTTATAAATACAACTTTTCAACAAATACATATGTATTTCGTAATTTTATAGATCACCACCCGTTCGTTTTCCAATTATATAAATAAAATTAAATATTTTAGAAATACAGCCTTTCGCCAGTACTGCACTGGGTGGTAAGCGTGTCCGTTCTCTAGTTATAATAAAGTAATAAAAAACAAAGTAATAGATTTAATATGCATACATGGACATGCACAACGCATAAATTATGCATTGATAACTTCTACGTACAGACACGTGTTTCGATCCTTAGATCTCGTCAGGATACGTGGAGAAGAAGTATGACCAATAACTTCAAATGCCGCTAAGTATAACACAATCTTGTATGGTCTGGTCATATGTAATGAGAAAGGGTCTCAAAGCATTTGACACCTACGGTAACGCTTTGCTTGAACTATGCTACTATTAAGAAAACTATGCGTTTAATTGTGTAGTCCACTACTCGTAGCCTAGATGGTTTCAATTATACCATGTGAAAGATAGCGTATCGATATTTAATTAGTATCAAGTGTAAATACAGTAATACACAAATGTTGAAAAACATTGTGTATGTCCATGTATGCATTTACATATATGTTTTTTAAGATATTTATATTACTATTTTTTTGTTTGTTTTGAAATGCTATCGTTCACATTGTAAATTGATGAAGGTTTCTTAATATTTTAAATACTTCTAATCACAGATTTAATTTCAATTTTTTATTCCAAATTCACTAAGAAATATCTATAAGGATATTTTTAAATTGCTGACTGTACAAGAGAAAACTTTCATATTATTCTTACTTGTCGATTACTTCCCTTCGGGTCAGTGTGGAAGGCTTAATTTAACATTCACCCTTTACGATATTCTATATCGCGTCCAAGTGTTCCATCCATCCACTCACTACAAATACGTACACACATGCAGGCCAGCACATACGGCTTATTATTCGTAAACAAAGACGCCAATTCAATTCACTATTATTTTTCGCATCTCAGCCCGTTTTCTTTTCCTTTTCAAGAGCGATGCGTATCGTCGCTGCCCGAGTAGGAAAGACAAAGTTGCGATCAAGATAAAGAGGTAGTAGATGTGGGGCGACGAACGAGTAAGGGGGGAGGTGGTGTACGCGGGAAGCATGTACGACGAAGAATCTCGATTGAATTTCAAATGAGCTCTTTGTTTAGGAGAAGACCGACGCAATGGCTCGGATTAAATGTTTTCCTCTTTCTTCTTTCTATTTATTCAAATGAAATACAATCATATTCATACACATACGGGTTCGGCTATTATGCGTGCGTTATGCAATAACTTCGGGTTCTATTATAAACTTATTTCCATTGATGGTTACCCACAAGTACACGTTCTAACAAAAATGTTTGTTTTTATTGTTTTAACAAGGTTGGTATTTATGCTTCAGCTGGTTCATGAATCAGTATATCAAGTATATAATATGCATCAATTTAGTCTCAACGAAGAAAGCAATAAACCTATGAAAAACATTTTATTTCCAAAGAAAACTGTAAAAGAAATGAAGACGCCTGAATCATAACATTTTACCTAAAAAACGATATATATACTCGTATATATACAAAAGTATTTTTAATAATATAAAATATTATTAAAAATGGAGTGTGAAGAACACAATACAAGTTATATATTTGTGAATGTATCTCCTCTCCAGAGACGCAGATACGTATTTCATCTTTCTACAGGATCGTCGGTACGCCCCTGCTGGAGAAGAGATACATTCAACCAAACATAACTACCTTGCTATCAACCAGAAATTATTAAGACAGAGCGTGAAAGAATATTCAGCGCTGTCTACATAATAACTGCCGAACTAAGCAACGTCTTTCTATAGACGGTAACAACCATATCTATAAAAAAACTGTATTATCGTGTCTTCACTACTTGTCGGGCGAACCGAATGCGTATATAACAAAATAATTTGAAACATACATGAGTGGGTAAAAGCCACACCAATTTGTGTAATACAAAAGTATTTTTAATAATGTTTGGTTGAATGTATCTCTTCTCCAGCAGGGGCGTACCGACGATCCTGTAGAAAGGTGAAATACGTATCTGCGTCTCTGGAGAGGAGATACATTCACAAATATATAACTTGTATTGTGTTCTTCACACCCCATTTTTAATAATATTTTATATTATTAAAAATACTTTTGTATTATACAAATTGGTGTGGTTTTTACCCACTCATGTATGTTTTAAATTATTTTGTTATATATATATATATATATATATATATATATATATAACATTTGATAAAATATATATACTGAAACTCAACATAATCCTATAGAATCATAAACTATTACAAAATAAATAGTAATAAATTATCTAAATAAATGAAGTTTACATATATGTAGATAGAAATACACCTACATTTTGTAGAACTGTACGAAAATTGCTCGTATTAAGAAAGAAAACATAGCTAGGAATTGTATGTTCTACTAGGGTTGTCTCTTTAATGTTGCATATAGCCATAAAATAAAACAGTGGATCCACGATTCAAAGTGCTTTATTGCTTTTCAAAATATTTTCCACAATAATTGATACACCTCTAATTCGTTCAAACCAATTGTTCCTGCAGTTATTCCAGTCTTCAGTTAGGACAGTCAAAACTGCCGTTTTGAAGGCATCTACTGCTTCTTCTGGCGACTGAAATCGTAGACCACGCATTCCATTCTTGATCTTTGAGAACGTACAAAATCGTTGTGACTTAGGTCGGGACTATACGGAGGATGATCAAATAACTCGATATTTTGCTGCTCCAAAAACTCAACTGCCTTTCGAGCTGTGTGCGGATCCGCATTGTCATGATGCAAAATGATTCGCCGTTGTGGGTAGGTTTCTCGGAGCACAGCGATTATTTCTGGCAAACAAATAGTTGTGTACCAATCCGCATTAACCGTTCTTTTATCCTGCAAAGAAATTGTAGCTACATGACTTTCTTTCGAGGCAAAATGTCGCGACCATATCTTTGGAGACACTTCGCGAACGGATAACTTCTGTCAGATTCTCTTCATCTTGAAACATCCAAACAACGGATCGACGTCTATTTTCGGGACGTTTTTTGAGTTTCCGTTATTGACTCGCCTCAAAGTTTTTCGGCACCAATTAACGCGAGCCGACTTTTGCTCTACGGTTAAAAGATGCGAAATCCAAGAGGAAACTAACTTTCTCACATCAAGTTTCTCATGTAGGTTCGTTTGAATTGAGGTCTTTGAAATACTCATGGAAGTCTCAATATCACGATATGTCACATGTCTATCTTCCTTACTCAGGCAGTGTACAGCATCGATGTTTTTCTGGTTGACGGCCATTCTTGGCGGACCTGTCCACGTGTGTCCACGTTAGAATTCACAATACCAACGTGAAATTGTCGATTAATGTGGGGCTTGATCTTCAAAAACGAAAACGAACTCAACAAGACATTGTTGTTGAGTTAATCCTCTCCGAAACTTGTAAAAAAATTACTGCACGAAAATTTTATCGATTCACATCCATTTTTCAGACACCTTATAAACTTTAAAAAATTTACTATGACTAAATCACTTGCCGTATCTTGATGAAACTTTAGATTTTGGCTAACGAAAGATTGAGATTAATTTTGACACCTGACGTTTGATTACTGGCGCTCTCTATGAGACTATATGCAACACTAAAAAGACATCTCTCGTATATAGACAATTACATCGCTTTTTTGGACTTGCAGTTCTTTCTTCTTGAGCAAAATCGACAAACACCTTGTTGAATGTCTAAGCCTTTGGCGATATCCAAATAAATTCCCTAAAAGATTCTAAATTCGCGTACACGTGCTAACTGATAGATACATTACTAATGAACTCTTGGGCCAAATCCTTTAGAAAATCCTTATCAGTGTTTGTGATTCTCTTATATATTATTTGGCAATAGATATCTCCGTAGAGTAAAAAATATTCTTAGGGGCCATCGACCACAGAATCTAGACATAAAATAGTGTACTTCGTTTGACCTACTATATTAACACCTCCTCTTGTGTTATAAAAGCTGATAATACCTGATATATATAAATTACCTGATTCTAAATCGATTTTGTCACCACTATGTAATGTATAATGAGCAAAAACATTATTAGTTTTTGATTTGTAGGACACTAAAACCATAACACTGGGAACTGGTCTTTGATTTATATGTCGATGAAGATGAAGATGGGGAGTAACTTCTTGTTTTTTTCGAGAGGTATCAACTATCTATTGTCGTCTTCATATTTAATACATAACATTTTCATGACCTGTGGAATTAAAGTTAAATAATTATCAATAATTAAATTTCGGCTGATATTCAATGTTGGTTAAAAAATAGAAAAGGGCCAGTAGGCTGTTTTAAAGAGAATTGCTAACGATATACATTATAGCCCAACAAACATCTCCTATCTCTCAAAGAAGTAGAGCAAGCCTGTTTCCAACATGGTACTATCAACATCAAAGAAGCAAATCAATATCGACTTGACGTTGCTTCGAATTTGCCGTACTTTCTTCGGTCATGGTGACTGACGGTGGCGTCTTCCACTACGATGACTGCTACTTTGTTTCGAGATCATATCTCTACGCCTATTATTCGTCGCCAGAATGATTCTGATACTGAAATTCGCATCCCTTTCGGCAATTTCTTTCAGCTTTGTGCACACATGAAAGGGCCCCGTTTTTGTTCAGTGCTGAGTAACTTTGGCACGAAATACGTTGACAAACTACCTACGATAAGCCGACAATGTTACAAATGTTATGGATTATTCTCCTTCAGTCATGTACGATAGCATGACGCATTTTTGTCACATTTTGTGCCGTGTTTTCTGTCGATGAACGACCGGAACGCTCATCATCAACCGACACACGTCCATTTTTAAAACGGTTGTACCCTTATAAGTTTGCGTCTGGCCTAAAGCATTCTCACCAAACCCAAGTTTGAAACAGAATTTGATGCATTGTCTTTGCTCTTTCAAATCAAACATTGTAATGTCGTATGAAGAATAACTCAAACACAATTCAACAAATATAAATACAAAAACTGTTTGTCACATCCTAACAAAGTACCGTTTGGCAGACTGCTTTAGTATAGACGTCGCTCACACCATCTACCGGCATAGAGCTGTACTATCATCCCTTCACGCGCTGCATTCAAATTCCGGGAATTTCTAGGCAGCATCTCATATAAAAGCAGATCCTAAAGAAATTAGCAATGTGAACAGTAAAATGTTGATTACTAAAACGACCACATGGCAAAATTGCGAAGAAGACTGTATTACAGTAATTTTCTTTTGGTTTTCCTCTTTTGTCAAATGTATTTCACTATTTATTTTCACTTAATTAAAGAGGGTGCTGTGTATGTCAAATTATTTCCCCTTTTGTTAAAAGAAAGAAAGAAAGAATTGTTGGGCATCCTCCAAATAAATTTACTCAAGATGAGCAAGAAAGAATTTGCAATTTCATTGATGTGGATTGCACTTTAACACTAAAACAAATAAAAACCAAATTGTTAGAGGAAAATCCACAACTAGAGGTAAGCATATCAACAATTAACAGAGCGACAAAGGCATTTCACTATTCTACAAAACGCATTTCCTTTGTGCCAGAAAGGTGTAAGGCGCCAGATATTATCCAAAGTAGGTTTGATTATGCTGTTCTGTATACAAGAATAATGATTCTTAAAGAAAAAATATATTTTATTAATGAATTTGGGATTCAAGTGAATTCTAGAAGATCTTATGGAAGATCACAGAGAAATAGTAGAGCCAACAAAGTTAAGGCTCAATAAGGCCGTAATTATTCGATTGCTGCTGCAATGTATATTAATTCATTATATTTATTCACCATTCAAGACAGGCCTTACAATGTAGAACACTTTGGAGAATTCTGGACATCTTTGATTGACCACTTAGCCGATGATAATATACAAGGTGCATATTTTGTCATAGACAACGTCCGATTTCATAGAACGGATGAAATTCAACAACTGATCAGAGCCCATGGACATGTACCAGTATTTCTGGCCCCGTACAGCCCTTTTTCAAATCCAATGGAAGAGCTGTTTAAGCAATGGAAAACTATCATAAAAAGAAGACAGCCTAGGGATGAAGAACAACTGTATGTTCAAATTCATAATGCTTCTGATGCTGTAACACAAGGACATTGCCAAAACTATGTTCAACATATGGAAACATATTTAGGAGATTGCCTCAACAGAAATGAAATTTTGAACTAAGCTGTAGTATGTGTTAGTAACTTATTATAAAATTGTGCCTCGAACTTTTTTGTTTTTAAATTTATAAATTAAAAAAAGAGGAAAATCATTTGCGGTAACATTAAAGAATTTTGACAAATAGTGAATTTTAGTCGATATATTAATGTCAAAACAACATATGTGGGAATGAGTTTTAAGAAATAGTGAAATACCTATATTTGACAAAATAGAAAAACCAAAAGATAAACACTGTATTCTAAATTGTATTTAAATGTTACTAAAGATTGCTTTTTTTATCAAAGCTTCCACATTGTTTGCACAACCTATCCTTTTTTTATAAAATTCATTTTCTATATTCTACAAACACTTTAGATTTTTTTTTGAAACTGTGACAGTCCATTGTTATTTCCTCAACCTCAAGCGATAATAAAAACAACGTGAAGGTCAGAATATTTAATTTACTTTTATTTATATCGCCGGTACATTCGCAACTTATTACTCCAAACATTTAATATTTCACTTTATTTAAAATACAGAAAAGAAATTCTAATTTTGCTCTTTATACTCGTATAAGCTAGAAGATTGGCTAAATTTATTGTTCCTCTGCGACAGTATTTCTGTCACATTTCGAAATAATACGTTCTTTCGACACAAAAGATACTCACGCTGAAAGAATTTTCACTGAATCGAATGCGGTTCTGAAAATTCCCATTAGTTTCAGGAGGGCCGAGGCTCCGAGGTCATCCGGGTCCTATTTTGCTTGCGTTCCTCGCCGACGACGTTCACGCACCAAAAACCGGAACTAGGTCAATGGGGAAGCTCCTAAAGATTATCAATAATATATACAATTTCATAAAATTTAAAAAATTCTACAATTTAGTTTCAGGAAATAGAATTGTTTTCGTGTGATGGAAAAATATTATTCATATTTCTATGTGGTTTTAAACGATTACTTGTGCAAAAACTATTTATTCAAATATCATTCAAAAATTTTGAATTTTATTAAATTACTAATTATTGCTCTTCAATCGTTGTCAAAGAAATTCAAGATTGTTTAACTAATAATTTCTATTTTTGAAGTTTTAATGATACTAAATTCATTAGGAGGTGGTTCAATAATTTAAGTGCTCTACGGGCATTGAAAGCCTAATTCATACAACATTTCATATATAAAATTGCATATAACAATAACAAAACGCAGTTTACAATTAATCCTATTTGACTATCGTCTTCCAATCTATGCCGTGTATCCTCTTTAACTCTTCTTATGTGTAATTTGAAACATTCTTAAGTACGTAAAATCTCACCAAACAAAAATATTTTTAATAATACAAAATATTATTAAAAATCGGGTGTGGAGAACAATACAATTTCATGTTTTTGTAAAAGTATCTCTAGAGATACACAGACACTTGTTTCATCGTACTACAGAATCATCAGCGCGCACCACTGGAGAGTTGCTTTCGCCGTAATAACACCATATCCATATTATAAAAGTTATTAAAATAGAGCGTAGAACATTCAGCGCTGCTAATTCACTAATGACAACATCATGAACGCCAAATCAACCATCACATCTTCGTAACAAATTCCCCCTTTTCCTCTTTCCTATTGGTCTCTTGGACAAAATCACCTTTACCGTTCTACTTCTGGGTCATTCTCTCTACGTATCCGAGCCACCTTAATCTTTGAGTTTTTTCACATCTTGTTAGATTGGATTCGTTGTACTCTTGCTCTATCTTACAACCGGTTGTTAACCTAGTGATAGATAACAACGCACTGGCTTATCATATCGGGGTCCCGGGATCTGATCCGGGACTGGGTTGTGCGAGAAGGTTTTCATGGTTTTCCATCTCTTTTAAGGCGAATACCGACAGCTAATTATCTACGTCGCGCCACGGGCGTAATAATAACTCATGGGGAAATGCAGGCTAAAGGAAGGTCCACTCCATACTAAGACACTACGTCGTAGCAATAAAAAAGAAATAAAAATTATTACCGGCTCCATAACCGGACATTGTCTATTAAGGAAGCGTCTGTACAGCATGGGCTTGGTTAGCGGGTCCTGGTGTAGGAGATGTGGAGGAGGAAACTAGCCTTCAAGTAGTATGCACTTGTGAGGAACTGAAGATACTCAGACAGAAACATTTCGGAAGTTATCGATTGGATCCTACGAGGGTACTCAAATTTCCCCAGAGGAGAATAGTGGCCTTTATCGAGGACACAAGACTAACAGAGTGGAACTGAGAAATCTATTTGGAGTAGTACGAAGAGCACTGTGATCAGATGCCTGGACTTATTGGCGTCCAACACAAAGAATTAGATAGATAGAGAATTTTGTCAACATTTCTGTTTTAGTATTGTTGCTATATATGTTATGGAATTGAGAGGGGGTGGTACAAGGAGCAGTGTGCTCTAGTGCTTGAACTTACTGGCGGCCAACCCAATGAATCAGAAGAA
The DNA here is from genome assembly GCA_935421215.2 of Melolontha melolontha. Taxonomy (NCBI): domain Eukaryota; kingdom Metazoa; phylum Arthropoda; class Insecta; order Coleoptera; family Scarabaeidae; genus Melolontha; species Melolontha melolontha. Next base: position 50,645,172 of record OW285242.1, read on the forward strand.
GAACTCATGGCCTACCAATACCCATCGTAGTTGGCGTCAATTGGGAGAAGCTAAAGCGTAAATTATTACTATTATTTGTTCCTTTCCTCCAGCCTTCTATTGTGTTTACTTCCCCATATATAGAGCCAAACATTTTTCTTTCCCATCTTTCCAAGAAACACTCCATATTTTTATTTAATACTCAGATTTCAATAGGCCTATATCGCTGCTGGTCTTACATACTCCTAAATATTGTAATGTTTGTCTTTCTCGATACACATTGTCTTCTCATTAGTGTGCTTCACATTTCATATTTCTGATTTCCTTTTGCGATTCTGGCTTTCACTTCCTGTTCTTCGTCCTCTTTCTTCTATCTGCACTCCTAAATATATGAAAGTTTTCACTTTCGTCTCCGATAGTATTTATGATATATTCAGTAGCGTAAACAATTTTTTGAAATATCTGTCATTTTTTTTCTCGCTTATGAGAGGGAATTATGGGAAAATATTTTCGGTATATATTCAGTAGTAATATAACAAGTGCAATAAAAATTATCGTCAAACTCGTCCAAGAAAAATATAATTCAGATTTTGGCGTCACAGTAGATCCATTTAATGACATGATATTTAAATCAACAAAAGATGTAAGAGACGTTACACGAAATTCACTGCAAATGTTTACTTACGAAGAATTCCTGAAAATTGTATAATTATTTGATGAAAACACTCCAGACAGTCTCCAAAAAAATTCTTCCATATTATATCTTATGAATTAGAGTTTCCAGGGGGCGAAGCTGTTAATTGTTTACTGGATTTCTTTCAAGAAGAAAAGTCTCACAACAGTACAAACAAACAGAATTGAATATAATCCGTTGTTTACTAAAACTCAGCAAGGAGGAAGTAAAATGTTGTCAGACAGCAAATAGTTAATCACAAACAAGGCAAATGAAACTATTTGCCCTGTTGTACGATAAGTTAAAATGTTTTTCTTTTGTTGTGTATTAATTAATACAAAGGTATTTTTAATAATATAAAATATTATTAAAAACCTGGTGTGAAGAACACAAATACAGGTTCACTATTAATATTTTTGTGAACGTGTCCGAAAATATCTTTCCCAGAGACGTATATTATGTGTATTAATTATTTTGTTGAAGATTATACAAAAAACTGTTTTTACAACAAATCCAGAATCGAAAAATAAAGGCAGTTGGTACGAAAATATACCAGTTGGGAGAAATGAAATGGCCAAATGGACTAAACTATCAGCAAAAAAAAAGGTTTGGATGGCAAATCTAAATTTACAAATCATTCCCACCGAGCAACTACTGTATGTCACGTGGCAAAAGTAGGCGTAAACAAAATGCAAGTAACAAAAATAACAGGACATGGTAATGTGAATTCAATTAAACCTTACTTGCAACTCGATAGAGAATTCCGCAGGAACTCATTCAGAAACTGAAAAGTAATGAAGGCAAACTCTGTAGTAGAGCAGACCAATTTCCGTGCGCGCCATGAGGGCCAGTTTGGGAGTGTAATTCGTAGTATATTAGAATATGCGATAGAATAGGGGCGCAACATGAGCTTGTTACTGATATAAGTATAGAAGTAGAGATATTTATTCTATCAGAAATAATTAAATATACATTTGGTTTTCTGCTATTAAAGTAATATGCATAAACACACGAAAAATAAGAATAGTATATTAAAAAACAAGTTTCATAAGGCACTCGTTTCATAAGGCAAAAGGCCTTATTAAACGAGTTTTTTATACTATTTTTTCTATTTTGCGTTTTTTACATTAATAAATTGCTTAAACTGGAATTACTTAATTTGAAAGTTCAGAGTTTAATTTTTATATAAAGCATGCAGTTGGTCACATTGATACTTGACATTTTCAAATTTAAATCTTGCTATCGGCGAAGTATATTATATTACATATTATTTACTAATCTTCGTTAACATTACTTGATACTTCATTTAAAAATATAAACATGAGTGACATAGAAACATATATATGTTGTTGTCAATTGTATACAACATACGTTGTTTGTGTAAAATACGGACATATATCATATCTGTCAAATGTACATAAATTCTTAAAATCAAATGACAGCAATGATATTTATTTCTGTATTCGAACAACGCCAACATTGAAAAATGAAAAAAAGCGTATCGAAATGAAGCTCATTTCGATACTGTTTTGGGTTTCATAATGAGTTCATTTCGAACGCAAAATAGAAAATAGTACATATTATAGCAGCGTTGTATGTACCTATAAATAAAATGGAAAATGTATGAAATCAGTGATTGTGTGCACTACAGAGGATTAAAAAAAACACTTACCGTTTTAAGCGTCTTCCAAGGATTGACAAACTGGAGAAACTCGATTGTATATTTTCAACATCTGGTGCGTTTAGAAGGTTATTTCTGAAAAACATGTTCGCCGTGAGGAAAAAATATGTTTATATTCGGAAAACGAGCGTTCTACATCTATCTAGTGATGTTATATTCCCATAATCAAAATACTTTTTTAAGCAACTTAACGCATTTTCTAATTTTGTTATTGCTTCTTCTAGTCCCAAGTAATTCTCACGAATACTTTGTAAATCCATTTTAATCTGGGCATCTTGAAATTTTTTCTGGCTTGTATTGATAGCTGCACTTTCTTTCGAACCGAATGATAAAACCACGTCCTTAATTATTTCAAAATGTTCATGATAGTAAAACCCCGCCTGTAACCATGTACCCCAACGTGTCAGAATCGGCTGTGGTGGCTCAGGGGTATGGGAACACACCCCTGTCCCCGTGGCGATATCTTTAAATTTAATTGTGCCTTAAATGTGAATTTGTAGAAACCTAGATATGCTTTATGATTAATTACAAAATACATTTTTAAACTGAAATTCGGTTTATTGTGTAAAATAATAATAAAATAGTAATAAAAACCAATTGTTCGAACTTTAAAAACTTCCATTGCACCAATTCGACGAATCACCTGTATATGCATATTGTATTTTACACTTCCGTGGGACAGGAGTGTACAACACCTCCCTTACGTAGTAGATATTTTATTATATTAACTGCACATGTTTGCTGTATTCATTAAGCCATTTTCAGTGTACACAAGTGACGTTATTTATTGCCGAACAACAAACCGACAAATTTCCATTTCAATATGCCAGTAATAGTACACTTCATATACTCGTATGTACGCATACTCTCCAGTTCGCGTTTGAGATCCACAATAAAACGCATTGAACACGGGATCCGTTATGCTAAAATTAAAATCAAACTAGTTGGACTGCTTATGTATCTTCCTGATAGAATTTTTCATATATGTATTATACGGCAAGTGTGTATGGTCGTTAATACCTAACTTGTACTCAAACAACTAATTTTTCGGAAAAAATAACATTTACTCATTAAATAATCTGTTTAATTAAAAACAAAAACATTTTTAATAATTTAAAAATATTATTAATAATCGGGCGTGGAGAATACAATACAAGTTCATATTTATGTGAAAATATTTATCTAAAAATGTTTTGTTTTATACAAAATATGGTGAGGTTTTATCTACTCAAGTATGTTTAAAATTATTTTGTTATATACACTATCGGTTGTGTCCGATGTATATTGGAGGCAGGTTAATACAGTTTCCACAGGTTGCGGCTGTGTCCGGCAGATGGAAATCCCTGGCCAAATCTTAACACTTGTCATAAAGTTTGGTTATTTTGGCGTTTGTGATGTCAATGAGTCAATGATCGGCGCTAAATGTTTCCTGCGCGACGTCTTGATGACTTTTGTAATGTGGTAAAGGCGAAATTATCTTTCCAGCAGCATGTACTGATGATTCTATAGTAAGATGAAACACGTGTCTTCATATCTGGAAAAATTTTAACACAAATATGAACTTGTATTGTGTTCTCTACACCCGATTTTTAATGATATTTTTATATTATAAAAAATATGGTTACGTTTTACCTACTCAGGTGTGTTTCAAATTATGTTGTTATCTAAGGTAGGTGAGTCAAAGGTAGCCCGTGTTCTTAAGGTGGCTCGGGTCACACGAAATCGCTGCTACTGCAACAGTCGGTCACAAGATGGCACAAGTTTGTTGACACCAGGGTCGCACTCTGGTGTCAAATTACCAAAACCAAGACGTGTGGACGGATACAAGTGATGAGAACGAAAGTAAGAGAGAAAGAAAGTGAAAGAGGTAACAAAAAAATCATCGCAGGCCAAAAACCAATCGCAGAACAACCTGAACAAGAGTTCCGAATGTTCGGTCGATGCCGTACCTACTACAAGTGGTCTCCAGACTTCTTCAAAAAGCAGCGAGTGATAGCTGGTATTGCCATTTGTGTACAGCTTATAGGAGGATTGACATGCGATTATGTACAAGATGCATGCGATATCTCCATGAAGAATGTGAGGAACTCACTGTTGATGACAAAATATCATGATCATTTGTGTGCACTTCTGTGAGGATTCAGATTAAAAGACCGTTTGTTAATATTTTTTTAAAGTTGTTTGAATAAGAGGTACAGTTGTATTAACTTAAAAAATAATAAAATAATATGTTTGCCTAGTATATAACACAGTCATTTTTTCCCAAGAAATTTCAACTGGGGGACCACCTTTGGTTCACCTGCTCTTAAGATACTTAAGATACACAAGATACTAAAAAAAAATATACAAAATTAAAAACATACAAATATATTTTCATGAAGCATTGGATACACGATGTAATTTATAAGAAAGGCTCTACTAAAAATTTTCGAGTATTTATCTCTTTCTAAAAAATTATTAAAAAATGTTACAGCTTATCTTATTTAATTTATTGTTCTACTTCGGTGCAACTCATTTTTTTCTGATAATACCACTGAGAAATAAGTCACCCATATTTTTTTCATTTTTCTTTTTACAACCAGGCTATTTTCGAAGGACGTTTGAAAATAAAATACTGGTTAGACACGAAAAAGGATTCAATAAAACGTATTCTTTTTTTAAAATTGAAGTTATTCATTTAAATTCAATATTCTTGTTAAACTTATCTCCTGTGAATAAGAAGACTTATCGAATATAACACTGGTCAACACAGTTTGGTTATCTTATACACCAATAGGTGTAGTTTATGTCTTTTGTCGTGCTGATTTTGAATCTCATTTAGAATTTGTTCCATCACGTCAGGATTTTGAGATTTTCTAAAAAAATTTTTTTTCAAAGCCGCATTAAATTTTCCAAAATTTCAAAGTTACTTTAATGTAAGAAAGATACTACTAAAAATCTTGTTCTGTCGAACATTGAGTGGACGTGTCTGAGCATGTCCTTGCATGTTTCCTACGTCAGAACACCTTAAACCACGCACAATTTTGCTCTGGAACCAACCAAATTAAGAGAATTGGTTGATGTTTGGCTATGTAGGCAGTCCCGCACCGTAATTGTATGCACGTGTGCAAGGCGGCCAAATCAAAGGCCGGTGAAAATTATTCGACATTACTAGAGACGATGGTCATTAATCAATAGGTTAACATAATATTAACGTGTAATTAAAAAACACGCTGGCCTATCGAGAGAAAGAATTCAAGTGAGTGATCGGTTATCTTCACTTTAAACAACCATACCCTCGATAACACACTTCTTCTAATCGTTATATTTTGTGCATGTGTTTAGAATTTAAAGAGCATCAAGCATTAAACTTGTTAGTGTTTAGAGCGTTATTTGTATTACTTTTTATCACTTATCGGTGACTGGAAAATTTATGGTTGCGATAAGAAAATATAACACTGTTTAGTTTACCCTAATATATTTTTACAAGTGTTTAGAATTTTAAAATGCATCAGCATGTGTGTCAGGCTCTAAAATGTTTAAAATGTTATTATATTACGGTCTGTTTTACTAGCGCATCAATTCATCAATTACTAATTATTTTTCGGTAACCCATAATAATAATCCATAACAACAACATTTTGCCCACATCAAGTTAAATGTGAAAGATCATAGATTGGTTGCTATGGCTGTTAATGTTTAATTCCTAATTTGTGCTTCTATAATATGTATGTAATATGGGGATAAAAATATAATATATAAACAAACGTAAATACAATTTTCCAGAGTAAGCAATATATATGCAAGAACATACGTTTAATCAGGGTTCGGAAATTCATAGATTTATTAATAAATAATATGTGTATTATTCCAATGTTAGCATAAAATAATGTATGTACTCGAATATACAATAATAATAATATTCGTAACAGTTTGGACAACACATATTTCTCGTGATCTTTAGAAATTTTGAATATATGGATTACGGACCCTGCGCGTAATACCTTAATGTAAAATGTTAAATAGTTAATGTTAAAATAGTAAATAGGGGCGGCAAATTTATAGATGCACACAGGCGGCCAAAAATACGGCGCGGCGCTGTATGTGGGTATATAAAGAGCTTCACACGGCTCTTTTTATTCAATGTAAGTCGGTTTGTGATAGTCTTTTTATTTCATAATGTCGCGTACAGCTCTCGCAGTATAAGTTGGCCAGCGGTGGGGAAAATGTACCACTCACCTGTCTGATTCAGTTACGGCATCGAATGATATGCAATGATACGCAATCTACCCTCCCTATATCTGCGCGAACTGCCAGCCTTCGCCAATTTATAATGCGAGAGCTGTACGTGTACATATAAATAATCCAAACAATTTCTATTACGTATGTGGATAATTCACTACCCACCAGCATAAGCGTAATATTACACCTTTAATAGAAAAGCTATATTTTCACTATTTTTTTGTTTAACCATTGAACATCAAGACAAGTCATGAGCTCCCAACATTTGCTGCGCTACTACTCTGAGGGACTGGTCAAACGGTAAGAAAAGCGCTATGGCTTTTTCAAGATCTATGATTTGGCGTGAGGAGCGTGAAGAGCGTGAGGGGCGAATGGACCAATCGACTGATTGCTACTTTTGCCGCCCGAAAATTTTCAGGTTTTCCAACAAAAATTTAAAAATTATTAGTTATGTTAGTCTGGCCTCTGCTACTCGTCCAGCCCTTCATTCGGAAGCCTTGCCATAGGTGTTTCGAGTGAAGAATATGATATTACAGAACCAGAAGAAGCAAGTGTAAAGTTTTCGACCAGTGATTATGAATATTGATGATCATTTTTGGACATTAATATCAAACGAAAGTGTCGAATAACAGTATAAAAGAAAAGTAAAAAGAAAAACATTTTAAACAAGACGATTTCATACAACTCCTTATAATGTACATACCTAGTTAATATTATTTCATTTACTTTTCAATATTGTGATAACTCATTCAACGGTACGTCACGTATCATACCTCCAGCGCCTTCTCGATATATGTAGAAATAGAAAGAACGCGAATAGAAAACTCGAGAGAGATTCAACAGCGATATATAAGCCGTCGAGGAAGGGATTTGGGAATTCGATACCAAATAATCGCCGAGTGAACTTACATAAATATAAATAAATAAATGTGCTTATTGTTAGTAATTAGTTTTTAAATTGTTATTCGTTTTTATTATTAATATAGTCTGTGTCTACGTTACCGTTAGTTTTATTTAAGAACCCGAAAAGACAAATACTTTACAATATTTTTTTTCCCAAAACCTGACGTGTCAGAATAAATTTGTTGTTATTACTATTGTTAGAACTATAAGAAAAACGAAAATTGTACATAGTTTCTAAAGAAAAATTTTAAAAATGAAAATTCATTGACCAGTGTAATCACATAATTGAAAATAAATCGAGAACTAAAATTGTGATAGATAGCAAATTGTGATAGATAGTGGTATTAAATTGAATCTTTTATTATGGTCCCTCACATTTAATAATGCTACAACAAACTCTTTAATTGAGGCCTTAGAAAGGAAAAAACATCACCTGTGATAGGTAGATAGGTGAGCGCATGTATAGAAAGGTAGATAATAACATCCTCCATAGGCAAAGCCACTGTTGAGGCCAGAGCAGGTGGGGATTGCCCATAGGGAGGTGTGCTGTCATCTCTCTTGTTGGCTGTTAGTAGATGGACTCCTTAAGAGATTATCCAACGAAGGCTTTCAGTGTTTGGGATACGCAGACGCCCTAGCAATCGTCATCTGTGAAGGTTTTACAGGAGTTATTTCAAAACGAGCACAAACTGCCCTAAATATCGTAGACGACTGGTGTAAAAAAATTTATATTACTGTTTTTCTTGTTTTTTGCCGGAAATCCAGCAAACCGCTTTGTCTGTTCATAGACTACTTATTGCCGGGAAATCGTTTTGACTAAATTCTTTTGGCTATTTATAATTTTATCTGGCTTATAACTCCTTTATATGCTGTCTTCTAAAGTCACTCATTAACATGTCGATCAAAAATTTACACAGAACACATTCTTACGTTTTCTGACCAAACTTCTGCTTCATAATCGCCATAGTTTCGTTACTCCAAAGTTACTCCAAAGTTACTCAAGTTTATTCATCGTTGCCTTTCTGTCAGCTTTATTTCTTAGAAATAATTAATAAATAAAATATTTGTTGTTTGCTATATACCATAAACCAACATACAGCAATATAACTATACATATAAGCTCATTTTACCCCACCCCTCACAAATTAGCAGCATACCAATCTATGATACATAAACTAGTAATCTACCTATGAACAATCATAACTTTAATATAGAATTAAATAGAATATATAATATTGCAGTTAATAATAGATATACGTACAGTAAACTTACTTAACAAAAAATCTAACACAAAAACAAAAATCCCAAACTCTATCTACAATCTATCCGAAAGTTGCAAACAGTAGTAAAGATCAATGTAATTTTATCACATAGATAGGACCAACTACAAAAATACCTTAGGAATGACAAAGATAAAATAGAAAGAAAGACGAACTCAGAAGTCTGGGGCTGTATATGTTAACATGTGAATGCACCAAAGTCTATATTGGTCAAACAGAACGTACCTTTGAACAAATAATTAAGGAACATGAAAAAAGCTACAACGAAAAAAAAATGGACGCAACATTCACTAATCATTGCCTAGAACTAAACCACAAATGTAACAAAGACTTAATTTATTTGAAGCCTTAGAAATTAATAGATACAATAAAGTAAAAAAAGAGTAATTGGATTAAATCACTCCCCTCTACTGGCTCTCTCTTCTAAATTGTTAGTAACACCCCCACTTGTATGTAATAACCCCACACTTTTATAGGAATACCTATACTGTACGTAATTTTGTAAATATTTAGTTATCATCACCTGATAAAGTCAAAGTTTGGCGAAACAATATTATAGTGCATGTTTAAAATACAATAGATTATTTGAAACTTCTTTTACTTAATTTATTGAATAAATAAGATATAAAAAATATATTTTTGTATTATTAATAGATAGCTATTTATCAATTTTTTCTCTTGTTTCAGATATTACACCATGGCTCGGATGTGATCAAAATTGAGGATACACCACTCAAAAAACACAAGCTGGACGATTATCCGCAAATTCCTTTTGGTTTACAAATGACACACATTCTCGATCCGCTCTACATCCAGTATTTCCAAGATCAATGTTTAAGCAGCAGACACATTTCCGCGTTCAAACCTCTCAGTGGACACCTTCAAAAGGATACAAGCAAAATAAGGCACACGATGCGTTACACAGAACCTCCGATTTTGCAACATCCGGAACGCGTCGTTCCTCTCTCCAAATCCGAATCCTTCGAAGGAAATTACCAACCGAACGTGGCCTTGGCGCCTTCTACTAAGAAGCATCGTTATTTGAAACAAGAAAGCAATCACTTCGACGACAAAGAAATAGTTCCAAGTAACGAAGTCAGTTCAACTAAGGAGAGTTTTATATCCAAGGGTACGTCGGTGATAAGGCACGATAAATATGTAGACCATTCGCCGAAAAAATCCCCCGACTCTCAAAATATTATCGATTCGACTGTATCGGTCGTACAGACCACTGGAAATTTAGGAAGGTACAACTCCGAGATTGAACTTTCGACGGACACTGACGACAGCGGATCAGAAACTTCGGAAAAAACTGATCTTTATAAAGTGGAAGAAATAATGAAAGACATAGATCATGTTATAAGGGAAAAGGTGCTGGAAATATTTCGAAATATGTGCAAGGATCACGAACAATTGCAGCGCGAAGTTCGAAGTAAAGATAATGAAATTGCGGAACTTACCACCATCGTGACCGATTTGAAAAGGCAACTGTTGGATTTAACGGATAATCGAAATGAATCGGGTGTACTAAGGAACGGATATCCTGAAGAGCCTTTGATAGATGTCATCGAAAATACGAAAGAACGAACACCAACGCCATCTAACGTCGACAACACGAACATGGTCACGACATCCTGCGACAATCAGCCGACCATAATCGAAAATAATCACTCGCAGTCAATCGATTGCGCCGAAGATAATAATAGTTCTTCCAAAAAAATTTCCGCGAAAGAAAGTGAAGAAATCGTTCAGAGTACCTCGGTCATAGCTAGCATAGACGACCAGGAAAAAGCAATAATAAAAACGGCACCGGAATGAGGAATATGGGATTCAAGTTATGTGCACGTGTCAAGTGGAAATCCCACCCGATTTAAATGGGATCTCTTCTTGAAAATAACGGGAAATAGGAAGGGAATAACACTCTTTAAACACCATCAACGTTAAATGCAGCGGCCACTTATTTTTGCGATACAAGCTTTTACAAATGAGTTTTCTTTTTATATGAAATAAAGAAAGTTCTTCGAAAGGACTTTTCCTATTGTACAATAGTCATAAGTTTTGTTTAAGTTTCCTTCTTTTTTATTTTCGTTTTACAGAAAGCGAGCGTTAAAAAAATATTTTGTACAGGTCGTATAGAAAAATATAATATCTGTCATATAACAAACACATGTTAAATCTGCGTTGTATAACAACTAAACGGTAGCAAGATATGAAATGAACAATGGAATAACGTATTTAATATAAATCAAAATTGTGTGATGATTTTCGCACCTATATTGAATCAGTTGTTAATAATAACCTTGGAATTCCATTTTGATTAAAAATTTTCGATGGCAAAGGATTTATTTGGTACTCAATTTTGCCCTGAATTAAATTTTGAAATGAATTCATTCTTGGTTGCTTTGGATACATATAACTCAAATAATTAATTACATTGTACATTAATGATTTTCAAACAACCATAAGCGAAATTATTGTGCATTATATTGTATATTACAACATCGTAAATACTTAAGACTCTGTAGGTAGTGGGGGTACCCTATTTTGTTGTTATAGTCACGATCTAGACAATGAAATAAATCATTATTTTCCAATCGTAATTAAAGCACCACCCTTTCCTCTCAAATAGAATATTAGGTAATTAACCCATTTATGCCCAGAACTATTTTTTTTGCATTTTGCTTATGAAATTTATATATGTTGGTAAAAATGTCATTTTTATAATGGGCAAATACCAAAAAAAAGTAGATAAAGGCCAGTTCTTGAAATATGATGTGGGTCGTTTTCGACCCAGTTGGGCAAATTAATGTACTTTTTTGTCGTATAGTGCTTTAAATTTAGAGAGCATTTTTTGGGTGTTAAGTTTTGGTATATGTAGAAAAATAAAACTAGCCGTATTTACAGTTATATTTTCGCACAATAAACTAAAAACTTTTATTGTCTGTGATAATCTGCAAAACATTTATCATGAAGAGCAACATTACATTTATCACAGGCCTTAGTCGTTTTATTTTTACACAAGGCACATCTTCGCCGTGTTTGGCTAGTTACAACCAGATGCTGACCCTGTCGACGTGCCGCTGGATGTATAGAATGGAATGTAGGACCTGTGGCCAAAGGAGGTTTTCCATATTTTTGTAAAATATCAATTACAGCTCTTCTTCGAAATTCCAAATTGTCCAACTTCAATCCAAATTTGCGTGCCAAAACCCAAGAATTACTCATACATATGTCGAACATCTAAAATAAAATAGGAGTATACCATTTTTTACCTCGCAGACCTATACGATAATTTGCAATATTGTTGTCCATCTGATCTACCCCTCCCATATACTTATTATAATATTGCACGACGTATGGTTGCTGTATGTCTATCTTCTTTTTATCTTTTGCCGAATATCTTGCTGCTTTTTGGATTGGTCTTAAACCATATTCATTTGACATCAAAGTAACAACACTGGTGTCTTTCCACCTCACACAAACTATATTTTCATCTTTGTCAACTGTACTGTCGTAGACACCTCGTTCTTTCTTTTTCATTACAGCAGGATATTCAAGAGGACATTTATCTGTTCTGTTTTTTCGAACGGTACTAGTTGCACCAAAACCCATTTTACCTAGTTTACTCACAAGTGAAGCACTCGTAAAAAAATTGTCAAAATATAATGAAAACTTTTTATCAGGAAATTTGTGTTGCAGCAAGTTAGCAAAGTTCGTAACAACAGACTCTCCGAGCCCCATCTTCTTCTCCGCTATGTTCATACTCTTCCCTTAGTATACATCAAAACTGACACAGTACCCAGACGGCAGAGCAAGAACCCACGCTTTGTAACCGAAACGGATAGGTTTTCCTTTTATAAATTGCTTACATCCGTTTCGGCCAAAGTACGGGATCATAGACTCATCGATTGATAATTGTGAGTTCAAAGGTACATATTTTATAAAATTTTTATTCGTTTTTTCTATTAGCGGACGCAACTTAGCCATTTTGATATTTTCTGCCAAGTTATTGTTATCTGCTGCATGTAGGAATCTAAATATTTCCTCAAATCTATTTCTTCGCATGGAGTTGTAAACCAGACTATTTCGAGTATCGTCTCGCCCTTCCCAAAACATTCTTCGCCGTGGAATTGGTACATAGCCGCTTACGTATAATATTGCTATGAAAACGAGTACTTCATCGTTGCCTATTTCTAATCGACAATTTTTGCTACTTGCATACAAAACAGTATTTTTTACAAGATGTTCAAGTACATCTACATTTAGAAAGAGTTCTAAAAATTCTAAAGGTTCGCTTTTATCGCTTAGCGTAAGCACAGGTAATACGTCAACCATAGGAAAATTTTCAGTAGTTGATTGAGACGTTGCTGTCTTATCTAAATCACCCTTTGACCAGTTCCTTTTTTTTTCTTTAGACGGGCCACTCTTCTCTTGTACTTGAGTTTCATCCTCATTGTCACTGCTGTCTTCTACTCGCTGGTTGCTTACTGCTTCTGCTTGAAGCTGCTTAGAATTCAGTCTGTTGGGATCAGCGCAATCCTCATCCCCAGAATCCTCACCACTTTCAAAATCATTGTCATCCGGCGGAGTAATATATATAGCATCGGGAATATTAGGATCGTCCTCGTCGAGTCTTTCTATCTCGTCTAACAGCTCAGCTGTTGTTAGCGTTTTTTTCCTAAATATGAGAAAAATATATCACATATCTGCCCAACGGGTCGTTACCGACCCAACAAAATTATACTTCAACTGTACTCAAAGTATCCAGGCCTGCCCTTATAAATATGAACGTACCATAAACTTTGAAGTTTAAACAACAAGATTTCATAAATTGATCAATTTCACTATAAAATTGAAATACTTACCAGTAATTACTTTTAGCCATGTCACACGCAGATATATTACACTTTACTTTGGTACAAATTTACTACAACTCGCTGTCGAACGTGCTTTCTTACTGACACCACAACAAAATATGAGTTTATAACATGTTAATGCCACGATAGGTCACACTCCGAACACAGCGGTGTATACAGGTGCATATATGAAAGGCAGTGGGTCGTTTTCGACCCGTTGGGCATAAATGGGTTAACTCAAGTCTTCGATTTATTTATCCCGTTGTTTATCAACATTTTTTATTAAAACAGTACTTGGTCGATACTATACAATTCTATAAATTAAAAAATTGTCACTTGTTTAAAATAATGTTCCAAATTAAACTTTACAGGTTTGAGCAGTTACATTTAATACCAAAATCTTCTAATTTGGCTGTGAAATTCGCTTATAACACCAATTTCATCAGGATTCTAATCTCGCTAAATTTAGGCAAATAAACTATTACTAATACATTTACAAATTTTCGTCATCATTTTTGTAAAAATTGAAAATTTCTTAATCTTTTCTTATCATTTGTGAATTTCACCTGAACATTTCTCCTACGTTTACGACAATTCAGTTTGATTTAGTGGTATTTGGGCAAAGTCTCGCGAGAATGCATTAGTTCTCGGTTTTCTTGTCTTTTATGCTCACTGAAGAAAATTGAATGTGTGATTTAAACATTTTAATGTATTAACTAACAACAACTTATATATTTTTCAAAAATTTAATTTCTCTCTTATTCATTACTTCACTTTTTTCTACCCATATACTAAACTGAGGTACAATTAACCGAACACTTGATTTTTTAAAAAATTTGGCCCACCGAAAAATCATATGTATTGTGATTAAATTCTTTTATTAGCGCATTACAAATAAGGCAAAAGAAGTAATAAATAAACAACTTTGGAAACAGACAATAAAACTACTATAAATTGGAAATCAAAAAGTGTTAATTTGATGTCAAAATAAAAAGAAATATTCAGTAGCTTGTATTCCCATCACGAGCCCTAATTACCGCTACCATTCGATCAGGCATGTTCCTGATCAAAGCGACAAATTTCTTTTGAGGAATTTGGTTCCACTCCACAGTTAGGACTTCTTTTTAACTTGTCCAACGTCGGAAAATACTTGCGGTGAACAGATCGTCCCAACATGCCCCATGCATATTGCATGGGATTCTCAAGTCAGGGCTACAGCAACAACGCAATGCCAACTTCTTCTAAGTAAGCACGCGAGACTCTTACAATGTGTGGTAGGGCATTATCTTACATTAAACAACAATTTTCGCCAACAAATGGCGCAAAAGACATTATATGTACCTCTAAAGATTGTCGAATGTAGCGGTCGGTAGTAATTGTCCCACGGATTCTCACAAGCTCTGTATTAGCAGTCAACGAAATGCGCGCCCACATCATTACACCATCTCCGCTGAATGGTACTCTTGGTAAAAAGCAGGCTTCATCAAAACGCTCGTCTGTCCTTTTCCACACCCTATCGCGATCATCTGATGTGTATAGGGTGAATTTGGACTCATCAGTAAAGAGCACAGCGGGCACACATTCTTCAAGACCTCAATCAGTACGGTCCCGTGCAAATTGCAAACGCTGTCACCGATGCCCTGCGGTTAAAAGACGACCTGATGCAGGTCTTTTGAACCTCAACCGAACTTTATTTGAGCGTCAACGAACTATATACACTGGCACTATGTTGTTATGGACGTCGTTCAACACTTGCACAAGAGCAGATGCGGTCAACGTACGATAATGTGGCGCCTGCATTAGAAGAAACCGATCTTGGATGTGATTTGTTGCGCTTCGTCTACCTTGTTCCGGCCTTCTTGTGTACTCTCCTGTTTCCCGAAACTTTTCCAGGGCAATTGGAACGGTACTTCGGGGAATTCCTAGAGCGTTTTCGATGTAACGCACACTTTGTCAGTAATTTTTTAAAACAACAGTTTGAGCAACTTGTTCTGGGTCCGTGTGTCTTTCTTGTTTTCATGTTTCAAAATGGAAAATCAATTGCTCAACAAATTGAACGTGCTACAACGCGAATAACTTCAAAAACAAACAGAATAAGGTAGCTTTCTTTGCAACAGTACTGACGCAACTCTTATCTATTATGCTCGTATGGGATGAGCGCGCAGATTTCACTGTAAACAAGTTGTAATATGTTTAAACCTAATCACCTAAAGTGCAGCACAATTACATGCGCACAATTCATGCGCAACGCGCAACATTGAAATATTTTGAAAAATACAAGTGTCCAGTTAATTTTGCACCTCAGTTTATTTCCACATTTTGTTGCAGATACCATATTATCTATGTAAGGATTTCATGTAGTTATTCTTCAGTATTTTGACTATTACAAATACAACGAAGAAATTCAAACTATCACTTATTAGACTTACTCTTCTATTCTTTTCCCATACGTTCTATTTTTTTCTTATAGCAATGCGTTAAATATCCATAGCTCAGAAAAACCAAAGTGGCTTAAAACGTTTTACCAGAAATATATTGGTGCTATTGAATCGATATACGCCGTCGACATGTACCAACTATTCCAGTATTCGACTGTGTTTAAATATGTTCATAATGAAAGAAATATTGAACAAACATTTTATAGGATGCCTTAACTATGCCACTATATCATAATGGCGTGGGAGATAATTGTATGGGGTACCCTCCCCAAGATACCTTTTTTTATGCAAAGATACTTCTTAGTTTTATAATATCTGGGCGCGATGTTAGTGCCATGGTTTACGAACCACAATTTTTATAATTTGACAAATATAAATTGCCTATTCTTAAATTTTATTTCTTGAACAGAGTTGTCCTTTAGCATTCAAATTGTTATTAAACTTATTGATCGAAAGTCACTTGAACCGGCTTTATAAGAAGTCGAAGACGACGATCCTTGATTACGTAACCGGAAGGATCCCGCACTGATGATACTGCTTCATTTAACTTCGTTAAAGTTTTCATATATAAATTATGCAATTGTGCAAAGTGGTCTTTATAGTCGTATCCATGTAGCAGGCCTGCATGAAGTCCCGGGTGCCGCACCTGGAAGGATGATAACATTATGGGAAATAGTCCCAATCACTACTTTTTATGTCTTTGTCTCTTGTGACAACTCCTAAAATAATTTATTTTTCAGATCAACTTTTACACAAATAATGACATGGCTCTTGTATTTTCAAAAAATATATAGCCTTATAATACCGTGGTCTTAGGCGACGCGTTAAACAGTAATGTCATCATTATAAAAAGAGTGTTGATTAATTAATTAATTGTGTATTTAGAATTTTGAAAGTTATTTTGTTAATTAACAAATCCAGCTCAGCAGAATACACTTCGTTAGTCATGGGTATTTTTTGTAACCCATTGCCTACAGTTTTTATATTAATTTTATAAAGAAAAAGTGGCTAAAATGCATTGTTATTGATATAAATGCCGTTTCTTCTTAAATTCTTGTCTGTGAATGCTAAATCAACAAACTCAGACATTCAGATTCAATACTTCTACCTGTCGGCTACTTAAGCAACATTTCAAAATGGCTCGAGAACTGACAGTATTCACACAACTAAAATGGTAGTCAAACATTTAGGTGAATTTACAATAATAATTTATTAAAATAAATACGAAAAAATTTTTTTCCGAAAAAGTGTTAAACGCGTGGAATACGTATTAATACTTTAGCGTTGCTATATTTGGTCATTCACATTTTTTTGCTAATTTATTTAAAGGCCGTTTGATACGACATAAATTTTGATATAAAGTTTACAACAAAAAATATTATAAAATTTATTTGCAAAATTAATAGCGTGCCACACACAATTAATTTATCTAAAATTTTATATAAAATATTATTAGAAAATTTATAACATTGGTTCTATAAATTATAAAATAAAAAATAAAAATTGCGCAGTAAAACTGCACGTACGGGCGATGCCGGCCGCGTGATGAGGTTATGTTAGATATAGCAAACGCCAAATAAGATATCGAGCGGTGGGGATGCGCCGTAGTCATTTTTAAAAACGCGCACGCCCACTTGTAACTTTATGTAAAACCAAATACAAAGTTCCGTCTATTTCTAATGCTGAGCGAACTTACTCCCACCGCTCGTCATCTTATTTGGCGCTTGCTATATCACGTGGGAAGTTGGCATCAGAAAATCAAACAAATAATATTATCGAAAACATGCCACGAAACTTAAAATGCGCATGCTTGCTCACAAATTTTTCAATAAATTTTTCAAATCGTGTCAAACTGTTTTATTTTTTTCTTACAATTATTTTACAACTTTGAAGGTCAAATTGCATAGTGTTTTATAATATTTTTTATTGTAAACTTTATAACAAAATTTATGACGTGTCAAACGGCCTTAAGAGACAATTCAAAATAGGTCTTCATAGGACATATATCTTCATAGGATCCACAGACGTATGAATATATTATGACCTCATAATAAAATGTTAAAATTGTCGACATGATAAAGAATATGGCTGTAAAATATTTTCGAAAAATAATTATTGGAACCTTTAGAGGACCTCATTAGAAACAATTTATCCTTATAAACTAATTGGGGGAAAGATACTGTTAAGCCAAAATTAAATAAAATACGATACATATCTTATAGGTTATTTATACGTCCAACACATCATGAACCAAATTTTCATAA
The DNA here is from genome assembly GCA_935421215.2 of Melolontha melolontha. Classification (NCBI taxonomy): domain Eukaryota; kingdom Metazoa; phylum Arthropoda; class Insecta; order Coleoptera; family Scarabaeidae; genus Melolontha; species Melolontha melolontha. The sequence goes on from OW285242.1 coordinate 50,663,467, forward strand.
TTAATAATTATTTCGAAAATATACCAAAGTAAAACAAACATCACTTTCATTTATATTAACTACAAATGTACTTAAATATACTTTTCTACTTATATTTTCCCTGCAACAATTGACATTTCTGTCATGTATGTGACCAGTATTACAAATATTTGTTTTTGTTGTGTTTGTGTCGTATATACGTATACATAACGTATTTTATATAATAGTAGCTTTCCGATACATTTCCCCAAATTAGTTTATAAGGAAAACTTGTTTCTCTAGAAGTTCTTTAAAGGGCTAAATATTTATTTTTCGAAAATATTCTGTAGTCATATACTTTAGCCCTAAAAATTCATTATACAAATGTAAAATGTTTCCACATATCCCAGATATTTCAAAATTTCACTTCATGATTATTGAAGTCAAATTTTGAAATATCTATTCAACAAATTACAAAGCAAACAATTAATCTCAACGCACAAGTATGACAACGCTTTCGTAGATCAGCTGGAGCACGACTGATCTTAATTCTCAATTAAACTGTTATCTACACTTCCATCAAATCAAGGTTATGTCAGTGTCAACTCTCGATTAGAGGAAATCAGCGAAATCAACACTTTTACAACACGAAATTCCATTACTTGATAAAAAAAAGCAAGAAAAGTGACAGAAATTTTTTTTCTACATAACCTGTACACAGTTCTTTCCTTGTTTGTTTTAATATAAACTTCTCAGTAAGTTGTGCATATTTAATTTTTTTCTATTTTTTATTTTTGTGCTTACCTTAACGTTTTGCTTTCTGTAATTTTCGGCTGTAACAAATTGTCAACTTGTTAAATTGTGTATTTCGAAATTGTTATAATATTGTTTTTAATTTATATTTTGAAAAAAAAAATTGTTAAGAGATGATATTTTTATCGAAGAAGTACAAAGGGCCGGTTGTAAACTGGTACAATGCTAAATATATATATATAAAATAAATATATAATATATATAGGTAATAATTATTATTACATAACCATATATATAAAAAAATTCTAAAAAAACAGAAGAATGTATGAGAACTTTCGGAATGTATTGTATACTTTTTATACCCATTCTATAGATATTTACATAATTCATAATTGCATCAAAACTTATAAGAGACAGTATGAACACTCAAATTGGCTAGGGATCATAAATTTATTTCATAAAGAAAATTTAGTTTCTATTTGTAAGCATGTGGTAACTTAGCAATAATGGAGTACGTGTAAATCTTGCTTGTCATTTCACATGTCACAACAGATTCAATTCACAGGAAATATTAATGTAGATCTCGGTTTCCGGGTTAGAACCGCGTCGAGTTAGGCGTAATTGCCAACGTTTCGTCCACTGTTTCAAGGGACATCTTCAGGGCTGTACGTAGATGTCCCTTGAAACAGTGGACGAAACATTGGCAATTACACCTAACTCGACGCGGTTCCAACCCGGAAACCGCAATAACTTGAAGAATGCATTCTTCAAGCTACTGCGAAACGACGAACATCTACGTACAGCCCTGAATATGTCCCTTGAAACAGTGGACGAAACGTTGGCAATTACGCCTAACTCGACGCGGTTCCAACCCGGAAACCGAGATCTACATCTAGAGAACGACCGCGGAAACCTACACCTACAGGAAATATTAATATTTATTATTTACTAAGCAATATCTAGTACTATATTGTGAAATATCTACACACACTATAAGAAAATATCTAGAATAAAGCTGCTTCGCCAAACGACTTCTAACGAATATCTGACTTAAACTTGAATCCAGTATTGTTAAAAACAATCCAGAAAATTCAAATTCGATAATTACCAAATAAACCTCCACAGAAGTCACAAATTGTTACACCAACCTTAACAATTTCCCCAATTAATTTTTTTATAATTTTAGACCGAATATTAAAAATGTTGAAGTCTTTGTCACATGATATCAAATCAACTAACTTAGAATACTTAAAACTACAAACACCTTGGACTAAGAAAGAAATCCTGTTGTAATTTCCATAATCGCATGTTTTATTTGTAATAGAACTATTTTATTTAGAGGTATGAATGTTCTTCAGATGTATATTTAAATTCTTTGTCACTGTCTCAATCCTCCTGTATATAGTCATGGCTTTTTCTTCAGTTATTTTAAAGTCATTTTGATACACGCCTTTAAAATGTACATAAATTAGAAACAAAATTAAAATCTCCTATAATTTTTGACCGAACATTAAAAATGTTGAAGTCTGTCACATGGGATCAAACCAACTAACTTAGAACACTTAAAACTATAAACACCTTGGACTAAGAAAGAAATCCTGAGGAAGTTCGATAACCACATGTTTTATTTGCAATAGAACTATTTCATTTAGAGGTATGAATGTTCTTCAGATATATATTTAAATTCTTGGTCACTATTGAATCCACCAGTCACTATAATCCAATTCTTCGGATTTAGTTTAATTTTTGCAAAATTTTATTTCTTCATTTTTAAAAATGTTCAATGATTCTTTCAGCCCATTTATAATAGAACTACTTCAATAGTAGTTTAATGTTATCAAAGCCCACTTCAACAAGACGATTATGTTAAAAAGCGGTGCCTATTTGACCATCCTCTTCGATCTAAACAAGAATTAAAAAATTAGTAACCAGAACTCATAAATCACTATATCGAATCAATTCTTGATTCAATTTTTTCAGTATTTCTTAAGCAATTCTCTCCAAGTCTTTGTTGGTGATGTAGTCTATATACTCAACATTTGTTTTGCCACAATGTTCATATATCACATAATTCATTATAAAAGTTGTATAAGTCTTGGCAAAACGTGAATATTGCAATTTTGAAATATTAATATTTTGAGAAATAGTATTCGTAAACAAAAACTCTATATTTCCAGTCATATTCAAGATATTAAAATATCTTTCTGGCTTTTTTATATTAAGTTAGCGTCATATATTTTTGTATTCTACATCCTCCCAATTTATACCTTTAGTTACCATTAATCTGCTTCGGCCCATTCGACTTATGTCAAACAAATTCTTCGACCTCTAAACACCCAGAGGTTTTATATATTATCAGAACACTAACTTATACATCGTATGTTTAGCTTGAGGAAATAAAAATCTATGCGTTAGAGAGAAAATGGACAACGAGGAAATGGACAACGATTAGAGCAATGTCATCGTTAAATACATCTCAATACATTAATAAAAGCTTTGATTGATTAATTCTTGTCAGCGAAAATGTTCTTAGGTCCATATTACAATTTTGCGATTGCCGGGTAGTCTCATTAGATGTCTTTGAAAATATCTCTTTCTCTGCATCATTTTTAATTCAACTTGGAATTAACTATGGGTTAAAGATTTGGTTGAAGAATGCTATTCTCCACGTTATTTGTTTCACAATATGTACTAGTATAAAGGTACTTTGTTTCGATAAAAAGCCTCTTACATGAATGAAACACTTCCATTGTAATCTCAGGAAAACTTCGGAAATTTTCCGTTCAATTACAACGTTTCGCTACATGTGCTATCAGTTTTTAAACAAGATAAGAACATTTTATAGACTTGAAGGTTTATAGATATAATATTGTTGCTTTACATTTTGATTCCTATACAATATGAGTGTATATATGTAAGTATGCTGTACATATTTATCGGATATAGTAAAATGTTAATAGAACAAATTTTGAGAACTTGATAATTTTTCGTATTTCCCTTCATAAAGTGCATTTCAACAAAAAATATTCTAGGAACTTTATATAAATTTTTATAATGGAAGTAAAACTAATAGTTAAATCTTCACTTTATTAATATATGATTGTAAAACGACAATTGTTTCTCCAACACAGTGACTTCGTCAGGTACGTACCCGACGAAGCCACTGTGTTGGCCAAACAATTATCGTTTTACGATCATATTAATAAAGTGAAGATTTAACTATTAGCTTTATTTCCATTTTAAATTATGAATCTTCAACAAGAAAAAACCGAAACAATCCAATTATAAATTTTTATGGTGCTATTCCTCCTATGATTTGCATATTAAGTAATTGCATTTTCACATTATAATACTTTGTTTTTTTAATTTATTGTATTACCTCATTTACTAAGACAGAAGAACTAAATCCATACTAAAAATTGACACCTTAAGTAAATTAATTTGAATATGAAAATTTCGATAATTAGACTATAGGTATATCAGTAGGAGTTCCAATTTCTTTTCATATTTTTGTTTTGTTTAGTGTTTATTAATATTTATTGCATATGTTATATTATGTAGGGAAGATTCATATTTTTACACAATTATCATGTAATTAGAGTTCATTTCTATTAGATAATAAAGTATCATTGAATAGGTCACCAATTAACAGTTTCATACCAGCATCGGCAAAGGAGAATTGTTTAGTTGTCTTAAAAGCACAGTGCATTAAATAGTGGTAGTAATAACGAGCCATCGAGAAAAATCATAATTAGAGTAGACTATGTAAATGTTTTGGATTGATACTTTAGCTACTTCCACAAAATTTATGACATTTGTTACTTGACATTTTATTATAAACAAAGTTTATAAACGCCGTTCACGATTCGAAGACGTGCACGTCATCAATGATGTTAAAACACTGTTGCGAAATCATTTGCAAAATCCATTGCCAAAATCGATTTGTTTACATTTTAGGTTAGGGTAGTAAACCCTTCTGTTAAACTTGTAGTATTTAGGTTATAAGTGCAATATGTAATATGAAATTATAACAAAATACAAATACAATTTTACTTCTCTCGCAGCTAATAAATGCAGCAACGGTCCATTATCGCGTTCTGCTTCGCAATTTGCAATCGCAGATGCAACAAGTCGCTTACATTGGCTGCCAAACGCTTTCGGCATTTCAAACCAAGAATAACCAAACACACGCAAAATATGAGAGAACGATATGTGTCAACGCTGGACATTCGCACCAACATAAATATGCATTCGCAATTATGTTCATATGTAAATATTATACTTCGTTTATTGTTTTTGTGATGGTGATTCCGAAAATACTGTTGATGACGCGCACGTCTTCGAATCGTGAAGGGGGTATAACCCCGAAATAATATTGCAATATAAAGAGAAATTCATTTAATATTGAAAAGATAAACAAAATTTACATAAAACTAGAAATTGTTAAAAATGTTGTCCATTTACGTCTAAACGTAAGTCAACTCTTCTTCATGATCCATCAAACATTTTATGCAACATTTGCGGTGAGTTATTAATCTTTCACACTTTTCTGTTATGCGATTTGTTTAGTTCTTCCAGATTATGTATTGGCGTTGAATAAATGGAATTTTTTATGTATGGCCATACAAAAAAATCGCATATGTTTAAATCGCAAGACCCAGTTAATTATGGCATTTCAGTGTTCCTACTTATTATTCTGTCTCAAAAAATTGATGGATAAAAAAAGATATTGAAGTGTTTCTATTGTTTTATGTGCTGTTGCACCATCTTGTTGGAAAAACTCATTTTGCAATTCTTCATCATCCAGTTGATTTATAAACGAACCGAGTATTTCATTGCGATATCGTGCAGCAGTAAGTGTGCCTTCAAAAAAAAAATGGGACCCACCAATATTCTTCGACATATTCCAACCTAAACACCAACTTTTTCGGGATGCAATGGTTTTTCAACAAAAGAATAAGGATTTACCGATGACCAACAGCCCCCATATTCTGTGAATTTACATATCCAGAAAGATAAAACCAAGCCTTATCTGAAAAAAAATCGCGTTAAGGATATCCTCATTGTTTAGATTATTTTAGAACCATTGATAAAATTCCACTCGTCTCGGATAATCCACTAGAAAAACCTCATAAAAACATTGTAGCTTGTATGCATGATAGCATAAGCTTTTCTTTAGAATGAGTTGGCATGTGCCATAGAACCAATTTGTCTGTTGGATCATTACTATAATGAATGATTTTGGAATTTCATCAATAATATGCTTAATGGCTCCAATATTTTCAGCTGTACGATTAGATGGCCGGCCACTTCCAGAGTTTAAACTGGTGCCTGTTTTATCACGTTGAATCTCGCAATGAAACCATAAAGGTACTGGAATGCCTGAAGTTGATTCATAGTACAAAAAACACCTTCTATTCAGTAGGAACGGACAATCAAGGATATTATTCATTAGTTTTCAACTTGTGATATATATCAGAATCTTAATTATATTTATGAATGTTAATTCAAACCTACAAAATGTCTTTTTTGTATTTAATTTATGTCAAGTAATACGCATAACAAAATATAAAACCAAAGTTTGGAAAAAAACAAAAGAAGAATCGGCGTGATAAAATTCACCTTGAGAAATGCCTCTCTCCGGATAACATTCATTGATGGTAAAAGACATGAATTTGAAGAATCCGCGATGAATAGAATCCAAAGTAAGGATACCACATTAAAGCAGTTTACTTACGACATAAGCAAAATATAAAGCCTTTATGACCATAATATTTTTGAAGTACATACCTAGAAACCCTTATGACAAAGCCAAGGGATCTAAATGCCTCGGAACGTGTTAGAAACATGGAATTTAAAAATAAATCCAAGATCTTTAAATTCCGTCTTTGCTATTATTTGATTACCACCAATAAAATACGATAAAGCAAAAGGCGAGAAATTTCGCAATATTAAGTTTAAATGATTATACAAACTTCTACCTATACATATACATATTCTTAGTATTATCAATTTGATTGCCACCTCTTAAGCTACAAATTATATTTATATACATACTCTGCTAGTCCTAGAATTTGCAATAAATTTAATTTCTTTAGCAAAATTGCCCAGTGAAAAAGCACCCTATTCTTATATTTTAAGCAACTATTGATGAAATGGGTTAAAGTTACGAATATTTGGAAAAATATATAAAAATTGCTTAGAGGCAATCCATAATATATTACTACATTCTTTGATTAAAATGCTTTATTAATAGTAGTTTATACGAGTCAATAATGACGGCTATTATTCCCGAGAGCTGAATTTAGGAACCGAGCCGCGAAACGGCGAGGAAGTAACTCAGCTCGAGGGAATAATAGTCATTATTGCGAGTTAGTATACACTACTTTATCTACGACTAACTGAAAATTACCAAAATAAAAACAAACAATATACTAACGAGTGATCATTAAAATTCTCACTCGTAGCAGGCCGAGTATATAAAAAGTATGTCGTAACTTAAGTCAGTAAGATGTTAATTCAAACGTCTATCAATGTCAATTATATATCATATATGTATATAGATATAATAAAACACAGTTGTATAGTTTCAAAATAATATATATGCACTACATATGTTTCACCACACTGTGGCTTCATCAGGTGGATGAATATACTTCATCCAGGTGAAACATATGTAGTGCATATATATTATTTTGAAACTATACAACTGTGTTTTATTATATCTATATAATGAAGTTTCAACAAGTATCTCCTTCGTCGATTATTAATATATGTATATAGTTTGATCAAAAGAAAAGATGTCTTTTAACGATATGCATAAACCTTGTCTGGTAGAATGTTCTTCCTCACATCTTTTATACAAATTATAAATATATTTAAAATAAAATCCAACATTTTAATTTATTTTATGACAATCATGACGTTTGAAAGCAATTGACTGATCTCTAGTAACTTAAGTTACGACATGCTTTTTGTATACATGGCTTATTTGAGTGAAAATTTTAATGACCACTCGTTATAATATCGATATGGCGCTTAACATTTTGACAGTTACTGTGGTAACGCTGGTAAGACTATGTTTTCTAGAAAACAACAAGCATTTGAGAGAACCGAACATCCCGAAATCCATAAAACGACTATTCGGGACGCAGGGAATAATGAGACGTAACGTTATCATTATTCCCTGCATTGTACCAATAAGAAACGGTCGCATTTCATTATTCCCTGCGGGAATTATGAGTCTCATTATAACTAATAATCACTAATATAATAAATACTTTATTGTTTAGTCGTAGATAAAAGTATTTATGTATTTAATAATATTTAATAAAGTATTCAATGTTGAAAGTTGAAGTACAATATTTACGACGTCTGTCCGGAAAATATCCGAGGTTGTGCTGTAATAAGAAAAAAAATTAAATCTGGTCAATAGCGATGGTGTCCCTTTCAAAGTACTTCCCTTAGGAACCCATAACTTTCAACCAGCGAAACTCCTACTTTTGGAAAACGTTCTTTAATTCAGCTTTCGGAATAGCTAACAGCTGCTTTGTCGCATTCCTTTTTTTATCTTCCACGTTGTCGAATCTTCTTCCCTTAAGAATATATTTCAATTTGGAGAACAGTCAAAAGTCGCAGGGAGCTAAGTCAGGACTGTAAGGTGGTTGGCGTAGCTGAACAATGCCGTATTTCACAAGAAATTGTCAGCATCACCTTGATGTTACTCTCTGACTCTGGCGTGCTCTTTAAATCGCCTAAACCACCCTTTAATTTGTATATCACTCGTAGATTGAGGCCATATACAGAATGACCAAAGTTTAGGAAAAATACAATAAACTGTTAGTTTTAGGGAAAATATAATGCAAACTGTTTGTTCGTTGGGTTCAGAGATCGCACACCCGGTTTGACGTTCAGTCAACAACGTATCCTTGTCGATTGAACACTGACGCGATCATGTCCTGGTGGATGCCCTACCTGTTTTTGGCAATAGCACAGTTCTGTACTAAGTTACAGCATAAGTTCGGATACTTTCCCCGACAGATTTCGTATTTATAAAATAAAATATAAACACTGTTATTATAGTTGTAATTTTACCATTAAATGCTTCAGCCTCCCCCCCCCCCCTTCCCCAATATTCCCATATTTAATTTTAATTACTATAATTTGCTATTTTAATTTGGAGATTTTGTATAAATTAATTAATTAACATTACATTTTATTACATCCGATAATATTAGTAATAATAGAATATATAGTAGTGTTTAAATTTATAATTTATTCGTTGTCTTTTATATAAATTTAAACGCTAGTTGTTATGACGACCAAAAAAAAAAGAAAACCAAAATTAATTGAAAAAAAAAAGTAAATAAATAAAAACAAATTGTAATGACGAAACATTTATCTCAGGTATATATAAACAATCAATTTGGATTTTCTTTTTTTTCTTTTGATAAAACTGTATATTGTCTTTTTTTATGGTATAATGTATATATTATATGTGCTGGCCACATATGATAAGTTAATATTTTCTTAATATTTAACAAAATGCAGTTATGAATTTTACAAAAGAAAAAAATTATATATATATAAGAACTAATCATTGAAGAAGATATTTATAATATTATATAAACGACAATAGGGTACGTTTTTAATTCACACCCTCCCCCCCTATTCACAAAATTCTGAGTGACTGGCTTGTTCTTTCTTTAAAATAGCAAAACAAGACGCGTGTGTGTGAGTGAATCTTGACATTTTTAATGTGTAAATGCCATAATCTTAAACTTTTCAATATATTTTTTTTTCTTTAATATATGTATGTATATGCATATATATTTCGATATATATATGTGAATATAGTGTCAATTAAATTATTTTTCACATGTTCCCTAATTTTCGACGGCTTCAGATATTTTGTTAATTTTTTTTTAATTTAATTTTATATATATATGTAGCATAGATATATTAAGAGATATTTTTATATTCCTTATATATATTTTTTGGTTTTGTTGGCGAGAGACGATGTGATAGACATTAAAACACTTTTCTTTTAAAAAAAAAAAGAAAAACTTGCATAATAACCGTCTGACGTTCTGAATTTTCTTCTATTTTTTTCAATGTCAAACATGCGTTTTCCCAGTGGAAATTTGTTAATGGTATTAGTAAATCAAAGAGAATTTTATTGATTTATGTTGTAAGTCGAGATAATTTATTTTTTTATGCGGTTACCGCATGTTTATTTACAAAAAAAACGTACGCAAATTAATTCAGTGTTGGTGTGCTAATTTTTAACAGTTTATACTAATTGAACTGATTGAATTAGCAAAACATATTAATTATTAGTAATTGTCGTAATACAAAACGTAATAAAATTTGTAGCAGATTTTTTAAGTTTCCTCAACAAGGCGTTTCAGCAAACAATAGTTTGCTGAAACGATCTGGAATATTTAGTTTTATTTCTCGTTACTAGTTCAAATGCATATTATCAATATGCAAATGTATTTTTCTAAAGCTGCAAGTTAATCTTTAAAAAATATCAGATGGTAATATTTTCACAATGAGTTTTTATAGGATTTATGGAAATATTTTCGGCTCATATTTACATTTTCCCACCCAGGCACTAAATATTCCTCCACTGACTAAATGGTTTCCTCCGTCTCCTTTTCTTTTGTTCTGGTTTTTGGAGATTACAATCCCAATATTTCTTTTATAGTTCACTCTTTCTAAATGCCCTAATTCCATTTCCTTTCTTTTATAGAGGTGCTTGTAGATACTACATTCTTAAACAAGTAATAGAGCTGCATTTTGTCTTCTCTTTCATCTTAATTATGTTCATTTTCCACAAAATATTTTTTCTTCCAATTCTTTTGCAGATTTCCACTACCAGGTCTACATTCTTATATTAGTATAGATCTCACTATTGTTTTAGAGGTTGGTATTTTTGTGACACTTCTTTAGATTTTAAAATTGACAATTCTATTTCATATCTCTATCACATGCATCCCATTTGCTTCACTTCTTGTTTTACTATTGTTTCCATAGATTTTGTTTATGAAGATTAAACTTCAGTATTGCTTTAAATAGTCTTATTGTAACCACTTCTAACTTCCTTCTGCTTCAAGACATCAAAAGTCTGATCGTATCTATAATAGTCTAGTAAATAAAACTAGATGGCGTAATGAGAACGATGTCTAAAATTGTCTTATTTTGTATGTACACTGCGCGAAATATAAAACCCGTACGCTAACATATTGTCAATGTAAGCCAGGCTTATCAAATTTGAAATGTCTTATTTGTCTTGTCAAATTTGACTTTAAATTATATCTATTATAGCATAGTATGTATAACCTATGAAGTCTATAAGTGAAGTATGAATATATTTGACCCGTTTACGCAACTTAAAAACTGTTTTTATGCTCATAAGAGTTGTACGGGTTTTATATGTCGCGCAGTGTATGTATAAAAATGCATTCCTTGTGAATGTAATAATAAAGATTTGTTGCAAAAATAAAAATTAAAAACTATCCTCATTTATTATAAATCATAATATTACAATAAAATGAAACTGGTACTAGAAAGATAAATCTTTTTTACTCTTTTTAATCGTAATTTATTTGAAATAATCCCCATTGGATTCATTGTTGCACCGATTTAAACAAGATATTTGAATAGGTGTTCCAGTTCATCTTCCAGTACTATATCTAGTGAATATGAAATAAGATCGAGCAAATACAATCCAATAAGTAAACTTCATTGACAGTTAAAAATTATAGTATATCTGTCATCTGTCGCAACTAAATCCTGTGGAAGATATTCACGATAGTTCTTATGTTATAGATGTCGATTAATATCAGTAATTTTCGTTCTCTTTATTTATGTCAATACCTACCAAAATTTTTTCAATAGTTCTAACTATAATATTGCAATTGTTTTGCACAAATTCCGCCTTTTTCACTTAAATTTTAATATTTTTATTGGTGATCGCCACACTGTTTTTTGCCCTTTAGATTCTTTCCCTTGCCTCAAAATTTTATACCACTTTCACAAATTTGTTTGTAAACTAGCGGTCAAAAAAACTGATCCACTCTTTTTTTGCTATGCTTTTTGCTTTTTTCAATATGTCAAAATAATAATCTACTTAAATGTAGTAAGTATAACCTTCAAATTCACAAACCTAATTCACACCATGTAAATATACTTAAAATGTTATTGAATGTCAATATGTTGGGTCAGTTTTTTTTGTCTGTCAGCTTACCTTTATGAGGTATTTGTGGCAAGTTCTACGCTAAATTTTATCAAAATTGTTTAGTAAATTTTTAGGTTTCTATTCAACACGTAAAAACTACCAGTAATGTACCAATTACTAAACAGAAATATAACTTTAAGGAAACATACCGTATGTTAAACCAGTACTGAAATTAATTTTCTCACTATGTAAAATATACCTCATTTCATTAATTAATTCAAAACTTAAAATATCTAAAGCTACATTTACAACAAATCAGTTGTTTAGAATGTATTAAAAAATATCATTGCTTGAACTAACTTTGCAGCTGGTATCGCTACAAATTTAAGTACTCGCATATAGAATCAATCCAATGAGTATGATACAGTTTATTCAAGTTTCATTTCTCAAATTTATATGAAATTATTCCTTGCAATTTATTTTCAATTCAAGTGATTCCAACGTCTTTGAATCGACGATGTCATGCAATTCTATTAAATTATTATTATTGAATATCATATAAACATTAATAACTTCACATTCAGAAATATTTGAATATAAAATTTGAAAACTAATTGTAAAATAGTGGAAATAATAATGAACAATTTTGATAAATGTTACACGCGTACACGATTGCCTATTATATTTTGCAAAATGATTCTAAGGAAACACAAGTTAAATATTTTTCGTAACATATTTTTAATAGCAATACATAAAATATTTTCTTCAAATAACTTCCATTGCGAATTTTACTTAGGTGATGACTTATGAATGACGCAATATATCGTTTATACATACTTATAATTTGCAATTTGCACATAATAGTTTTTCACCTCACAGTGCATATACTTGAATGAACTCAATGTCTTATTGTCAGAATTGTGAGACGTTAACAAAATTCAGAATTAATGAAAGTCTTACCTTAATAATACATTTTAATTTCCAATATTCCCTGTCAGTATTCTCGTTCCGATATTTATAACGATAATGTAATAAGTAAAACTAAATAAAATTTGTAGTTGCATTTCCATGTCACTATTACATAAAACCTCTTTAAAAAGTTATTTGTTTTAAAATAATGAATTATGAATTTCTCTTTAAATAGCACCATATTGCTTAAACCTGCCAACCTAATAAAAATTACAAAAATTAATTAACTAAAATTATTTTTAGTTAATTTTACATTATCCTTGTAATAATCGGGTCTTTTCTTATTTTTAAAACATCAATTATTTATTTAATTCTCCTCACTTTATAAATCGACATTCTCTTTGATGTACAATTATCAAAACTGAATGGTATACCTGATTTTTCAGGGGCAGCTGTTAATTTTTACTATTATTATTGTAACTATTAAAACGAATATTTCGTTTTCTAGAAAAAGGTAAGAGTAAATATAACATCAATTTATATTGTGAAAAATATACTGGAACAAAACCAGTTGCCAGAATTTTGATCTCATACGTAGGGCATTAATTCGATAAGTAACAAAATTAGAGAGACTAGTTACGTCAAAATTGTTCCTAAATTTTTATATGCACGTGAGAAAGAACGCGTATAAGTCGTTAGTAAAAAAACGAAATACAAAACGAATGCAAAAAGTTAAAAACTGCCAAATTTTCCTCGAGCAATACATATATATTTTTTAGTTCTCCAGTATATTTTTCACCGACTGAAAACCATCATCATACACTCAAATTGTTAAATTTGTTATTAAATATGTATTTTGTGATCTCAACATTGTGTAGAATGGGACACTGTTGAAAGTGTCTCATATTTAAGTAGTTTTTTTTTGTGTGTTTCATACTTTAAGTTCATATGTATATTACACAAAATAATTTTAAACATATAATTCTGAATTTTACGTGTCAAATAAACTATATCCATTAATTTATAATAATTATGATGTTTTATTTCTTCGTTTAAACCCCAATAATCAAATGGAATATGGACTACTCTAATACAAACGTAAATTTTAAATAATGTCAGGTAGAAAAAATACTACAAAGAATTCAAATAAATTTTACCTCAAAGTAGCCCTTGGAAATTATGATTATGTCTTAGCTTGTTACTAATTTTAATAGGAATTTTGTTGGTTATGAGATGAGATATTTGATTGAAATGACAAATGTCAAAATAATTATTATTAATTGACAACTAATGCAAATTTAAATTATTAATAATCATACGTTTTTAAAGGAATGGCCTACTAGAGGCAAAGCTTATTTGAACGCTTTTTAGATTGCAATCAATTCTAACAGTTTTGAATTCAAAAAAATAAGAAGCTCCTCCAAATATTTATATTTACGGGCCAGGATTACTGAACCTTTATTGTTTCAGCAATAGCCATAATAATCGAACTCGGAGAATGATTTTTATTGATAACACAGGCCTACAACCATTTTGGTGCTGGAGATTTTAGACCCGATTTTAAGTATGTCTTACATGGCGATATCAAAAATGTTACCCGTTTTCTTCTGTCAGCTCTAGATCCCGAGAAAAAAAAAACAATTCACGAAAAAATATATATTTTATTGACATTAAACATCAAGAAATTGTATTTTGAGTGATTTTCTAGAATGAAACTGATTCGCGCAATCTCGCATGATTCCCCAGCAATAGTCAGCCATCATATGACTGTCCCACCTTCCTTGGTATCTATTCTCCATTGTTTTTAGGTCTTGGTGGAAACGTTCCCCTTGTTCTTCGCTTAGATCTCCTAAATTGTGTTGGAAATGATGTAGATGACTATTGAGATAGTGTAATTTTATACTCATATTACAGCCTAAATCTTTGAATCGCACCAGCATTTCCTCTACTAGTTGTCAGCCTTATGATTTCCTAGGAAATTTTGTGCAACTGCTACAAAAGATTGCCAGGCAAGCCTCTCCACATCATTCATACAAGTCCCAAAATTAGTTGTGTCTTTTATCAATTTACGTATTTGAGGTCCATCAAAGATACCTGCTTTTAGTTTTTCAGTACTTAAACCAGGAAATTTGTGAGAAATAAACTGGAAACATTGACCATTTCTATCGAGAGTCTTAACAAATTGCTTCATTAGCCCTAATTTTATATGCAATGGCGGAAGAATGATTTTTTTCTCTTGAAACTAAGGGTTCATTTATAACATTTCTTTTCCCAACAACAAGAGCATCTCTCACAGGCCAATTTTTTGCAGTCTAATGACGTGATTTAGCTCGACTGTCCCAGAGACAAATAAAACATGGGTATTTAGTATAACCACTCTGTTGACCCAATAAAAAATTAACCAACTTCAAGTCGACGCAGATCACCCAGTTATGTTCAATATATTTTATTTTTTGTAAAAGATTTGAAATTACTTCATATTCTTCTTTTACACATGTTGAGTGAGCAATTGGAACGGGAGCATATTTATTTCCATTATGTAGAAGAACTGCTTTTAGACTTCGTTTACTACTGTCAATAAAGAGACGCCATTCGTTGGGCTGATAGATCGTTAAACTCATGAAAGCCAGCAAACCACTCACATTACAGCAATACACAAAATTTTCATCAGATGAAAAAAACTTCAATAACTTTCCCTCTCTCGTGCGATATGTAGACACTCGAACATCTGAGGAAAGACAATTTTTTTCTTTTAATCTTGACGCTAGTAACTCAGCACGTTCCTTCGAAAGATCTAAGTCTCTGATGAGGTCACTAAGCTCATTCTGCGAAAATGGCTTAGGATCTGATGTTATTCCGCAGTATTGAAAGTCATCATCTACGTGGGAAGAAATAGGTATTTCAGCTTCATCCTCCTGAGATTGCTGCACTACCTGGTGAAAAGTTATTATTGGAACATTTTCTGAATGAGGAACAGGTCTTTCTACTGAAGAAATATTGGGGTATTTCCATTTATGGCGATTGTTTTTGTTGATGCCCACTATATTAATCATACAAAAGTAACAGTCGTCATAATGATTTTTTTGTTCTCGCCATATCATAGGCACACCAAACTTACAACAAAGACTTACGTTTCCCTCTCTCCCATTGTCTCAAATATTCAACGCATATTTTACAAACACTGTGAGGCACCCACACTTTATCTTGGTGTAGAATTTCAATACCGAAGTAAGCAAAATACAAACGACGCACTGTGTTTGTAATCGATTTACGCTGATTTTTCAGTATGTATTCACCACAAACATAACAAAATATATCAGGATCGTTAACACAACGTCTGGATGTACTAGCCATAATGAAATAGTAACACAAACTTTATCGATGATATTGTAATAATGACTAGTTACGAACAAGACCATAACAAGACCGACAACAATTCACAATGAGGGTAGTAGGTAAACTAGAGCCGATGAGTTAAAATGACGTATGTCAATATACTGTACATTACCTACTCTATCGACAATTCAAACAGAGATGCACCAAAAAAAAAATTTTTTTTTGTAGGCCTATGTAATTTTACCACTTTTGTCAAAAACGATAATGTCCATATTTTTTTTTTTTTTTGCCGGAGGAAAATCTTTTATGGACACCAGATACTTGTTCTCCCTTTCCCTGGTAGTGCAGGAATCCTGTGCATGGTTGTTCAGCTTCAGTATACCCGCTAAAAAAAAAACATTTCGTCTACGCCTTGGCTTTGGGACCGCTTTCGCATACTTCACAGCCCAGGTTGTCTCACAGCGCTTTCGATTGTCAATTACTTATAATTCAATTGCAGTTGTTGGTCTGTGTCTGGCTTCTAACTCCTTTGTCTCAATTATTCGTCTCACCGCGCTGTATGCCTGTTTCCAGCTCCGCTAAGACTCCACCAGAACACGAATCAAGTTTTCTGGGTTGAAGCACCTGTTCATCGTTTCCTCGAAATTTCTTCTTATATCTTCCCATCTGGAACATTTGAAAAGAGTATATTCTGCATCGTCTATCGCCCGGCAATAGTTGCAAGAGTGGAACGTCGCTCGTTTTCTGTCGAACAGGTATTTGATGTAGCAACCATGTCCTGTCAGCGCCTGTGTGAGAAAATAGTCGACCTCCCCATACGGTCTATCTATCCACTCTCTGATGTTAACTATAAGTCTACGGGTCCACCTTCCCCAGACACCAGAATCCCAAGCCTCTTGACACACATTTAGAGTCCTATCTCTTTCTTCGGTCCTACTTGCTTGTGTGTGACCCGCCTTCTCTTCTGTACAGTCTTTCCCTCTCGTCTGCCAATATATGAAAAGGTATTGAACCAGAAATTACCTGGAGGGCTGCTACCGATACCGTCCGGTATCCGCTTACCACCCTTGGTAGTATCCGCCTTTGTATTCTGTCCAACTTCCTTCTTTGTCTTTCCACTGTTAGGGCTTTGTACCAGATTGGGGCTCCATACATCACGATCGACTGGACTGAGTTGTATATAGCATGTATCTTTGTCAGAGTTACAATCACTTTTTCGGCTCTTTCTACCACATTATCAAAATATCTTCCAAATGTCAGTCTTTCATCAAGCACGAAACCAAGATACCTGGTGCTGCTCTTCGGCCAGATGGTTACTCCTTTGCACATGAAGTTGACCTCTTTACTGTATTTCCTTGGTCCTTCAAAGACCATAGCTTCTGTTTACCCGGGAGCTAATTCCAGACTGTACCAGCATCCAACCATCTATAGCTTCCAAGCTATTGTCGACTCGCTCCATATGTTGGTAATGACTTACAGCCCCCACCACGAGTGCCAAGTCGTCAGCGAATCCAAAAAGTGCTGAACCCTCTGGCAGCCGCAGTCCCAATACTCCGTCGTAAAGTATGTTCCATAGGGTCGGGCCCAACACTGAACCCTGAGGCACTCCCATTCTTACCTCTACTGCTACGCCCTTCTCATATTTCGATTTTTCGATCTTAGAAATAGCTCCTCACCAAGTTTGTAAGATAACTTGACACCTTTCTATTGTCTAGCTCATCAAGGATCAAGCTAAATATTGCGTTGAAAGCGTTTTTCACATCTAGACATATGATAACCGTCCACTTATTCGTTCTTTCGCAGCCGGCCGTTTTTAGAACCTCCTCCACCGCTTGAAGTGTGGAATGTCCTCTTCGAAAACCGTGACTCGATAAGCCCCCACCTCGTTCTATTTCATCCTCAAGCCTTTGTCTAATCAACCCCTCATACATGTTGATGTCCATATTTGAAATTGAGGTTATGTCATAAAGTTTCTAAAAAACATTAGGTACTAAAGTATAATAAGTAAATACAGGGTAATACAGCAAAACGGGAACTTTTGAATAACCCACTAAAAATGCAAGAAATCGAAAAAAAATTATTGACAGCATTTGAACCACTACAACTTGCCATTGAAAAGAGTAATCCAAATGATCAATCAGTGTTGCCAACCATATAATGATCGTTTTACCAGATGGTGAAGCTAAAATTACCAGAAAATTACCGATTTCTTCAATGTTGCCAATGCCGGAATTTTAACTCGAAATCGAATTTTTTTATATATTTTTTGCTAAACTTTTTAAGAATAAAACAATTTTTAGTAAAATAAAATTTATTCAAGACATGTATCGTACCTATTCATATATTTAATGTAAAAAAATGGCACTACATTAATTGCATTGCCATATTGCACAAATCTATAAATAAACATAAAATTCAAAATACAAAAAATATTAGAAAAAAGTAAATAAATCTAAAAACTTAAACTATCAGTATTTTCATAACTCTCTTTAGTTTTTTTTTGATCCAAAAGTCTTTGTAAAGATCAGAGTTTTCACAACACTTATTAACACTGCTTAAACTGCATTTTATATATAGTAAGGCTTTTGTTGTATGACAGTTTAACCTATTTCTTAATTTACTTTTAGTCAAGTTTAATTTGCTGAACAACCTCTCAACTTTTAGAATTTTACTAGTTACTGTTTTAAAATTATTCATTCAGCGGCGGCTCGTGCATAAAAAATGTGGGGGTTGCAAATTTAGTGAATACTAATACTTTTTACAGTAGGTAAACAAGGTAGGTCACTAAGTATGTTTTATTAAAAGTAATTTTGCTAAGGTACATATAAAGAAGAAAAAAGGCTTTTAAAACTCACTGATTCTGATCCTGATTTTATTGAAGCAAAAAATCCATGCGACGATCTTTCGCAGTCGCAAATTTATCTTTCTTGAGAAAGCAAGTTCAAAAGCTCCACAAATACTTACACAATTAATTATAATGTTCACTACATATCGATTGTACTTAACTTTCTCGTTGTGCAATGCTATATTTCTTCGATATGCACTATCCATCTGAGCAGCAATATCCACATTCCCAAAAAGCGATAATTGGACTACATTTTTCATATGCCTTTGTGATATACTGTGTTTTTTAATTCGATCGCTTGAATGATTTAAATCAGTTAAACCCATTTTCGTCCATAATTCTTCACCTTCAAATAGTAAGCAAGGAAAGCAGAATAATGCATTTTTTATACTACAACCGCAAATCCACAAATGTTTATTATAAATATCCTTATTAAATAGTCTATTAAAAGTTCGCGTCTTACTGGAAATCGTTTGTTTCAGATTTAAATTCGGAACAGGTCTGCCCAACCGCTTTATTTCAATTTTTTCGGCGTACGTTCTTTTATAGAACGGATCCACTATTAAACTCTGCACTTAATTCATTATTATTTAAAAATAAAGAGCATAAACACTTTTAAACACACAAATACAACTTTTTTATTCGCTTTTATACCGTTGCACCGTAAGCAAGAAATATGTCTAATGTTTTGGTTGCACTGCTGCTGCAACACTATTGTCATTTATGGAGATATACCCGAAAGACGTTCGACAAAGTTCGTCAGCCGTATAGGGATATATACGTTCGTGGATTGCAATGAGTCTGCAAACCAAGTGTGTTATTCTCTCATTTATTTAACGTATTCATATCCAATTAGATATACCTATTATAAGTAATTTATAATAGTTCATTTATTCTGTGAGGTAGTACAAATTTTTAATTTAAAAAATGTAGAATTACCCTTTTTTTCATTAAATTAAATCTATTAGTTTTGGTGGTTGCGCAAACTTGCAAACCATAGCAGAAACCGCCACTGATTCATTACTAAATTATTGCCTGCATTACCAGATCTGGTAATAATTTTACCAAGTTGGCAATACTGTGATCAATGTCTGAAAATTACGCCCTATAAATGGCGTCCTCCGGTACGTATGCATTCTTCCAATCTGCTGTGGAGGTTCCCCATTGCTTGCTGCAACATCTCAGCTGGGACACCACGAATTTTGCCTTGAATTCTTTGTTATAATTCATCCAATGTCCTTGGTCGAGTCGTGTACACCCGACTCTTAAGGTAGCTCCACAAAAAAAATCACAAACGGACAAATCCGGTGATGTTTGGGGCCAGGGAATGTCGCCGAATCTTGAGATGACACGGTTACCGAACAATTCTGGCATGGCTGCCATTGATTGCCTTGTAGTGTGCTCTGTCGCACCATCCTGTTGAAACCAGATTTTAAGAAGTTGTGGAAAATTGTTCAATGCAGGGTGCAACAAAAGTTTGCAACGTTTCAACATATCGATCCGAAGTGACAATCACTGTTATCCGCTTTTTATTCTTGAAAAAATACGGTCCCATGACACCGTTTGTGGAAACCGCACACCATACTGACGTAAACTCAGAGATGAAAATGGGCCTCATCTGACTTCTGTAGGTTATCCAGAAATTCGTTGTCCTCTTTATGTTTGTTATAATTTGTTAACAGAATTCTAATCGCAACTGGTGATCGTTCTCCTTCAGTTGTTGCACGATCTGCAGCTTGTACGGATGAAAATTTAAATCAAAATGGAAAATTCAGAGAACACTCTCTCGGGACACTGACCGCTTACGAACTGAACGCCGTGGGCTCCGTAAGACTGAAACGCGTACAACTTCGGTATTCTGTGAAGTACGAACAGTTCTCGGTCGTCGTGTCGGTTTCATTTTTAGATCCAGTCTCTTCAAAGTTTTTAACCCAGGTTTTCATCCCATGTTTCAAGGGAATCCGACTATGACGCCCTAAGTTGAAAAAATGTCTAAACTCTTTCTGCACACCTTCCAAACCACCGTTGTTTTTGTTGTTTGCTATTGATCGTTCTACTGTTCCATAGTTACTAAATGGGGAGATTGTTTAACAAGCCTCTAGAGCCCAACTCTTCCCAAATTTTCACGCACATATGAGCATACGTCTTCGACGTTTTATTATGTACCTATGAATCGTAATGAATTATAATAATATGAAAACTAATGAATGATAACAATATGAATAGTAACAACATTTGTATGTGTGTTAGTTGTGGAAAACAACTTTCTAGTTTGTATAATTTTGGACGACATGTAAAAAACGTATTTCTAAACGACAATAACCTGTTGCCTTCATTGCCATCCAAAGTGGCTGAAAATTTCAAATATAAATGCGATGAATGTAATACCTATCTTAACAATATTTACAAATTTAATCATAATAATAATAAGCAACACAAACTGCAACAAGAAAACCAAGAAAGTGGCAAAGAAAGTGTCCATTGTGTGATAAACTATGTTCTACTAAAGAAGATATGATTAAGCATTTTAATGGGCTATATAAATTGAACATTGAATTCAAGAATATCGACTTTTCTTCA
The DNA here is from genome assembly GCA_935421215.2 of Melolontha melolontha. NCBI lineage: Eukaryota > Metazoa > Arthropoda > Insecta > Coleoptera > Scarabaeidae > Melolontha > Melolontha melolontha. Next base: position 50,685,030 of record OW285242.1, read on the forward strand.
CGCAAAGAATTCCATAAATGGCTATGTAATTTTGATTGCTAAATTTATATTAGAGAAAACGGCAGAGTCAAAACATATACGGACACTAGAGGTACTGGCCATGTATAATAATTAGAGAACGGACACGCTTACCACATGACGCAAAGCCCAGTGCAGTACTGGCGAAAGGCTGTATTTCTAAAATATTTAATTTTATTTATATAATATGGAAAACGAACGGGTGGTGATCTATAAAATTACGAAATACATATTTATTTGTTGAGAAGTTGTATTTATAAAGTTTTTAATTTTATTTATATAATTGGAAACATACGGGTGGTGATCTATCTATCTAAAATTACGAAATACATATTTATTAATTAATTTTGTATATATAATTGGAAAACAAACGGGTGGTGATCTATAAAATTACGAAATATGTATTTGTTGAAAAGTTGTATTTTTAAAGTTTTTAATTTTATTTCTATAATTGGAACATTTTTATTTGTTCATTTTGTCGTTCAAGTTGAGTAAAGGAGTATTAATATTGACTAGCAATAGTTTCTCAAGGTTTTCTTCTGTCAATTTTGTTCTCTTTGAATTAAGTACATCCTTATAAATAGAAAACGTCCTTTCTACATCGCAACTGGTTATAGGTGCATACTGGAAATAACTGGAAATACTGGAAATAATTGGAAGATGTTGCTTAAATGAAAAGAAAAGGAATGTACGTGCTATTTCTCTTACGAAATACGATAAACTTATTTATTTTATCTACGTACACGACACCACTGACAAACACTATATTCTCCGAATACAATAGCTGGGTTGTCCATTGTTATCGCTGCGAGACCAGGTAGCCGAGTAAGTCAAACAAATACTACATTGAATTACGCCGGGATGTACTGAGCGACGTTATTCACAATTCCAATTGCCGATTGCGTTTTATGGAAATTGCATCCGTTCTCTAATAATAATAATAAAACTTTTCCACGCAGCTGTTACTTTTTTGTTTTATTTTTTTTCCTATATCAATTTTAAATATGTGTACTTTTTCATTATCATTAGTAAGTAATGCACATTCCACAGAACACTTAGATTGCATTCTATTAGCTATTATTGCTATTTTTTTGTGTTGCTTTCTTATTATGATGATTAAAAGTTGTTAGATTCATTGCATTTATATTTGAAATTTTCAGCCACTTTGGACGACAATGAAAGCAACAGGTTAGGTATTGTCGTTGGGATGGAATTTTTTTACATATCTCAAATTATACAAACTAGGAAGTTGTTTTCCACAACTAACACACATACTAATGCTGTTACTATTCATATTGTTATTATTCATTACTTTTCATATTATTATTATTCATTACGATTCATATATATAATAAAACGTCGGGTACGCATGCGCATATGTATGTGAAAATTTTGGAAGAATTGGGCCCTAGAGGTTTGTGATTGTTTACAGCTCAAGATCCCTCCCTGTTTCGCAGTGCTGCCAACTACGCATTTCAATAGTTCTCGTTTTTCTATCACCTTGTATTTAAAAAATATTTGTTAGACTGGAATGTGCAGTCTGACAAAGACCGATCGCGGCGACAAGTAACGCCTATAAATTTTTCGTGCAATTACAATGCTTAGTTAAAAAATGTCTTATCTCTGAAATAAGTATCTTTGCATAAACCAATTAGCATCACAACAATAAAGAGATCCATACGCTTACTAGTTCATAAACATCAATTTTGGACGACAAAATGATAATATATCTCGAACGATGAATGTAAATTCAAAATATTTAGTTGGAAAATAATATTACTTTTGCGAAAAGCAGCGGACAATCGCATATCGCGTTACCTGTAGTACATTTGTAAAAATGTCCGGTACATTTTACAAATGTACAGTTGCGGCCCCTACAAACTCAACAGTTTAACAAATAATAAATGTTCGCTTTGTAACATGGTCTTAATATTGAAGTTTATAAAATATCACCTAACTGAAAGAAAGAAAGTTAGTGGCGTAGAAAATAAAAAAAATTTGAAAAATGGAAAATTTCAAATACAATAAAGTTAGAATCTATGACCATTTGGAGTCTCCTCGGCATTTACAGAACTATGCGTTGTACACAGTCCATAGACATTTGCCCCCATGTTTCCGAGATACTTTGAATCAATTCTTGACGGTTTTGAGGCAAGATCTTATTATTAATTTCTTTGGCCATGATACCCCAAATATTTTCCATGGGGTTGAGGTCTGGGCTTCTCGCTGGCTAGTCTAATGTGGTTACTGTATTAGCTTCCAAAAAATCTCTTATTAGATGAGCTGTATGAATTGGGCAATTATCCTGCAACGACAAAATTTTGGCACAAAACCGGAAAGAATTGATTCGAACCATTTCAAATATCTGGCATGAAACCCCATTAGAATGTGTGCAGAGTACGGTATCGTCAATGCCAAGACGCCTCTAAAGCGTTTTAGATTCCAGTGGTACTACAATAAAATATTAACCTTTGTTAACAGCTAGTAACTAATTTTGAAGTAAAGTTTTGTATTGTGATATTCCAAATATTTTTGAAATTTAAGAAGAGCAGGACACTATCTGCAGTGTTATTAATTATGTTTTTATATTTTTGCAATACATTTTGCATTTTACACCAATGATTGGTTTGAGTAACGTTTTAAAAAGTTGACACAGCTTAAAATGTTTTTGTGTTTAAGTGTTTGAATTTTCAAGGGCCGCAACTGTACCTAGAACAATTAGACAAGTTTTAATTTTAGTATTTCATTTGCTTTTGTCTGATCTTGTGAATTGACATGACAGATAGTATAAATATAAAAACTAAGAAAAAAATCTAAATTTATAAATTTTTAAAAACAATGAAACTCTATTAGAGATAAAAATTGATGCTTTAAATATCACTTTAAAACTTAAATTATTGCGCGAGAGGGGAGGACTTTACAGTTTACATTTTTAATAGCTACTATTTTCACTTCTTGACATAAGATGTCATGAACTTAGGTACACCCCTCCCCCCCCCCCCAAACTTAAAATATTTAATTAAAAACATTTTTTGACAAGAACCATAAAAACGAAGTAATATCAGAAGTGATATATTAGAGAAAATTTAATTTAAAGCACATTTATATGTATAATACAATTTGCAATTGCACATTCTATGTAATAGATGTTTGAAATGACATAACTAAACAATCGATCTAAATGTCAACTGCGTAACAATATAAACGGTCCAAGTATAGAAAAATGGATAAATGTATTGTACGCGATTGTGAAAATACTAAAGGTATTACTTTTACAGCAGATACTAACGAAACATCAACATGTAATAATAATTTAGACTTAAATAAGGATCTTAACGAAAAAAGATTTGTGTGTTTAGATCATTTTGGCCTATGTAGTGTTGAAGACAAGAATGAAGGTTAGTATTTATGAAAAGTCTATTGATTGAGAATTTATTTGACGGAACGCTTCATATATACCAAAAAATTTGTAGTAGTCAACCCATTAGATGAATTGGAGAAAGAAAAAAGTACCAGTATTAGGAAAGATGTTAACGAACTCCAAAATGATTTTATATCGGAAGAGGAAAAAGGTAGAACAATAATTATATATTTTGACCTTTATTATCATTAATATTTTGTTTATTTCTGCAGAAACGCCAAATGCTTGTAGATTATGTGCAAAAGAAGAAAATTTAGAAAAGTCAATATATGAATCAACTAACAATGATACAATTTTGAACATGATAACCCTGTGTTGTTACCCTTTAACAGTAATTTTTAATTTACTATATGCATGTTTATAAAAATAAGTACTATATTATTTTTGTAGATAGCTGTAAATGATGAATTCCCGAAAATGGTATGTTCATTTTGCCTGCAGCAATTGGAAGCCTCATACAAATTTCGTAGTAAATGTTTGGAAGTTAATAATATATGGCAGTGTAAACAAAAATTTGTAAATAACAAACGAAAAATAGACAGTGATATCAATTCAGAAAGCAAAAGGCATTGTAAAGAAAATATTTCAAGTGATAAATTTGAAACAAGCGATAAAAATACTTCAGAATTAAGTTATGATTCTGCTTTAAATGTAGAAATTAAAACAGAGAAAAGTAATCTTTCTACATTAGAAATCAATTGTAAGTGAAATAATTTTTAAAAAATTCTTTAATTATTTCTGTATATTTAGTCAGTGATGAACCACCACCTCTGGTTTCCATTGAAACATCCAAAGAAGATAAATTGCTAAATAAAATTGATGACATAGAAAATAATTCAGAAATTGATAACGTTAAGGAATCTATTTATAAAAAAGATGATCTATCCACCACTAAAGAAAATGCACAATCAAGTTCTGTTTTAAACAAAAAAGTTGTCAGATCTAAAAGCAATGACGGAAATTCTTTGCCAAAAGATATTACTGTAATGTCGCATAAAAAATTTGAATCAAATTTAGGTACACATCCATGTGTTATATTACAAGGTCTACAAGAAAGTGTTTTTGTTTTGGTAGATGAATATTTATTTACTTTTGGCTTATTGAAAGGAGATATCAGGTATTTATCTAAAAAATAAAATAAATTATTTTATTATATTTTTTTAATATATGTACTTTAGGCACTTACGATGTATATTACCAAATTGTAAGGCAAAGGCTGAGCAAAAATTATTAGAGATTAATAAGTATGAGGATAAAGTAACAGTAAAAATTTCACATAGTCACCGAGCACCAAATGAACAACTTCGAATGAAACATATGTTTTTTCATGTTATGAGAAAAAGAATGCAACATGATAAGACATTGAATATTAGAAGCATTTATGAACAAGTGTGCACTCAGTAAATAACTTTAATATAAATATGTATAATTCTTGTTCTTTATTAATTTTTTTTTTATTGTAGAGAACCTGCCATTAGACAACTTGTTCCTTTAAGAAATGTCATTAATGAAATCTGCAGACATCAAGTCTCAAACAAACTTCCACGTGTTTCCACCTTTGAAGAGTTTTATAACAAAATTGAAAATGAATGTTTTGAAAAATTGCACTTTACAAACAGCAATAAACAATTCTATCAGGAAAGATTTCATACAGAAGATGGTTGTAAAGCAATTGTGTTTTGTAATACTGATGTAATTGAGAATATTTCTCAAAGTACATTAATGTACGTTGATGCTTCATTTAAAATAGATACTTTTGAAAACTTTAAATATCAACTTGTTACAGTTCTAGTCTGGACAGATGATAGTGTAAGTGAAAATGCTTTATCATACATAAAATTCAATTTTAAAATTTTAGTAATGCTTCATCACCCAATATAACTACGCTTGTATTCAAAAAAATCGCGTACATCTATTTTTTACAGTTTAATTTTGTAATTTTCTGACGTTTATTAACGTCATACCGTGACAATTAAGTTAATGAAAATTGCAAATACCAAAAGCTTCCGAACAAGAAAAGTATTTTATTATAGCAAAAGTTCAAGAAGGTTGGTCAATTAGAGATGTTGCACTTTATTTCCATTACAATAAGAGCACAATTTTTAGAATTAAAGATGGGGACAGGAACATTCTACCCGAAAGTCGAAAACGAATTTGTCGTCCTAATCAAGAAGAAAAACTTTTAAATCGTTTAAGATAAAATCCTTTTGAATACTGAGTTCTGGCGGCTTTTCATACCGTTTTTCCTGGATTCAAGTCAACGGTATCACGTAGAATTAAGGAGTCGGAGGTTAGAAATTCAACTAGCGCAAAAAGAAATAATTTTGATAGCTACACAAAGACAAGGGCGAATCATTTTTTGTCTCAATTACATTTATCGACCCTTCGAATTTTGGATACGAGTAGTTTTTTCGAATGAAAAAATTTTTAAATCGTCAAATTATTGAAAAATCCGAGTTTACAGACCAAGAAATTGTAGATTTGAGGAGTGATATGTAAATCCATCAAATAGTTCTGGCCGCTTCTCGGTGAACGTGTAGGCTTGCATGTGTGTTCATGGTCCAGGTGTATTTTGGCGTGTTGAAGGGCGTTTTAATAAATACAATTACATTAATATATTAGGAAACGTAATGCTTCCTTCTGTGTCTCAAATTTATCCTGATAACAATTTTATTTATCAACAGGATAATTGTCCTGTTCACGTAGCGAATGATGTGAGACAATGGTTTCAAGATCATAACCCTCTGGTTATGATCTTGAATGCGGACTGAAGCGATTGAATGACCAATTGCCCCGATAAAACGTTGTGGCGGGGCATGTTATAACAGCCCCACTATTTGCTTGCTTGATTACATTCGTCGAACAGGTGTTTTTATTTCCGTCGTTATGAATAGTACATTGTGTGTATTCCTTCACAAATTCAGTTTAACAGTGGTGGAATATTCATTAATATATTATTTCGTTAGACTTCTTCAAATAATCGCTTAAAAAATTATATCCGCTAATTTCCAAAGTCTATTATCGTGTTTACATGCTGTTGTGCATGCGTATACATCTACATCTATTCTCTTCTATAAGGGATTGTTTCTGGTTTCGTTTCTTTCAGTGTTATTTGGGTACAACGTTTAGTATCTTAAAAAATCCGTTTTACATTGTTATATTGTATATTTATCCTATAATTTTTTATAAATATTAAGTTTAATTTACTACCTTATTTTTGGAGTAGTTTTCGTTTCTTCTTTTTAGTTCATTTCTTACTGTTCTTATTATTTCTCTTTATTTTCATTAACTATGGAGAATTCCCGTAGGGCAAGCATGGTAGGATGGATTAGAGGCCATACATATTGATTGCATATTCGTAATAATACCGAGATATATAGCAGTGCCTGTTCATTAAGTTTAAGGTGTCCACGAAAGTGTAATATGCAGACATGTTTCTTCGAAAACTCATCAAGATAACATATGACCATCTGCACCTGACACGTTTTACGAAGAACTGTGTGAAGCTTTCATGATGGCCAATATCCCATTCAAAAAGGTTAACAATCAAGTCTTCAACAGGTTTCTTACAAAATATACTGATCGTCATATACCAGATGAATCTACGTAAATACCATTTACCAAAATGTTATTTGAGAACCATTGAAAAAATACGAACCAACCTATCTGGTCATTATCTTTGGGTAAGTGCAGACGAAACAACGGATGGACGATGGGACCACATGTGTTAAATGTAGTTGTTGATATTCTTCATCTGACAACTTTATACCAATCATACTCAATTGCAAAGAAAATATTGCCAGTCGTAAATGGTGAAACAGTTACAGTAGTAATTGATCAATGTATTTATAATATTCTGTCATCGGATAACAACTATAAAGACAAGATGCTATTATTTTTTTATGATGCGGCAGCTTATGTGTAAAAACAGGGAAGTTATTAAAGCAACCTTATCCCAATATGCTACACGTTTCCTGTGCAGCACATGGTACAGTATGTGAATACATCAGGGGTCATTTTCCAAATTTTGATAAGTTAGTTTCGTCATTTAAAAAGATATTTCTCAAAGCTGAGACAAAAAGTTGATGCCATATTTAGCAGAAATCCAGATTTAAATATATTATATCAATTCTGCACAGAGCTGATTGAAAAATCTATACATTCAAAGTATGGTGCACTTTTGCAACATTTTAATCATGCACCCATCTCAAGTGGTGATGTGAAACGGACATTTTCTATTTTTAAAGACGTTTTAACATCTAAAAAAGCTGATTTGAGACAGGAACACCTTGAACAAATTTTAGTTGTCATAGTATTGTTTTACACTTCAGTGTTTCACAGAAAATACATAATTTTGAGTTTTGTTCTTTGTTTTATGTTTATTCAAAATTCGATACGCAATTCGCTTGTCAGCATTACTTTTGCTTCAGCAGTAGTTGCTGCCGGTTACCAAACCGTGTATTACATTCGCTCTGTTGTGCATTGACAGATACATTTTAACTGCATATGTAGGTATGTGCCACTTATGCACTGACCACACGTATCAAATTGTTCGAAACTAGCGGATCGCTTACATAAAGAAACCTACTACGAATACAAGGCAGACGCCCTTGGGCTATGAATCATCAATCGCTCGAGTCCGCTGTCTGATCATAACATAGAACTATTACCTTGGCCGCCTCATAGTACTGATGTTAACCCTATAGAAAATCTTTGGAGTTTATTAGTAAAAGGCATTATTATAAAAGAAATTTCAGAGCCCAAAACGCAAATGAGTGATGGGAAATTATTCATCAGTCATCAGGCTTGGGAAGATTTATATGAAATCACAACGAATTGTGTAGGAATTTAGTGCAGTCTATGCCACGTAGACTCAATGCGGTTTTAAATGCAAACGGTGGCATAGCTAAATATTCATGTAATACTCAAATAAAATTTTCTAAAAAGAAACACATAACCTTTATAACAACTTTTGTTTAAATAACAGAAAGTCCGTTTTTAAACGATAAAAAAACTTATAAAAAATGTTTACTTGATTCAAATGGCGTACGCAATTTTTTAGAATACAAGAGTACCTACGATTCGCGACATAAAAAACGGGACACTTTTTTTACCTATTGTGACAGTACTTTGTTGCATCATACTAACTTAATAATGTCAGATGCATAACTATACCGCCTAATTCTGAGCAAACGCAACGATCCGAATGTATGAATATTTCTCCCGCTTCGAATACAATTCCCCTGTGCTGTAGGCGTGTCAACATCAATGTCACATACCGCGATATCATAAAGTTTCTGGGTCCAAGATGGCATTGAAATAGAAAATATATGTCTGAACTTTATCCATATTATCATACTGGTAACTTAACCTTAATTTTTGAAAATTATTTTGATAGTGTCATCGTGACATCAATAAATATGTCATTTGATTTAATAAAGATACAATAAAACAACAAGCTCAGCTTGTATTCAAAATTTTATTAATAAAAAAAGGCAAAATTAAAGCAAATGTTGAAATTGTTGTCCGTTATTTTCAATTCACAATGTCACACGCCTTTTCATGCTGTTAAAGGCATTTTGCAGCATTGCGGGCGTTATTAATGCACATTCGTCAATAATTCTTTGTTGCATATCTTGCAAATTAGCAACAGGAGTTTTAAATATTCTATTCTTTAGGTGAGGAAACACGAAAAAGTCCATAATTGTCAAACAAGGTGATCGTGGTGGAAACTCAACTTCCGTATGTAAACTTATGATCCGATCGTCAAAAAACTCACGAAGAAAAGCAATATTTTCTCGTGTTGTGTGTGCCGTTGCACCATCTTGTTGAAAGTATCCATATTGCAATTCATCATCATGCAACTGTTCAATAAATTCATTCAGAATGTTTCTATACCTCTCAGCATTAATTGTGAAATTAAAAAAAATGGGGCCAACAACTCTGCGGCGAGAAACTGCTAGCCAAACACCAAGTTTCACATTATGGAGAAACGATTCAATAAAAATATGAGGATTTTCACTACTCCACATTCGAGTATTTTGGGAATTGACATACCCCGAAAGATGAAACCATGCTTCATCAGAGAAAAATGACAAATTTAGCAGGTCATCATCTTCTATTAAGTTATTTGCAAACCACTGGCAGTACGCACGACGTCTAGGGTAGTCTACCGGCAAAATAGCCTGATGTGATTGCATCTTATACGGATGCATGTGTAAGTTTTTCTTTACAATTTTCTGACATCTTCCATAAGAAAGTCCAATCTCTTGAGAAAGGCGTTTCAAAGGGTTTGTGGGTTCATTTACCATACGTTGACGAACATCATTTATAACTTGTTCCGAACGAACAGTTGGTCTACCAGTACGTGATTTATGACCCACAGAACCAGTCTCACGAAACACAAACACAATTGGAAAGGCAATTATAAAAATCTTTGGGAATTACAGCTAACTCTGGAAAGTGCTCTCTAAAATCATCCAAACATGCACGTTGACTGTACACCCAAATTCCATCAATTCGCACTCCACTCCGAAAATAGGCTTCAATCATGTACGCTTTTTGCACTATATTGTAAACCATATTTGAATTTACTCGAATGTGCTATGTTTCAAACTCGACGTTCAAACTTGCTTTCAGCAATTCTAACACATTAATGGATGACAAATAATGTCACTGTCAAAATAATTTACAAAACAGAGTTATAGTTCTTAACTTAAGTTCAGACATACAATTTATATTACAAAGCCATCTTCGTCCTAGAAACTTTATGATATCACGGTATCATACATACTTACATATTATGGAGCCGCGTAAGAAAATCTTATCTGATTACCAAATTACTATTAAAAGACTATAAATTGTTTAGTTCTGTGTTATGGTAATGAGACTAATGAGTAAATTGCAATACGTTATTCTACAAAGCGTAATGAAATTATTAATAAGCGGTTAAGAAAATTGCAAATAAGGCATCAAGAGATTTAATAAATGAAATTTTAATAATAAAGGTCACAAAAACTGTTCATAGTAAACTAAATAAACTTCAGAAATAAATAAAAACTAAATTAAATTCTAGTAATGTTAAGAAAAATTTACTCTTACAGATAATAAAATAAATTGTTCATAATGAGAAATTAATTATATAATAACGGAAATTCATCCGTTTAAACTCATCACCGTAAAATAATTGATGATGTTTGGAATATTTATAATTACGAAAACCATTTAATTTTAGTATGCGGTTAACGGAAGAGCAGCATATGCCTAAATCGTTGGAAATATCGCTAACTGTCAAATTTGAATTTAGTTCTATTGCAGCGCATACTAAAATGGACGTATCATTAGGAACTCTGCGATTTGGGAATAATAGTTTTAAATTTTGTACAGAACCAGTAATGTCTATTTCTTTTCTTATTTTCACTATTCAAACGCTTAAGAGACTCCGTATAGGGTGACAGTGGTGATACTAATTTGTGACATTAGTTGTTAAATGGTTGCGCGACAGACTGGTTTGTGATTGGCTAAACGCGTTCAGGGGAATTGTATTCGAAGCGGGAGAAATATTCATACGTTCGGATCGTTGCGTTTGCTCAGAATCAGGCGGTATATATTCATAGCTACTAATATTACTTACAAAACTAAATTAATGTCAAAATCGTTGTAAGACATGTCCTGTTTTTTTTTTTTGACGCGGACAGTATTAATGTGCCTTTTCAATCATGGTATATCTTTTATTCTTAACTTCATGTAACATGCACCTAACTCTTAAGAGGAACTAATGTTTATGTTCTCCTTTATTATAAAAAACCGCCTACCTAGTTTTTACGTTTCCTCTATGAAAGTAAAAAAAAAACAACTAAACTGAACAAAGTCAATTTGATTTAAAAAAGTAAAAACGGTCACTTGTCACAATTTTGGAAGTATAGGAAATGATATTACCGATCTATTATAATTTGCCATTAAAAACTCTTTAACTAAATTTGTATAAATCATCTTATTTTTACGTTTTCTTTGCAGTACTATCCAATATTATTCGCTTTGGTAAATAAGAAAACTCAAGAGATATTCAGGAAAGTCTTCCAATATCTTCACGACGTTGTCGCGCCAAATTTAAGACCACATGAAATAGTAACGGATTACGAAGCCAATCTTTATTATGCATTAGGGGAAACCTATTTAGAATCACATATCGGCGGTTCAGTTTTTTATTACACGCAAAATCTATATAAAAAAATATGTTCACTGAATCTATCGCGTGACTTGGAAACGAATTCAAATTTCAGGAACTTATATCACATGATGTTGATGCTTCCTTTATTACCAGTCAACACGATATCAGATGCATTAAATAACATTGAATTGCAAGCAAAAGAAATGCAGTTAGCCAAATTAACGAAACCTATATTCGATCATATCCGATCGCAATGGTTACTGAACGTCACAACTGAAATGTTTTGCGTACATCGACTGGAAAATAGAATTAACGAGAACGTAATCGCGCCTTTCAAAAAACTTCGCGATTACTTACTTCTCTTCAAGGGAAAAGTCAATCAGACCCAGATAACAATTGGCCAGGTCGTAGAGAAATTAATAGAATTAGAATCGTTTTTGCATGAAGTATACAGTAAGTGGGATAAAAAATCGTTTGGAAGAGACTTGAGTTCATTTCAAAAGAAGAATGTTGTCAGAGCTTGGCAATATATTGAAACTCATCCGAAAATTAATATAAATAATTTCTTTCAAAAGGTTTTGGGATACATTAAATGTATGGAAAATCAATTGTGGATTTGGGGATTCTATCGTTACAAGGGTGATAGTGATGACGTATTAATAAGTGGTCCCAGTTCTTCGATATATATCGGCGAAAACTGTCACATCGATGAGGTAGACGAAGATGGACAAGAAAATGATACAGAGGAAGCGATGGTCGAATATATCGCAGGCGAAAGTCAGGATTCTACATTGAATGGAGAAATTGAGGACAATCCGACAATCGTAATGGAGGCCGTTATTGATAATGATGGTGGTGTTGTGTTGCAATCAAATAATGTATTAAACAATACGAAGTTTGAAAAAGCATTTTTTAAATACATAAGATATGAATAGATAAAATATATGTGTATATACTAAACTCTCGTGTCATTTATTTTTAATTTTGTAGTCGGTTTTAAATGTTTTACTAATGAGTGATTATCGGTCTTCAGAGACTTATTTTCAGTGATCTAAATTGGCATCATGCCGCGATCCTAAACTATTTTTGGTATTTGTAGAATTACTTCATACTGCTTTCTGATGTTTGTATTTCTTCTCTTTTCTGCATTATCACTTCTATTGATGTCAGGAACTTTCTGTTATTGATGTTTACCCTTTCTTTGTCCCTATTTTATAATGACCTTATGCAAGTTGTAAATTGCTTTCCGTTTCAAAGTGGATAAAATAGAAACCAGCAATAATAGTGTACCTTTGTACGTCTTGGCGGGTTTTGATGACGATGAACCAAAACCTGTATGTGAAATCGCCAAGGATTTCGCTAGAGGAGAGATCTAGTTATGGATAGAAAAATAACAAAAAGAAATGGAGGCTAACGGAAGGTCAAGTCCATACAAAGACCCTATTAGAAGAGCTGGACGCTAATCTTTCAGCCAACCTAATTCGTAGTAATAAAAAAGAAATTAAAATTATTACCGGCTTGATAACTGGACATTGTCCTTTAAGGAAGCAACCCTTGATTAGCAAGCCCCGGTGTCGGCGATGTGAAGAACAGGTGGAAACAAGTAGAAACTTGAACAAGTTTTGGTACTAGATTTCATAAAAGTTTTAACTTATGCTATGTCGAATAGAGGGGACCAAACTTTGTGTGCGTTACCAACATAAAGTAAAAATTCTGCTTGTTTATTATTATATACTTGACGTTTAGACGGGTTGTGGGTATTTATTGGCTCTTATAGATAGAAAAATATGTAAAAAAACCAGTTGAAAACCAGACAATATAAACTAAAATGTTTATTCAAAATATTACTATATCTTCTTCTTCTGTTTTGGGTTGGACGCCAGCACGTCCAGACACTTGAGCACATTGCTCTTTGTACTATCTCCAATAGATCTCTCATTTCCACTCTGTTAGTCTTGTGTCCTCGATAAAAGCCACTATCCTCCTCAGGGGAAGTTTGGGTACACTCGAAGGATCCAATAGATCTCTCCCAAAATATTTCTGTCTGAGTTCCTTCAGTTCCTCACACGTGCATATTACATGAAGGCTAGTTTCCTCCTGTTTTTCACATCTACACCAGGGCTCGCTAACCAAGCCCATGCTGTATAAATGCTTCCTTAAAGGACATTGTCCGGTTATCATCCCGGTAATTACTTTAATTTCTTTTTTGTCACTACGAATTAGGTTGGCTGAAAACTTTCCATCTAGCTCCCTTAGTAGTGTTTTGGTATGGAGTTGACCTTCTGTTAACCTCCATTTGTTTTTATGTTCTTTTTCTAGCCATTACCAGAGCTCCCTTTTAGCGGAATCCTTAGCGATTCCACATACAGGTTCTGGTCCTATGAAGTTCCTCTTAGTACCTTCTTTGGCCAGTTGGTCGGCTATCTCATTGCCTTTAATTCCCTCATGTCCTGGCACCCATATCAGCTACATAGTATTCTCTTGTGCCAGTTTAGTGAGGACCTGTTTACAATATTTCATCAGCTCAGACCTGGTAGATGGGTTCATAGTGGCTTTAATAGCTGCCTGACTATCAGTCATTATGTTGATTTTTTTGTTTGCGCAGCCGGCTTCCCGAATTTCCTCGGCGCAGGCTGCGACTGCAAACAATTCGGACTGGAAAACCGTAGTATGTTTCCCCAGACATATCGATATCTTCCTTCTAGGGCACATTCCGCATATGCCTGCACCTGCCCCCTGACTAGATTCCACAATCGCTCGAGCGACTTTTTGCCTGTTCCCTGGTCGGTATAAATATGTTCAGCTTAGCTGTAAACATAATCTCAGGTGCCCTACTGTCCGCCGGCATTTGAAATATCGGCTCTTCCAGTATAGTTCATGTGATATCTGTATGGCTCCCTACAACCTTATTAGGACACCATACGTCATTGGCCTTCAGCCTCAAGATCGCAACCATTGCCTCCGCCTTTACAAATAGTTTCAGTGGAGAGAGACCCACGATGGCCTATATGGAGGCGGTTCCCGTGCTGTTCATAGCTCCCGTGATTCCCAACAGAGCCTGTCGCTGGAGAGTCGTGAGGAGCCCCACCGACGATGTCCGCTATACGACTATATGATTTGTGTAAATAATAAGAAGGCGAGTTGGCAAATGGTGTTTCCGCACACAAAAAATAGATGTGCAGTTAACCGAATGAATAGAGCTATTCAACAACTGCGTGATGTACTTACAGATGTTGTAGACTATTTATATCGTCCGTCGTAATGACGCCCATTTCAGCCTGATGTGTCCGGTCTCTAATTACTAAAATAGTGAACTTAAAAATGTAGTTTTATTTACTTATAGTAACAAAATACTCGAGCGCGGCTCATGGTGACGTACTGTTGGGGTACGTACAATGATGCGAGTGCTTCGTGTATTCTCGTACACCAACTGTAGCGTTTTCTTAGTAAACACCGAAAACACACGAGGCACTCGCTTCATTGTACGTGCTTCTACAGTACGTTATCACGAGCCGCGCTTGCAAAATACAATAGTTTATTACTTATTTTCTTTAATGTACTTAGTTTGCATTTAGAAAATTTGTAGATATAAATATACCCTATAAACTTCCCGTAAATTTTATCAGTGGGCACAAAGCTCACATAAAGGTACTACGACTATTACGTCAAGAATTTTAATGACGAAAGTGGATTGCTTGATGCATTTTGCATATAATCTTTGTACAGTAATTTTGAGCTATTTAATAAAAACATTCTATCTTTTTTTTCGGGTGTGGTGTTCCAATTTTCCTTCTTTTCTAATATAGTGGTTTTATCCAATAGATATACATAAACAGTGGCGATTCCTGATGACGTACAATGTAAGCTGCTGCACGTATGAGAGTGCTTCGAACAATTTAGGTTGCACCTACTTGCTTCTTTGAATGTATGAAAGCTTAAACGAAGCAGTCTTATTCGTGCAGCCGCTTCCTTTGTATGTGAACAAGAATCGCCACTGACAGTAAAGCTTACTAATGTATTACTTTTTTTTTTACCTAATGTAATGAATTCTTCGTCATCAAATATATAAATAATATAAAAATAAGATTACTATCAAGCAATCGAAAACAAGTATAATTTGATATTTTATTAAATTCTTTTTTTTTATTAGAACAGTGATTTTAAATGATTGGGGGTAGTTCAAATTGACCGCCATACTACATTGTTGAAATGTTGGCCACACTGCACATATGTTTCTGTTATTTTGTGTTCAGTGGCGGCTCGTAGTCAATGGTAACTGTTTTATTATTAGATATGAAGAAATACTTTATGTTTGTAATTTTAATATTAGAACTAATTTAATTTAGAAAAATAGTTAATATAATGTAATAATGAGATTATAACAGGAAATGAAACTTTATTTTCAGTGAATTAAAGCAGTTACATAATTCAATTATTGGATATATTTATAACAAAATAAACCTAACAATAATAGAATAGCACTACTTCTTAAAAATACTTCACAGTAAATGTTCGAAATGTCCATCATTGGCATCAAAACATAAATTACCTCGATTTTTCACATTTTCAAATACATATTAGTTCGAGTGTTTGTCGATAACCAAATAGACAGAAATCTAAAGGCGGTTTTACACGGTCAAAGAAATTCATGAATTTTGGATCTTGAATTTATTCACATGTGTAATATACGAAATTGTCGTGAATTTCTTAACGACAATAAATGCATGAAGAAACTGACAAATTAAAACCAGCTCTAATTTTTCATCAATTTTTTGGGGAATTTTGGTTACATTTCGGTTTTAAAGTTATTGCCAATTTTGGCGTTATTAGGTGATGTAAATGTAAGAAAAAGTCACTATTTCATCGTTGGCATTAATTGGATATCGTCAATAAAATATTTGATCGTGTAAAGCCTGAGTTACATTACACTTTTTTCGTCTAGAAACTTGGACAAGTTTTCAAACTAGATGTACTTGTCGAAACTTTGATAGTGTAATTCAGAAGAAATGCATCAAAGTTTCTAAACTACAAAACTAGATCCGATCCCACTTTTCATCCAAGTTTCATACTAGACTTGCGCATTAAACACCATTTTGTTTGTACCAACTGTTCATTTCATTAAACAAAAATCATATAATAATTACAGGTTACGTAGTGTTTGTTTTGTTCTGGAAATTAATAGAAATTGTGTAAGAATGTCTAGTAACAAAATTTGGGACACCGATATAACGGTTTTCGAATTCATTTTTTTAATATTGTTGTATCTATAAGAGCTAATAAATAATCACAACCCATCAAACGTCAAATATATAATAATAAACAAATATCAATTTTTGTTTTATGTTGATAACGCACTCAAAGTTTGGTGCCCTCTATTCAACGTAGAGACTGAACAGTCTTTACAGGGTTGCAGTGTATAGTAGTTGTGCGGAAGCGTTTATGTTACTTTACTGTGCCCCATGCGTGACTTTTAATTAGTAGTTTTTACCTACTGATGATGACAACTTAGTTGTCGAAATACGTATTTAGGATACGACTAATAATTGTGGTAAGGTGTTATATACCTTTTTAAATTAGTATAATGAAATATATCAAATAGTTGTTCTGAAAAGAACAGATTTTGATATAAAACGGAACCAATAATGAAAACAAAAACAAAGAATAACACGAGAACTAAATAACATAATTTGCATGTTTAGCTCTGACAGCCATCTTTAAAATATGAAATGCACCAAAACACGCGGCGGGAATTTTGAACTACCAAAAATAATTTTTTTAATTAATCTGTAATTTTAGAAATATTAATATTCTAAACGATATACTTATAATTAAAGTAAAGCAAAATTAGGAATAAGATAATACATACTTACCAACAATTCAGTCTTTTTATGCTAAGAAAAATCATACATCTATTTCATAAACTGGTAAATAACCATCTCTGACCTTCGTAATTTCTATAGTTACCGCCAACACTAACTTATATTGTAACAAGCAACTTACTAAAATGAAATATACATTTTTCCTTAACTTTGTTCGTGCAAGGTATCCCCGGTTTAACTGCCTATATACTATATAGGTTGTGTATTTATAATCTCTTAACTATCCCATATAATGAAAACCACGATTTTTTCGTGAATGTCATGTTTGTAAACCAATTTTCGTTTTATTCACAAGGTATTGACTAAAGAAATACCTTCTTTCTAATTCTTCATACTAATACCCGTATCTGAATTCTGGAAAAGTGTTATTGGTCGTACTTTCTTTTCTGGTACGCTAACATTATATAAATATTTTGGTACTAGAGGCTTTATAGTATAACGGCGTACCAAAAGTCTATAACCGGTAGTCTTTACAGAACAGTGATATAATTCATAATTTTGTTCAACCAAGGACGCTTATGTTGTCGACCTGAAAAAGTAAATGCTGTATTATATTACCCTTGGATATTCGAAAATTCCTTTTATTTAATAAGCCACCCATTTATGGAAAATATGATGACCAAATAGGTCTATTATTCAAAGTGATCACATTTTTTTGTTACGTTTTCGTTCGTTCTTTTTTTAAAAACTCCTGTATATATGATGTGATGCCTGTAGACGTTATGTTCAATATTTACACACTTGTATACTTATTCCAGTAAATTTAAGGCATTGAGCAGATTTTACCAAACTTTGGTAAATAGAGAACCCAAACTTAGTTACGCCAATGATTATTTTTAGGATATGGTTTTGTATACTATAATATAAGGTAGTTGGTAGAGATAAAGAAGACATAAGTGGAGAAACATTTATTTGAATAAGAGAAATACACATAATTTTTTAGAATAGAAACAAATTGAACTTTTTGTGAATCCTAGTTTTAGTCCTAATAGTAAGAGGAGTTCTGATGAAATTTTTTAAGTAAATTAAAGGTACATAATAAAGGATTTATTATATTAGTCATCAAGTTTTTAGATAAAAGATAGTAATTTATTTCGTATATTTTTGCAATCTATATTAGCGAATTGAAGTTTATATTGATTTCATTTATTTTCCAGATGGATAGTATAAAAGTTGAGGAATTACTGGCATCACCAATTTTCAAATGCACTAGCTGTAACAAAAGATTATCAAAACCAATAATGAATGTGCCAAGTATAGGAAATGTATGTGGACGATGTTTTAAGAAAGATATGTATAGTAATGCTCAAGAAAACTCCGATATATCTGATATTTTATCGAAACTACAAGTTCCATGTTATTATAGGAAACAGGGATGTTATTTCCAAGGACCATTTTCTGAAACAACTGCACATGAAGATCTTTGTAAATACAAAGACAAAGTCTGTCCATTTTCCTTTGTAAATAAATGCAGTAAAATTCCAATTTATTCTGTGAGTAAGCACATTAAGATAGAACATTCGCAACATGTTCATCCTTACAACTCGAATAAGATTGAATTACAATTTTCATTGGAATGTGAATTTGAAGATTTCCATTTACTAATACTGAATGAAAATGACTATTTATTGAGAATTAAGTTAGATCTCAAACAAAATACTTTATGCTTTTTAATGTATTATTTTGAGCATAATGAAAATAGTTTTTATATTGGACATGAAAATGAAGATGTATGCATTAAAAACATGCCTTGTAATATGGTTCCAGAACTCTTTTTACATTCTACATTTGATTTAAAAAATGCTACTAAGTTTGATTTGGCAATGTTAAAGAAATGTTTTAGTAATAAAATTACAACTGTAGTAGCAGTTTCAATGCCCAAATTTTTAATTTCAAATAGTAAACTGTTAAAGCTTATGGAATGTCCTGTTTGTAATGAATATATGAATTTACAAATAAAACAGTGTAATCAAGGGCATAGCATATGTAAAATATGTAGACAGAAACTTCAAGAATGTCCTCTGTGTAAATCGGGATTTGGAAGTGCTAGAAATTATACCTTAGAATCTGTAAGCTCTCTTATATATTTTCCATGTAAAAACAATGGCTGTACAAAATATATTTCTGGTGATGAAATTGAAAAACATGAATTAGAATGTAAATTTAAATATTATCAGTGTCCATTCCTCATTAAATTAAATTGTAAATGGAAAGGTTTACATGAAGATATAACAGACCATCTCTTATCGGATCACGCAGAATTTACTGAATTCAATGATTTTGTAGAAAGGAAAATTACACTAGATTATGTCAACCATAAATATGATACAATATGTATAATTCTTGGAGATCTTATTTTTAAAGTGTGTGTGTGTATCAATGGTGTTAATAAATTATTTCTTACGTATGGTTTTTATGGACCTTCAAGCCAAGAATACACATTTTATTGGGAAACAGGAATACTTCACAAAAATTCGGATAAACATAAATTTATCGTGAAAGATGTATGTGCCTCTTATATGACTACAAATTACACGATGAATATTGACGGCTATGGTGTAGATGACACGATATATTTTTATCATAAAATTACCCAGAAATATACCTAATTTATATGAAGCAACTTTTTATACAATATTTAGGTTATTTTAAAATATTTTGTAAGTTGAACTTAATTTTATAAAAAATATTCCATATTTATTATATTTTTGATATATCGAAAATGTTAATAAACTATTGGAAATGAGGAAGTATGTGATTGGATTACCTAGATACTTTATTGAAAAAATTTGCACTGACATTAACTGAGTATTATAAACAGCGAATAAATCTCTGAATAACAATTTGAGAATAAATTTATTCTACGAATAAATTGAAATCTGGGTATAAAAAATGCATGCAAGTAAAATAAGTATTTGTAGAATAACTCTGAATTGCTATGCACTTTGTAGTTTAGCATTTCGATAAACGATGGAGACACTGAATAAAATGAAATACAACAAAATCCTAATTCTTTACTATTTCTTTTTGTTTATATTTGTAAAATACAAACTGATAAATCTGGCAATATCAAAATTCAAGTTATTAAACACACAAAATATAAACTTTTAAAAATAGGTTATGTTTATTTGAGCCAGTGGAGCAAATACCTGTTCGCATTTAACCAACAAATTTAGTACCACGATTTTCTAGGGTGTAAATTAATTGGTAGATTTACTTGCTTAGTTTTCTTATTTGCTATTTATAATACCCAATCTATAGAGTAAATTATACTTGCTTACTAAATAAAATCTGCAAATTTTATTGCTTATAATACCGGCCCCAAATGTATTTATACGTTTTGCCTCAAAATTTTAGAAAAAATTGCCTAATTCTGAAATTTTCATTTTTCTGGACCTTCTAAATAAATAAATATATATATATATATATATATATATATATATATATATATATATATATATAGATAATTATTTCGTGACCTTTGTATGTTATGGTAAATTCAATTTGTTGGCGATTTAAGGTCTGGTTTTACATCAAAATGTATATATTTAAAACAATCCTACATGTTTCGGCAAATGGTGCCTTTTTGAAGGAATATAAAATATAAATGACAGTATATTAATGTCATACATTTGAGTTGCTATGGATAAAATTATTCAAAGATACATTCTAATTGAATAATTTAATAAATCATGCCTTAGTATTCAAAAATAGATAGACAACAAAAACAGGGAAACGCAAGACATGAGTTATTATTATATATGCGCCCGTGGAGCGTCTTAAGATGTTAAGCTGTCGGCATTCGCCTTAAACGATAAGGAAAACCTACTCGGAGAGCCAGACAGGGATCAAAACACGGAACTGTCAGCATGATAAGCAAATGTATAGATATTTAAATAACATAAGATATATAATTATATAACAGCATCATATATTATGATGGTAATTATGTAACGATTTGCAATTTACCATCATAATATATGTTGCTGTTATATAATTATATATCTTATGTTACTTAAATATCTATACATTTGCTTATCATGCTGACAGTTCCGTGTTATGATTCCTGTCTGGCTGCCCGAGTAGGTTTTCGTGGTGTTCCTTCTCGTTTAAGGCGAATGCCGACAGCTTAACATCTTAAGTCGCTCCACGGGCGCATACATAATAATAACTCATGTCTTGCGTTTCGCTGTTTTTGTTGTCTATCTATTTTAGAATACTAAGGCATGATTTAGAGCTGAGGATGTTTGCGGTATAACCATGGTTATATCATGTAACCATAGTAATTTACTATGGTTACATGATATAACCATGGTTATACCGCAAACATCCTCAGCTCTATTTATTATTATTAAATTGGAATGTATCTTTGAATAATTTTATCCATAGCAACTACAAATGTATGACATTAATATACTGTCATCTATATTTTATATTCCTTGAAAAAGGCATCATTTGCCGAAACATGTAGGATTGTTTTAAATATATACATTTTGAAGTAAAACCAGACCTTAAATCGCCAACAAATTGAATTATAGTGGGTTTAAAGCTCATATTTAGACGTTATGAAATAATATGAGTGGTTGCCTATATTGGTTATTTATGATTCTACCTTGATTACGTACAGAGATCTATCGCGTGTGATGGCAGCATAACATTCCCTAGATTAGAGCATTTTTACGTTTGTCAAATATCGATCATGGCTATTTACAGTTTGTTTGGTAGTTCTGTCATTTGTGTAATGTGAAATCAATTCGAGACGACCTCAGCTGATCGAATAATTTAGGTTGAGAACAGTGACAAGCTGGTACTACATTACTGTCATGTTGACGTTTATATTTGCGTTACGTTGGAATATATTCAATATTTTATTATAATTAGATAAGTCATTAAGTTGAGCTATAGCTTTTAGGCTAGGCGTATACTGACACACAGGACAGTTCAGCACAGAAACAAATGGAGAAACCTGAACTCACCTATCTCGCCAGTATAAGGGTGAATTAAGAATTACATATGCTACAACAATCTGTACTGTGTCTCAGTATACGCTCAGCCTTATTGTTGTTCAAAATATTACAGCTAATAACATAATAAAATCATAAAACTTAAATAAAACGAGATATTGTAGATTTCACAACACAGGTTACGGTCCGTCAACAAGAAGCAACAAGGTAGCAAATAGTAGAAAAGTAAATACACTAGTCAGGTGTATAATTCGATCAGCTGAGGGCGTTTTGAATTGATCTCATAATATGTTAATTGTCGTTACGACATAACTTTTAAATATGCGACAACTGTACAATAAAGCCAAACTATTTTTTCTCCTACCAGCCTCCTTCACTTGAGATGGATCACTCTGTAAAAATACAGGATTTTTCACATTTTGGGTTGTGTTGATTATTGAATATTACAGCCTTCAAAATTTAAAAGATCTCCAGATTTGACAATTTTAGATAATTTTATTTTTCCATATTATTTAAAGAATACCATTTTCAAGATCAGACATCACACAATCGAAGAGCTTCGTAATGCTATTGTGAATTCTTGTGCTGACATCCAAGAAATACTAATAAATGGCTTTGAAAGCACGAAGCGCAGAGTTCAACTTTGTCTTCAAAGTAATGGTCAACATTTCCAACATCTGCTTTAGTATTATTTTCCCTTAATTTTGACTATTGTAATATTTTTTGAAAAACTAGATTACTAATTATTACACACATTTACATGACATAATCAAACTAACAAAATTATACGTTTGCGACAAGTTACGTGCACTGTAACCAACCATTTAAAAAAAAAGGATGTCCGTCTCTAATGAGGAAAGTTTTTGTGTTTAAATATTGTAATGACTCATGCGATGACGCGTCATACCTCTGGCGTTTTCTCGATGCACGTAGAGCACTGGAGAAAAAACATTCCCATTCATATATAAGCCGTCGAGGAAGGGATGGCGATTATTCAATACCAGAGCTTCACGGAGTGAACATAACATGAACATGAACATGAACGTGAACATGGAGATTCAAATACATAAATGTGCTTATTATTAGTAATTAGTTTTTATATTGTTATTCGTTTTATTATTAATATAGTGTGTGTCTAAAGTTATCGTTAGTTTTATTTAAGAACCCGAAAAGACAAACTTTACAGTGGTGCAGGTGTGTGGTTTTATTTAAGTGTTAATTAAGTATTCGTTTAAATAAATATACAGTGCGAAAGTATGTTATTTTAAATATCGTGATGGCCAACAGAATGAAACTGACTGATTTAAAACGAGAATTAGAAGAGAGGGATGAGGATACAACTGGCAAAAAGTCAATCCTCCAGCAACGGCTTCGCAATGTGTTGATCCAAGAAGGCGAGGATCCAGAGAATTATGTCTTTCAAGTTCCAGGCGGAGATGCTGACGTGAATTCGCCGTTGATGAAAATGGAACAACGAATAATAGATTCACAAACTAAAATGGAGCAGAAGAGCCTGGAAACTTCTGGAAATTTAGCAAAAACTCTAGATCAAATGGAACAGAATGCGAAAAATATGGACAAAGACTAATAGAGAACGCGCAAATTCAAATGCAACAAATGGAGCTGAAGAATCGGGATAGTGCGAAAAATATGGTACAACGATTAATAGAGAATGTGCAAATTCAAATGCAACAAATGGAGCAGAAGAATCTGGACAGTGTGAAAAGTTTGGAACAACGATTAATAGACAATTCGCAAACTTTGGAACAACGATTAATAGACAATTCGCAAACTTTGGAACAGCGTCTAATAGATTCACAAGCACAGATGGAAAAAAGAAACCTAGAAACTTCTAGAATTCTCGAGAAAAATCTAGAAAAGAAATTACTGGAAAATTCTAGAACTTTCGATAAAAGTGGTACAAATGGAGCAAACTTTGGAAATGATGGAAAAGAAGACTTCCGAAAATTCAAGAGCATTGGAGAAAGTTCTAGAACAGCGACTAGAGGAAAAGTTGCTGTGGATCCAGAAAAAGTAAAAGCTGTGGAAAAATGGCCGGTACCCAAAGACAGACATCAGCTAAGAAGCTTTTTGGGATTATGCACGAATTATCGACGTTACGTTCCTGGATTCTCCAACATTGCAAAACCACTTACTCACCTAACAGAAAATCGAGCATTCATTTGGAACAACGAATGCCAAGAGGCATTTGAGTTGTTAAAAGGTAATCAGTGCACCTGTTTTAAACTATCCACTGCCATCTGGGAGGTTTGTTCTGGATACAGATGCCAGTATCGTCGGGATTGGTGGCGTGCTCTCTCAAATCCAAGATAGACAAGAAAAGTCATTGGATACTTCAGCAAGACACTGTCCAAACCGGAGAGGAACTACTGTGTAACCAGGAGAGAACTATTGGCAGTAGTTAAGACCATTGAGCATTGTTACAAGTACCTGTATGGGCAGAAGTTCGTGATCCGCACCGATCACGCCGCCTTAAAGTGGCTCTTACAATTTAAGAATCCCGAGGGTCAAGTAGCTAGATGGATTGAGATGCTACAGGAGTATGACTTCGACATTGAACATAGAGCAGGCCAATAGTCTTTGGGGTCAGTTCGTACATCAAAATGCAGATGCCTTTTCCAGAAGGCTCTGTCCAGAATACTGTCGACATTGCAACCGAATCGAAGACAAATCGGCCAACGCTCTTCGAACCACCGTGGTTGATGACCAATGGCAATCTGACAATTTGCGCGCAGATCAAGAAGCTGATCCGGATCTTGCAGACCTCAGGGCTTGGAAGAGAAATGAGCAAAGACGGACCTGGCAAGAAATTGCTCCCCATTCACGAGAATTGAAGTCATACTGGGCACAATGGGATTCCTTAAGCATGGAAGACGATCTCCTGAGACGTGAGGTCGAAAATCACGATGGAAGCGAGCGAAAGATGTAAATGGTGGTTCCCAAGAAAAGAATACCAGAGGTATTGCGAGAACTCCATAATGGTGCTTCTGGGGGACATTTTGGAGTCCATAAAACACTGGAGAAGGTGCGCCAGAGATTTTACTGGGTGAATTGTTCACGAGATGTGAAAGAATGGTGCCGAAAGTGTGCTAATTGCGCCGGAAGCAATGGTCCAGAATTTTCCAGAAAGCGACAAAGGAAATAAATACATAATAGTGGTCATGGATTACTTTACCAAATGGGTTGAAGCATATGCTCTACCAAATCAAGAAGCTGGAACTGTAGCAGACGTGATTGTGAAGGAGTTCGTCAGCCGTTTTGGTGTACCCTTGGAACTTCATTCCGATCAAGGGCTAAATTTTGAGTCCAGTCTATTCGAAAAGATGTGTGGACTTTTGGGCATACGGAAGACAAGAACAACTCCCTTGCATCCACAATCAGATGGGATGGTAGAGCGAATGAACAAAACCATGAACAGACACTTATCCAAAGTAGTTTCCGAACACCAGAGAGATTGGGACGAACATTTACCATTATTTCTAATGGCGTATCTAGCCTCCGTTCAAGAGACAACTGGCCAATCGCTAGCAAACGTGCTATTCGGGAGGGAACTCCGATTGCCCTGTGATTTAAAGTTTGGGAGCAAGCCTGGTGAAGAGCTTGCCGGAGAAGATTATGTCAGCACGCTCAGACGACGATTTGATAATATACATGAACAAGTCAGACACATTATCCAAGATGCTAGTGACAGAATGAAGGAGAGCTATGACATCAAGCCGAGAAAAGTGGATACCATGAAGGCGATCGGGTTTGGTTATATAATCCACAACGCCGACGGGGCCTATTTCCAAAACTTCAAAAGAATTGGGAGGGGCCGTACGAGGTGTTGAAGCGGATCGACGATGTAATATACCGCATCAGGCGAACACCTCACACTAAGCCAAGAGTCGTATATTTTAATCGATTAGCCCCATACTCTGGAGACAATAATGACGAAACCGCTGACTTGCGTCGATTGGATAGCCAATACCAGGAACTAACCTTCGAAGGCTTTATGGAAGAGTATTCTGGTTCGAGAAAAGCTCTATTTGGGGTGACCATCGAGAAACAGCAAGGTTTGTTTACAGTGCCGCCAGACTACTCGGTTGCTCATTGCGTAACCCAAGATCTGCGAATGGCCAAAGGAATTGCCAGAGAATTTAAAGAGAGATTTGGCGGAATCGAAAAATTAAGGCAGCAGGGACCAGCAATTGGGAAGAGTCTCCAAATAATAAATGAAGAACAGCCCATATTTTATTTGGTCACGAAAGAACTGTCAAACCTGAAGCCAACCTATCGTGCCTTATGGGAGGCCCTGGTCCCCTTACGCGAACAAATGTTACAAGATATTTTGAAATTAGCAGTTCCAAAATTGGGTTGTGGATTGGACCGCCTGGACTGGAGAATTGTAAGGAGCATGTTAGAAGTAATATTCCAACATACTGGTATGGAAATTCTGGTATGCAGTTACCGGCTTGAATATTCCTGTACATCCAGGCAAGATAAGACCGTGGACTGTTATTTCGATATGACGTCACAATGTAACAAAGGCCCTACCTGTCGATTTAGCCATCGTTTGAGGGAACCTAGGCATGACATGTTTCGGGACGAAACTTCATTTTTAAGAAGGGGGCAATGTAATGACTCGTCCGATGACGCGTCACGCGTCATACCTCTGGCGTTTTCTCGATGCAGGTAGAGCACTCGACATTCCCATTCATATATAAGCCGTCGAGGAAGGGATGGCGATTATTCAATACCAGAGCTTCGCGGAGTGAACATAAATACAAATACATAAATGTGCTTATTGTTAGCAATTATTTTTATATTGTTATTCGTTTTATTATTAATATAGTGTGTGTCTAAAGTTATCGTTAGTTTTATTTAAGAACCCGAAAAGACAAACTTTACAATATTATCTCACAATTGCAGTATTATGAGATATGCTTCGCGCACAGTGGGCATAAATGAAAACATAAACGAAACATAATAAAATTTAAATCATTTTTACAAAAAAATATAAAAATTATTGAAGGTGTGTCATTTTACACAAGTTGCCTTGGTTAAAATGACATAGGAACAATTTTATTGCACAATTCGTAGACAAACTACTTTAGATTTCTTGGAACGTCTGCACAATTGCAGTGGACCCATCTGGAGCACTGTAGACATCTGATCCAGAATTCTCCGGATCTGGACTGCAAGTATAACTCGTTGCAATATATACAGGGCGGGTTGTCCTCATCTTCTTCTATATTCTCCCCCTATTTATTCTTCTGGTTCGATTAGCTGCAAAATGTTCTTCTTAGCTATTTTAACTGCTCGTCTTTGCTCAATAGCCTTGCGTGCTTGTAAGCATCTGAGTGCCTTGATGACTCTTTCGTCTTCTTCCAGATGGTTGACGTCCTGAACAGCTTGATAAAGGCTAAACATTAGACGGTTGAAATCGTATTTCAATACTGCTTTTGGAACCCTTTCCCGATTTTTAGCGGTTTCCAGCCCTGCACCAACTTTTGACGATAGTGTTATGTTTTGTCTCGATTCATGTCCATCATGGATTTCCAAAACAATTTCATGTTCTGTCCGTTGCAAAAACTCTTCTTGGGTGTTGTCATTATGGTCTCCACAAGGTTCTTCTCTAACCGCTGCCTCTGCAACATCAGTTACAGCTGCCGGACTGAATAAATGATCGGGAAAAATATCAAGATTCAGCGGTCAAATACTGGTGTTTTTAAATTCGTTTACAGCATTTTGGAGAGTGGCGGCTTTGCAATATGCTTCTGTAAATAAACTTGCAACTTAGTATTGTGTCACGCTCCTTCCTGGATTGAATTTCATCCATGTTGTTACTTCTAGGTCGTAGTGTGTCTTCATTGGGCCAAAGAAGCACACATCTAAAGGCTGTAGCTTATGTGTACAATGAGGTGGCAACCAAAGCATAATAATCCAGTTCTCCTTTGATTAATTGAGAACATGGATGCTCTTGTGAGTACCGTGCCCATCGATGATTATTAAAACTTTATCTTCAGGAGTTACATGTGAGAATTCTTTATCCTTATGCTTCATCCACCTTAACAAAACATCTGAAGTCTTCCATCCGGTTTCTTGAGCAATGGCCAGTGTTCCAAGTGGCGCCCCATCTATCAATTCATTCTTCCAGTTCTTCCTTGGAAAAATTAAGGTGGACGGAATGTAATTGCACTAATTCCCCACAGAACTTAGGCATGCATAGTGATGTGTTGTCCTCGCTTAAGTAGGGTAAAATGACATAGTGTGTCATTCATAGTACGAGTATGTATGTTTTCAATCAATGATGAACAGAAAAAAATAAATTTTGTAGTTGTAAATTTTACCATTTTCTTACTCAGAAATAGCAGGCTTTCATGTATTCTTAATTTCAAAATTATACTTCAATGTTTTCATGCTTATTTTAATGAGAACATGCAATCAACAAAAAAATTTGGGACTCACTTGTAGACGATTTTTCTCTTTATTCTCGAATGAAGTTACAATGAGCGGCGTTTCGAGGAATTCTCTTACGTCATATAGAGTGAGAATTAACTCACACTTTACTCACAGATGGCGTCAGTATTCAGAAATCCCGATATGTCATTTTACCCTAATATTTTTAACGAAATTTTCGTTATTTCATAAAACTCAAACTATTTGTATTTCTCGTTTGGAAATATTTCGTTTGATTTTCTTAACTTATAATAACGGTATTTATTTATTTTAACCTCACGAACGATATTATCTGAGACGGTAAGTTGCTTAGCAATCTTTTTGCTGGATAGTTGCCAATAGTTGCAATTATCCTTTTACTGCAGGACAAATGAGAATAACTCCTTCTTCATTTTCTGAAGTTCTTTTCTGTTTATGTTTTTGCGGATATAAAACGTGAGTTACATTACACTTTTTTCGTACTAGAAACTTGAACAAGTTCTTGTACAAGATTTCATACAAGTTTTAATTTATGCTATATTGAATAGAGGGCACCAAAGTTTGAGTGCGTTACCAACATAAAATAAAAAATTCTGTTTGTTTATTATTATATATTTGACGTTTAGACGGGTTGTGGTTATTTTACCTTTTGTGGTTACCTTTTTCTGTTTGTTTATTATTATATATTTGTTTATTATTATTATATTTGTTTGTTTATTATTATATATTTGACGTTTAGACGGGTTGTGGTTATTTTACCTTTTGTGGTTACCTTTTAGAGATACAAAAATATTAAAAAAATTAATTCGAAAACCGTTATATCGGTGCCCCATATTTTGTTACTGGACATTCTTACACAATTTCTATTAATTTTCAGAACAAAACAAACACTACGTAACCTGCAATTATTATATGATTTTTATTTAAAATAAACAGTTGGTACAAACGAAATTGTGTTTAATGCGCAAGTCTAGTATCAAACTTGGATGAAAAGTGGGATCGGATCTAGTTTTGTAGTATAGAAACTTTGATGTATTTCTTCTGAATTACACTATCAAAGTTTTGACAAGTACCTACATCTAGTTTGAAAACTTGTCCAAGTTTCTAGACGAAAAAAGTGTAATGTAACTCAGGCTTAAGCAACCATACCTTTCAAAATTATTAGTAATTTGACGCACTGTCTCAGACGCTATGCAATCTCTAAAGACTAATTGATGTATTTCAGACATACTATTCGCGTCATTAGCACTAAAAGAAGCAATTTTCTATTGCTTCTTTATTATTAAAGGATCATATTTTTAATCAAAGGATACACATTTAAAGTGTGAGTGTGAATGATTGGCAGGAATGTGATTAATTCTCCAAAGATTCTGTTCTTATTTAAGCATGTTCAAACTTTTACTGTGGAATAGCAAAGTAAGACGATACCTTCCTTATTAAAAAAACTGTATTCTTGTTAATGTTTGTAACTTTAAATAATACACTTTTATATATTTATTTATTGTTTATTATATAAACTATTTTACATTTTAATATTTATAAACCACACACAAACACAACTTAACAACAACTCTTCTTTATGTCTTATCATCATTATTTTCTTGTTGGTTCAGTACTACCAACTTTGTATTCTTAATAATACCTACTTAATAATACATAACTAAAAGTAAACAAAAGTAACTAATATTTAACACGCCTCCTTACTTTTGGGTGACTTTTAATAAAAATCTAAATTTATAATGTTTTTGCTTACTCAAAGACTTTGTAAATATGTCAGCAATGTTATCCTGACTATCAATTTTAACAATATCAATAGTCTTATTTAAGTAATTTTCATTTACATAATGGTAATGAGTTTCTATATGTTTTGAATTCTTTGATAAATTTCCATATTTAGATATAACTACTGCACCAGAATTGTCTTCATACAAATTTATAGGCTTGTTGAATTTAATATTAAATGATTCTAAGATACCCTTCATAAAAATTACTTCTGTAACAGCTTCTGATAATGCTAC
Source organism: Melolontha melolontha (assembly GCA_935421215.2). NCBI lineage: Eukaryota > Metazoa > Arthropoda > Insecta > Coleoptera > Scarabaeidae > Melolontha > Melolontha melolontha. The sequence goes on from OW285242.1 coordinate 50,715,941, forward strand.
ATATTCCGCATGTGTACTTGACTTTGTTACAGAGTTCTGTTTGCGTGATCTCCAATAAACTGAGTTCCCAAATAATCTAATTACAAATCCTGATGTTGATCTTCTATCATTTATGTCGCCTGCCCAATCAGCATCAACGTAACAATCCATTATATTAATATTTTCATTTTTCAAATAAGTTAATTTATAATCTTTTGTTTTATATAAATATTTTAAAATTCTCAATGCATATTTGAAATGCTCCTGATTATAACTTGATTGGAATCTACTTAAATAATTTACACAAAATGATATATCAGGTCTGGTGCCTGTTGCAATATATAACAATTCTCCTATTAAATTTCTAAATTTAATATTATCTTCTACTATTTTACTTGTCATTAAATTTAAATTTATTTCCATAGGCGTATCATATAGTTTTGAATTTTTTATTTGATATTTTTGTGCTAAAGATTCAATGTAACTTTTCTGATCTAAAGTCATTTCTACATCATTATATTCAATGTTAATTCCTATATAACTTTTTACTTTGCCCAAATCTTTAATGTTAAATTTACTCGCTAACTTAATTTTAACTTGTTCTATTTGTCTTTTATTTTTACTACATATTAATAAATCATCAACAAATAATAAAATATATATTGAATCATTACCTGAATTTTTAACATATAAACAGTAGTCGTAATTATTTCTTTTAAATCCTAATTGAGTAATATAATTATTAAAATGTTCATACCATGCACGTGGGCTTTCTTTTAGACCATACAAAGCTTTTTTTAATTTATACACTTGGTTAATTCCCTTTTCGTATCCTTCAGGTTGTTTAACGTATACTTCGGATTCTATCTTGCTGTTCAAAAACGCTGTTTCTACGTCCATTTGATCAATGTTTAAATTGTACCTACAACAATATGCTAATAATATTTTTAACGTTTGCATTTTTGCCACTGGTGAATATGTATGTTCAATTAATTCTTGCTGTTGAAAACCTCTTACAACTAATCGAGCCTTGTAACTGTCATTGCTTTTCCGTTTGTATAACCATTTCACATCTAATATATTTTTATCTTCTGGTTGTTGTACCAAATCCCATGTGTAATTTTGTTGAATACTTCTTATTTCGTTATCCATTGCATTTTTCCAATTTATGGAATCTATACTTCTCATCGCCTCCTTAAATGTTTGCGGTACTGTCGCATTGCAATAATTTACATATATAATATAATCATCAAGTTTTGAAGGAAGTTTTCTTTGTCGTTGAGGCCTTTTTAAATCCACTTCCTCGTTAGTATCATCTAAACTTTCATCATCTTCATCTGGACCCTTTTCATTTTGCTCATTGTTAACCAACTCAATGCATTTAACTTCTTCTTCAATAATTTCTACATGTCGTGCAATCTTTATTTTATCATTTACAAGTATACGATATCCCACATCTGTATACCCTAATAATATGCCTGCTTCAGCTTTTTTATCCCATTTTGATGCTCGTTTCTCCTCAGGTATACGAACGAAAACTTTGCTCCCGTACAGTCGTAAATTTTTTACACTAGGTTTTTCATTAAAAAATATCTCATAAGGAGTTTTCTGTTCAGTAGTGTTTGCTAATGTTCTGTTATGTAAATATGCAGCCGTTCTAACACATTCCGGCCAATATTTAATATCCACCTTTGCCTCAGCTCGTAAGCACCGAGCTATATTCATAATTGTTTGATTAAAACGTTCAGCTGTTCCATTTAGCTGATGCACGTATGGTGGGCACGGGTTTAGATATATTCCTTTTTCACGGATAAAGTTATAAATTTTTGAGTTCATATATTCTGTTCCATTATCACATCTTAATTCTTGTATATTTTTACCAGTTAAATTTTGAACAAGATTTACGTATTCTACCAGACAATCGTAAACTTGTGTTTTTGATTTCATGGTGTACACTTTTGCTAGTTTGCTATAATCATCTATAAATGATAGAAAGTACATTTCTCCCTGATTTCCTTTTGTTGTGTGTGGGCCATTTACATCTGTGTGAATTATTTGTAAAATGTCCTCTGCTCTCTTACGGTTATTTCCAAAAGGTAAATTTTTCATTTTATTTTCAATACACACCGCACATTTTAAATAATCACCCTCTAACTTTTCCGGAATTCCTTCTATTAGTTGTTTTGTACATAGAACATTTAAGTAATTAAAATTTACATGTCCTAACATTCGATGCCATTTTTCTTTTAATGTTAATTTATTTTCACTACATGTTGTATTTGCAAATGCTGATCTGTTATTATTGTCAATAAAACTTTTCATTTCATACAGATTTTCCTTTTTGATTGCTATGGCTATTAATTCACTGTTCATATTATAAATTTTTGAAATATTTCCATAAGAAATAATTTTATTATTGTTTGTAATTTTTGAATAACTTAATAAATTTGTTTTCATATCTTTTACATAAAATACATTATTCAAATTTATGACCACTTGTTTATTGTACACAGGAAATGAAGCTTTTATTTGACCAATTTTTGTCGCTAGCAATATGCGACCGTCTCCCACTTTTACATTCACTGGTGTTTTTAATGTCACAAAACTTTCAAAATAAATGTCATTGTTTATAATATGATCGGTACAACCACTGTCTAATAACCAGTTTATTTCATTTGGATTGACGATGCAAGTTTCACTTATTGTTGAAGTATTTGCTGTCACATAAAAGTTATTACATTCACTATTATTTCTACTTTCTGAATTTTGATGCCCACTGTAATTTCCATGTCCCCTATTTTGATAACCACGATAATTTCCACGTCCTGCATTTTGATAACCACTAAAATTTCCACGTCCTGCATTTTGATAACCACTAAAATTTCCACGTACATTTTGATATCCACGATAGTTTCCATAATTTCCACGTCCTAAATTTTGATAATGACCACGGCCACCACGATTGAAATTATTATGTTGCCCTTGAAAACTTGTTTGATATTTTTGTTGACAGTTCCTTTGAATGTGACCTACTTTACCACATCCATAACAACCTTGATTCCGTTGTGATGTCGAACCCGCTGCAAATGCATTTGATTTTGTATTTTTTTCTTTATCTTCACCATTGTCACTTTTGTCATTCATAAATTTTAACTTGATTTTCGTTTTTAAATATTCTACATTTCTTTCTTCTTTGGGTAAAACATCAATTAAATCACCCAGGTGGCTAAATGATTTTGGGAGTGCTCTTAACATATAATTTAACTTTTCATCCTCGTTGATTTTTGATCCAGCCGCTTTCAATTCATTTGTTGCTTTTTCAAATTTGTTAAAAAAATTTTCGGGGTCATCTTCTTCCTTTAATTTGATATTTTCTAAATTGCTTCTACAGATCATTTGTAATGCTGTCGATTCTTTGTTGTAAATTTCATCCAATTTTTTAATAATTTAAAAGGCGGTTTCCTGTTCACTAATTAATTCTAATTGTTTATTTGAGATAGCGCTATATATGTAGTTCGTTGCTTTGATGTCCATTTGTTCCCATTCATTTGCATTCTCAGTTGCAGTCCTTTCTCTTTCAGTTACTATTTTACATTTTTTAAATTGCAAAAATTTTAATATTCGTAGCTTCCATTTTGTATAATCGGAACCATCAAAGATCGGTACTGTTACATCATCTATTTTTATATACGTCGCCATTTTTGTTATATTAAATTTTTTGTTTTAACTTTTAACACTTTTATATATTTTTAATAACTACGCTCTGCTACCATGTTAATGTTTGTAACTTTAAATAATACACTTTTATATATTTATTTATTGTTTATTATATAAACTATTTTACATTTTAATATTTATAAACCACACACAAACACAACTTAACAACAACTCTTCTTTATGTCTTATCATCATTATTTTCTTGTTGGTTCAGTACTACCAACTTTGTATTCTTAATAATACCTACTTAATAATACATAACTAAAAGTAAACAAAAGTAACTAATATTTAACAATTCTACACCAGATTTTATTTATTCGGAATTTTCTCATGGTGAGTACATGTTCTAAATTAACATCAATAAAAAAAGGTACTAATACAAAAAAAAAACATTTACGGCCTATATAAACTATTCATTTGCTTGTTAGTACGTAATTATCATTGGTAAAATATTAAATACCTATGTTAGAACACAGTAATTGGTTATTAAGTTAATTAGTGGTTGTGCAAACCGGCATAAATGTTCAAGTTAGTAATAAAAGAAGTTAATAATACATTTCTTCGTAATTGTGCCTACATTGCAAAACGGTGGATATGATTATGTTTTGTTTAAATAAACATGCGTTTAATGTCAAAACTATCCAGGCCAATTTGAATTGCAATTTTTATGATTTATTTGTGAAAAATTTAATTCAAACGAGTAATTTGTATACTATGCTCAAATTTGAAAGTATAACCGCTGTCACTGCATATCAATCCGCTGCTTGCCACTACTCCTATCATTATAATGTACCATTACTGCAAAAAAGAAAATGATTTACAGTGAAGCAATGTGTTATTACTTGCTTCATTGAGATGGTAAATACTTGGAACGAATAATTATGTAAAATCTTTTAAATAAAATGAAAAATACACTGTTGGAAAAAAGTGACGAGCACACCCTGTATAATCTGAAGAGGTTGTTCTAACGCAATGAAATTTGGTATGGAAGTAGTACTAACGTAGCATAACTTACCCTCACCCGGAGAGCGGCGCAGCCCTGCTGGGAAGGGATGCATAAATAGCGGTAGTATCCTCTGCGAGCGGCATTCTCACTGCGATATCCAGTCTTGCTACATCGCAGTTGAGAGAACCTACGTCAATACAACGTAAATACGATCCCGGAAGAAATGGCCGGAGAAAGAACAAATAACGTGATTAATATCACTAACATTACGCTGAGACCTACATTCAAAAGAAGATGCACCGAGCAACAGTTAATCGACGCCAAAACTATTATAGAAGATACCACCGACGAACAAGAAATTCAACGTCTGTTGCGCGAACAATCACAAATATTTATGGTTGATCGCGAAAATCCATACGCAACTATTACATTCCACACACCTAACACAGAAGAAAACAATCCAACAACAACAATTACAATCAACACAGAAGAAACAAAACCGACAACCGAAACAATAATCACCGACGCGTTTACAATCCCGAAGAAAACAGCGAAGAAACAAAAAACAGAACACGAAAATTCACTGATACAAATAAAAAACTCTTACAGCGCACTTCAAAAAACCATCGCCGATGAAAAAATGGAAGAAGATACTCCACAACCGTCAACCTCAAACAACAGCACTCCCAGGGTAAGTGACAAAACCTACGTAACACACAACACAAACACTGACACACGAAAACCACGAAAAATTGCACCAATAATAATAACGGACAAAGACAATTGGACATACATACGACAATTACTTAAGACAAACAACATTAACACTGAAGAAAGCAAACTTGTGAAACCTGGTATTCACATAGAACCAAAAACTGACAATGACTACCGTACACTGAAACAAATACTGGACAAAGAAAACATACAATACTTCACATTTCAACTTAGAAGCGAAAAGACATTAAAGGTAGTTATGCGCGGCATTCCTACCTTTATTACTGACACCGAAATTACTAACGACTTGACTGACAAAGGATACCCGACACTGAAAATAAAGAGAATGAACGGCAAACACGGCATTCCCGCACCACTGGCACTAATCGAACTGACGAATCAGTATAAATCAATTCACAACCTACGAGACTGCTGCGGACTTACAATTAAAATAGAACCCTTACATAAACGGACAGACATAATACAGTGTCATAAATGCCAGACTTTCGGACATCACCAACGGAACTGTAACGTGAATTACAAATGTATGAAATGCGGAGACGGACATTCGACTCACCTATGTACAAAGACCAAAACAACCCCACCAAAGTGTGCAAACTGCGGTGGTTCACACTTATCCACATTCATCAACTGTCCAAACAATCCTAACAATCCTACAAACAAAACCACACCTCAACCTAAATACGTACCAGCACCACCCCCAACAACAAATCCATGGACACAAAGACAAAACAAGACAACACCGAACATAGTTGACGAATTAGCACTTGCCTTAGGCAATATGCTATTAACGCTACACTCGACTAACGCAACAAACGAACAGATACAGCACTTTGTAACACAAACAAAGACAATAATAACACTCTACAATAAAACACATTAAACACACACACAACTGACACGCAAACAAAAAATGTGATGATGACCAACAAACGTACACACGTGACTTAAACGCAAAAAAGCGACTGACACACAGACTTTACACACACAATACACACAGGACCGCGCAAAAAAAACACAACAACGGACGATTAAATCAGACTCAAACACTCACAACCCTGGGACATACATAACAACGGTGTGGAAATGGAGTTATCTTCGACCACAAAACAAAATTCAAGACACATCTGCGAGCGGCGCGTACCATCGCTACACGACAAGACATGGAGTCAATAAGTCGTTGTATGGTAGCTGGGAGAGATGATATAACCTACTCCTTGAGCGGAGTAGGTGCACCTACCAGGATTCCAGTTCCGAACTAGGTGCGGCAAACTAGGTGCACAAATCAGTTCCGACTCCGACCGATTGTGAGTCATATTTTGCGTCCGATCAGTCAGGGTAATCTTTATGTTTACTTAGGCACACAGCTTGGATATACAAATAGCAGTCAAATTATTACATTTTAAATGAGGTGTCAGATTGCAATTTATAGATTTTTTTTTTAATTAAAGTGCATACGATATTCATACATACATAGGTTTAAAATAATTTTTGTATGCTTTTCAATGCAACACTAGAAAATCCCATGTCATTCTAATATGCAATGTGTTGAATGTATTTAATTTATTGACGGCGGCGGTTAGAAAGAATGTTTAAAGTTAGAAAAAAAGAAACAATCGTTAGACTAATCACAAAAATAATACCAATAATACCTCAATAGATAAAATGTTATCTAATGTTGAAGTCCCAGGGTCTGCAAATTCTCGCGCAATAATGGAAGTGCAACGATATTTAGAATGTGAAATGGCTGATCGAAATCAGGATCCATTTCAGTGGTGGAAGGACAGTGAATATTTATTCCCGAATCTAAGTATCGTTGTAAAGGAAATATGTTGTGCAATAGCTACTTCAGTTCCATGCGAGAGACTCTTTTCTAAAGCGGGGTATATTTTAAATGAAAGAAGAACACGGTTAAGCACGAGTAAAGTAGAAAAACTAGTTTTCCTGAATATGAACGATGATTTCATTTAGATTTAAATACAAAAATTAAAACTATTTTTTACGTATTAGTTCTTATTATTTTTACTTTTATTATATATTTTTTGTGTCGCTAAAAATTTAGTTTTTCTTATGACTAGAAATCATACTAATTATTTAAAAATAAATATACATATTTGGTTGCACAATTCTATATACAATTATTCGGAATCGCAGCAACTACAATTGCCAGTTGTATTTATTTATAAATAGGTATAGGAGTAGTTGCGTCGTTTATTTCTCACATTTCGCTTCGCTTAGTCGGACTCGTTCCAGGCGGACCTACTCTTTTACATAATACGATGCGATTATGTAGGTGCAACTGCGAGATCAACTCTCGGGCGCTCCGACTTGAACGATCGGAATCGGAATTGTACGACTTGGAATCGTTTCAATCGGATCTACTCTTTTGGAAAATGCGAACTAGGTGCACCTGCTCCGGCACGCGAACTAGGTTCAAAGGAACAGGTTCGGTTCAGAGCAACCATCTCTAGTAGCTGGAGAGATGTTCAACCATGCTGCTTCAACTCGCCTCCATAGCTCCTCAACGTTGCCCGGGGGAGCCGGATAACGTTGAAGTCTCCGACCGATCATATCCCAGGCATGTTCGATGGGATTGAGCTCTGGAGAACGTGCCGGCCATGAAAACATCCGTATATGGTTCTCCTCCACAAAGGTCTGGGCAACACGTGCAGTGTGCGGTCAGGCGTTGTCGTGCATGTATAGAAGACGTGGGCCCCGTCGAACGTAGGGAAACACAACGAGCCGTAGCACTCATTTACGTAGCGGCGAGTCGTCTTCGTATGCTGTATACGCAGCAGACGTGTACGTCCACCATGTGTAATAGCACCCTATACCATAATGCCCTGTTGGCGGTGGATAAGGCGTGGTTGGATAAGGCGTGGTTGGATGCACTCCTTGAGGTGGCGCTCACCACGTCTCCGATTAACCAAAATTCGCGCGTCACCGGTACTCAATTCGAATCTTGATTCGTCGGAAAACAAAATGTGCCTCCACCCGACAACCCACTGATGTCTAGCTTCCACCCACTGGCGCCGTGTATGGCGGTGCTCGCGAGTCAGTGGAATCCGCTGCAACGCACAGGGCGCTCGCAGTCCACTTTCTAGTAAACGCCCCGTACAGTTTGCGTAGTGAGAACGCCTTCCATTCCTGCTGGCCAAACGGCTCCAACTTGCCTTGACGAAGACGTACGCGGCGCTAAAGCGCTGTGCACAAGGGTGTGATCCTCGCGTCCTGTGCGCGCGTGGGGTCATCCCGCTCGCGGCTGAAGGTGGGTACGTCCTTGCTCCATCCATTCTCGCCATGCCCGCACTGCCGATAATGACCGCTCGAGATGGCGCGCGATATCACGGAAGGATGCTTTGTCATGTGCATCCCCACAACCATTCCTCATTCAAACTCACTCAGATAACGCGAACGGTCTTCCATCACGCATAAAGTACGAGTACAACTACCCGCTTCCACCACACTAACAATAACCGGTTTCTCCCTCCCCGCATCGGTCTCCATGGAGACAACATATTGCAGCTGTCGGAGGCACTCAGTAAAAGATGCAGCGATAGAAAAAGTCAAAACTCGCAGCGCAAACTCGTCTAGAGAAAACCTTAATGCTCCACTAAATCTAACACGTTCAGATTATATAGGATGTGCGCGTCACTTTTTTCCATCAGTGTATGAAGTATAACAATAAAAAACTAATAATAATTGAATAAATATGGAAGTTTGTAATTCCAGATTCTTGTTTTCAAATTGTATATCTTTTTATAATGGATACTAAAGGACGTTTTTTACGTGTGGAGCTGGTTGGGCCTACGCTCACGTTAAGAATCGAAATTCCCACCGCGCCTACATTTTTCAGAAATTTATTTCTTTGTAAATATTAAATATCTTCTCCGTCACTGTACCGGGCAGAAAGTATTGTAAAAAAATGTTAAGTGTGTTACATATACATACGTCTTACATATACACATTCGCTATATGTGCACATTCTTAAGATAATACATTTTGTTGTGCTTCTAAGTTCTTAGAATGCAGATAAGGAAAGAAAATACAGAAAGTTACTTTGTGTGAATTAATTCAATTAGTTTTTAGTGTTACATGAATCGTCTATGTAATAACTCGCATGTTTTGAATAAAATAATTTTAATTAAAAAGATTGTTTTAATTTGAAAAAACATAAATAGTGAATAAAATTTATCAAATACCTAACGATTTCCTAGAAATTCCTAAATGATTCCGCAATCTGTAAACTTCACTGCGACCCGCGACGGATGATTAATTTATAAATTATAAATACATAAGCAAAGCCACCTTTGTCGGCAATTTGTCATCGGTATATTGCAGTTGCTCTGGAAAAAATGCTTCGTTTTCAATAAAAATAGAAGCAGGACTTTTATTCAAAATAAAATATTTCATTGCACGACTATTTTCAGTTTTATTTTAGTAAGCAACAGTCGGAGTTAGAATCGTGTTCAATTTGTTCTTTTTATTCCAAAGAAATTTGAGTACATCAATACGTTAAGCACGTATTACGCAATTATTACAAACTAGCTGACCCCGCGAACTTCGTACCGCCTAACAGTCAATAAATGTCGTGTTAACTTTTAGCTAAACTTAATTTAGGATTTTGTTAACGTAATAAAGTGAATACAAAGAAATTATTAGGATAATATATATAAAGAAAATAAAAATACAATAAAAAATTAAGTATTTCAATGGCGTGTCAGCAAGATCAACAAGAACAAATAAAGCGGATGATTTGCCGACACGTGAACATGCCACGTACAATTGACCATGAGAAAAACATGCATTTTCTAGATTCAGACCACAAACACTCAAGGATTGGCCTTGTGATTTGTTGATCGTCATGGCGAATGCAAGACGAATCGGAAATTGAATTCGTTTAAACTCAAAGGGCGTATCGGTTAGGATCATCGGAATGAGACCTTCTTCACCTTTGAATTTTCCTTTGAGTATCGTCGCGTGAATCACATTAATCATCAGTTTCCTTATCACCAAACGCGTTCCATCGCATAGTTTTGGTTGGTTTAGATTTCGAAACATGATGACTACCGAGCCAACCTTCAGTTGTAAATTGTGCGGTGGTAAGCCAGGTGCAACCAAAGAGCTTAAAAATTCAGTAGAATAGTTGGTGGCTTCGCCTTCGTTTGTTACACAGTCAATAGATTTGAATGAATGCAGAATACCAACGATTTGATTCTGAATTACTAAGTTTAAGTCCACATCTTTGTTCTTAGCCGCCAAAATTGCTCGCTCACTCAACCATTTGTTGTTTTTGTGGTTAGCAATAATGTTCGGGAATACTTTGTTACAAATAAGCTATAAGGTGTCAATTGCGGAAGATGGCGGAGTTCCTAACCTAATTTATATAAAAATTAATTTTCTGTATAATTTTTTTTCCGTGAATTTTTCCGATATTTTAATAGTTATTCTGCTATTAGGGGCGGAGACGAATCCAACAAATCAGAGATCATTAAAATCGGTCCAGTCGTTCTTGAGTTATAAATGGTGTAACTAATCCGACTTTGTTTTATGTATTAAGATGAAACAGCAGTGGCGGTAGCTGTATAAGGCCGCGAAGCCGTGCGCCCCTCCTAGAATTTTTAATATAATACGCAATTTAAATGTTTATTTAAATATTTATTATTACTATTCATTATATTATTATTATTCATATAAGTAGTAAAATTAGTTAAAAATATAGATTCCTGGTGAATGTGACCCGATATTGGCCGATAGTACACGATTCCATACAAACATTTAGGATATTTTACGGCGCAGTTATCTAGCGGCCAGTGTTTCAGTGCCATCTACGGGACTATCGTACCGTATCGTATAATATAATTCGGGTGTGATTAGTCATAATAAATAGTGAATTTCGTAAATAATATTATTCAAATAAATTTTGATAGGCTGCCATTAGCCGATAAACTTAAAATTAAAGAACTGGGGAGGCCGTTGCCGAAAAGCCGAAAACCGTTTTTTTACGCGTCGGTTTTCAAAAGATCAAGCTCAAATTAAAACAAAATATCCCAATGCTCATTTTATTCATTGTATGTATGTATTAAACCTCATTATGCAGAAATCGGCATCACAAAATGCAAAAGTACGCGTGTTTTTTAATAATCTGTCGGCCATACCTGTTTTTTTTTCAAACTCATCTCATCGTTGTGATGTTTTGCAAGAGATAATAAATAAAAGATTACCAAGGGCGGTGACAACTAGATGGAATTATAATATACGCACAGTTAATATTGTTCACGAAAATGTTCGAAGAAATTGAAACCAGATGTGAGAAAAGTGTTATTTCAAATGAAGCATCCGGTGTAAAAAGGGCATTGGAAGATCCCGAATTTATATTTTGGTTAAAATTCTTCCATAAAATTTTGCCACATGTTGACATACTGTATAATCAATTGCAATAAAAAAATAAGGACAGCGTACAGTTGCAAAAAGACTTACTAATTTTCGAGAAAAGTGTTTCTGACATTAGAAATCAAATTGATTCTCTTAAAAATATTGTTGAATCAGAATATCCAACATCTAAAAGAAGGCGAGTGGATTATAATTTTCAAAGTGTTATTGCCAAAGAAGTTTGTGATATAATTACAGTACAAATGAAGAGTTTTCAAAAAATTTGACTGTTGTGACTGCTTTAGACGATGTATGTTCATTTTATTCGATGTTGAGCAAATCAAGATGAAGAACTGAGTTGGAGGTAATTTACTCGAGAGAAGATTTAAAAGAAATTGTTGGAGCAATGAATCTTCTTTTATTTATTATGGAAAATAACCTTAGTGAAACATTTATCGAAACGTCGAAAATATTAAAAAATTATCGTGACGACTCCAATGACAACAGCCGAAACAGAACGCACTTTTTCGACGCTGAAACACATGAAAACATTTTTGCGAAATACCTTAATGACAGACTAAATGCTTTAGCTATGATATCCATAAATCGAAATTTAATGCACGAAATAAACAATTTTGATGATAAAGTCATGGAAAAATTCATTTCCATGAAGGACCGCAGAGCGGATTTCATTTTAAAAAAATGTCTTACCCACCCATTTTGTTTAGTTTAATCTGTATAAATATGTTTTATTATTGTTTTTTTCGTTATTGTAGGTATTAATATTTTTTTTAATTCCTATGTATTTATTCAACTTAAATAAATGTTATAAATGGATACTTTTTCGCGCAATTTGCCTATATGTCATTTGGTATTTGAGATCTGGTGCGCCCCTCCAAACTCAAACCCCACGACACGCCACTGTGAAACAAACATGCATTATGCACATCTCTATCAATACACATGGACATACACCTCGTACCTCGTCCAACACTTACTTCTGCCAAAGACACGTCTTTCTGTCACAACAATACACGGCGTCAGTTTGGCTAGTGTAGTAAAGTTTGATGGAACGCCTCATACGTATAGCAAATTCTGCCCTATCAGGTGGCACCAGATAATCTACGACATCTGACGGACAAAAGAAACTATGCCGACAATATCGACTTTCTCTCATCCAGCTATGCCGATGCAGAAGGAAAAAAATACATATATAGAGGGTGTAATAATAATAATAATCTTTATTGCCCAACAGATAATTCCATTTATAGGACAAATACATAAAAAAAACGAAAAAAAGAATAGAAGAAAGAAACAGATATGTGCTAAATTATATAAAAATAAAAATACAAAATATAAATGTATGAAATAAAGTAAACAAGTGCACTAATAAACTAAAACACAAACCTATTCTAAATACCTCCAGTAAAAATGTCACCATAAACATTATCCACACATTGATACATAAAATTAATTGGAGCTCTTAGTAGCGCGTTAGTTCTAGCTCTTGGTGGGTAAAAAGTCGGGTTAGATCTTGACGTCATTCGAGGCACATGAAAAGCTATAGAGTTTAATATTTCAGGCAAGTCAATTCGGCCATCAATCAACCTACACATAAGTCGCGCAGCATTAACCTCTCGACGATGTTTTAAAGATTTTAAGTTATGTCTGTCTAGAAGGTGGTTGTAGTCAGTATTTCTTTCGGGATATCTACCATCACATCTGAAGGAAAGTTATTTCAAGAATCTCCTTTGAACCCGTTCAAGTGAGGAGTCATGCGTCGAGTAGTAAGGAGACCATATTATCGAAGCATACTCCAATCTACTCAAAACAAAAGCCTGGTACAGCGATTTCAGAACAGTTAAATCCTGAAACTGACTGGTAGATCTCATAACGAAGCCCGACATTCTAGAAGCAGACGAGATGGTATCCGAAAGGTGGAAGTTGAAGGACATATCCGAGTCGAATTTGACGCCAAGATCACAGATGGAGTTCCTTTTCACTAACTTTTGGCCGTCAATACTATATGATAACTCCACTTTATTAATTTTATGTGTGTAATATACAACACAGTAATTTGTTCACATTAATCTTTATCCTGTTTTTACTACACCAATCCGCGAACACATTAATATTATTTTGCAAAACATCAACATCATTCTGTGATTCGACAGATAAGTATAATTTTGTGTTATCAGACTTATCAGCGTAGGCCAGCACAGAACAATTGAAAGATGTGACGAGATCATCAATGAAAAGCAGAAAAAGAAGAGGTCAAAAATTAGAGCCACACCAGATGTTGAAATGAATTGGTATGAGTAAAAGCCGTTATAAAATACATAATTAACTCTATTCACAACGTACGAGGCAATAAGTTCTCAAAAAAGCACTCAATTTGTTTAATAAAATTTGATGGTCAATAGTATCGAAGACTCGAGAAAGATCAGTGTATACAACGTCTAGTTGACCATTATTATCCAATACTTCACAAATATTTTGAGTCACTATCGTTAGATTAGTAACGGTAGACCGCATTGGTAAAAATCCATGTTGGTTGCTGGATATGTATGGACGAGTGTTATAAAGAATAGTATTGTATAAAATCTGTTCAAAAATTTTACCGAAATTTGGCAAAATTGCTTTTATGGGTCTATAATTTTCCAAGCACGATACATCACCCTTCTTGTGAACCGGTGTAATTCTAGCTTTCTTCCATTGATCAGGAAAAGGACACGTTTTCAGAGCCAAATTAATAACAGTCTGTAACGTCCTTGCTAACACTTTACTGGTATTACGAATAAAGCAACTGGATATCAAATCATCACCCATTGTTGTCTTATCTGGAAAAGCAGACATAATTTTTTCAATTTCAGTTAGAGATAAGGGAGAAATCTAAAGGACAATATGGTCGTGGCAGTATCTGGAACAGTTGTTATGGATTCAGGAAGAAAAATGTTAGAAAAAACGTCAACAAAAACATCAACTATCCCCTGAGGATCACTAAATTCACGTTCATGATAATAAAGTCTCCCGGGGATTCTAGTTCTTCCTTTTCTGTGATTAATATACTTCCAGAATTACGCGAAATTTGCCTGAATGGAATTCTCTATATTAGCCAGATATTTAACATATGCAGACTTGATCTGTTCCTTAATCAAAGACCTCATTCTTTTGAACTCCTGATAGGAAATTTCACTTCCATTAGTACGCCATTTCTGTCTATAATGTTCTTTAGTTTTTAGGTTTTTCGTTTAGGTTTTAGGTTTAACAGCAAATGGTACACTGTCTTTCCATGGTTAGAATATAGCATTCTGGTGGATGTAGCCTATTGTTTCCCGTGTAGACATTATTGCAGGGAATCAACATTTGTTTCAAGTGAATTTAAAAATCGGAAGCAAGTTTTAGAAAAAGATGCAGGTTTTAGGAAACACGGAAAAAGTGTAGAGCATAAAAATAACGAAGTTAAATGGGTAAGTTATAAAAGTTTCAGTAATAAAGAAAATTGTGAGAGTGTTGCCACAATAATGAATTTGAATTTGGTAAATAAAAATAGAACCTATATATCTGTAATAGCATATATTTTGTTGTTTACTGCAACGCAATCAGTGTTGTTCCGTGACCTGTTGAGATAATCAGTAGAATGGTTCGTGAAAATTCGGTAGATTTTTTTATCCTTAGTTTAAAATCAAACAATTATATGAAACCAATTTTAATTTCTAAAATTTCTAAATATAATAATAGTTATTAATAGTATCATATAACTAGTAAATATAATAAAAATGTAAATATATATGAAGCACACTAACAATAACTTATATTATTATATACATGATGTTTTTTAAACTAATGACGTTAATAATAATAATAGTTAATAAACTCTACTCGTCATCAGGTATATTTTTTAATGTTTCTTCATTTATTTTCAATATCAATTTTCCACATTTGCGGAAGAATGTGGTAAACACAACAAATTTTGAATAAAATTACGTAATCATGGAAAGACATTCGATTCATCACCACGTTTTATTGCCCTGACACTAGGCCAGAATTCCAACATATCTGTGCTGAAATTTTGGCGTTCTGTGTAATTTTCTCCATTCGCTATCTAAATTTTCAAGTTCGTTTTGTGGTATTAAATTCGGAAAAAGTAAAGCTATATCTGCTATTGAACTTATAGTTCCGCTTTTTACTATCTCGGGGTCAATGAAATTAAATTTTTTAAGTGGGTTGTTTTTTAGTGGAAATCTAGTCGTGATTTGTGAACAACTTTCAACGTAAAAATCCAAACAACGTAGTCGCAAATATTTTATTTGTCCTGAACTCAATTTACCTTCTTCTAGATAAATTCTAATATTTGCTCCTAGATCTTCTAATGCTTGATAATTATGTGGATTTTTAAATTCAATGTTTTCTAATGCTATAGATTTTATAAAGGTTTTATAATGCACAGAAGTAAGCAAATAACCAAATAGATATCGCTTTTATTCATTATTGAATGATATGTTGTATTTATTTCATTCATTCATTTGTTCGAATGAAAAGGATTATTTCATTGTTGTAGTATTTTGAAATAATTATTTTCGGGGGAATAAGTATTTTTATTTGAAACACAATGTTTCTTTAAGATAATTTTTAACCAGAATAGTCCCTTTATTTAGAATGAAGACCGCTTGAGAAGCGTGCAAATAAATACCTACCGACATACATAATTGTTGCCTTTGAATTCAAGCATTATATCGACTACAATCCATAGTAGCTTTTATTACTGTCCCTACTCATAAAATTGCTTGCCTGTTTTAATTTTCTATTTATTATAGTCGTAGATTAAAGATGAATGCCATTATACTAGTAATTTATTATATTGTATTTTTATTCTTTATTATACATTAAAAAAAAAATACCCCTATAAATATTTACATTAACACGTATTATTTACATGAATATAAACAGTTTTAGCACAATTTTTTTTTTCTCATTCGTTTAAAAATCGGTAGATATGATGGCTTCATCGGTAGATCGGTAGAAAAATCGGTAGACGGAACAACACTGAATTACGCAATGCATAGCTCAACGTGGTAATAAAGAAGGTGCAGACAGTCTGAACAGAGGGAATTTTTTGGAATTGTTATATTTAATTGCTGAGTATAATGAATTGATTCGGAAAAAAAATAAACGAAGAACTGTAACTTCTGATATAATACAGTATGACCAGAAATATACAGTACTGAACTAAAAATATTGATTGCTCACTTAATTTAACAAAATTGACGAGGTTACTATCTATTATAATGACGAATGCTGTATATGCCCATCACTCTGTTAGACGCACAATTCAAGGCGGTGTTGGAGATTTCTTACCATGTTTTCAAATGTAGACTGTTGCAAAGTTCGGAAGAAACGAATAATTGCCAGTCTTAATTCCGGAATTGTAGTGGGTGGATCGTTTTGAAAAATTACTGTTTTCATCATGCCTTAGATGTATGCATTGGGTTGAGTAAGGTCCGGGCTATGTAAAGGATAATTAAAGTCTGTTTTTTTGGGAAATAACTGTCACCAAAATGATCCTTAATCATTCTCAACAATTGACCAGCGGTGTGACTCGTCGCACCTTCTTGCTGAAACCACTGTCGATGCAACAACAAATTTCTTGATCTACAGAATCGTCTGAGGTCCTCTATAAAAGGTATCAGAACTTGCTGCTGATATCTTTCACTGTTGACAGTGTCAGTTCGCCCTTCATGATCAGCTATGAAATAATTGCCAATAATCCAATTTCCAGAAACTGCACACCATATGGTCACTCTTTGTTCATGAAGTGGTGTTTCAATGAATTTCTCAGGAGAATTAAACTCTTCTTCTTCTTCTTTGTCCTACTCCTTATGCCTTTTCAGGCATCGGATTGGGAGTTCCAGTCCTCCTCTACCCATTTCTTCCATTCCTTTCTATCTTTTACCATCATTCTCATTTCTTCCATCGTCTTCCCTTTCTTCTTTCATATTTCCTCTATATCGTTTATCCATTTTATTCTTGGCCTCCCTCGTTGCCCTTCCCTTATTTTTCCCACCCCCATTATTCTTTTTGTAATTCTTTCTTGCTTCATTCTTAACCACTTCAGCTGTTTCTTTCTTATTCTTCCCAATATTGATGTTTGTTTTGTAATTTCTCTTATGTCCTCGTTTTTACACTTGTTTTCCCTGATATTTTTCTTAAGTGTAAACTCAATGCTCTAAAACTCTGCCTTTTAGTATGTCCAGAAAGTGAAACATGAGACTCATCTGAAAACCAGACATTAGTCAAGAACTCATCATCTTCATAAAACCAGGATCCGACCACAGTAAACTAAACGTTGTGTTTTATCATTTTGATTCAGTTTATAATACTTTTAAATTTTGTAAGAGAACCACCTTGACCATTAAACGCACAGATTCTCTTTTTATATCCAGTTTTAAGGCGGTTCTTCGTATGCAATTGTAAGACTTGGAGCATTACTCATTCGTGATTTTCGTTTACTCTAACGCTTTTCTTTCTTCCTGACTTGCTTTTTCGTTGTATATTAACATTGCCAGTAGTATTAAATTTGTTAACAACGTACAAAATAACACTGTTTGATGATTTAGGCTTTTGAAACATCTGCTCAAATTGAAATCCAACTCATTTAATGCCGGGTCCATTATTTCTGCCAAACTCGTATGAGCGATTATATGCTTCACATCTAAAAGTTTGTTCTTCGGTTGTTAGCATCTTATTTACAGACAGTGTTTTCTACCCTAACAGATAACAGGTTAATGTTTATTAAAAACAAGTATGACAGTAGTGCCACTTTCATAACAACTGTGAACAGACAATTTCGGTACTGTATATTTACGGTCATAGTGTACATGCGCGTGCAACCCAAGCCCCTTCCACTCCGACGCTGCGTTTGCTCCCGAATGTGCATCCTTAATGATTTGCTTCAAAATTTGTATATTGCTTTATGATTCAGTATTTACACTAACATTTTTTTACTCTCTATTTCTTAAATTGATTCTACTAAAATTATTTAAACATTGTGTTTATTTTATCATTAAGTATATACATTTCTATGCTTTTATGAATAACTATTAGAGACAGGCATTCTCGGTCGGCTTGCACTGGCGTAGAAAAGCGAGGGGTTTGAGTGATTCAGAGCTGTGGCGTTTCCCACTTTAGTACGTGAACAGCTATCATGCGTAGATATATTTGCAAATAAGCTTATGTGTAATTCGCACGCAAAGCATTGAAAAAAAATGTCGAAAGTTCATAGAAATGCATCAATTCGCCTGTTTGCTAACATGGAAAGCAGATTTTTATGATAATTTACAGACTTAAGATATAATGATAAAGTAGTGAGGTGCTTAGTTTGTGAGAAAAGTTTATTATGTTGGAATCCACGTTTATATAGGAAACATGTGGATAGTGCAATACAAATCTAAAAAAAAACGGCGAGAGACCGTATAATGAATTTCTTTGTGATTGATGTATGATGTTAAGTGCACGTAATATATCGGTTAAAAAATCGAACAAAGGACGTTTCGTCAGTTTTGGAACAAATACAATCCTACGTGGAAACTACCAAGTCCGAGAACGCTACGTAGATATTTACCGACAGTGCGGGAAAAAATTGATAATTATGTAAAAACCGTAGTAAAAAATAAAAGACTGTAGCTCACTATACATGAAACTACAGATATAAAACAAAATCCATTGTATCTATCCATGTATGGACAATTACCTCGCAAGGACCGACACACGCTTATTTGTTAGTCTGTAAAAGACGACAAGAATGTACTGCTGAAGCACTTCATAATGTATTACTTAGAAACACTACACAACTTTGATATTTTACGAGAGCAAGTGTTAATGATGGTTACTGATGCTGCCGCAGTTATGCATCGCACGGGACAATTATTCAAAGATGTTATTATTGAATGATAAGACTATTCTTTAGTTGTTGAACAATAAAAGTTTATTATAATAAGTTGTTGATATGTTGAATGCTTTAACAGGAATTAATCAATATATTTTTTATATATGACATTAATCAGAATATGACAACTATATCTACATACACATTGCTTGGCTTACTATATAATATTTAATACTCCTCCTCAATGTGGATGTTGCTTTACAATATTATTTAAGTTTAAATTATTTTTTCAGAATTATTCAAGTTTTAGTTGTTTTACAAAATTAACATGTTTAATCTTCGACAAGTTTTTAGTTAGTACATCAGCTATCATATTTTGTGTTGGACAATAGGTTAAGTCGATCTGCCCATCACGTACCAGTTCCCTTACATGATTATACCTGATATCGATATGTTTACTTCTCTTATGGAAGACAGGATTTTCTGCTAACTTCATCGCACCTTGATTGTCAATGTTAAGTTTTGTTACTCCTCTTTTATAACCATCAATTTCAAAAAGCAATTTTTTCAAATAAACAGCTTCTTTGGCTCCATCTGACGCTGCCATATACTCAGCCTCTGTGCTACAGAGTGCAACCGTATTTTGCTTCTTAGATTCCCACGAGATAAGAGATCCATCGTAGAAAAATGTAAATCCAGTATATGATTTTCTGTCCATCGCATTTCCGCCCCAGTCTGCATCCAGATACCCTTCAAGACCACTACCATCAGAATAAAAAATCATTTTCAGGTTTCGTGTACCAGATAAGTAGCGCATTATATGTATTAGTTTGGTCATATGTTCCTCATGCGCATCAGTATTGCGTTGTGCCATCTTTGACACGGAGTGTAAAATATCCGGTCTGGTGGATATAGCCAAATACATTAGAGTGCCTACCAGCGATTGATAATCGTGTTGATTAAACTTTTTACAATTGTCCTTGCAATCAACTTGATACCCAGCCTCTAACGGTACAAATACTGCCTTGCATTGATCCATTCCATAATGCATCAAAACGTTTGCAATATATTGGCTCTGACTTAATCTAATCATGCCTGTTTCTCTCTGGCGCTCAATTTCCATTCCCAGAAAATGTTTAAGTATACCCTTATCATCCACCTCGAATTCGTTAGAAATCTGTGCTTTTACTTTATACACAATCTCCAAATTTCCACAAGCAATGATCAGATCATCCACATAAACAGCAATCAACACAAGATTTCCATCTATGTTTGACCTGTATAAACATGGCTCATTTTCACATGGGTTGAAATTCATACGTCTCAGTACACTATCAAGCTTGTTATTCCACTCCTTGCCGCTTTGCTTTAAGCCATAAATAGCTTTGTTCAATTTCAAAACAGCATTTGGTGATTTCTCGTCAATAAAATTTGGGGGCTGTTTCATATAAATTTCGTCCTGTAGTTCGCCATTTAGGTAAGCGGTACGCACATCCATTTGATGCAAATGCATCTTATACTTAACAGCTAACGCCAGAAGCAAGCGTATTGTCGAATATCGTACGACTGGAGAAAATGTTTCTTTGTAATCAATGTCGAATCGTTGGCAACATTTGGCAACTAATCTTGCTTTGAATCGTTCGACTTCGCCCTTAATATTTTTCTTCAATGCAAATACCCACTTACATGGAATCGCTTTATGTCCCTCTGGCAAATCTGTCAGACTCCATCATGTATTGTTCTTACGCAATGCATAAATCTCATCGTCCATTGCTTTTACCCACTGTTGTTTATTTAAACTAGCAAGGGCATCCTCAACCGTCTCAGGAATTTCTTCCTCAATAGCAACACACAGTTCATTAGCTTGTTTAGTGTTAAACTGCTTCTTTGGTCTACCCCGTTTACTATCCCGTATAATTTTAGGCCGCCCTCGATAATGAATCGCTTGCTGACCTACAATTCCATTATCAGAATCATCATCATTATCAGCTGTACCATACGATTCTTCATCACTTTCTATCTGCACAGAAGATCGGCTATTACAATCAACAACATCTGCATATTTATCTACATTAAAGCAAAATGTTAAGTAATCATCTGCATTAAGGGATTTTTTCCCTACATTGTGCATCTTCTCATCAAATATAACATTGCGTTGTTCAATGACCTTGCGTGTCGTTGTGTTAAATAGACGATACGCTTTTGATGTTGCTGAATATCCTACCATAATGTATGACAAACCCTTAGCTTTGAACTTAGATTTATCTGAAGATTTGTTGAGACTTACAGCATACGCACCAAATGTTTTGAAATGCTGCACACTTGGCTTAGGACCGAACCAAACTTCGTGTGGTGTTTTATTCTCCAACCGCTTTGTAGGACATCTATTTCTTATGTACGCCGCTGTATTAACAGCCTCTGCCCATAAATATTCCTTAACACCAGCATGAACCATCATGGATCTTGCCATTTCTATTAATGTCCGATTAGCTCTCTCCGCCACTCCATTCTGTTGTGGTGTATATGGGACAGTCAACTGTCTACCGATACCCTCTGCTGACAAAAAAACTCTCAAACAGCGAATTTATGTACTCTCCACCGTTATCTGAGCGTAATGTTTTAATTCTACAGCCTGTTTGCTTTTCTACATAGTTTTTGTACATTTTGAATTTTTCAAAAAATTCTACATTTTAAACATTGAAACTGCTGGTATAGCTTTTAAATTAATTAAGAAAATTACGCTATTGACTTCGCAAAAGCCGCTTGGGATCAAGCAACCAACGAAACAGTTAAAAATTGCTTCTGTAAAGCAGGATTTAAGCATGAAAATATGCAAAGTGAATACCAGTTAACTGAGGCTGTTACATCTGATCTAGAAGATGACTTATCACTTAACGTATGTACATACTTGCAGATATCCTCAAAAATAAGAATTTGTTGGAATTTACTGATAATGAAAACCTCACTAATTTTTTGAACCTAGATGAAAATTTGTATGTTGAAGATCCAGATTCAGGACTAGAAATTGAAAATCCAAATTAGAAATACGATTTCTGGGCGCCATTTAAAAAAAAAAGACAAAAACAATATATGATTTTTCGCGTCATTAAAGTGACATTGCATTTCATTTTATGTATTATGTACTATATTCTACTATATTTTGTATGTACTGTCGCGGTCACATAAAAGCGACCGGCACTTTTTCCTATTGTATACATCATGTCACTTAATGAAAAAAGTCAAATATTATTTAAATTGTCATTAGTGTCATTACTTACAAAGTCATAATGCCTCACTTAAATATTGCACAAAAAAGTAGCATAGTCACCCTTTTGGAAGAAGGTTGGTCAGAGAGAAGGGTAGCCGAACGATTTCAAGTGGCGAAAAGCACTGTTCATTATATAAATGCCCGATGGAATCAGAGACGTTCATTAGAAAGAAAGGTGGGGACTGGTCAGCAAAAAGTTTCAACAGAGGAAGAGGACAATGATCTGATAAACTTTTTGATAAGTAATCCTTTTGAAACTGCTGTGGATGCACAACGTGCGACAAATTTTCCAGGGTCTATTAGAACGGCACGGCGTCGTATAAAAACTACATCTAACATTAGAAGTCGTGTTGCAGTGCAAAAGCCTTTTTTAACGCAAGGTAAAAGAGAAGAGAGAATCGGGTTTGCGATACAATATTATATGCACGACGCAAATTTTTGGCAGAACGTAGTTTTCACGGATGAGAAAGTCTTTCAATCATATTACAACGGTCACGTTAGAGTATATAGACCACCAAACACTCGTTTTGAGGAACTATACATCCATAATGTTAGAAAAAGGGGCCGTTTTTCTGTTAATGTTTGGGGGTGGATGAGTGCCAACGGTCTTGGTGTCTGCACACATGTTCAAAACAGGTTCAATGCATTAACATATATAGACAATCTAGAGAACATCATGCTACCATCAGTCAACGGCATGTTTCCTGAAAATAACTTTGTGTTCCAGCAGGATAATTGTCGAGTTCATACCGCCCAAACAGTAACAGAATGGCTGCAACGACACAACGTAACAGTGCTGCCCTGGCCAGCGCGTAGTGCTGACCTTAATCCTATAGAGAATGTTTGGGGTTTGATGTTGAAGACAATTAATAAAGGAAATAATTTTTATCCACGAAATGCTGAGCATTTATGGAATACAATTCAAGAGGAATGGAACAGTTTTACTCCAGAGTATGCCCGTAATTTGGTAGCTTCCTTGCCTAGAAGACTAAACTACGTTATCGAGAACAACGGCAGAGTTTCAAAATATTAATTTTAATAAAGATTTGTAATTATTTTGGTAGTAACATTATTGATTTTACATTAAAGTTGTTGTAATAATATTTGTCACTTTGATGTTTAATTATCATATTATTTAATTTTTGCTGTCATTGCTGACAACATATATAACATTTTAAAAACCTGATTTACCAAAATTTATGAACATAACACAAAATGTCAAATTAGTGGTCGCTTTTATGTAACCGCGACCGTACATACTTTGTAAGGTAAGAATCCTTCTTTTTTCCTCAAGTTTTAAGTTTATTTTAAAAACATTTGCGTTTTAAATGTCCTAATTTCTTTAATTGCAGTTTTCGTTAAAAAAACTATTTTTTTTCGTATTTCTTTTAGGCGGATATCCCTCTTGAACGGACACTTTCAATCGGTCCCGTTGGTGCCCGCCTAAGGGACATTTCACTATACATATTTGTAGCTCATGCGTCAATTCATGATGCCAGGATAGACCAAATCGACAATAATAACTCCCTTATTGTATGCAGTAAAATCATAAAAGGCAGCACGAAAAAAAATTCAACGCCGCTCATTGACCAGGGGTCAACATTACAAACTCTCATGGCAACTGTCTAGTGAATTTTGTCTATCCCAGTATCATGAACTGACGAGCCTATATCAGTACGAAACACGTGTCTATATGTCTGATAGCAATTTTCACACAATAATGTACCTACTTGTTGTTCTTCGCACCAGGTTTTTAATATTTTTGAAATTATTAAAAATGTTTTTATTTTATATACCCACCGGTTTTACCCACTCAAGTATGTTTCAAATTGTTTTCGTAATAAAAAAAATTGATAAAATAAACTACTAAAATAAGAGAAAATTAACACTTCAAAATCAACAAAAGCAAATTTTATTAACATAATATATTTTACAATCACATAACATGCATTTTAACAGGGCCACCTGTAATTTTTTGGAAAATCGGCTATTTGCTTGTTATTTTGGCTTTTACACTTTTGATTTTTTATCGACAAAGGACTTCCTCCTGGACTATTTAAAAAACAAAACGATATTTATTCCAGTCTTAATAAACAATAACACAAACAAATAAAAAGTAAGTGTATACTTTACAAAATTTATGTTACAATACATTTTAGAGGTACAGAAAACAAAAATTAAAACTTAAAATAGACTTCAATATTTCGTGTTGCCTCCTCTAGACTTAATTACTGCTTGCATACGGCGTGGCATATCACTAATGCGTTCACGAATTGCATTCTGCGGAATATTCTCCCATTCTTCTTGAAGAGCTACATGAAGCTCGTTCATTGTGGTTGGTGCCATTGCACGAGATCTAATATTATTTTTCGAATGTCAATTTCTGCTAAGTATTTACTGACGCATTTCGCTGAATGTGGTCTCGTGTTATTCTGCATCAGGACAAAGTGATCACCAATAAATGGAACCACGTGATATGCAAAAACTTCCTCAATATACCGTTGTGCCGTCAGTGAGCCCCCATCGAAGAACACTAATTCTGTAGTGGTCTCCATTGATGTGCCTACCCACACCGTTACGGAAACTTACTCACTCTGTGAATCGTTCCCCCGTTCGTCCCATACTCGTTTCCGTCCGTCTGGTGAATGGAGAGAGAACCTAGACTCGTCGGTACAGTAAATTACTCAATTGCTCATGATTCCAGTTAATATGTTCACTAGCAAATTGTAATCTCCCTACCAGCTGACGTGTGAGTAACTTAGGCCCAGTTGTTGGTCTGAAAGTTTTCAATCCAACTTCACGTAATTTTCAGCGAAGATATTACATTTTTACCACGAACCTCCAGGAGTCAATTTTTTATCTGTACCGAGGTTAAATGGCGATGCTGTAGAGAATTAAGAAAAAGGAATCTGTAGTCTTAAGTAGTAGTTTCCCGTTTTCGACCACTACCTCGTGTGTTTCTACTAGTCTCCCCAAAACGTTGTAACACCCTTTGAATAGTAGAACGACTAACGTTGAGTAACCAAGCTACATACCGTTGGCTTCAATCATCTTCCACGAGAGCTACTGTTTTAGCACAATCTTCAGCATTTAGAAGCATAATTAACAACAATCTTTAGCACTTATAACCACAATTAACTAGTCTGTCACATTGACAACAAATTGCTTAGCAACCGAAAAATCAGTAAAAATTGTAAAACACAGGCACTCTAATTGAATAAATGGAACGGTTGAATTTGAATTTTGTAACATGTTTTCTAACATTTTCTAAAATACTCGTATTAAAAGTGTAAACTAAAAGGCAAAATAGCAAACATAACCGATTTTCCAAAAAATTATAGGTGCCAATGAAACATCATCCGCAAATAAGGCCATAGGATAATTAGATACTAGTGGTAACCCATTTATGTAAATTAAAAATAAAAGAGGCCCCAGCACGGATCCCTGTGGAACACCCCTGGTAACAGTGAGCCACCCAGAACCAATTCTGGTTCCGTCTGCCACGACACTTTGTCTTCTGTTTTCTAGATAAGATTTAATAAGGCTCCAACAATTTACCCTAAATCCCAAGTTCTCCAATCTCTCCAAAAGGATCTTGTGATTAACGCTATCAAAAGCCTTGGACAAGTCCATAAAAATTCCTGCTACTTGCTCTTTGTTCGACCAGGCATCCAGTATTTCACAAACCACCTGAAATACGGCCAAACATATCGATTTTCCAGTTTGATAACCATTCTGTCTATCTGTGATAAGTTTATGTTTGTTAAGGAACCCATTAATTCTTCTATATATCAGTTTTTCAAACACCTTGGCCACATTCGAAATTAGTGCTATAGGTCTATAGTTTGTGATGTCATGAACATCTCCTTTCTTGTATACCGGACACACAACAGCCGTCTTCAAAGCATCCGGAAAGGTGGACGTCTCGAAAGATCTATTGACAATATGACACAGTCGGTCAGCCAGATGCCCTGCGACGGCCTTAAGTACGGGAACGGATATTTCGTCCTGTCCCGCAGACATGGTGTTCTTAAGTTCCATTATGGTATTGAAGACCTCTGATGGTGTCGTCGGTTCCATAAAACACGTCTCCTTACAGGACATTTCTTCAAAGTGTGCAGGCTGTCTATCATCAATGTTAGCAGCTATACCCAGGAAATAACTGTTGGTATAGTCCAAGAGCTCTTTTTGATCTGTTATTTCAGCAACTTTAACAGTAGCCAGAAAATTCCGTTGCTCCTTCTTTCTCCCTGCCATGATATTCACCAATGCCCATGTTGCCTTACTTTTAGTATCCGATAACAGAATGTAATTGGAATTATATGTCGTTAATATAATATAATATATATATATAATGTCGTATAAGAGTGACGATATTAAAGTAATTTTTTTTAAATGAGACACCCTGTACTTTTTTGCACATTTCAGTTCATCTTAACGCACTTTATCAATTCCCAAATATTTATTTCATTGGTTCTGGTATTTTAGGAGAAATAAATTAAAAATCACCAAACAAAATTTATTGTAACTACAATAGTATTCAAATTCTCGACGATTTTCTTGATATTTACGAAAAAACATTTATTTTGCTTTCTGCAATAAATGTTTATTAACAGACTACTTATACGGCTATGGAAAAAAGCTACTTGTTAATATGACAATATTTTTGATTATTCTGACATTCGGTCACATCTTGTGCATATTATCATTTTTTTTTTGTAATAAAAATGAAGTATACGATCAAAGAATCAATTGACATGATTTATATCCTCAGAGAATGCTTAAAAAATTGTCTTCTAACAACCCGAGTGTACGGCGAGAGGTTTCCTGATAGAAGGCACCCAGATGCAAGATCATTTCAAAAATTGTTGGATAGATTTGACAGGACTGAGACAGTTAAATATGAAAAGCATGACAGAGTAAAGCCCATACTAAATGAAGAAAATGAATATAACATTATTGCAAGTGTTGTTGAAAACCCATATAGAAGTACAGCAGACATTAGTGATTTGCTGCATATAGGTCAACCTTATGTTAAAAACATTTTGAAAAAGCATAAGTTCCATCTATATCATGTACAATTGACTCAAACACTGCAAGGGCAAGATTTTGAAAATAGGATAAATTTCTGTAATTGGGGTCTAGCTCGAATTCGAGAAGATGTACGATTTTTTAATACTGTATTGTTTACCGATGAGGTGATTTTCGATAATAATGGCCATGTGAACAGGCATAATCTACATTACTACGCCAATGTGATTCCAAATTCCACGAGGCCAATTGACCGGCTACATAGGTGGAGTGTAAACGTCTGGGGAGGCATAATTAGAGACCGCATTATAGGACCCCCTTTTTTTTATGGACATCTCAATGGGGATATTTATCAAAGATTTTTGGACAATCTTAATAATCTTGTAGAAAATATACCATTAGGGCTATTAAGAAGAATGTGCTTCCAGTTAGCCTGCTTATTTTAGTATTGGAGTTCGACATACTTTGAATAAAAAGTTTCTAGGCCGGTGGATTGGAAGGCAAGGACCTGTTCTATGGCTTGTAAGATCACCAGATATGACTAAACTTGATTATTTCCTATGGGGATACACTAAAGATCTGGTCTACCGAATACGCGCAAAGGTGTCTCTGATATATTCACAGATTCTGTGGAGAGCATGTGCTACACAAGTAATATGCAGCATATTAGGATATGTTTCTTTTAATAGTCTGCCTGTCACTGACAAATAAAAGTATTTTTTCTTTGTACCTGTCGTCCGAATGCATATTTATAACTTTTGTCGCTATTACATATGCATTATATGGAATAGTTGGATGTAGTACACCAGCTACAACATTTACCACACAGCGTCCTAATATATCGACGGTTTCGTCGGCACTTATCCATAAGTACTGATTTGAAAGATGGTGTTGAAATAAGTTATTTATATCTTATTTTAGCATTTATTTCAGGTATGTTGGTGGTAGGAAATAAGTTGGTTACTTTTGTTTTTTTCTTTTTGACAAGTAGATAATAGTTACATAAAATAATAATGACATGTATGGTATAAACACTTTTGTAAATTATTAGAATCAAATATAAAATAGTAAAGATAGTTAACACCTTTTACGTTTCACAACAGGTTATGGGCCCAGTTGCGTTATAAGCAAAAGGTAGAAATTTCAACTTAAAAATTATGGATGTAGTTGAATTAAAGAAAACTATCTCACTAGATGGAAACGGGACAAATTACCAAGCATGGAAATTCCAGTTGGTTATCATACTAAAAACCTCTGCTTTGTATGATATTGTGGAAGGTAAAATAAAAAGCTCAAATGATGAAGCAGAAAAGAAAGTGTGGGAAGAAAATGATTTGAAAGCTCAAAGAACCATAATTATGTCAGTTCATGAAAAAGTAATTACACATTTAATAGCATGTAAAACCTCAAATGAGATGTGGGTGAGAATTGAAGCACTATATGGTAGAAAAACGGAAACAAGTTTACATTCTTTGCAACAAAAGTTTTATACATATACTTACAAGGGAGAAGGAGTTGCACAGCATATAGCTGACTTGGAAAGTTTAAGTCATGAGTTAAAAACGTGTGGTGAAGAAATAAGTGAGAATATGTTAATAAATAAAATTCTCATGACATTACCTGAGGAATTTAAACATTTTCATTCAGCATGGGACAGTTCAACAGATAAAACATTGAACAAATTAACATCGAGACTAATCTCAGAAGAAGATAGAATCAAAACAAGAGAAACTAGTCCAAACGTAGCTGGAGCATTAACGGTCAAGAAAGTAGGCACAAAAACAAATAAAACATATGGCTCTAAAGATAGAAAATATTCAAAGAAAAATGTAATATGTCATTTTTGTAAGAAACAAGGTCATTTCGAAAGAGAATGTTGGTTTAAGAAAGGTAAAAATAGTAGTCCTAATGTTGCAACGAACAATGATCATTATGCACTTGTCAGTAATATCACTGATAACACAAGTAAATGGTACTTAGACAGTGGTGCTAGTCATCACATGACAGCAAATGAAGAATGGTTTAGTCATTATGAAACATTAACAAATAAAGAATACATCATAATTGGAGATGGTACTAAATTAGAAGCAATTGGCAAAGGAAATATAGAGGTAGATATTAAAAATGGAAATTGCATGACCAGTTGTACAATTCAAAATGTTTTGCATGTTCCAAAACTTAAATGTAATCTGTTATCAGCAAGTGCAATTGTTGATCTTGGATATGTTATTATAACTCTTCAAGAGGAATGCCATGTTAAAAAGCAAAATAAAACAATTTTAATTGGAAAGAGAAATGGAAATTTGTTTGAAATAGAAATGGGTATCAAGCATTGTAATCGTGTTAATTTTGTGAATGCAAAAAAGGAACGCTCACTAGAAGAATGGCACCAAATTTTGGTACATCAAAACATCCAGCAATGTAAAAAAATTTTAAGAAAGCATGATATAAATGTTACAGAAGAAAAGGATATACAGTGTGATTCCTGTATTTTTGGAAAACATACTAGAAAGTCGTTTCAAACTTCAACTTCAGAAACAAGTCATCCTGGAGAAATTATACACATGGATGTTTGTGGACCAATGGAGAAACCTTCTGTTGGAGGATCGAGGTATTTCCTGTTACTTAAAGATGATTATTCCCATTACCGGACCGTGTATTTCATTCAAAATAAGTATGAAGTATATGAAAAAATGAAAGAATTTATAATAAGGTTCAAATTAGACACAGACCACAAAATAAAGATTTTTAGGTCAGACAATGGCTTGGAATTTGTAAACAGAGATGTTAAGCAACTTTTAAACAGGTATGGTATAAGACATCAGTTAACAGTAAAATATACTCCAGAACAAAATGGTTCTGCTGAAAGGGAAATGCGGACATTAATGGAAGCTGGTAGAGCTTTGTTATATCAGAAACAGCTTGATAAAAGTCTGTGGGCTGAGGCTATAAATACTGCTGTGTATATTATTAATAGAACTGGTACTAGCTCAATTCCAGATAAAACACCCTTTGAATTAATTTTTAAGAGGAAGATAGATCTTGATAAATTTGAAATATTTGGCAGTGAAGTTTTTGTTCACATACCAAAGGAAAAGAGGCAAAAATGGGATTGGAAAAGTAAAGAAGGCATTTTTGTTGGTTATTCAGAAGAAACAAAAGGGTATAAAATATATTTTCCTGTGGATAAGAAAATGGATGTCTGTCGTGATGTAATATTTAAAAGGAAGTCTGAAAATTTACTGATAGTTGGAGAAGAAAAAGCTACACAAACAAGAACAAAGGAACAAGAAGCTTTTACAGATGGCAAAATTGTAGAAAGTTTGGAAACTGTTTTAGAAGAAAATTCCCCAGAACAAAGGTTATTAAGAAATCGCACAATGATAAATATACCAAGTAAATATGATGATTATGTATGTTTCATGGCATCAGAGCAAATTGAATACTCAGATGCAGTAAAAGACGAAAAATGGAAATTGGCAATGAAAGAAGAAATTGAAGCATTAAACACTAACACAACT
Source organism: Melolontha melolontha (assembly GCA_935421215.2). Classification (NCBI taxonomy): domain Eukaryota; kingdom Metazoa; phylum Arthropoda; class Insecta; order Coleoptera; family Scarabaeidae; genus Melolontha; species Melolontha melolontha. The sequence goes on from OW285242.1 coordinate 50,747,395, forward strand.
TGGACTCTGGTAGAATGTCCTAAAAATAGGAAACCAATTAACAATAAATGGGTATTTCGAAAGAAGGAAACTGGTATTTATAAGGCACGACTTGTAGCCAAGGGATGTAGTCAGGTGTATGGTAAAGATTATTTGGAAACCTTCAGTCCAGTTGCACAGTATAAATCTATTCAATTAATTTTACGAATTGCTGCATTACATAATATGGAATTAGCACAATTTGATATCAAAACAGCATTTTTGAATGGTCCAATAGAAGAAGAGATCTACATGCAACAGCCAACAGGATTTGAAGATGAAACTGAAAGAGTATGTCAGTTAAACAAATGCATATATGGGTTGAAACAAGCTCCTAGAAATTGGAATAGAAAGTTTGTTGAAACACTAAAGCAATTCAATTTAGTGCAATCTGAAAATGACCCTTGTGTATTTTTCAATTTCAAAAAAGAAATATTATTTTTAGTGATATATGTAGATGATGGACTGGTTGCATCTAGCAGTAAAGATAAAATCGAAAAACTTTTAAGTTATCTTCAAAGCAATTTTGAAATAAAAACTGAACCTTTAAAACTCTATTTAGGTATGGAGATTAATAAAATGGAAGATGGAACAATATTTATAAAACAAGAAAATTATATTAATAAACTCTTGGACAAATTTAATATGAGCAATTGTAAGTCAGTGTCAGTTCCTTGTTCAACAAAGGATTTAGAAAATGAGGACAGTTCTTTGTGTGAAGCACCTTATCGCGAAGCTATAGGAGGTTTACTCTTCCTGTCATCAGTTAGCAGACCCGATATTACTTTTGCAGTCAATAAGTTAACTCGATATATGGAGATACCACGTTCAAATCATTGGGAGGGAGTTAAAAGAATACTTAGATATCTTAGTGGAACAAAAGACTATGGTTTAAAATTTGACCCCCATTCAGAAGAGAAAGAACCATTACTCTGTTACACAGATGCAGACTATGCTGGAGATGTGTCAACACGAAGATCCACTTCAGGGTATGCACTAATATTAAAAGATGGAATAATTGATTGGTATACAAGACGTCAAGGAACAGTTTCTTTATCAACAGCTGAAGCAGAGTATGTGGCAGCTACAGAAGCGATAAAGGAAGCAATACCAATGATGAAATTGTGTAAGGAAATTAGTGTTTGTGAATCTATTGCAACTCTAAAAGTTGACAATCAAAGTGCATTAAAAATGTTAAGTGATGAAACGGCACATAAACGTACAAAGCACATAGACGTTCGTGTTCACTTCTTAAGAGATAAACTTAATGAAGTTTTTGAATTACAATATGTTAGTAGCGAAGATCAGCTGGCGGACATATTTACTAAAGGACTCACAAAATATCGTTTCGAATATATAAGAGATAAAATAAATGTTAAAAGGAGGGAGTGTTGAAATAAGTTATTTATATCTTATTTTAGCATTTATTTCTGGTATGTTGGTGGTAGGAAATAAGTTGGTTACTTTTGTTTTTTTCTTTTTGACAATAGATAATAGTTACATAAAATAATAATGACATGTATGGTATAAACACTTTTGTAAATTATTAGAATCAAATATAAAATAGTAAAGATAGTTAACACCTTTTACGTTTCACAACAGATGGCTTCTAATGCGTTCTACTGCTTTCGTGTAGCACATGTTTTGAAGGTGGGATTTTTAAGTTTATTTAATGGAATATTTGCCGCCATTAAAGTTTCACAGAGTTATTCGTTAAAATTGTCAGATTCCAACAGGTTTCATTTCTGTATATGTGTTTGCGATGCTAAGTGACGTTTTACGTGCGATTTCTTGGAATTTTTTAACGATATTTTATCAACTATGCAATAAATTTCGGAATCACTGGCAATAGACATACAATCAGTATGACCCTTAATCCAACTCGCCATTGTTTCACGATGCCATTCTCGACGTTGTTCCATATCATATCTAAAAAAGTAACTTAAACAATGTTCTGGATCTAAACAAACGAAAATAAAAAATGTATGCGTAAGTTATTGAAACCTTACGAAATTCACTGGACACTTACGTATGTAATTAACAAAAGTCTTTCTTTGGAGACTGTGGTTAAGTAAAAACTTAAAAAAAGGTATATAACCCCTTACCACAATTATTAATAGTATCCTAAATACGTATTTCGACAACTAAGTTGTCATCATCAGTAGGTAAAGCCACTAATCAAGGTGTCGCACATGGGGCACAGTAAAGCTAGCACAACAGCTTACGCAACAACTTTACACGGCGTCCACGTATGCACTAAATGAAACGTGCAAAAATATCGACCGAAAGGATCGACAAAAAATTACCTCTCTTAAGGAAAAAGGCACCCACATCTGTTTATATTCCAGTTTGAAACGTCCACGACCTTTTTATTTACGTTTCTAAGAATGAAAAGAGACAGGTGAAGGGAATCGGTCCTTTATCTCTGTTCATAGAATTTTGTTTGTTTTTAGCGATATGAATACTTTCGTATGCGTCAAGATCGCGGGGGTTATTAATGGCCTTGGCAAGTTTCAACCCTCTAATCGACACATTGTGCAGTGTACTTAGAGCATGGTTGGCAACGTTAGATTTATCCGGTCTATTGTATTTAATATGTGATATGTGTTCTTTAAACCGGGTTATTATTGGTCGTTTTGTTTGCCCTATATATTTCAAATTGTAATCATCGCAATTAATTTCGTATATACCTGATTTCGAATTAAAGTTGTGAAAGAACGAGGTCTCCAAGTAGCCTTTCGGTCCGAAAATACTATCAAAAGTCTCAGGGAATACCAAAGATAAAGTTAATTTTAATTCGAAATCAGGTATATATTGCAGAACACATTCGATCACGGATGTTAACGCACCACAGTGATGAGATGCTAGGTACTGGTGAGAACAAATTATCACATACCGCGCCGCATATTCTCTTGTATTTCGTTCGATATCGCTACAAGTCTGGCTGGTGCTTGCGCAAATAATTGAATCGGTGAGTGGAAAAACGATATAACTAGCAAAAATCTCGTTTTCAATGTAAGATAGCCAGAATTATATATAAACCAAGATCTGTCTGCTGGGCGAAAAAACAGTATAAAAATCAAAACATGTACGCTTCCACATGACCATGTAATTTGACGTTGAGTGCAAAAACGATATAACTCCAGCGTTTATGCTTGTGCTATTTCATTCGGTTGATGTATCATTTTAACCTTAGAGCTTCCGATACTCACATTAATCTTTGGAGTGTTATCTTGTGAATTTAAAATGTCGAGCAGTGACAGTTCTAATAACGAAAACGTAGAAAATAAAGGGAAAAGAAGGTGTCCTGAAAAATGGTTGCGAAATGAAAGACAAAAGGCTCGTCTCCTTGGACACCAGTACACAAGTAAAACTGGAAAAATAATTGACAAAAGGTCTGTCGGAGAAGACTGCACGTAAGTATTCTATAATAGAATAACTAATATTATTAACCATTTTAACCATATTAAGCCATTTTCAGCAAAATAATTTTTTTAGATGTAAAAATAAATGCATGCCAAAACTTACGATGGAAGAAAAGTAAGCAATTTTAAGAAAGTTATATGAAAAAGGTTCAAAAAACGAACAAGATATATATTTGCATGGTGTTATGGAATGTAGACCAGTAGCTAGGAGGCGATCAAATGGAAAAGCTAGCAGAAAAAATCGGGAAGTAACGTTTTCATATCACATTCGAAATAATTTAGAGAGGCAACAAGTTTGCAAGACAGCGTTTTTAAGTCTGCATTCAATATCGAATTCCAGAATACAACGACTTAACAGATTGTTAGTTTCTGAGAATTCACCTAGAAATCTACGTGGTACACATAATAATCGACCGCATGTCTTACAACCAGAGGTAATTGCCAAAATACATCAACATATTGCATCATTTCCTGTAAAACTTCTCACTATAGTTCCAAAGAATTGCATTATCTTGACTCCGCGCTAAATGTTAAGAGAATGTATGACCTGTTTGTAAAATTGAACCCAGACTTAAGAAATGTTGTAAAATATGAATTCTATTTGAAATTTTTCAAAGAGAATTTTGACTTAAAATTTGGGAGGCCTCAAGTGGACGTGTGTGGACAATGCGAAGGGCTCAACAAAAAAATTAAGGATCATAATTTGAATGATAATGCGAAGAGAGTCGCCGCGGCCGAATTGATGGTCCACAAACGCAGGGCTAACAAGTTTTACTCTAAACTTAAAGAAATAACTATTTTGTGCCAAGAGCGTGAAGATGTTGGAGGAATAGTTTTTGACTATATTCAAAATATTCCACTGCCTGTTATATCTGTCCAAGAAATGTTTTATTTGAGACAATTGTGGCTGTATGGGTTTGAAATACATGATTTGAAAAATGGTACCGGCCACTTTTATACATATCATGAAGGACAAGCTGCAAAGGGTCCCATTGAGGTATGTACGTTTATCAACGAATATGTGCAGCAAATGCCTGCAGAGATTCAAGAGCTTCACATATTTTCAGATGGTTGCCCTGGCCAGAACCGTAACAATACCGTAGTGAGGTATTTATTAGCACTTGTAGCCACAAAGCGATTGCGTAAAATTTATCATTACTCCCCAGTCCGTAGCCACTCATTCTTGCTGTGTGACCGGGACTTCGGCTCTCTCAAAAAAGTGATAAGAAAATACGATAGAATCTATCTTCCTGAAGATTACGAAAGCATGATGCTATCTTGCCGTAAATTAAAACCATTTACAATATCTGTAATAACGTACAAAGATATTATAGACTACAAAAACTGGTGGCCACAATATTATAAGAAAACAAGTCAATCTTGCGATGAAAGAAAACATAAATTCACAATTTCAAATTACATGCAGTTTATTTATGACAGCTGTACACCCGGGTATGTCATAACACTCATAAGTTATGACTCATAACTTATGAGTCATAACTTATGATTATATCAATGGATTCGTTTCACAAACTTTCAAATTACTAAAAGCTGGTACAACTCCAGCATTACCAACTACGCCTGCATACTCAAACATATTACCTATAAATATGAAGAAATTTGAAAATCTTAAGAAAATGATGCAATACATGTCAAGAGAAATTTTGGAATTTTATTATCACATCACTTCATGGGGGACCTGCAACGTAGAAGAAGATGACTAAACATGTTATATAAATGTATTATGTATAGTGAATAGGGTAAAAAATTAACGAATTACTGATTTGGGGATATATTCGTTAATTAATATTACAAATTAACAAATATTAAAGATAATTTCAAAATGAGTGGAAAAACAATATAACTTCAACGTACTTTTTGCTGCGCATGTCAGTCAATAGAAAACAAATTAGAAATTTTATTTAATGTTCATTCAGAAAACTTGATTATCTACAACTTTGCAATGTACCGAATTCTTGTCAGATAAATAGTTTTTATACAAAACAGTTTTTTGTGAAATTCGAAATCTTATTTTTGGAGTTATATCGTTTTCCCACTCACCGATTTAAATAGTATTAGATTTCATTAAAAACATCGTGAAGTATAATGGCTTTGACATAGAAAAATAATTAATAAATTAATTAGAAAAACTAAATTAAAAAAGACAATCCGTAAATCCACAAGTTTGATATCTCAAGGTAACCAGGAGAAAAAGTACTTTTGTGTTTACCATACCATCCAATCACGAAAATCATTAATAGAGTTGTTAAAGAACGAGGTCTCCAAGTTGCCTTTCGGTTCAAAAATACCATCAAAAGTCTCCTAGGGAATACCAAAGATAAAGTTAATTTGAATTTGAAATCAGGTATATACGAAATTAATTGCGATTATTGTAATTTTAAATATATAGGCCAAACGAAAGGATCAATAATAACCCATTTTAAAGAACACATATCACATATTAAATTCAATAGACCAGAAAAATCTAACGTAGCTAATCATTGTTTAAACACAGAAAACAATATGTCGATTAAATGGTTAAAACTTCTCAAAGCCATCAATAATCCCCGATATCTTGACGCATATGAAAGCATTCATATCGTTAAAAATAAATATAATACGATTAACGCAGGCAACTGTCCCATTGCATACAGTTGTCTTTTCTCATTCTTAGACAAGAGGTAGAAAGGTTGAGGGCATGTGTACATAGAATAAACACATGTGGTTACCGTTTTTCTTAAGAGAGGTAAGTTGTCGTAATTTTTAGTCGGTATATTTTTATTTTAAAATCAGTATATACGTGGACGCCGTGTAAAGTTGTTGCGTTATTATATGTATTAGCATTACTGTGCTCCATGTACGACACTTTGATTGGTGGTTTTACCTACTGATGATGATTACTTAGTTGTCGAAATACGTATTTAGGATACGATCATTAATTGTAGTAAGGCGTTTTATACCTTTTTGAGTTTTTACTTAACCACAGTTCCTAAAGAAAGACTTTTCATTTAGGATTACATTTATATAATAAATTAAATACAAAGAAGCAAGAAATCAACTTTATTCTGTCACCTGTAATAATATTCAAAAACCTTAACATTTTTTCGTACTGCTTTTATTCCATCGATTTATAAAGGGAAACCCTCGACTATAAAGCCCGTTTTAGATGTCTATTTTTCCAGAAAATTTACCGAATAATATGCGTTCCAAAAATAGACACCGTGTAAAACACGTTTTGTCTAATTGACGGGCAAATTTGACTGAAATTTAATAGAAAAAGTTATATTAAATTCATGTCTAAACGGCGCACGAGAAGTCTGCGCAAGAATATTGCCATATTTTGAAGCCGCTTGACTGCCAAACATAACTCTTGAGTCACTTGATGATCAGTTGGTATTTATTTTGTTAAAAATTAATTTTGAATTTATAAAAATATCGTGGAGTCAGGAGCAAGTGTCAACGTTCATTGACGAAGTACAAAAGTCAAGCAAATGTATAAAATAAATACAATAGACGGCGCATCATGTTCTGCGCATCGAAAAATATTACTGTCGCGTGTATTTCTCTATAACAAATAATATCAGTGTCAAACTTAAATTTACAAGATGTCATAGGAAATTTGCTGTCTACAGGCAAATTATCTGGAAATTTTCTGTCAAAATAAACATTGTCTAAAACGAGCTTAAGAGTAAAGCGTTGCATTTCATGAAATTTTACTTCTACAAAGCGGAAACAAGAACTTATTTTTCTCAAGTGCCTGGAGTTAGTGCTGTCCAATCTAAAGACTTAGACTTAGAAGAAGAAAAAGAATCGAATTATTAATATATGAAAGGGCATTATTAGGCTAATTTATGAAGCGCTTAATTCATATGACAAGCGTTTCAATATACATATTTCTCTCTTTATTCGCCACACAATTATATATTTAATACATTTAAAATGCAATATTACATAAATTCTATTTATTTACATAATTATACAGTATAACACAATATTAATATAGAAAAGCCAGGCTTAACAATACTGTAAAAAGGAAAGCATTTTTTCCACAAGTAATGTTTTCATATATTGTAAAATGACGCAACTTTGGTCATCGTTAGCTTGATCAGTGGTTACTTTTACTATTCAATAAAATTAATAGGACAGAATTGCTTAATTGTCGAAATTGCTATAATTTTTGTATTTTCTTTATAAATTTTTGAGTGTACCTTCGTGTTCATAAAGTTCTTTTTCTATAACCCAGATATGCCTAATGTTCTTAATAAGTCTGTATTCTTTTAACACACTAATATAACGTAATACACACTGGGCCTGTTCGTATGCACTATCAGATGCATACTGAACATAACGTATCGTATTATAACGGGTGTTCATTTGAAAAGTCAATCTAGTAGCATATGATTTACTGAGAACATTTTGAAGTATGTCGTAAATTAAAATTTACTACTTAACCTACGAAGTCGTATATTTTGACAGTTTCATACATACAAATAAATAACAAATGATTGACATTATCAAATGTCATTTGGATTTACGTTTACGGAACAACAAACACATACTAATATATATGCGTATTATTCTATCAAAATTTCAAAGTAACCTAGATTGACTTTTCAAATGAACACACGTTACAAGGATAGTCCGTTCGGGGTTCATGCTATGACTTGTTAGAAGTGTACTACATATAGTGCAATAAGACATATGTGGGTTAACTGGAATACTACATCTGGAACAATGTTAACTCGTGTCTTGCTTATTCCAGATGTAAAGTTCTTTTCATTTAAGACTAATATTACTTATTTTAACAAGTATTAGGATGTAACAATTAACTATTACACTATCTTCATTATTTTAGTACAGAGCAATGAGTTTAGAAATAAAAATCTTTTATTTCTAACCAAAGTTACCCCATTAAATAACTTAATCGTATAATATCGCTATGGAACTTAAATTCGAATTTTTTTTTCAAACTCAGTTATCACAAATTGTAACTTTTGAACTGTCCTCTCAACATCTTCGTCCGTTATTTCCCAATACAACACGATACGAATACAGCTGCTATCTCTTGTCGAGACGCGAATTTTCACTTTAATCGGATCGACATCGTGAACATCGTACAAGCGTTGAAGGAATTCACCTGCGGTTACTTTGGTGTTGTCCAAATAAACCATCAAAATATTCGTTTCCACTAAATCCAAATCGACTTTGAAGAGTTTGGAATTCATATCGTGTATCGCTATCGAAAAGAGAAGATATAAAACACGAAATGAATGATTGATTGTTAACGTACCTTTAGCGATTTTATATGTGTGGGTATGATCAACTTGTAATCGATCGATCATTGTGTCTAAAGCCACTATACCCGCTGCAGCAATGATACCTGATTGTCTCATACCTCCACCTAATACTTTACGTACTCGTTGTGCACTATAATAAAAATAATATATCTTATAAACAATCGAAACTAAATAAACTCCTGGACAAAAATAATACATCAGAAAATTTTCTTACTTTTATTTTTCTTATCTTTTAAATCATACTCTCTATGTTATATTTAACTCAGTTATTTCAACTAATGTTTAACAAATTAAAATTGTATTATCGTAAAAAAAAACATGATTAAAAAACAGAAATAAAGAACGTCAAATCAATGAAAACGGTGTAGATGAAAATTTTTGAAAAAAAAAGTTATAACTGCTTCCATTCGTCTGGGCATGCTATTGATCAAGTTGTGAATGGCGTCCTGGGGAATATCCCTCATTCGAGGAGAACGACTTGTTCAAGTTCCTTAAGATTCGTAGAAACAAATATAATGCAGTTTTAGTGCATCCCATAGATGCTCTATAGAGATTCATATCTGGGCTTCTTGGTGATCAATCCATAGTACGAATATTCACAGATCGAAGGTAATCCAATGCCCCTCTACGAATATTCATGAATCGAAGGTAGTCCATTGCTTTGTCCATTGGGGCTTAGAGTTATTCTGCATAAATATGCAATTGTTCCCAATAAATAGAACAAACACATGGCATTACATGTTCTTCTAAGATGTTTTCAACGTTAAAAAATTTGCATTCATGGATCTCCTCCGAATAAGAATCAAATCTATGCGACCACTGAAAGAAATTCCTTCCCAGAACATTATTGATCCACCACAAAATGGGATCTTCGGAGAGATACTACAGGCAGCAAACCTCTCTCCTGGCCTTCGCTAGACTCGTTTACGTCAATCTGGAAAGCTTACTCTTATTTCTTCTGAAAATAAAACTCGCTTTCCAGTCGTCAATAGTCCAATTTAATACTCCTTTATTAAGTATTCTTATGACCGTTCGTACAGAAATTGCTACATTTCTATCTGCGACTTGAGCTCTACTTAACTCTAAACTAGTAGAACGATTGTTTCTTAACGCGGCTTGCATAAAGAATTGCTCACCTCTTGCATCAGTAGACTTCTTGTCCTGAGTTCTACAGTAACTTCGAAGTTAAATGAAACGTTTAAATGTTCGACTAATTGTAGATTGGCTAACTCATCATATGGCTATATCATATCTACGTCCATCGTTAACTAGTGTTATCGCTTTCAATACTTCTTCTTCTAAGTTGCGTTGACGATCCATTTCTTCTACTCTATGTGCACTTGGCAAGACGTTTCATTCACTTAATGAAATTAACTAATTAAAAAAAATCACTGGCGAAACTGAATTTATAGCCTTTTAAAAATCACTTTAAACTGCGTTAAATGTCTTATTAATAAGTAATTCCGAAATGTTACTTTACATCTGTCAAATAATTGCAATTGTTTATCAGTTGTGATAGAGGATATCCTAGGCCAAATACATAAAATGTTAAATGATTTAAAATTACTTTAAGTAATAATGATAACTTTTCCTGATGCGTTAATTTTGTCCAGGAGTATATAATAGAATTGGCATTTTAAATAACAGTAGTTTGAAATGTGTGCAGCACTTATTCATTATTTGTGCCAACAAAAAATGCAGGAATAAACAATAAATTCAAGGTTTATGAATTTGGACATAATCCCTAAGATAATGTTTATATTAACTATAATAGAGGTAGCTACCTCTAGTACTACATAATTGCACAAATTAATTAATTGACTGAATTGAAGATAACTATAAAAAAACACATCACTATGGTAATGAAAATAAAACCTATGGAAGAATTGATAGCAGGAGAAAATCCACAGACGAGACGTTTTGTTGTATAATATGAGCCGATTGTCATTAATTTTTGTGGATGCATTTATAACATTCTAAAGAAGGGAAAAATGTAATTATCGGCAGCCCAATAATATCCTGTATCTATTTATACTTTATAACACAACCCATATCGACAGTACTGCAATGTGGTTAAGGTAACGGTATTGCAATTGACGTAGTCAAACAGACTATACCATGGTCAGTCAGTTACTGGATGAGTATGACCAGTGAAAATAATACTGCGGCTCTATGCGTTCGGTCCATCGACACCGAAAGGTAAAAGAGGGATATAGAATAAAGGCGGCTGCACAATTGAACGAGAACGGAAACGAAAACGGAAAGGTTTTCTAGATGCACAATTAACGATAGGATTACTTGAACGCATATGGATATTTAGTTTAGTTTAGTGGTATTTACCGAATTTGACATCTCTTGTCAAAATCATGAAATTAAACCTCTAATAAAATTTAAGGAAAGAATGGATTTTTTGGATGAAGATATGTTTCTCATATGTATTTTTATGATATGCATTTGTGATTATGTGTTCAACGTCCACGTGCATATGTCATACCCTGCGAATGCTCAGCTTTCCAACCACGCCATTGATTCCGGGAAGATCCCGAAGACGAAAAAGTTAAAACTTGGCCAACTTTTCCATTCTCGTTACCGGGTAGCTTGTCGTTCTCGGAATTTAACTATTTTCTCGTTCTCGTTTCCGTTCAATTGTGCAGCCGCCTTAAGTAACTAACACAACCCATCTAACTGCGGTGCGAATTGGTACAACCAGTTATTAAAACACATGTAACGCTGGTCGTGAACATGGCAAATCATCTTAAAGTATTTAAAGATACTTGAAAACAATCATCTATGTCATATAATATATATACGAGGGAAGATCAGTAAGTACCCGTGTTTGAAGACAGGTGGCGCTGCTGAGGGAGGTTGGCATTACCGTCGTGTACTACCATCTGTCAGACAACACCATAATAAATTTCAGACTGATTCATAGGTTAGTTTTTATTTGGCAGCCAGTTGTATCACACGTGTTTCGTGTTTCTCGATAAAATGGAAAAAGAGCAATATCGATCCGTAATTCGCTTTTTATTTTTGGATGGAAAAACATGCGAAGAAATAAAAACGAAGTTGGATGCTGTCTATGGGGACCCTTCACCATCTATGACAACCGTAAGATATTGGTTCAACGAATTTAAACGTGGTCGTACATCTGTTTTCGATGAGGAGCGCCCAGGCCGCCCGGCAGACGTGGTTACCGAGGAAATCGTTGAAAAGGTCCACGACATGATTCTCGCTGATCGCCGAACGAAAGTGCGCGAAGTAGCAGAGGCCGTAGGCGTGTCGTACGGAACGGCAATTAATATTTTACATGATAAGTTATCGGTGAGAAAGGTGTCGGCCCGATGGGTGCCGCGATTGCTTACGGTGGACAGCAAGCGGATACGGTTGTCAATGTCGAAGCAGTGTTTGGACCTCTTTAAGAGAAATTCGCAGGAGTTTTTGTGTCGAGTCGTCACCGTTGATGAAACCTGGATCCATTATTATACGCCAGAGTCCAAGCGACAGTCAAAACAATGGATTTTTCGGGGTGAATCTGCTCCGAAGAAGGCAAAGACGGTCCCATCGGCCGGAAAGGTCATGGCCACGATTTTTTGGGATTCCAACGGAATAATCCTCATGGACTTTTTGCAGAAAGGAAGAACGGTCACGGGGCAGTACTACAGTGAATTATTGGACCGATTCGATATAAAATTGAAGGTGACACGGCCCCATTTGGCTAAGAAAAAAGTGCTGTTTCACCACGATAATGCACCAGCACATTCATCCAGAATTGTCGCGGCAAAGTTGCATGAACTGCACTACGAATTGCTGCCGCACTCACCGTACTCGCCTGACTTGGCTCCCTGCGACTTCTTTCTGTTCCCCAACATGAAAACGTGGCTCGGGGGAAAAAGATTCAGCTCAAACGAGGAGGTTATCGTCGAGACAGAAGCGTATTTTGCAGAGTTTGACAAATCGTATTTTTTGGAGGGGTTAAAGAAATGGCAGAAACGTTGGGAAAAGTGTATTGTACTAAAAGGTGATTACGTTGAAAAATAAATACAAAATTTGTGAAAAACTTGCGTCTTCTTTCCTAACACGGGTATTTATTGATCCACCCTCGTAATTCAATGAAAAGCTTTTCTTGAAGAAAACCATTATGTGTATAGAAATTAAAAAATTCCTGTGTCTAGTATTGATGTTGTATACATCCCTCGAAAACAAAAACCTTTTTAATAATATCGAAATATTATTAAAAATCGGGTGCAGAGAACACAATACATGTTAATATTTGGTGACAATTGCTTTCCAGACATGCAGATACGTGTTTCGTCTTACGATAGACTCGTCAGTGCATGATGGTGGGAAAAAACAAATTTCACTACAAAAACTCCCTTGCTACATACAAAAAAGTCACAAAAGCCAGCATGGAAGAACACTCAGCGCTGTTCATTGACTAATGGCAGTATCACTAATCAACCATTGCCGTCCGCAAGACAAGTGTAAGACAAAGCAAGTGGTTTCTATCGGACAGTCACAACTGTAACCAACGGAAACTGTATTAACGTGCTTCCACTGTCAGCCGAACTGTTTCGACAGCGTTGTTTTTGTTATGTACGTTTTTTTTATTTTTACCTACTGAAGATACAACTTGGTTGTATACCCTTTTTTAACTTTTTACTTACCCACAGTCTACAATGAAAGATCTTTATATCTATAAATTTTTATATAAAATCTAGTTTTAAAATTTACAAATTAAGTAAAATAATTAAAAAAGATAAAAGGACACTCCAAATTTCTTCAAAAATTAGTTTGTAATTCATACAATATTCACCTCTTTATAAAAGATTTTGTTCCGAGAAGGACGGATCCTATCGGAGCTCCGAGAGATTTGCTCAAGCAAAAACAAACGCTATCTACATCTCTAACGATCCTGTTCAATGGCACTTTGCTGGCAACTGCTGCGTTCATAACTCTCGCACCATCCATATGCACAGCGATATTGTGGGCTTTGGCTATAGCCGTTAATTTATCTAGCCATTCCAAGGGTAAAACCTGCAATTACATTTTAAAATTTTGAAAAATTATTTTTTTAAATTTCATATCTTTTACCTTTCCTCCACACATGTTATGGGTATTCTCCACCACGATTAATTTTGTATGAGGTTCGTGGACATCAGGATCTATTCTTATTCTGCAGCATATTTCATCTAGGCAGAATGTGCCGTCTTCCTTATTTTTTACTAGAGCTTGCTGAACGCCTGCCAATTGAGCAGGACCCGCTGCAAATATCAATATGATAATATCGGTCTCGATTTTTTAGATATAAAAAATTCTACTAAATTATTTCTTTCGCTCACCGATAGATTAGTACATTAATTTGTTAATTTTTATTAGTTTCATATTTAATAGTCTATATTATGCAGTTTACTTTGATATGTTCATATGTACAGCTATATTTACAGAAATATACTCGTAGTACAGACTTTTTTAATTTTTAGTTTAATGTAAAACATACTTTGTCAATTTTTAATTATTTAAAATATTTGAAACGGCAAGAAAACTTACTTAGCCTACCATAATAGATTTAGAAAGGTCATAGTTGCTTTACGGGTAACTTAAGTACATAATCTAATCGATCTAGTTTGATAGATTACAAAATATAATAAAATTGGAAAATGGTTATACTATTAGAGGAATCGCTGAAGAAATGCACACAAATAAGTCTGCCATATTAAGTGCATAGAAAAAGGGGGAAAAGTGTCTATCTCGTTTTAGCATGCAAAGTTTCATTTTCTCGTGTCATTTATTATGACTCCGATTTCTGAGATGCGTACCATACAACGATCCGTGATAGAATTTTTAACACTGGAAAGTGACTAACACGAGAAAGGTCATTAGCTGATCATTTAGCAGGGGTGTTCAAGTTTCCGTCACAACTTACAGCACACGAAGAGACGCGTACTCGCCAGATACTGGAAGCACCATATCAAGTGAACTTACAAATAAAAAAGTTTATGATACATGAGATTAGGGAGGTGATTACGATGCAAACACATCCTCGAAAATCTCCTGGTTATAACTTAATCACTAATAGAATACTCCTTGAGTTGCCAACGGAAGGACTACTCTTTATAAAAGTTATTTGGAATACAGTATTGAGGTATGTTCCAACACAATGGAGATCGCTCAAATATAATGATAGCAAAGCCTGGCAAACAAGCTGAAGAAGTCAGTTCGTATCTTCTTATCAGTCTCTTGCCAATAGCGTTCAAAATCTTTGAAAAACTCCAACTACAAAGACTCAAAACTATCCTGCACGAGACGAGAGAAAAAATAATTCCTGAACGCCAATTTTGGTTCAGGCAAGGTCATTTTCAACTGTAGAACAGGTACATCGAGTTATTAAAAAAATTAGACATGATTTAGAAACAAGCAGGTATTGTTCGGCAGTGTTTTAGATGTTTCCCAAGCTTTTGATAAGGTGTGGCACGAGGGCTTGTGACATAAAATCAAAACTCAGTTGCTTCACATTTATTATTCAATACTACAGTCCTATCTAACAGACAGATAGGTAAAGTATCAGGATTCCCAAACAACCCTAATTACAATAAAGTCAGGTGTGCCTCAAGGGAGTATTTTCGGGGTGTAAGCCAGCAAACGTGAAAAACAGAATACATAATAAGAACGTATGAGATTATTAACAGTAACAAACATCTTGTAATCACTAAACGAACAGCCAATCGACACTGTTCAGGAGTCACTTCTGTACAAGCTTGAACAACTTTATCTGTTAATGTCTTAACGTTATCCACTTGTTCGTACACTTTTTGCTTGATGGCACACCATGCGGAAATCTAACGGCGTCAGATCTGGCGACCGTGCAGGCCAAGCAACTTGTCCTCCACAGCCGGTCCAGAGTAGTGTACATTTAGTCATTGTCGCGTGTTCCTAGCATAATGAGCAGTGCAGCCGTCTTGTTGCAACTAGTTTTCACGTTTAAGGTTCAAAGGAATGTTATCTAAGAGGTTATGAAACCGTTGTTTAAAAGTCGATATATCTATTCGCATTTAATTGAAGGAAAAGAAAATATGGTCCAATTAAATGAGAGTCCAGTATCCCCAACCACACATTGCACTGAAATTCGTGTTAAAATTATTTTCACGCACTGCATGTGGATTTTCAGATGCCCAAATATGATAATTCCGCTGATTTAGGCTGCTTCTTCTTATAAACGTAGCTTCGCCTGCCCATATAATCTTTTCTGGGAAGTGTGGATCATTTTGTACTTGGTTCGAAAACCGAAAAAAAAAGACAAAGAAATTTCTAAGTGAATCTTGCTTAACCATTTTAATTTTTTATTTTAGAAAATTCCATAGCAAAAAAAAGTTTCAATGCAAAATACAGTAGGGGTGATTGACTTTACCAGATGTAACGCCTGCCTGCGGACTGGGAGAAACATTTTTGAACAAATTCTTGTAACTTTTATCGTTATTGTTTGTTACTGTTAATAATCTTATACGTTTTTATATGTATTCTGTATTTCGCATTTGCTGGCTTTACAATAAAAATGACTTGTTAGAAGTTATTTCCTTAGCTGGCGGTCACAATTTCAAATATGAGTTTTGTATCTATTTCAAAATATTATGAAAATTATAAAAACTGGATTTGGATACAGCTTCATAGGAAGTTTTTCGCTTATTTTGGTGCCCTGAATCCAAATTTTTTTTTTATATATAATCCTAAAACACCCTGTATAATTTAAGGGTACAAGCCATTGGGCTAGCTACCTATACTATACTAAGACATTTTATTATCATTTTACTAATTGTTATCGTAAAACAGTGTGAAATTTCATGGGTTTATAAAAAAAAATCTGTACCAATGATTATTTTTAAGCTAATTTTTAGAGTGGACCAATCCGGAGCGAAAGCAGAGGCGTGACTAACGAATTGGTTCCCGCGTGCCCCATCGCACATACGATTACTTAGTATGTTGTTCACGGTCATCGTGTGTACATGTATAATAGCAGCAGGAAAGTGTATTCTGTGTATTTAATAATGTTGAAGGAGTGTACAGTAAAAAAACCGCTATCATCAAAGTTAGTCAATAGGTTTATTGAGAACCATCCTAATTTATCTTACAATGGGGTAAATGTAAAATGTTTAGTGTGCAATATATATATATATAAACCATTTAACAAAATCAAAATTGCAACGCCACGTGCATAGCGCAAGACAAAATACAAAATACGAAGTGCTTATTTGATTTGTGTACAATGATGGTTGTGTGTAATTTGCCGTTTACTTTGTTACGCAATGATTCGTTTATTTCATTTCTTGAAAAATATGGCAATGTAGAATTACCGAGCTGCACCCACTTACGACGTTATTTAAAATCTGTTCGTGTACATTAAGAAAATAAAATTAAGGCTGATCTGAAAAATAAAAAAGTGTGGTTGAGTGTGGATGAAACAACTGATAGCAAAAAAAGATCTGTACTTAATGTTATGGTGCGTAAAATGGAACCAAATCAATCGCCATCCTCAATTTTATTAGCTAGCAGACAAATAGAAGAATGTACTGCGCGGGTAATTTCAAAAGTGGTGTTAAGTACATTGGAAAAATTTGAAATTTCCAGAGATCAAATCCTAATGTTTGTGACAGATGGTGCCGCAACCATGTAGGTTAGTCTCTTGAGGAACAGTGTGGTAACTTTTTACATATTACATGTAAAATCCATGCCCTACATCTTGTAGCAGAACGGATCCGTAAATGTTACCCAAATGTAGAAGCGTTAATATCGAGTACAAAGGCAGTATTCCTGAAATCTCCAAAACGTATTCGGAAATTTCACGAATTGTGTCCCCATACCCCTGAGCCACCACAGCCGATCCTGACACGATGGGGAACATGGCTACGATCGGAATTTTACTATCATAAATATTTTGAGGATGTAAAAAAAGTGGTTTTATTATTAAATCCGAAAGATAGTGCCGCTATCGAAGAAAGTCGGAAAAAATTTCAAAATAGTCAGGTTAAAAAGTGATTTACAAACTATTCACAACAATTACTTCGGAATAGTGCAAGCATTAGAAAACCTACAAAATTCTTCGCTATCGTTACAGGAATCAGTGCTAGTTGTGAAAGATACACACGCACAGCTATGTTCGATAGAAGACGCAAGAAATGAGTGTATTTTAAGTAAGTTTGAAAGTGTTTTAGATAAAGATTTAGATTTTGGCCAGACTTAGACAAGTTTGTGAAGGTTCGTCTACAGATGTGTTAAGTTGTTTCAAAGATTATTTTAATTATGTAAACATCACATCACTAGATGTGGAGCGATCGTTTTCTTTATACAAGCACATATTTTCCTCATGGCGGACGCGTTTTCGAGAAATAACTTTGGAGACGCACCTTATGTTAACATTATTTCATCGCGCTTCTCCAGATTTTCAAGTCACGGAAAACGCATAAGACGGTAAGTTTTTTTTTAATCATTTAATTACATACATTTTAGATTTTATTTTTTATACGTATCATCGAGAACGTTTCATAATCTAGAAAAACCGTCTTACATTTTTTTTGTATCTAACATAATAACAGCACCGTTCGTCATAGTATATCTCTAGATATTAATAATGTTTCGCATGCGGGAACCAATTCGTTAGTCACGCCTCTGCTTTCGCTGCGAATTGGTCCACTCTACTAATTATTGATGTAAACTGCAAATGTAATAAATTCTTTTAAACAAAGCATTTAAAATACGAAACGTACCTATATACTATTATTTCCACTCTGTAAATACACATACTTTTTTTCTATTATTAGAACTCATTTTTTTGTGTTGAAAAAAGATTAGTGTTTCTCTTATATTTAGATACTTTTCAATACGTTTCAGTTCCAATAGTAATAGAACCAATTGCGACATATGATAAAAATAATAATTTCTTTGATAAAACTTGTCCGAAATTGATCATACTAATTATCAGCAAATTAATTGAAGGTTAGAAATTTTAGAGAATTATTTTGTGGTATATTTCTGAAGTTTTTTATACTCTGACTGTTTTATCTATTATGCTCTAATCTAAAAAAAAATGTATACAATTTTGGGTAATGTAGGTACTTTCAGATGCCTAATATAAATGTCGAAGATTTATTGACATCGCCAATTTTCCAATGTAAAAATTGCAATAAACGACTATCAAATCCAATAATGGACGTGCCAGATGTAGGGAATATATGTGGTCGATGTTTTAAAATGAAAATATACGAAGATGCTCGAGAAAACGCTGACCTATCAAATATTTTATCAAAACTACAAGTTACATGCTGTTATACTAAGCAAGGGTGTTCTGTTCAAGCACCATTTTCCGAAATAGCTACACATGAAGATATGTGTGAATATAGAGAAAAGGTTTGCCCTTTTATTTTTCTAAATAAATGTAAAAGAAAAATTTCTTCTATAAGTAAGCATTTTAAATTAAAACATCCAACACATGTTCATCTTTACAATTCAAGTAGGATAGAATTAAAATTTTCCTTAGAATGTGAATTTGAAGATTTTCATCTATTAATCTTAGATGAAAGCTATTATTTATTACGAATTAAGTTGGATTCTACACAGAATATTTTATGTTTTTTAATGTATTATTTTGAACATAAGAGAAATAGTTTCAACATAGAATATGAAAATGATGATTTATCCTTTAAGAATAAAACTTGTAATATGGTTATGGATATGAATTTAGGATCTGAATTTGACTATAATAGTGCTACTAAATTTGACTTATTAATGTTGAAGAAATATTTTAACACAATGATTACAACTCAAATAGTAGTTTCAATGTCTTCATTATTTCTGATTCCAAACAATAGGTTATTAAAATTTATGGAATGTCCTGTTTGTAATGAATATATGAATTTGCAAATAAAACAGTGCAATCAGGGACATAGCATATGTAGAATATGTAAACTGAAACTTCAAAAATGTCCTCTGTGTAAATCTGGGTTTGCAATTGCTAGAAATTATGCCTTAGAATCTGTAAGCTCCCTTATATATTTTCCATGTAAAAATAATGGTTGTACGACATATATTTCTGGGGATCAAATTGAAAAACACGAATTAGAATGTAAATTTAAATATTATCAGTGTCCATTCCTCATTAAAGTAAACTGCAAATGGAAAGGTCTTCACGAAGACATATTGAACCATTTACTATCGACACATTCCGAATCTACAGTATTACATAATTTCATAGAAAGGAAAATATCATTGAATTCTATGAATCACAAATATGATACCATATGTGTAGTTCACGAAGACCATATTTTTAAGGTTTGTGTCTGCATTAATGGCTCAAATAAATTGTTTTTAACATTTGGTATCTATGGATCCACAAGTGCAAATGACATATTTTATTGGGAAACGGGAATTTATCATGAAAACTCAGACAAGCACAAATTTGTTATAAAGGATGTGTGCTCAACTTATAGGACGATGAACTACCAATTGGATATTGCAGGATATGGTGTAGATAACACATTATATTTCTATCATAAAATTATACCAAAATTTACTTAGATTATTGATCGTTTTTACTATTTTGAAATGTATTTTTTATTGTGAGATATGTTTAGAATCTGTCATTTTTATAAATAAATTTTAATTTTGTAGAAGAACTTTTAAGTTATTTCTATCTTATTTTTGAACGGCAATGTAAAAAAATCATTTAAAATAAGTAAAATCCTAATACAGTATATATATATTAGGGCTGGGCGAAGTATCGATACATCGTCCAATACCCGATACCATAACTGGTATCGATTCCCCGAACGAAGGTATCGATACTTGGGATCGATACCAAGCAACCAATACTAAGGTATCGATACCAAGAAATCGATGCTAACTATAGAAATGACTGGAATCGATCTCAATGTATACCAAAGTATTCATTCATTCCAAGGTATCGACTCCAACCAAGGAGTCCACAGCATCGATACTAAGATAGTACGTCGGTATGCTTTATTTTGGAATCGGTTAAACTTCTACAAGCCTCTTACCTACATATTGGTATTTGTAGCAATTTCCATTTCTTTATTTAATAGGGTCTTTTTATTTATTGCATTTGTGTTGCAAGTTTAATTTATGATTCATACAAATAGAGATTAAGAAGGTAAAAGAAGTGGCGTCGAGAATTCTTATAAAGCTATTGTACAGCAGACCGATTTTCATGTGGCCGGTTAGAAGTACCGCCCTCGAGATGCGCACAAAATTCATAGGTAGGGGAACCTCTGGAATTCAGTGTTTTATCCCTTTTTATCCCTTACTACGTCCCAATGCACCACTCGCACAAAGAGTTTGCATTTCATTTTTCCGAATACTGTCTCTATCTAACACTGACCCTTACTTGACGCACGTACAAATTCCCCACCGGCCACATGAAAATCGGTCTGCTGTAGGTATGCTTGATTTGTTTCTATTTTAAAATAGAATATTTTAGGCTTTTTGTATAATTTGGTAATAGCACGCATATCTGTATATATTATCTTACCTTTCTGAATTTTTTTAAATGTATATAAATGACGCAATATACTTTTTTAAGTAAAGAATTTTTAAGTATGTGCATTATATACAGACTGTTGCCGGATAGGTGTCCCAATTGGAAAACATTTTTATTGTAGATTTATGAAAAAACAAACATTAATAAAGTTTTTGTTTGATTGTAGATACACAAATAACAGCAGACTTTTAAAATAAATTTTCTGCAAATTTTTGAGTAACATTTTTCTAAGTCCTTAGTTGTGCTAATATCTAGTTGCATTGAACGTAATGCATGTCACATCGTGTCATTCCATGTAATGTTTAAATTATGTTGATTATATAACTCATTTGAAATTTAGCCAATAGCAATTACAAATTTTACATAGTTACCATGTATTGATAAGTGAATATACTCTTGACGACGTGATATAACCGTTTTGGTGTTTCGCTTCCTCCAACAATATGAATTTTGTCAAAAATATATTCAGCAATTTTCATAAGGTTTTTTAAATTTTTTCGACATGGAACGCTTTGGTATAAGCTCGGGGACCGAAATAGATAAAGAAATTGAAGATTTGACATCGCAAAATACCGTTAAAACACCTAAATATGTTTGGAAATAGTTCACTGAATTTTGTGAACAGCGAAATTATAAACTTTGTGCTCAAACTTCTGACGAACAATTAGCAAGTATTTTGAAAGATTGGGCATTCAACATGAAACGCGCAGACGGCACCGAATACAAAGAAGGTACCGTGAAAACAATTTGGAATATTTCCGCTAAACTTGTACAGAAAAAGTTTTATGAAGAGTTTAATCGAGAAAGAAATCTATTCAGAGGCGTAATTTTTGAAGATGCAGGAAAGGCGCGCGCAGCTAAAAGGAAGAAGTTACAAGCAATTCCTGAAAAAAGAAGAACAAGTTCTGTCGCCCTTAAAGCGGAAGAAATTAGCAAAATTTTGTCATTTTTACGAAAATACGCCAGACGGTTTACAAAAAAAAATCTATCAAATTTGTTCTGTGGAACTAGCGTGGCGTGGAAATGAAGCAGTCTTTTGCTTAATTGATTATTTCAAAGCAGAATGCGACAATTATGGTCAACCCACAGGACGTATTGAGTACAATACCATATTTTCAAAGACAGCACAAGGTGGCGAAAAACATACAGCTGAATCTAAATGGTTGACACCGAATAAAAATTGTGAGGATCAGTGTCCAGTACGTCTGTTGAAGAAAATGTTAAGCAAAGGAACACCAAACATTAAAACCAATCGTCTATTTTTAACACCTAATCCTGATTGGCAGAAAACTAAAATATGGTATAAGAACTGCCCTGTAGGCCTTAATCAATTAAGTAAATGGACACGTTCAGCGGCAGAAAGTATAGGACTTGATACAAAGAAGCAAAAAATATCTAATCATTCCAATCGCTCTTCCGCTGTTAACATCTTGACACAATCTGGAGCAAACTTACAGGAAATTATTAAGATAACGGGCCACTCATTATCTGAATCTCTGAAGCCGTATCTAAAGCTTACTAATGAACACCATAGCAAGTACTTGAAAAAATGAGAAATAAACAAGATTCTGCCAACTCTACCATCACCAGCACCTCAAATTCAACTTCTAAAGATAATACAACAAATATTTATTATAATAATTTTACTTTTAATTTCAACCAATAAAAAAATTTCGTTAGTTAATTCTTTATATAATCGTAACGAATACCACTCGAGCAAACGAAAATAATCCATTATATAACCTTTTCACTCGACGTATATCCTTAAAACACCACGAGAGCGTAGCTCGAGTTTCGCAGAATACGTCTCGTGACTCGGAAATATAATCGATTATTTTCTATGCTCTTGTGATATTATAACTGAAAATATAATTGTCTGTAGATATTAAGTAGAAGTGCTTCAAGTTCTTATAAGAAGAAGTTATTTAGCATATTCAAATAAGTACGTTGGCTGACAGTAGTTTAAAAAAAATACGGGCCAATACGGGCAATATTATAAAAAAAAGTAAATGTGTGGTGTGCGGTACTATACGACAGAATTGTCGTATAGTACCGCACACCACACATTTACTTTTTTTTATAATATTGCCAATTATGATTAATAATAAAATTTAGATTTGTGTCACTCCAATACCGAGAATTTTGGGACGACACATATCCATTTGTACTAAATGTACACTTATCAGAGAAAATCATCGCTAGGTACGAGTGTATATCGAAAATGTGGTTTATACGCCTTTAATCTGGTTTGCTAAACACGACAGAGAAATGATGCGCTCATATGTAGATTGGCCGCCCGTTTTCTTAAAGATTGTCTAGGATTTTGTCTAACCGAATCCAAAGTTAAAAGAGTACCTTCATCTTCATTATTATAGTTCTTTTCGATTTCTTTTTAGGAATGACAGTTTCCGTTTTTTCGAATCATCTCACCACTCTGAGAAGGGTTTTATAGTGAATAACACCAGGATACTTATTGTCAAATTTTTCAATTGCGTATCTTGCTGGTGCTTCGCCTGTGCCATAACATTGTACCGCATAAACTTTTGTGTAAGAGTCAGCATTTTGACAATTAAATACTGCATGACAGTAGTTCACCTAGCACATGCCTAACATGTGAAATACACAACTAGATATTAGTACAACTAAGGACTTGGAAAAACGTTACTCAAAAATTTGCAGAAAACAACTATTTTACGCATTACTATGAAATTTATTTTAAAAGTCTAGTGTTATTTGTGTATTTTCGATCAAGTAGAAACTTTAATAAACAATGTTTTTTTTTCATAAATCTACAATAAAAAAGTTTTTCCTATTGAGACACCTATCCGACAACACACTGCATAATATTAACATATTTAAAAGGATGTTGTTGAATTTTACAATGCGTACCAAATATCCATATTATGACATAATTAACTATAATTATAACAAAAAAAAAATCACAATATTGTAAATTTCATACGGTAGATATGGTAGAATCGGTATATTAATTTTATATCTCTTGAAACCGATATCAAACAATCGATACCTAGAAAACGGGTTATGAATACTGATTCCTAAGTATCGGATCTAGGTATCGATTCCAAAGCATCGATACTTTACCGATTCCAGTACTTAGAATCGATACCGTGCACAGCCCCGATACATCGCTAAGTATATCAATACCTCGATTACTATCGATACCTGACACCGAAAACGTCGGTATCGCCCAGCGCTAGACTATATACTGTCGTGAGCAAAAAAAAAAAACGGGACAGTGTCAAAATCGTTATGTCAATTTCCTTTATTTTTTAGCGTTGTAATTTTAACATTTGATGAACTTTCAAACTCTACGTCAAATTATATATCATAGTTGATAATTCAAAATTGAAAATGCCGCATCTTTCGAAAACTGATAAAGCTAGACTTGTTACTAGTTTGAAAAATGGGAAATCATTAAGAAGTGTATCGGTTCAATTTAATATTGGTAAAAGTTCAGCCGCAAGAATATATAAAAAAATGGAGGAAAGAGGATAATTTAAATCGGAAAATAATTTCCGCACGTAACAAAATTTCGAATACGCAGGAAGACGAAACATTAGTTACTGAGATTAGGAACATCTCTTTCAAAACATTAAAGGAAGTTATAAGAACAACACAACTTCCTGCCTCATCTTGTAACACAATGGTTACAAGGGAATGAAATTTAAACTTGAGATATCCAGCCCTACAGCCCTTATCTAAATCCCATTGAAAATGTATGGGGATTAATGAGATAGAACTTCTACCCAGGAAGAATTTTGGGAGATTGTTCATAATGTTTGGCATCAAATTTCTACAAATTTTGTACAAAATATTATCGCTTCAATGTCTACAAGATTAGATGCAGTTAATAATAACGGTGGAATGACGAAATACTAATTATTTTAATGTAATAATTATTTTAATTTAATAAATAATCTTTCTCTATAGTTTTTAGTAATTTTTATTTACATTTATTTTAAAAATGTTTAATAAATGTCAATAATACACATTTTTGACAATTCCTGACTTACTATTTATGAGTAAAGATAGCCACTTAAGTAGTCACAATTTAAACCCACGCAGAAACAGTGTCCCGTTTTTTTTTGCTCACGACAGTATTTTATATGTAACGGTTTCAATTATTGATTTTTTAAATTATATATATTACTTTAAAAAATCAAAGTAATTTAAAACAACAATAATTACATAATTTTATTTTACTTAAAGTATATTTATATTCAATTATTGGTTAAATCATATAGGTATGTAACTAATTTTGTAAAATTTCCCATAGCTATTATGTAACAAGTCTAAATAATTAAGATGCGACCCGTAGGCAACCAAATATACGGCTTGGTAGAATACCTTTCAACAAATAATTCTCTAGCAGTCATTCTATATCCATTAAAATATTTATTTCGTTGTAAAAGTTCAGTAAAGAAGAAATAACAAGACAATTTAAATACGATAATTTAATTATATTCAATTTTTTTTTTTTTTGAAAACTAAAAGTTGAATGAGAACAATTTTAAAAATGTTTTTTCATAACCTATAATAAAAATTCACATTAGATGTCGAAAATAAAAATTCACATTAGATATTCCTTTTCTATGCATTAAGTGTCGAAAAAGTCAATGACAAAGATAGGGGAGCTTATTTTACTACCAACTTAAATTTCTCACAAATGTTTAATATTTATAAAAACCCCTTCAATAAACAATAATTGATTTACTAAACATTGGCCATACTGAAAACGTATGAAGTAGGGATTTCAATCATATTTATTATGTAGGTTTCAGTATGTTTGCTATTTATCACAAATTTGATGAAGTGTATTGATGTATCTAATTACGTTTATCTATTCATAATTATACAGATATTAGCATAAAATTATTTCGCTAAAATATAAATATTTAGATTTGATGCACAATACTTGCCAAAGGTAAATATACAATTATATATTTAACATTTACTAAGGGATTTATTTCAGTATTTACAACCAAAAATGAGTTCACTATCTATAAACGATGTATTAGATTTACCAATTTTTAAATGCAAGCACTGTAAAAGAAGATGTCAATACCCAGTTATGATTGTAGACAAAAGTGCAAATTATTGTCAAACATGCCTAAGCCACGTTCAATATACAATATCAGAGCCCAATACTGAAATAAATAATATATTGGAAAAATTTATCATGCCATGCCGTTTTAATGATCGTGGTTGTGATATACTTGACAAAATTTTTGAGCTTTCAAATCATGAAAAAGTATGTGAATTTAGGGACAAGGTGTGTCCATTTTACAATATTGGAAAGTGTAATAACAACATATTATCAAATATTGCAGACCATTTTAATGTTCAACATGCTACGTGTATTTTGGAGTCAAATGATGAACTTATAAAACTAAGTTTTAATACACAGAATTTTACAAATTTAGATGTAATTCGATTATTGCGATTGTACAATGAGTATTTCTTGTTGCATATAAAATTCGATGAGGACAGTAAGGAACTTTTATATGTACTATATTTATGTGGTGACCCAGATGACATCAAAATTTATAACTGTTCTATTGAACAACAAAACAATGACATCCACATAAAAAGTAAGGAGTTTAAATTATTACATGAATCTGATTTTGCAATACCAATTGTTAAAAGTAGAGCAGTGCGTTTTGATCTTTCTACTATACAGAGATGTTTTGATAAAATTGAAACAGTTATAAAAATTTCTGCAAAAAATGCTCTCTCTAACATTAAAAATAGCGATTTATTGACTCATGTAAAATGCCCTACATGTAAAACTTACATGCGTGAAAAGATATTTCAATGTGCATCTGGTCATAGTATTTGTCAAGATTGTATCACCGAATTACATACATGCCCAATATGTAAATGTAACTATAGTGGAACAAGAAATTATACATTGGAATCTTTAACCACATTAATGAAGTTTCCATGCATACATAGAGGTTGCAATAAGTATTTTTCAAAGAAAAATATATACAGGCATGAAGGAACTTGTTCTTTCAAGCAATATGCATGTCCATTCACTGAAACTTTTCATTGTCGATGGATTGGTAATCACAAAGAGATAGTGGAGCACTTAAAAATGGAACATAGAAACAATTCTACACAGAATAATGTTT